>CM038669.1:642272091-643472091 GCA_021605145.1 Aegilops bicornis
TCTGATCCTTTCATTATAAAAAACAATAGGCGTTTTTTAGACATATAAGTGCTGGTTGCTTCTAAGTAATATGCGCCTTTTTTAATATGCACACTCAAACGTGTTAGACAATGCTTATTGGCCTTATCAAGGTAGAGCAATGTTGGCTGATCATGAACCAACCAGGGATAGCTAGAAAAGATGCTAAGATCATGAGCTAGTTGTGTGTACATATGAGAGAGATGGTACCTTCATGATCTAGCCGAGCGACCCTTGCCTCTCCTGAGATTATTGGTGAGGATCAAAAGTAAGAAATATATCCATCAGTAAAAGGCCCAAACGGCTTCCTCCTATGCAGTATTACACCATTATTATTATTATTTGTGGGAAAGGTCTAGACTTATGGTAAATATCTCATGTCTTCTATTCTCATGTAAATAAGAATTATTGTGACCTTGAACCTTAGGCATATTGATAACTCAACTCTTGCTTTTCTGCTTCAGAATATATATAAAGTTGTACGCCTTTATTTGTTAAAATAAAATCAAACTGATTATTTATTGATCATTAACTAATACCTCACTTAGAGATACTACGTATTGTTGCCAAAATCTTATTTTAAATACAACCAAGATGAACAGAAATAAATCTCAACTTACTTTTGGTGGAAACACACTTGTCTAATTGATCAGTCCTTGAGACAGTGATCTGCTCAACATATCGCAAGTCGATATGCAACCACATAAGTCAAGCTTCGGCATCAAAACAACACGAGGAATGAAATGTTTGATATCTCAAACAGAGAGCAATCAGTACTACAGATCTGTCGCTAACCAGCCTTCCAATGCATGCATATTTGTATAACATTGTCTGCACCATTTATGCTTTTCACGCTCCCTCACTGCTGCAACACATATGCTGCTAAGCCAGATCCAACTAAATAAATAATACATGTATCTGTTTGAACTGTCACAACTGACAATAAAAATAGACTTTATATGAACCAGCAAAAAGGTACTATTTAGCTAGTTCGGCAGAATTTTATCATGTGGTTATAATAACATATTGTAGCTTACTGAGATCATATTTGCATAACAGGGATAACACACAATAGTTCAACATATGGAAGTAGACCAATTCACACAGAACTCATGTAAACTCTTTTTTCTAGGGTACCAGTCTACTCTCTTATTAGCACTCCGTGTGTATGTATTAGAATTGCTCATAATAATTCCCGTAGCATTTGCACTAATGCTTTATAAGGGCATTTGGGCTTAGTGACATATATATAAAAAGTTCAATTCAAAACTAAGAAATCTCAAAGCTCTGTACTCCATATTTGTGACAAAAGAAGTGTTTAAAACATTTGATAATGCAACACCCTTACATGATACATCAATTAAATTAAGACAGAGCAGTAGAATAATACCTTCTCCTTCCCCTGATCAAAAAGTGTCCACCAGAATAAAAAAGGTAGTCACTTTCCCTGAGTTCATGCAACCAACATAAATTTGAATTAACCATAACTGGAAGCCGACCAATAGAAACCAGATGAGTTTCATCCACAAGAACTCTCTTGAACCCAAAAAGATCATTCTCTGTTTTAGACTTGTCACTTTTCTCCATAGAATAAATTTGTTAACAGTTTAGAGCACGTCGGTAATTGCTGACTCAGTGACTACAACACCTAAGTGCACAAATATGAGTATCCGATATTGATCAGGTAACTTCAAAATGCACACACCATGAGAAATCTTATCACATAGTTTATATAAGTAAATTAACATATCAACACAACAGTTCAACAGGATCAAGCGCATAAAGAATTAGCACACATCAGCGACATCCACAACTATGTAGCTAATCTGGGAACATCAAGCAACCATTTGTTCCTTGCTGCTCCATTTCATGTTGTGTCAATGGACTTGATTCTTCTACAAATAGAAAGACATGAAGAATAAGAAAAATCATGTACTTGTTAACAAACATCCACCACCGGTGACCCTATGCGGCAATTCATACTGAGATCAGTGCCTACAAAACAATAGACATCAAGGAAGGAACACTGTTAAATCTGCGATTGCTGCTGGTAAAGGATTAACAATAGGTAAAAGGAAAAGGAAAAAGATCAATAAACGGAGGAAAAAGGATGGAACTGGCGCCCATGTCTTTGCCCCTAGTTGGATGGCACCCCGCCGTCTACCAACCCGGCTCGTGCTTCAGTTTAGGAAACCACATCAAGAAACAACAGTAGTTGGAGACACATACCTTTCTTTTGGAATTAGATATTAGAAGCAGTGAAAGCACTTTCCAAAGAAATTAAAATGTAGTCCGTACCCAAACTGCAAGTTGAAGAATATGATTGGTCATTTCAGAACTACGAGATTGATCACAAAATTACATCTAATCTCATCCCTCAAAACATATGTAACTGTTCTAAATAATCAGAGAAACATAATAAGGTTTTAATACTCATATGCCCGCAACCATATCTCATTGTTACTGGCTTTGTGTTTTGGCCAGGCCTTGGACCTGTAGCTTTTCATTCCCCCTGCTATCTGAACTCTAGTTTGCTTCTTTTTGCTGTAATCCTTGAACTTCTGTAACTTGGTGGTTTCATGATAATGGAACCGGTAGGCCTTTCTGATGATCTGCAAAAAAGGTATCTCATAGACCTCAATCAGTCCTAGTAGGTAAAAAATGCAGAAGATTGAACACAAAGGCGAGAGGAAACTGAAAATGCATATGCGCCATTATAATCCACCCTGATTCGGCACCTAGAAACTTGTCGCTGTACCATATATACCCCTACACTGAACCACACATTAGTAGGCGAAGTAACAATCATTCTTTAATTATCTTAACCGAATCAGAATACAAAAAACCAAATGCCCATTAGATAGACATACTCAACAAATTACCAAGAACAGAAATTTAACCCTTGAACCATTACCATATAAACAAGGTAGATGAGATCCATGTCTAGAGTTGTGGACACTAAACAAATCCAATTTTCATCGTGGCGCCCAACATCTAAAAGACGCCAGCTGGTTTTCAGTAGAATATCTCAGTCTTGAACTCTTGATCATGACATTCCACTCAAGCTTAATAGCAAGGTAGTAGTTGCATGGCGCTGTCACAATACAGGAGATTTTAAGCGGACATTGAATGACATCCCTGAAAACCAGAACTGTATTTTCTTCAGCACATGTCAAACCCAGAGGGTGGGCTGTTTAGTTCTCTCTGGTTTCTACTACATGGTTGACGTAATAAACATAATCATCTTCTGTGTGTGTGTGTGTGTGTGTGTGTGTGTGTGTGTGTGTGTGTGTTAGATGCTGATGCCCAATTCATTCCATCCCCGAAACAAGCTAAATCACGAGTGCTGCAACCCACTGCTCAGACCAAACACGAAGGAGAGAAGGCCCATCTAATCATCAGTTGAGGCGGCGTGCACGAGAGGGAAGGGGATCAGGGAGAGGAGTGGAGCAGGAGACCGACGGTCGAGGGGAATGGGGAGCAGATCCGTGGCGGCGGCAACCTCCCATTGGTCCTCGTCGCTGGCAACAGCGACCTTCAGGTGACGGCCCGCAGACCGCAGAGGAGGGGAGCACGACGACAACCCATGCCGACGGAGCAGCAGCGCGGTGAAAACCAGCCCTGCTCAAGCCAAGTGCCTCCTCCCGCCTGCATCCACGTGCGCGTGTTGGTGGCAGGGGCACGGCCCGACGGCGGCCATGGAGAGAGAAAAAGAGGGGAATGTGGAGGAGAGGGACGACATGGAGGAGGGAGATCTGTAGGACGAGCAACGAGGCAGGTTCGCTTCGTAGAGAAGGAAGGAAATTGTTATTTTACCTGGTGGAGGTGTTATCGCGAGACGGTTTTACCTCGACACAGTAAAAGAGAGACGTAGATGTCGCGAGGAGGCGCTCATGATGCACACCTTATTGTTTTGGATTTTCATTGGACTGATTCTTCATTAGAGATCGACTCCAACAATTTCAACTCTTAGCCAAACTGAGAACTGGACGTGGTTCGCACGCTCATATTGTGCTCTGGGTAGGTTTCAGGAAAGTGGGAGAAGGAACAATGGAGCGTGAGAAGTAAGGCGGGGGATAATGTGCGGGAGTAGCAAAGACAGTGATCCCATATTGGCTGTAACCTGAGAAGATTTGTTCCCTCTTTCCCTCCAAAACTGAGCAGAAGCAAGTTGTACTGAGCAAAAGGAGAGCAAACAGTAAGCATCAACCCCGCGGTATTCCTTCAAAAAATTTAAACTTTAAACAGCACGCTTCAGATGTCAAATGGGCAATTTTTACATCTGGACTCACTTCTGAAAACTCAAAATATTCAAAATCACATACATACCACTTCAAGGAGAAAAAACAATAGAATTTATGACCGCCTTTAGGACTGACTGGCAATGAGGCATAGAACTATCAACGTTCAGCAGGACCTGCGGGCATTGTTGGCACCCTGATAACATTATGCTCCATCTCAAATGTAGTTTTGTTCTGGCTCACATTGGTGGACCGATCAGTGGTGTAGGCATCATAACTCAAGTTCGGGTCATCACCGCTGCTACCGATGTGGAAGCCGTTGTTTGTGTTGCCTCCAACACGCCCATTCTCTAGCTCGACACATTCCTGCAATTGTGCCACCACGTCGGTCATGGTGGGACGCTGCACCGAGGCTTGTGCAGTGCACTTGAGCGCGATGTCCGCAACCTTCCACACCCCGTTGACATCGTAACCACCACGCATGCATTCGTCCACCACACCCTCAATGTTGCCGTGCGCTAGTCGCTGGCGCACCCACTGGATTATGTTGACGGGCATGCCTCCTGTAGGATGGCCGGCTTTCCTGTCACTAGCTCCAGCAGTACGACACCAAAGCTATACACGTCACTCTTTGCTGTTGGCTGCATCGTCGCCTGGTACTCTGGATCAACATATCCGGGTGTGCCAACGAGTGTGTTCGTGGACACGTGTGTTTCATTGTCATTGCTGAAGGCCTTGGACAAGCCAAAGTCAGCAATCCTAGCCTCCATCTTTGCGTTCAATAGGATGTTGGTTGCCTTCACGTCTCTGTGGATGAGGGGCGGGTAGCACCCCTTGTGTAGGTACTCTAGCCCTGCTCATCACCAGACCAGCCAGTGCTTAGGTTCTTGAGAAGTGATAACACTAAACATCAATAGCAAACTAGTAATATAATCTGGATCCACATACGTACCTTGTGCAGATTCAAGTGCGATGCGGAGTCTCTGTGTCCAAGTCAAACATGCTCCATTGCGGTTGCTTCCTGCAAGTAGATTGACACTGGAACGTGAATAACAACTATTTTTTTTCAGTTTGAAGTGCTCAAGTAATAATACATCGCCTCGTAGGAATTCAAGTCTAGAGCTAATGTTTTCTCTGAAGAAACACTAAACAGTCTGAGCTATAATGCTACACAATTCGCATACCTTCAATGTGCTCTTGCAGTGTTCCTTCAGACATGTACTCATAGACGAGTGCCATGTAGTCCCCATCCTTGCAGTAGCCTATCATGGAGACAAGATTCTTGTGATGAATCCGGGACAAAATTTGAGCCTGCATGATGTTCATAACTTATCAAATTTCAGTCCTTAATTTCATGACACACATTTGTGCCCTTGAACATCAAGTGCAGTGAAAGAGAATCTACCTCTGCGAGGAACTCCTTAACTCCTTGATCGGAAGAATGAGACCGCAACTTCACTGCTACCTGGGTGCCGTCCTCCAAGAAGCCACCGTAGATGTACCCGAACCCTCCCCGGCCAAGCACTCGCAGGAAGTTGTTTGTTATCAGCTGAAGCTCCTTGTATGTGAACTGGCGGCTCTCGAGTCACAACGAACCATCCACACAGACATCGTTTACCATTGCATAGCTCTTTGTCATCTCATTTTGCGGCTTCATGGAGTTGCTCACAGATCCTTCATACAAAACGGATGGCAAGTCTAACGTTAGCTGTGTTCACTCGTGTGGAAAAATGTCAGAGAATTGTCGTGCTCATTCCAAAGCCTCACCTGGCCTTTTTCGTCTTACAAAACAAAAAAGTAGTACCACCAATACTATCATGAGAACCACAGCCACAGGAACTGCAATGTAAATGGCCAACATGCTGCTCCTTGTAGTTTTAGCAGGCTGGCATGAATGGCCGTTGGTGCACAGGTTTGGATTGTTGCCGTATCTAACAAAAAATCAACCTGCTTAATGAAATTTATCAACTTTTACACATGAGCTATACAGAATTGGGGCAAACTTACCTTAGAATCAGGGAGCCATCTCGAACTCTTTTGAGAAGTCCAGAGGGAATTGATCCACTGAGGTGGTTGGCTGAAAAATCCCTGTATATATAGGAACAAAATAGTATTTGCATGACTCAAAGTAATTGGTGGGAAAGGATCAAAATTTTACAAAACTTGCTCTAGTTACAGAACAGTCAATGAAGCCAACTGCGAAAGGGCATCTGGAATTGAGCCTGTCAAGTTATTGTTTGACAGATACCTGAAACATATGAAACAACTTCTCTGAAACCAACTTTATTCAAGAACAAGAAAACTACACATAGATCTTCTCCAGAAAAAAAGAAACTATAGACGAGGCCAAAATTGAGCGAGAACTCCTCACAAGTATTTGACAGGCTTGAGATCGGCAAACGAAGCCGATATATCACCACCGATGCCACTGGAGGACAGGTTTCTGCACGACGTAAATAGCCCCGTGGGTCAGTTTCATGTAGTCATGTAATATGCTCCAATATATCTCCGTTAATTCTGTCACCAACAAAGTACAGTACTTCTCCCTCTGTACACTAATGTAAGGCTTTTGCTTTCCTCTAATTTGAATGTATATATAGACGCATTTTAGTGTGTTTGTTCACTCATTTCAGTCCGTGTGTAGTCCATAACCCAAAAACATCTTACATTTGTGAACAGAGGAGTACTATTCTATTCAGTCCATTTGTAGTCCATATTGAAACCCAGCCTTTTTTACCAGCACCAAACAAACATGCTAGGATAATCTTCTTAACCAATAGCTTATTTTCCATCCTCTATGTGGACAGTTTCTGATAGATAATCCATGGTAGCACTATATAGCATGTGAGCCTGGCTGGCCTTCTCTCCGTTTGGGCTGTTGCTTTGCCAGGTAGGTGAAAATCGGTCTAAATAGTAAAAAAGAATCGATCACGTTTTCTCTACTTGATCTAGGTGTTGCCGTCGAAAGCAAATCATACTGCGCAAAAAAAAAAAGGGTGACTGAAACAACAGCAGCAAATTCCAGGCACCCGTGTCACAGACGCTCCAACAAAGACAGATGCTGCAAGATATTAATTACTATTGTGCACAGTGATAGTAATTTACATGCTAACTGAAAGCTGCCGACGACACACTGAGACCAAACACAAAGCAAAGACCCATTCATTCTCTCTTAGACCATAGAGATGAACACATCTCACGACTACTACATTATTAACCAAGGGGAGATTTCTAACTTTTTGTTTTTTTGCCTTTTGCTTCTCAAGCACCAAATCTGAAAACAGCGAGACACATTGATGAGTGAGGAGAGGCGGCGATCTACTGGTCCATCCTCATGATGCAGCGCAGGCCCTCCCCCTTGAGCATGAGGTCGAACGCCGTGTTGATCTGCGAGAAGGGCACGCTATGTGTGATGAACTTCTCGAGCTCCAGCTCCTTCCTCATGTACATCTCCACGACTTCCGGGAGGCCGGTGCGCGGCTTGTAGTTGCCGAAGAAGGTGCCTTTCAGGGTCCTCTCGTTGAGGAAGTTCATTGGGTAAGTCTTGAACACCGCCTCCTTGTGCGGCACGCCCACCAGCACAGCCACGCCCCACCCCTGCATCCACCAGATTGCAACATTCAGTCTAAACTCTTCTAAAGCAGAACCTGCTATGATCATTGGAGTACAGATTATATATAGGTGTACTACGAGCTACGTACATCATGGACACATTCGAAGGCGGCGATCATGGCGTCGATGTGGCCAGTGCACTCAACCGCCCGGTCGACTCCGCCATTGGTCATCTCGACAAGCACCTGGAGAGCATCATTGAAAATGAGTTTTATCACGTCTGAAGATTGAACAAAGGGAAAAATGTTTAATGGGGGACATGAACAGACCTCTTGCACGGGCTTAGTGTGGTCCTTTGGGTTCACAAAGTCTGTGCATCCAAATTTCTTAGCTGAAAAATTATGTAGTACATCATGTTGTTAGGTTCAGTGTTCTATCAATCCAAAAACATTTGCCAAGACATCCTTGTTTTCAGGTTACTGTACCTTGTTCGTATTTTGCAGGGTTCAAATCCACACCAATGATCCTTGATGCCCCAGACATCCTGGCCCCTTCCATGGCCTGCTCACGTGAAAATCATACAGCCGTTATTCATGGTTATAGTAGCGCATAATTCTTTTCAGACTGCAGAAATATGGCGTGGAAGAAAAACTCACAGCAAGTCCAACAGCTCCAAGACCGAAAATTGCCACCGTGGAACCCTTTTTTGGTTTTGCGACATTGAGCGTAGCACCAAGTCCTGATGAAAAAACGGCAACTCAGCAACTAATCGAGGCCTAAGCAAATACTGTGCTTCATTTGGAAACAACGGCATGTGACGAGCTATTATATCAGTCTTACCGGTTGAGATGCCACAGCTGAGAACACAAACTTTGTCGAGGGGCGCCTCGGGGTTGATCTTTGCGAGGCAACCGACATGGATGACGGTGTACTCGCTGAAGGTGGAGGTCCCGACGAAGTGGAAAATTGGTTTCCCGTTGATGGTGAAGCGAGACTGCCCGTCGCCGATCATCACGCCACGATCCACGTTGATCCTGAGGAGATCACAAAGGTTGCTCTCCTCTGACTTGCAGTGGGCACAGTCCTTGCACTCGCCGGTGAACACTGGGAGGACATGGTCACCCGGCACAAGCTCGGTCACGCCCTCTCCGACACTCTCGACGATGCTGCGACAAAGAAGCTATTTGGTGAAAAGAGATGCCAGAAAAGATAAACTATGAAGATCTGTGTTGAGGATGACTATAATTAGAAGCCAGGAGAATAAACTATGTATGATTTAGGATTCCGGATTCCTCCTCCAAGCAACAAAACTGAAACAGAATAAGACAGAGACAGAGACAGAGAGGATGCATATTTACCCTCCAGCTTCATGGCCCAAGATCCTAGGGAAAACCGGAGTTTGCCCCTGCACAAATCCAAGCAGAAGATCACAAAATTTAATTAGCCACTGCCCACTGATGCATCACAACAATTTACCCAATAGGAAAACACAAAACCGTGAGATACGTATACAAAATTGTTTGAGTGGATACCTTGGCTTCCCAGAAGTAGACGTCGGTGTGGCAGAGGGCGGTGTAGAGGATCTTGACGCGCACCTCCATGGCCTGCGGCGGCGCCACCTCCACCTCCTCGATCGACAGCGGCTTCCCGGCCTCCCATGCCACCGCCGCTGCAACCAACCGCGCAATTCAGATCTCCATCCGTCCACAAAACATCAACCAAAATCACAAATCAGATGAAACCAACTGCATGCTATCCCAGAAACACACCTTTGCACTTGATCACCTTCCCGGCGGTGGCCATCCCTGTCGCTAGAAGAAGAGACACGGAGATGGATCTTTGTCGCTGGTTCTGCTTTGCGGTTCGTTGCTAGATTTTGGTGAGGAACGAAGGTGAGGGGAGCCGTGTATATATACTGCTGGTGCTGGAGGGATCGGCGGGTAATTAAGGCGAGGCTTGGAGTGCAAGTGGGGAAAGAAGAAGGCGGCTGAAACAGGGGTGTCCGGCTGTATGCGGCTCTGCGCGCGTGTCCGCTGGTTTTGAAATTGGGCCCGTGTGGTGTATGAAACCGTTGTGACGTGATCAAGGGGCTACAGGTCGACGGTAGGCGGGCAGGAGTAAAAAACCAGCGCTGAGGCCGGGCGGAGGGGGTTGACTTGGTGGCCAAACCGGGGCGACCGAGGAAACCAACTGCGGAAACAACAGCTCGGGTCCTCGTTTTGCAGCGGCCCGCCACCTGACGTGTGGTCGGCGGTACGAGGCGCCAATCCAAACAACGATCGCTTCTGAATGGGCCAGCCCATCTGGCTTCTCCGTTCGCAGAAGCATGAATGGTTTTGGGAAGCTTCTAGAAGACGCACAAACGCTTCTGTGAAGCTTCTAAAGGTTCCGGCTGTTTTTTTTTTGTTTCTGGTTTCTTCGACTGGGTTTTGTTCCGTTTTGGTTCTTTCTTTTTTCATTTTTATTTTTCTCCTGTTGCTATTTTTTTACTGAACGTTTTTAAATTTCGTGTTTTTTAAAATTTGTGACCTTTTCAAATTCTTTAACATTTTTTCAAATTTACGAACCTTCTTTTCAAGCTCCCGACCTTTGCTCAAATTTGTGAACCTTTTCAAATTCTTTAACATTTTTCAAATTTGCGAACCTTCTTTTCAAGCTCCTGACCTTTGCTCAAATTTGTGAACCTTTTCAAATTCTTTAACATTTTTCAAATTTGTGAACCTTCTTTTCAAGCTCCCGACCTTTGCTCAAATTTGTGAACCTTTTCAGATTTGTGAACTTTGTTCAAATTCATTCACGGAGTTTTCTCAAATTCACATTTTTTAAAATTTATAAACATTTTCAAATCCATAAACTTTTTTCGTACTCATTAACTTTTCTCAAATTCATGAACTTTTCAATTTCATAAACTGTTTCCAAATTTTATGAACTTTTCTAGATCCATGTTTTTTTTTCGGAAGTCAATGGTCAAATTGGTCAATAGTTGACCGACAACAGTTAATGGAGTGAACAAATATCGGTTGTTTGAGCAAGCGATTGAAAAAACCGGCTGCATGCGCGAGCGAGTGATCAGTGCGCTTGTTGGGCCAGCCTGCGCATGCGGTTGCGACCGCCAGGTTTCGTACTGGCGTATGAAGCGTCGATTAGGAACTGTCGGATAAAGCTTACTTGTAAGGGCCGGTGTCAACTGACACCATGCCGAAGGAAAATTTGATCCAAAATTCACTCCTAGCCAAAGGTGTTTGTTTGCTAGTTTATGGCCTTCATCTGTTCAAGTTGATTTCGGTTTTGGAGTAGTGGAGTAATATGGTAATATGAGTAGTGTGGTAAATTTTTAGCTCTAGAGGATAAGCCTAGGTTGGTGTCCCTTCACAAGTATCTATCTAGGGCAGAATCAATCCATCACCTCAAAAGGTGTACTATGGAGCCTCATGCTTTGGTGGATCCTCGTTTCAGTAAGTAGTAGAGGCTCTATGAATTTTGTGGGAATTTTCTAAGTGGAGAAAATATGGGTTGCTTTGTCAAGCCACAATATCAGGGACATTGTTTTTAGAAGAAAAGAAAATTTCTTTGGGAAGAGTGGCTTGGATCTGGCAAGAAGATTATGGTATATCCTCAGCGATATTTTTGGGTTGCTTGATGCACATTTCTTCTGGCTAGAAACAAAGTGGTCAAGGAAAATTCAAATAAGGGCACAAAAAGCAAACGAGCCAAATAAATTAAAATGAAAAAAACAGGGTATTACAACTTGTGACCACACGTTGCGGTTTTTTTTGAACTGGAACATTGTGTTCCAAAAACCTTATCCAAGCTCAGCAGACTCGCTGGCTAACAGTTCGTACACGTAGCTTGGGGCTTGGTCCTTCCACCAAGTACGCGCCACAACTGCTCGAAAACCCAAGTCAGCTAGGTATGAGCAACCTTATTACATGACCGCTTACAGTGCTTAAACTGAAAAGCATCAAGAGATGCATAACAAAGACTACGAGCTTCACGCAGCAGAACTTCAATTGTCGAGAGATCATTTTTTTTTTGAAACGGAGGCAAAAGATTTGCCTCATCTATTAAATAAGAAGATGATAGAGTTTGTTACAAGGGCACACTTTTACACGGCATGGAAGATTACTCACGCAAAATAATGTTCCTTAATTTTTTTGCTCCGGCGGTGATCCAAAGGTTTGCCTCGCAGATGATGTTGTTTAGCAAGATTGGTGGTGGAGCACTCTTGTTCCGGAAAACACGCGCATTCCGCTCGTTCCAAATGGTCCATGACACGAGCATGGTTAGAGAGGCCATGGCCTTCCTGTTGGGGACTCCGGCGCCGGTCCTATTTGTCCACCATTCCTTAACCGAACTCTCAACATGCCACATAGAGGTGTCCATATGATGAAGCCCAAGTTTTGCAATGACCAAGTTCCATAGCCTAATAGTGAAGCGGCATTTGAAGAAAAGATGCGGTCCACTTTCTTGCTCTCGCTTGCAGAGGGTGCAAAGACCATAATTTGGCCATCCACGTTTTTGTAGTCTATCCGCGGTCCAAATTCTGTCTTGGATAGCCAACCAAGCGAAGAATTTAGCCTTTGGTGGCGCCCAAGCTTTCCAAACCATTTGGTCCATGGGAGAGAGAACCAAGCCAAGAAATTGGGCCTTGTAGGCGGAAGCCGCAGTGTAGTGCCCGCTTGTCGTATGCTTCCACACAATAGTATCTTCAGAAAGTGCGTCCAGATGCACATCGTTCACAAGTGCCCATAGCGTGAAGAATTGTCGGATGTGATCAACGAAGACAACCGTGGAGGTATTGAGAGAGTGCGTCCAGATGACGAGAGATCATGGTCGCCAGAGTTGATGGCATTAACAAGCTACTAGGAGTCCGACTCAAAAATCACCCGATGACTGCCCATCTCTGCCGCTGCTTCAATGGCTTGCACACACGCCGTTGCTTCCGCATGGAGTGGTGAAGTGAGATGTTCCAGCTTGCCCGCGCACGCGGCAATGAACTCCCCCTGGCTCGATCTTGCAACACAGCCCCAAGCTCCCCTCCCTTGTTCAACGTAAAAAGCTGCATCAAAATTTACTTTGACATTTCCTTCACTCGGTTTAGTCCATGCTACTGCTGTAGGCTGCCCACCGGCATCCTCAGCTGTCTCCACTGCCCCCCGGAATCATTCCACAGCCTTCTGACATTGTATGCAATTACTTCACATGCCTTTACCTTCTCACCCTGATTTGCCTTGTTTCTGGTATTCCACCATTCCCAGAACAGCATGAGCACAAGATCTCGGCGTGGTGGTGTCAGAGACCACACTCGTTCAAACATCATCAAGGGGTTCACACACTCCAGCAGGGAAATGCGCACATCCTCGACCTGTAACTCTCTCCATATTTGCCTGACCTGTTTGCATTTTAGGAACAAATGGCCACCGTTCTCGTCCATTCTCATACATACCGGACACCGGGTATCCAACTCAACATATTTCCTCTTGATATTCATACGCGTCGGCAAAGAGTTGTGTGCAAGTCGCCATAGGAACATCCTTACTTTGGGTGGACGCGGTTGCCGTAGATGAGCTAGCATCCCTATTGTGGGCTGCATCCCTCAAGCTGACCCCCAGGTGGTATGCTGATTTTACCGAGAAGATTCCCTTCGGATCAAAGTGCCACGCTGGCTGGTCTTCCATTCCACTCCGGACTGGTATTGCAAGGATTTCCTTCGCATCTTCAGCGCAAAAAAGGTCTGACACTAATTCCTCGTCCCAGTTCTCAGTAACTGGGTCCATCAAGTCAGAGACTCTGTCCAACACCCACTACAAAAAAATACACTTTCGTGATGATACGTGTTTGTCACAGTAGGTCGTGTTTTTTATCATGCATGTACATCCATGACGATTTTATGACAGAATCAAGATAGTCATACCTGTGCTGTCGTAGAAGTGTTCCATGACATTACCAAAGTTATCATCACGGAAGTGTCCACTTCCATGACGATAAATCGCGCGTCCGCGAAGTGCTTTCGTCAAGGGTGACCGACACGTGGCATCCACCGTAACGGAACGCCGTTAAGCTATCGGGTTCGGTTTTGGATCCGATAACCCGTTAACAGCCCCGACCAATGGGGATTTTCCACGTGTAAAATCATCATTGGCTGGAGGAAACACGTGTCGGCTCACCGTTGGGACAGACGTCATCCACTCATTGGACCCAAGGCGCCTATGATACGTCGACACATGGCACGGCCTAACAGAGGCCCATTCCTGTGAAAAGGCCGGCCCGTTTGACTTGGTCAAAAGGTGGCGGGCCTGCCACGGAAAGCCTGTTAACGACCTGTCCGCATATAGCCCATTTACAACCCGCTAACCCAGGGCCCGTTACGCCCTATCCGAATTAGGCCCAGTAGCATCATCTGGGCCGTCCAATATTGATTCCAACCCGTTTTAACTTCTGGCCCATGTGTGGCCCATGACTTCTTTCGGCCCATATGAGGCCCTTTGTAACTCTTGGCCCATTAACGACCCGTGGTGAAACTGGCCCGTAATGAACAATGTATCACTTTATACCCATTAATGGCCCATTATTCCTTTGGGCGTTTCATTAAGTTATCTTTCGGCCTTCTCAGGGCCCATTTATTCTTGGCCTCATTTGCAGCATTCGGTTACTTACGGCCCGTTACTGTCATTTTCTGCTTGTGGGCCAAATTCAGCCCGTCGTTACAGTCGGCCCATTTGTGGACTGTTAATACATTGGGCCGTTTTCATGTCAAAAAAAACTCGTTGGGCTGTTTTCATACAGTTATCAAATACGGCCCGTTATGGTCCATGAATAGTACGACCCATGATTGGCGAAATGATGATACGCCCCGTAGAAGGCCCATGGATCCTATGGCCCGTAGAAGGCCCATGGACCCTACGGCCCGTAGAAGGCCCATGGAACCTACGGCCCGTAGAAGGCCCATGGATCCTACGGCCCGTAGAAGGCCAATGGATCCTACGACCGTAGAAGGCCCATGGATCGTACGGCTCGCAGGAGGCCCATGGTTACAACAGTTTGTGTGTTGCCATGATTATTTTGGCCTAGTTACCAAAAATAGGCTATTGTGGCCACTAGAAAAACACAGAAAAAGAATTGCAGTGACTACAAGCAAACAACTAAACAAGATAATGAGGAAATAAATAAGCAAGCAATTAACGCTAGCCTATTACCGCTATTACACACATTACATCCACTGGGCATCAAAGTTCGCCACCAGTGCAAATATAGGGAACAAAGCAGCATATTACATACACTGGCCGTCAAAATTGGCCACCAGTGCAAATAAACGCGGCAGCAAAATAAGAGCATAACTGAAACAACTTCAGAAGAGCTCAAGAAATGTTATCCTGGGTATCCACCATCCTGGCGATAAGCTTAGCAAGCTTATTAGCTTTGTCCCGTTTGGCGCTAAAATCCTCCAACGCTTGCTGTTGCACCAGAAAGTATGCATTTGAATGCTCTAGGGACTTCCGCAGTCCTTCCGCTTCTTGTCGTAGCACAGCTGATCGATGTCTTTCAGCTTGCAGTTGAGACTCAAGAAACTGAATTGATTTAGACAGTGAGTTTGAATAGCTTGTGCAAGCGGTAGTGGCCAGTAACTCGAACACTAAACCAAGACAGGACTTTGGGGTTGTCTCACTGTCTTCAAGATAGTCTTCCTTAGCTGTTTTATCAGCTTTGTTGGAGACTAACAAGGATGTGTCACTATCCTGAACCTTATCTGCATTACTTCCTTTGCCATTGCTTAATAAGGCACTCTTCCCCAATATTACATCGACATTCTAAAAGAAGAAAGAAGCAGACACATAACAGGTTTAGCATGTACTAGTATATGAAACTCATTTCGGTGAACCAGTTCATTAGTAAGGTGGACATGATTAAACTACCAATTCTTCTATTGCCAAGTACTAGTACATAATAAAAGCATCAAACAAACATATATCTATGTCCTATGGTCACTGCATTGTCTTGCCAAATCAAAATAGAGACACGGTTCAAATCATATCAGTTCAAGACAAAGCAGTAGTGAAAGAATACAAAGCATGGGAAACTACACGACACAACAAGATTTCAGATGGGTACCACGGGTCTACATGTACAACAACACTATTGGCTCTGTTGTGATGCTAGTAATATGCATGATATGAGAAATCAACTGTATACACAATTGAAATTGAAATCAACAGAGCTATTGATAAGAGTAAGCGTGTTAAAGAAACATGCGTGAACATACCTGCTGTGCCATTGGAGTTTCGATTGGATCCTTCAATTTAAAAATAAGTTTGTATGAGTAAATACAGTGATACAAGAGCAAAGCAGTATGCACGATAGCAATCATAGTTAAAAAGGCGCGCCTAGGCTCTAGGCGTTGGCAAAACGCATTGCGCATAACTACGCTTAATCTGTGCATAACTGCGCATAAGCATGCGCTTTGGTCAGTAAAGCGCAAGGCGGTGGCAAAACGCACAATTAACACCTAACGCTTTTTAAAACTATGATAGCAATGGAATCATAAATTAAAACAGTTGTTCTTTAGGTTTAGGCACTTGTTCTACATGAACAGAGTACAGTAAGACGCAAGAATATACTACTTAAAAATAGAAAATGAGCTCATAGACCTTACCACATCCTTGGTTCGGGACCAGTACAGGACAAGGCGTTCCCAGTCATCGTCCAGTAAATGTGTCTCAGGAGAGCATAAGGGAATTTGATGAGTTTCTTTGCCGGTGAAGTACGTTTTCTTCAGGTAATTCCGATACTGCCACCAAGCATTCTTGAAGATAGCAGAGGTATTAGCATAGGTTACCTCATCCTGAGTTTACCAATCGGTCCTTCTCTATAGAGAAAAATGCAAAAATTTGCTGTATTGTAACCATCATGGAGGTAGGATGTATGGGACAAAGCAAAGTAATTGCCATGAATAACATTACTTACACATAACTCCTGGACAAACACCTGCAATTGGCATTTTCCTTCATCTTCAGAATAATATTTCCAAGATGTGAAGATACACACATACGATTTAACAACATCAAATGTGATAGCTGCTAAACTACAACTAGCTGGTTGTGCTTCCTCCACAGGAATAGGCGTACTAACTGGTGGAGTTGGGGTTCGCCGTGGTAGTACTGGCCCTTTGGGCGCTGGAGCTGTCTTACTAACTGCTCTTGTTTGGGAGCTCTGTGGTGGAGATGGTGCTGTGTCAACAGGAACTGGGTTACTATCTGCTGGGGTTGGGGTTAGAATGGGTGAAGCTGGTTCTCTGTCCATCGTGATGGGGGTACAATATCACGAGAGTTTGGGTTATGTGTGGTAGGTCCGGTTCTTGTGCATGTACAACCGGGTGCTATCTCCACCAAGAGGTAGCACTTGTTTTATTTGAAGACCGTTTTTTAGTCCGCTAGAATCTGGCATCACCCGCTCCAATTCAAATGGCTGATAAACAGGAAACATAGTTGAATGTACGAGACATTGTATGAGAGATGATGCAATAGATGGTGTGGAAAAAGAGGGCATGAAATAGTTGACATGTATATTGTTTAACTAAAACGGATAGCATGACATAATTTCACATATATGATGTCTATCTAAACTGGATAGCATAACATAATTCAAAGATATGATGAATAACTAAACAGGACCGCATGACATAATTCACCTACATGTTATCTAAGTAATCAGGATCGCATCATTTAATTCACATATGTGATTTATATGCTAAATAGAGGGCATTTGATATGATGTCTGAACTAAGAACATGGTGTTGAATATTGTGTATATGATGTCTAAACTATGCAATGCAAGACACCACATGCATGATATGAGCAGTATAACCGTGCCAAGTTAGAGCATACACCTCAGTGGGGGAATAGGACTGGTCATCTGTCTCTGAATCCATCTCTGAGGAGCTATCGGGACCCAACAAGAGATCTGCTTCGACAGGTAGCACTGTCTACTCTGAAGGCCTTGTTTTCACTCCAGATTTTTCCATCTCCCACCCAAATGGCTGATTCACAGGAGGAGTAGTTTAATGTACAAACATTGTCGACAAATGGAAATGTAATGAAGAAAAGGATGGGCAAGATATCATTCAAATATATGATTCCTGGTTAAACAGGATGGCATTACACATTTCACATATATTATGGCTGGCTAAAAGACATGAGACTGCATAATTCCCATGTATGATATAGAAACTAAACAGGTGGCATTACAGAACATGTATAAACTAAGCAGATGACATATATGATGTCAAAGTAGGCACTGCAAGGCAACATATGCATGATATGACTAACATCATCATGCCAAGGTAGAGCAAACACCTTGGGGGGTAAATAGGAGTGGTCAGCGGCGTCTGAATCCGCCTCAGAACAGATATCTTCCTCTGGATTACAATATGGAGAGGGGTGGGGAGGGTTTGCCATTGAACCCACCATGGAGCAATGTCTGCATGACATTGTATTGTCGCGCAAAACTCTTCTCTTTTTCTCTACATGTTCAGCATGACTGTGTACAATATCTGACATGCACACGAAAAAAATATGGTGAGATTATGTAAAGAGAGCATGCGGAAATTTAGAGTGATGGTAACAACTAGTGGATGGATCCAAAAATAATGATAGCAGGCTGATGATTGCTTTAAATTAGTAAAAAGATAGATGATGATTGCTATACTATTTGTTTCACACACAAGATGAACAACATAGGCATACCCTGGGTGAACCAGATATTAGACAGACATACTATTAATTGCTGCCTCGATATGTGCCCCACAACTAATTTAAAACTCAAGTTTGAACATTAATTTGGACCTGACTTGGGAGTCCAAGAGCTAAACAGGATGATAAAGTAGCAGGTAAGTTTAAGCAATGCATAACATAAGCAGAAACAAAAGAGTGCGACCTCTCTTGTGGACCCGTGTACTCCTCAGGTTCATCTGCTGAGTCGATGATGGTGATGCCGTTGCGGTGGGTGCCGGCGGCAGGGAAGGAGATTTGAGGGGGCGAAAGACGGTCAATAGTCGTGATGTCTGGTTTGGTGGATGATTCTGTCGATGGAGCAACTCAGGTGAGGTGGAGAACGTCGAGGCAAGAGCAGGACAAACCACACAAAGTTCCCTTGGACACGTACCTGTAACTGAAGTAATTCTGTAAGGGCTCATTTGGCTTGCATGATTCTTAAAACACAGGGATAGGAAAACCACCGTAATAGGATAGGAATGCACATGGTAAACAGAGCATTTGTAAACACAAGATTTCTGTCAACTTAGGTGTTTGGTTTACAGGAATTGGAAGAGCAGAGGAATGCAAAGAAACATGGCCAAAATAAAATGAAACCATATGAAAGCGTGTACAGTTAGAATGTTATTCTGGCACTAATGCACTTGGTCTTGTTTTCATGCATAGGATTTTGAAAAGTAGGTCCGGTGGATGTTTTGCTTCATTCCTTTCAACAAAATGCATGAATAATTGAATAGCAGAGTGCCATTGGAAAATTCCCTATTGCTATGTTTTTCTGTTGAACCAAAATAGCCCTAATGGATCGACGTGAATGTATAGTAATAAGTGATGCAACAAGTGTACAACCTCTTTGCCGTAGCTGTGTCGACCTCAGCATCATTGGGTTGGTCATTTGAAGCGATTGAGGCGAAGGTGGCTGTCGGAGCTGTGGAGGAAGATGCGAGGAATCTATAGGCGGCGTCCTGTGGCACCTTTGCTACATTGTGATGGATCGATTACGTCGTTGGAGCAGCTCCGGTGAGTCGTAAGACGTCAAGGATGAAGCAGCACAAGACAGACATCGTCAATCTCAAGTGGGATTCTAATAGCATCTCCAATAGATGATGTAAAATGGATGTAAAATTTACATCACCAAAAACCACCTGACTACAACAGATGAGGTAAAAACTGTTGACTCTGAACTTAACTGTCAAAACTGAAATTTACTGTGGAATCTGAATGCTACTATCGAAACCGAACACAATGGTAGCAGAGAGGTACTTGACATGTAGTTTAGGGAAGGCCTGCAGTTCATCTTCAACCTGCAACCCCCTGAGCCTCCAGCCACCACCGGCCGAACCGCCGGCCCCAGCGTCGCCTCACCGCCCCGAAACAACTCCCTACCGTCGCCCCGGCCAGCCCTCTAGCCCCCCCACCCGAACCCTAAGATAGATAGTGGGGTACCTCTCCGGCGAGCCCCCGTCCCCGCTGCGGGTGGTTCTTCCTTAACTCCGTGAGCCCCCAACCCCAAAATCGATGACCCAAAAAGTCGATTGGTCGATCAAGTGTGGCTAAATTGGAGTAGAGCAAAGAAAGACGAAGGGGGAGAGCAGCAATTGGGCAAGCGAGCGATCGGCGAGAGCCGAGCAAAGCAGCAGTAGCGTGAGCGAGCGAGCGAGAGCCGGAGCAGCAGCAGCAGATCCGGCTGGTATGGCCGCCGCCGCCGAAGGGGCCTCGCACTGGGGGAGAGCCGCCATGGAGATGTCGCCCGCGGCGCCGGCTTCAAGGTAGCCGCTCCATGGGGGTGCGGGATGGAGCACCGTCGTTGCCGGGAGGTCGAGTTAAGGAGAAAGTGCGATGCGATGAGTGTACAACCTCTTTGGTGGCGCCGAGTAGGGCTCGGCTTAGTCCGAGGAGTCGGTGAGTATGCTGCGATTCCGGTGGAGCAGGTTAAGGCAGCGCTGTGGGGATGGAGCTGCCGCGATAGACAAGGCGATTGTCAGAGCAGCTCCTTGGAGGTGGAGGATGGGGCGGCTGAACCGACGGGATGATGAGATGGACGATGAGATGGACGACGGATCCTCATCCAGGGAGGTGGACAAGGGACTTCGAGCTGTTGCGGTGGACAACGTCGTCGGGGAAGAGGCTCCGGCTGGGCAGCGGTGAGGTGGCGGACGGAGGAGGGTGGGGTTTCGCGGCTGGAGCGGAGAGGTTATGGCGGCCTGGGATTTCGAATGGCGAAAAGGGGGCGATGGGAGGGGTGAAGCATGACTTAGGGACGCGCTTGTCCAAAATGTAGGGTGTGTTACAAAAGTACCCCCATCGATTTGAACTAGCCGCCCTTTCGGCTCAGGGTTAGAAGGGGGATTTCGCGTGCCGGGATTTGGCAGCTGGAGGGAGTTTTCGCACGCGTTGTAATTTCGGGATAGCAAGGCGCGGGTTGTGAAGGCGCCAGTTTTGGGAGCACGATATCTGAATTTTCGGGATATAACAAGACGCGGGTTGAATTTTAGGGACAAGCCTAACGTGTAGTAATATTGTACTTGTACATACCAAATCAATTCGCACTTCCCTCAACCAAAAAGAAAACAAAAAAAATAAAACTATTCACACCACACAAAGAGAGAGTCTTGCCCCATTTTACTATACAAATTCTATTCAAAGCTACTCCCTCCTTCTATCTATATAGGACCTAATGCGCTTTTCGATGCTAACTTTGACCAAATATTAGAGCAATAATATATGACATGCAACTTACACAAAGCACATTGTTAAATTAAATGTCTGAAAGGTTCTTTCAATGATATAATTTTCACATTGTGCATGTCATGTACTATTAATCTTGTCAATAGTCAAAGGCAGTCTTAAAAATCACATTACGCCCTATATAGATGGAAGGAGGGAGTATGAATCCATGTTATGTCCGATTAAATTTTTTCGCTTTCCGTATAATGCATGTAACCTACTCATACCAACGTTTTAGTGCATTCCAAATGTCTATACTACCGCTGCAATTCGAACTAAATTTGAATTCGTTTATCTATTTCAATAAGAATCTACAATCATGATTGTTGCCAACTTCAACCATCATTCGTGTATTACCTTAATAACACAGCACATGATTACTATAGAGATAGATATGAACTATGTGTACTACATGAACTCGAATACATTTGATGTACTAACTATATATTCATAATCTAAACCATGTTCCATACGTACACCGTGTTTATCACACAAAGTATAGTGCCCCGCCCCCTACATTATTACAAGTATTTAGACCTGAGCTGCAAAAGCCACACATTAGCCCAAATTATAATCAATGTTCTATGTATTATACGTAGTACTAGCAATCGGGGGTCACCGCGGTATGGGACGATGCCGCGTCCCAACTTCCCTTCTAGCTACAGCCCGACGTCCCAGGTAGTCCATCTTCGTTTTGGAGCCGGCTTGCTCCACTGTCGTAGCTCCATCTCCATGTAGATCCGTCTCTACTTCTACCGGCTTCTACTTGTGATGAGTTTATGTCCCATGAACTAGTGCCAGTACTATTACTCTAATCATACTTCTTCAATATCTTTGCTATCAGGGATGCTCAGGTCGATCTTAGTGGAATTGCACAAAAGCATCGTATGATCCGAGGGTGCCAGCCATCTTTCCTTCGACATGTTCTACCTGGCCAGGAAATTAAATCCTGTTTAGGGTTTAGGGTTTAAGTCCTAGTGACCCCATCAATAGTTTTTCTTTCGTACACGCTCTCACAACTTTTCACTACAAAAAAAAGACACATCCGTGACATTTTGGGCCGAACAAATTTTTTTTTCTGTCATACATATGACACTTCTATGACGATAATTGTGACAAAACCCGGTATCATCATAGATGTGGTGGGCTCCTACTTCTATGACAAAAAATCATGACAGAAAATGGGCTTTTCGTCTGGGCGAAATTTGGAGACATGCATGACATTCTTTGGGCCGTCCATGACGGAAAAACCGTGGTAGAAGCGAGGGGAGGAAAATTTTGGGGAGTTGCGATTACGGTGGGAGGTCGGGCGGAGCGATCGCGTTTCTCTCGTATGTACGCGCAGCGCGTAATGCGGCGTTGGCTCTAATCGAAGCCGAAGCGAGGCATTGGGCTCTAATCGAACCCGGCGACAGACCGCAGTTACGCTGCATTTAACCCGGCGATCGATCGATGGCTGTTAATCGAACCCAATGGGCGATTCGCTTCGCTCTGCTGCTAACTGAAGCCGATCGATGCTGCCTCGGGGATGAACAGTGAGCGTTGCGGGGGTGGTTGGATGAGCGGTGGCGGCGGCATTTCCTCCGGATGAACAGGAACCCGTGGTGTGGAGGGCTGGATGAGCGATGAAGCGGTGGAGGGTGGCCGTGGAGGGTGGTTGAACAGGACCCGTGGTGTGGAGGGCTGGATGAATAGTAGGCGGTGGAGGGTGCCCGTGGAAGGGTGGTTGAGCGATGGCCGGTGGAGTAAGCGCGCGGTGGAGGCTGGATGAACAGGAGCCCGTGGAGGCTGGAGGAGGTCGACGGTGGAGATGAACAGTATCCCGTGGAGTCCCGTTTTGCGGTACGCCACACACCTCCCCCCCCTGTTTCGACCGTAGCGCTCCAACACAAGTCCGTTTCGTCCGTTTTGCGATGCGCATACACCCCTCCCGATGAACAGGACCCCGTTTTGACCGTGGGAGGTCCGTTTCATCTGTTTTTGGCGGTACGCCACACCTCTGATCAACAAGACCCCGTTTCGACCGTAGGAGGTCCGTTTAAATCCGTTTTGCGGTACGCCACACCCCTCCCGATCAACAGGACCCCCGTTTCGACTATAGGAGGTCCGTTTCCTCCGTTTTGCGGTACGCCAGGCCCCTCCCGATCAACAGGACCCCGTTTCGAACATGGCCGGTCGAACACAAGTCCGTTTCCTCCGTTGTGCGGTACGCCAGGCCTCGTTTCCATAGCATGTTCCGTCCAAGCCCTCCCGATGAACACGACCACACATCCGTTCCGACCCAGCCGGTTGGCTCCCCATGAACACGACGACGACGTTGTTTCTCCGTTTCGACCCAGCCATGTACGTATGCGCGAGTAGGCGTTTGAGACCCTGCCCGTATGTACGTACGTGGCCGTATTTTCTTGCACCCTCGCCGCTATGCGTATGTGTATATGCTGAGTGCGGCGCCTCTACTACGACACGTGCGCCTCTACATCCACCGGTATATATGTACGTACACGTTCGCGACCAGAATGACAGCAGTGCGTGCGCTTCGACCAGGTGGGTCGGTATCGAGCACTTCCTTGCTGTGAAGATGTAGCTGGTGGGTCCCCAGCGATCGGCCCGAATCGTTTTGGGTTTTTTTTGCCCGGACGCACTTCCTTGCGTGCGAAGATGTAGCTGGTGGGTCCCAGCAGTCAGGGGGGCGAATCGTTTTTTTTCCGGACACACTTCCTTGCGTGTGAAGATGTAGCTGGTGGGTCCTAGCAGACAGGGGGAAAGGTTTTTTTTGTGAAATACGGTGGCCCGTCCGGTGGGTCCCCGCTGTCAGGTGGAGGAATAATTATTTTGCGCGTAATAAGGAGGCACTTCCTTGCTGCGGCCGTGGACCCGGTATCGGCCTCTCCACGTCTGATCCACATCCGATGGAAGCCATTCCTTGACCATATTGACCACGCCGCGCCGAGAGCACCAGGCGGTGGGCGTCGGCGAGGCTAGGAAGGGGACGACGCAGAGCCGGGGAAGACGCGGCAGTGGATGCCCACGCGTAGAGGAGTATGAGGGTTCACTCGTTCGGTTGCGGCGTGAGGCTGCCGTCGCCGCAGAATAACAGGGGGTGTGGGTGCGTAGAGGGGTGGCCTGGCAGCGGTGGGAGTAGTAGGGGGCGGTGAGGCCTCCGCGGCCGTTGGATGGACATCGTACGGTCACTGGAGCTAGAATCGTTCATATATCGACTAAAGTTGACAAAGGCCTCCGTCGATCAACTTAGTAGGCCCTAAGTCAGCCTCCACCAAGGTTGGTCCTGCAAGGTGGGGGTATTCATTTTTTTGTGCGTAATAAGGAGGCACTTCCGGTGGGTCCGAGCTGACAGCGGGGGGAACGTTTTTTTCGCGAAATACGGTGGCCCGACCTATTGGTCCCGACAGTCAGGGGGAAACAATTTTTTGCGAAATACTGGTGGCCCGTCCAGTGGGTCCGAGATGTCAGGTGGGGGAATAATTATTTTCCGCGTGATAAGGAGGCACTTCCTTGCGGCTGCCGTGGACCCAGTTGTCGGCCTCTCCACGCACACTACTCTTCCGATGGAAGTCGGTCGTTGACCACGCCGCGCCGAGAGCACCACGACGGTGGATAACGGCGAGGCCTAGGAAGGGGACGACGCGGCAGTGGAAGCCCGCGCAGAGAGGAGTACGAGGGTTCACCGGTTCGGCTGCGGTGTGAGGCTGCCGTCATTGAGAATAACGAGGTGTGGGTGAGTAGAGGATGCCACAGCCAGCGGTGGGAGTAGTAGGGCGCCGAGGCTGCTTGGCGGCTGACCCGGCCACGGGAGGCGGGGCGAAGCGGTCCCTTGACGCTGCTGGCGGTGGAGCAAGAAGATCAGAGATTGAAGAAATCTGACGGCCGTTGGATTGACATCCAACGATTCGTCTGCTAGAATCGTTGTTGACGTAGTATATAATAACTAAAAAATCTTGCATCTGCGTCAACTAAACAGGCCCACAAGTCAGAACACTCCCTCTTTTTTAATAATTTATATATAGCTCATGGCAACTTCTTATGCAATTTATTGCGATCGTTTTTTAGTTGGCGGGGCCAATTTAGCATATTTCTGTGGGTTCCAAACTATTTTTAATACCGAAATGTCGAGCCAGATTTAAAGTACTTTGAAGATATATTTGAATTAGGTTAATGCCGAGTGAAATAGGAATCTGAAAATGTGAAAAAA
Source organism: Aegilops bicornis (assembly GCA_021605145.1). Taxonomy (NCBI): domain Eukaryota; kingdom Viridiplantae; phylum Streptophyta; class Magnoliopsida; order Poales; family Poaceae; genus Aegilops; species Aegilops bicornis. The sequence continues at coordinate 642,297,603 of CM038669.1, forward strand.
AATCAGAAATTATAAAGTAATTGCCAATTTTTCATCTTTTTTATATTTACAACCCATTTCATATTACTTTCAAGGCGTAGAAAAATAAGTAGGCCTGGATTGGGTATTCTTCAGAAAAAATAAACTGGGCTCATTTGCACAAAGAAAAAATAGCTGGGCTGGTCACATGGTGAACATAAAAATATAAGCCTGGGCTAGGCGGGCCTGACCAGTTCAAACCCTGCTCCGTCTCAACAATACCAAAAAATACTGCTCGAGTAGCTACGTCCCGGTGTCGGCCGATCTTGTCTTGTTCTATTGTCTATTGACTATATCGCTCACAATGTCGTGGGTCCCAGATGTCAGGAAAACACTAGGAGGAAGCATTTTATTTTTCCATACGCTGACGTGGTGGGCCCCTACTGTCATCCTCTCCACGTACTTCTGCCGATTCCTATTGTTTGTTGACCATGTTGACAACGCGAGAGGGCGGCGTTGCGGCGAGCGCACCAAAGCGCATGGAGGACGTCAGCGTTAACGATTTAGGAGACGGTGGGGCGTGACAGCGTCTTGTTGGCGCAACCAGCCGTGGGAGGCGGAAGCAGGCGGCCCCGCCGGCGCTGGTTTGGTTTTGGCGGCTGGAGGAAGACAGGGCTGAAGAAACATGACAGACTATAAAAGTAGCAGGAGTACTTAACAACCTTAACTAAAACCAGCAGGGGCACTTAACAACCAAAGCTGAAAGCAGTATGAGTACTTATACAGGTTCAACCGTACAAAGCACGCCTCGAACAGTGCTACTATGCCTACTGAGCTCTGATTAACCAAGGGTGAGGCCGCCAAGCCCAAGGACAAGGCCCAGTCGCCACCCCGCGCATCCACAACCTTCTGAAAGTGGCTTCATCTCGCAACGTGGTCACTAAACAGGATATTCACTTTAGAGCCATGGAAAAGCATGAACATAATCTTCTGTCCTATTCTCCAATATGGACGGGCCTTCATTATCTGAGACCACCCACGAATAAGTATCTTTTCGCCTCCAAGGGGAATTGAGTAGGTCGACATAAACATCATGTTGTGACCAAGCGCAAGTCTGACCCGACCATGGTCAGGCATCTGTATAGGAACAATAGAACTCGGCAGTTCTTGTTTCAAGAAGATCACAACTGTAAAACTGTGTATAAGCAATAGTTTATGAACAACATATATAACAGAAAACAGCTCGTACCATAAGTTTCTCGACACGCAGTTGGACCTGTTCAACGAGTGGAGCAGTGGCACACATATCCCACGTGGCCTTCCACCATTGAAACGCCCCACAAGGACCTCAAGACGATCAATAAAGTGTAGGAACATGTGGATGTCGTCCCAGTCAACTTCAGTGCCATCAGTAACAGCCGAGTTACTACAGAATAACAAACGAGCAGCCTGCTTAACTTTGAAAAAACCTACACGTGCCACCAATTATAAGAAAATATTAGTTAGAAGTATCATCTTCGTGAGAGATTCGTTGCTACTTCTAAAGTTAAATTGTGATTAGTTAGACATAATAGATGGATTAAGAAGTAATCGAGGCAACAAGCAAGAGACAGATATAAAACTAACATGTATGAACAATTGGAACGACGTCGGGGTGGAAGATCGCAGTGAAGATGAGACCAGGTTCTGCTATTTCCATCAACATTCGTGCGCCAACATTCAGTCCGTAACACTTGAGAAAGTTTATCCAAGTTCGGCCATAAAAAGCAGCGATCTTCTTGGTTCATAGACCCAACTCGGTAGTAATATCCATGGATTGTCTTCATTGTGACCATTAAACTAGTGTATTCAGTTATGGCAAGGCCGAGCATCTTGAGTACATGTGTTCTAGCAGAGCAAATAATACACTGCAGGAAAAATAATATGAGAACACAACATATTCAAAAAACCCCCACCCTCCCGGATGGAGAAGAGGATTCTAGGAACATACTGTGCGTGTTTCAAAATGCTGTGGTAGGATGAGAAGGAACAAGTGCGCCGTCTCGCCGAAGGTGCAGAAATCTGTAGGGTACTCGCAGTTTGGAGCCTGCAAGCTGAAACACACTAGATTGATCTGAAAGAAAAATGCATCAACGGTGGCGGCTGCCATCCTAGGATTACCTGCGACCAAGGGACTTGGATTTATTGGGGATGGATGAAGAATTCGTACTGGTTCTCCATGAGAAAACCCTATGCAATCGCCCGGCGGGGTTTTCTCTGAACAAGCGACGAGGGAGAAGGGATTCAGGCCTAGTGAAATATTGCCGCTTCGTCGAGTCCGACTTCTTGCTAAAAATTTGGAAAGGGGGGGTTGTGATTTGACGGCTCATTGGGCATTCTTTGCGGCGCTTTGTCCGGGGTGTGTCTACCGTGAAGTTTTGCTATCTAATATGTGCATATGGCACGTGGACCCGTTGCAGTTGCCCCACATATCAGCGAAAGGAAGTAGAAAGACAGGAGTAACTAGTTACACATAAATATATTTTTGACGGAGAGATACTCCTCTGTAAAGAAATATAAACATATTTTATATCACAGGCTCACCTTGCCGAGAAATATACTCATACGCAGCATACGGGCATTATGGGGGTTCAGCTTTTTTTATGGGGGTTCGGTGAGAATATAATACTCGAGATAGGCTCACGGTTACGGACTTTGGGCATGAGCCGATCACGCATGTTTGGGGGCCCATGTGTTCTACCTCATCGCTTTTCATATTGCAAGCGATCGATGCTGCGCTAGTTTAGATCTTTGTCATAAAGGCGAATACACAAAATTGAATAAAGCATGGCGGTTGTTGGAATGAAATCGAGCAGCAGTTCCTAACCAGCAATCGAGTTGCAATTCTATCAGCGATATACCATGTGATAAATAATACTGTTGTAGTACTTATACACAGGACACTTGTTTCACCATGCAGATTATTACATCAAAATCTCTCGGAGGATAGATAAGTTCGGCGATATGCGTCGCTACTAAAGAATTTCAAAGTTGATTTGGACCAGCTCTCCTTGCCGAGAAAGTTCGATTTTGACATCATCCCCTACCACAAGATATGATTTAGATTTGAACCTTGACCATCCTTTGTACTTACGGTATATTGAGCAGGTTCATTCACACCAAGGCTGCGGATGGTAAGAGAAACTTGGCCGCAATCGCCCGGATTGTTGAACGACTCCCTCGTTGCTCTAGGAATTCTCTGTTTGAAAACAAGAAGACATACCCAAACAGTTAGATCAACACAGTGAATCATGTGAAACAACATGGAAAGAAAAAAGAACGAAGCACTTGGGTGGCCAATGCTTACCAAGAAGGTGGACATGTCGGTTTTTGTAAGGACTTTGGTATATGAAGTGCGAACTGCAGCCCGATCATTGCCGTGCAAGCTGCAGGCGGACCATCTGCAAGTGCAAGTGTTGGTGCAGTCCCGAAGCCGCTGCTGCTGCCGGAGATGGTGCTCCTTGTAGAGCTGGTGCCGGTGTCGATGCCCGATCCTCCGGTAGATCAGACTGATCCGCTGACGCGGTCGGTGCCCAATCCTCAGCTGGATCAGACTGAGCTGCTGCCGCTGTCAGTGCTAGAGCAACTGCCGATGCTCGATCTGTGCGAGACAGCGGCGATCGTGTCTGGTCTGCTATGATCAGCTTTCTAACTTGACTAGGATCCGTGACCGTGATCCAGTTTTTTTTCATTTCTTTTAAATGCGAGAAGGACTAATTGTGGCGTTTTTGTTAAACCAAACTGCAATTCATCATAGGGATTCAGCTTGTACTCAGACAACGGTGATCCAATTTTTCCGATAATATAAGTGATGGGCCGGTGCCTTCGTTCTTGACACGATATAAGAAGTGAAACCTGCAAAAATAGCCATCGTAGAGCAAACCAAGCGGTTTGATACGTGATGAATGTCACATGGCAAAACCTGCATCGTAAAATTGCGGAAAAGAAAGAAAACATGACATTAAATCAATAAGATTTAGACAGTAAATCAATAAGATTTACTTGATGTGACATCCTTACCAGGAAATCACTATGTTGAAGTACTAAACAGAAGATTGATCGTCCAACTACGCGTGGCATGCAGGGGCCCTACCTACTCCCACAAGCAGGACAGTCCAAAGGTCGTGACAAATCGTATGGACCGAACATCCATGGGACTGGAAATCCTGGTGGGTGCGATAAACCCTGCAATGCATACATATATTGGAGTGTAACCATAATTGATAAACCGTCCTCACAAAAAATATGATCTGGATACTTTAAAATGTCTGGTGAATTGAGTGGACATACATTAACATAGACCGTTCTCGGGGTGACCACACACCAAAAGCGGCAGCACTAATAAACAATACAGGGTTCACAAACACAAATCAAATCTTGAACAATAGTACTTACTACAGACAAGCAAAGTTGCACTAACTAAACTCTGCAGACTATTTCTTGCCACCGACCTACGGGATGAACCCCGCATATAGCGACTAGGCCATGGACTTCGTGTGAGATGTCTACATGCACCATCACCATCTTGTCAACCTTGGAGAACCTAGCAGTGGTCTTTCCACTCATAAACATGATGATGAAGACAGGCCGCATCAGATTTGTTGGGAAGCTTTACAAGAACCACACCCTTCATAATCGAAGGCACAACCAGGAAATTGTTGTGGTCAAGTACAGCCTCGAGAACACACCTGAAAACGATGCTACAGGAAAACACTAGTTCAGGACACGTGGCGACAAGGACACAACAAGCTGGATAGTTCAGTGATAGAACTCATCATCGGGCCTTCCAGTTCACACGGCATGACTTTGAGAACTTCATCTCCACCACGGACTGGTTCTAATTCAAGCGAAACCATATTTCATTACTACCTCCATTCAGAAATATAAGATGATTTTCGATATTATACTCCATATATGACTACATATCACATACGAAATGAGTGAACAAAGACACTAGAACATGTCTTCAAAGGCATGAGAGCGGAGGGATTACATGCAATATCCATACCACAAATTCTTGAGGCAAATATACCCTCTTAAAAGGTAGCATTGATGTTCATAAAGTACTCCCTCCGTCCCAAAATTCTTGTCTTAGATTTGTCTAGATACGGATGTATCAAGTCACATTTAGTATTAGATACATCCGTATCTAGACAAATATAAGACAAGAAATTTGGAGACAGAGGAGAAGTTGAAAGTAATCTATAAGAAAAGCAGTGTCGACCTCTCGCATGTTTTGGTCAAAGAGGAATTTAGAACCGTCATTTGGCACACTAAAATCACATGCAAGATCACCCAGAAAGTTGTACTACCATTACTAGTACTGCGTGTTAGATGAAAAAACACGATCAAGATCGAGAAAAAGATCGTCAACAAGAGACATTACCTGGACTTGCTTAATGAGGGATCCCGGAGAGGGGTGCTTGGACAGGGCGATGGCTTTGACCTTGTCTGTGGTAGTCTCGACGGGGTGCTTGTGCTTCTTCGTACCATGAGCCTCGACGGTTTTGGCCAGAGCCATAGACATCACGTCGGCCGGTGCTCCGGCGTCCATCCAAGAAGAGGAAGCTGAGAGAGAAGAGTGAAAGGAGGAGCGAGATGAGGGAGAAGCGAAGCGAGTGGGGGTTTTCTTCAAGAGAGGAAGGCGAGAGAGAAGAGTGAAATGATGGTTGCCGTCCATCCAACTTCTTCTTTGGAAAGGAGGGGGCTTTGTGATTTGATGGCTCATTGGGCATTACTGCGACGGTTCGATTGGGGTAGTCTACCGTCACTCTACTACGGAGTAATTTAGTGCATGGCTGGTGGACCCAGTCTTGGCTGTCCCTACGTCGGCGAAAGTGAGTAATTTAGTGCATGGTGGAGGAGGATCTGCGGTGGGCGTGTCCTTGTTTTTCATTCTAAAGAAAAAAATGATTACAGCAAGCATTTCCACTCTTACGACGGATGAGTGCGAAACACGGCAGCCACTTGAACATACACAGTGCTCCTACTACTAGGCATGTGTAGTGGTTCATACGTCAGTACTACACAATCTTGTTGCTGTGTTGTGTGCATGTCAACTACTCCTATATGTAACATAGTACCGCTTTTTTGACTGTCCGGTCGAGAATGAACGGTGAGATCAATGTTATGAGCTGGGTCCACAAGACGGAGAATACTGATTGCTCTGATACTCACGAAACATGAACCATATGAAGCACATCCTATAGTGTTAGGCAGGGGTGTATGAAGGGTGCAGGATGGGAGCAAACGTTCCCTTCTCGAACCACTTTTGGGTGTTTGGCAGAGTGCATGAAGGGTGCATGAGTCCACACTAGTAGGTTGACAAAAATACACGAAGAGGAAACAATTATATTGAGATGAGAATGCAACCAAACACACCCACACGCTTTGTGCTACAGTGACGGATCTGCACCATCTGAGTTTGATCCAATGGTCATGTTGCGCCGAGACATGGACATGCCCATGCAGAGGGTGCCTAAACACCACCGAAGTCCCTCTGCTTCTCGAGGCGCACAACGTTGGTGATGTAGGGTGCAACCGCCCGTAGAGCCTGCTCCCGGTCGACGGGAGCCAGCTCGTCAAAGACGGTGTCCAATGGCACGAATGGATTCTGATGACGGAGCCCTGAAAGGATTCGCCCGGCAACAACGACGGCAGCACGCAACCCCTCCTTGTCCAGCTCAGCCCCCACCATCGCGCGGAGACGGCTCAGCTCCTCGGAGATATAGGTGAAGAAGGAGACCAGGTCAGGAAGCCGCAACTCATTGAAGTCGACCGGGTGGTCGAACGGGTTTAGCCCGCCGGCCGGCATCGTCGCAATGGCACGACGGTAGGCATCACGCAGCCGCAACACGTGCGTGGCAACTTGGTTCACCAAGTGGCTGAGGCGATCCTGGACCTCGTCACGATTGGCCTGCTCGCGCTCCAGCCGGCTCCCCTGACGGCCTATCGTATGTCCCGCTTTCTGCAGCAACACCGCCAACGCCTCGAGCATCTTTGTGGTGGATGCCTGCCGCTTTTGAAGCTCTGTGAACTCCCGCACATAATGGAGGAGCATGGCACTCCTCTCCTCCTTGAGCTCACGGAGCTCCACGTCCTTGGCCCTGAGCTCCGCATCCTTGGCATGGAGCTCCTGTGTCAGGCGCCTCACCTCGGACTCCGTGATCTGCTGCACCGCCATGGCACCAGGTAGAAGCAATGGGGAGAGGAAGCAAAGGGGAGAGGAAGCAAAGGGGGCGAAACGGCTGAAAGGCAATGCAATCTACGGGAAGGCGGAGGCAGCCAGCCAAGAGCGGGGAATCTTTTGGTTTCACCACGATAAAACACCAGTCGACGGCTTCTCACATCAGGGAGCAGTGGGTTTTTACAGGCGGAGTCATCGTGACTAATTGCTACCGCGCCTGCTCCCGTCAATCAAAAAATTAAAAATCCTGCCGCGCCTGCTCCCGTCAATCAAAAAATTTAAAATCCTTCCGCACCCATACACAAGAGCAACGCCGCGGTGGATATTTAAATTTACCTGTCGACAAGTAGATAAAAAAGGGGTGAAAAAACAAATGTGGCAGCGGCTAGCTAATCGGTCGAACTAGCCCAACTAGCTAGCCACCGTGCTTCACTGATATACTCGGCGGGGAAGGTGGTCTTTCGTGATTTGACGACTCATTTACTTGCTTCGGCGCTACGACCGAGGAGGACCCAGAAAAGCAGCGGTAGGGCGTGCCACGTCGAGAAGAATATAGGCGTGCACCACCGGGAGGACCCGAAACCACAGCGGTAGGGTGTGCCACGTCTCGGCACGGAGGAAAAATGTGCGTGTAAAAATATACTGTATCAGACGTAGTACATATGGTTCGACCTTGGGACCCAGCCAGTCGGTCGAAAACACCCCACTGGCCACACAGCTTCATCATGCAAACGTGGCACGGTTAGCTCCGTCTCGACCAGCCGCAACGTCTCTTGTTCTAGGCGATTCTTCTATTTTCCAAGATTTTTTATAGTTGTAAGAACACCACGGCAAGCTAGCGCCGCTCTTCGTGTGTGCCCATGCAAAGGTTAGACGATGGAGAGAAGAGAGATTGAGATCGCAGACCTAGGACCATCCGTAAGTGAGACAACGGTCATGCACGTGTTGACGAGGCACTCCCTCTACTCTACTCAACACAAGTACTGTATAAAATCAAGTTATGGGACAAAGCCAACAACCGTTCGTTTTTTCTGGCTATCGACTTACGCTTTGTAGTCCAGGTTGCGATTCGAATCTCGTCTTTCAGATTTGTTAGTTTTAGGTCCAAATTTGATTAATGACAAGTGGGACCCCCGTGTGTTGTTCCGATATTTCAGTGTAGGATGTTTTTTTTGAACAAACACTTTGCACGGTTAGACAAGTAACGACACGAGTTACGCGTATTTTGCAAGTATACGAACAAAAATGACAGCGGCATAGAATATCACATCCACCCCGCAGCTTAGATACTATGGTGATACGAGTTTTTACACCGTTGGAAGTGAGATCCAATGGCTTGGGAGTAGTCTTTGTAATTATGCGCAATTTCCAAACTCTCCAAAGTTTTTTTTGCAAATAAAACATTCAGGCCTCGTGTGTGCCGCTGCATATTCGATCCAACGGCTCCCCGGTGCTAATATTAGGTGCTCCCCGTAGCTTAATTACCCGCTACGATGATCTGAGCATCTAGGTCGTATGATCAGTGATCAGATGGCACATGCATAGTACTTGTACTTTGTGCGCATTTCCCAAACTCTATCAGCCGTCTATTGCAAAAATATTCAAACCTCCTACTGTGGGCCGTTAGCTCTCAGTGAACTCGTATCACCATAGAATCTACGGTGCGGGAGCACCTCATACTCTCCCGTGCGAGAAAACATAAGGTGAAATCGCAACTTGGATGCTACGGTGATACGAGCTTGGAGGTCGTTTGATCTGAGATCCAATGGCATCTGAGCAGTCTTTGTGCTTATAGGCAGTAGCCGAACTCTTTTGGGGCTTCTCTGCAAAAAACCATTCGAACCACCGAGGAGGTGTTGGGTCACAAATCCAACGCCTCCGAAGAGCTTGTATCACCAAAGCATCTAAGGTGTGGTGGCACATGATATTCTTACATACAGGAGAATATGATGTCCTCCTTCATCTTAGATGCTACGGTGAATCTGAGCCGAGGTCGTTGGATATGGGATCAAAGGGCATCTAAGTAATTTTTGTACAAATTGTGTGCAATTCTCAAACTCATCAAGGTTTCCTGCAAAAAAATTAAGACACATCATGTGAGCTGCTATATCTCAGATCTACAAGCTCCAAGCAACTCGTATCGGCATATAGCATGTAAGGTATGGGGGCACATGATATTCTCCCGGGGAGGAGGGGTGGGGGGTGCACAACCAATCGGTGGTTGGGAGGGTGGGAACAAATATAATCTAAACAACCCTAAACAGAGCTCCACGGTTTTATCTAAGGTCGAGGGTTGACCCCGACAATCATAGCTCCGCCTAAACACAACATTTGCATGTACTTGTAGTACTAGACTTAATATTCATGTTTCTATTTCATGTTCATTTTAAATATTGAACTGAGCACCATGGATGTCTTACATTTTACTCCCTTAGTTCCTAAATATTAGTCTTTTAGAGGCTTCAAATGGGTGGCACATACGGATGTATATAGACATATTTTAAAGTCTAGATTCACTCATTTTGCTCCGTATGTAGTCACTTGATGAACTCTCTAAAAGACTAATATTTAGGAATAGAAGGAGTATTTTGAACTCGTGTCATACATGCATGGGTTGGATAAATAGATGCACTATACTTATTGGATTGTTGTTGTGTTCGTGCGTGTGTGTCTGTCTCTTTGTGTGTGGGTGTGGTCATATGCTTGATACATACAAAGTTTTCTCACCTCGATATTGTTCATCTTTTAAATTTGAATTTGCATTGGAAAACTTACTAGGGATACCATGAAATGTGAAATCCACGTTGAGATCACTATATCACAAATTCACTCTAATTCAATGACTCGTCATAAATCAATTACCACATTGAGATTAGTATTTGCAAGGAAAATACGGGTATTGTAATACACATAGATTCGTTCGGCAATTTAAAAGGTTCCTTTCGTATTCTCAAATGGTAGGACCCAACGGCGTACCAGCCAGACCTTGGCTCATGTTGATCCTAAAAAAACGGGCTCATGTCCTTCGGTGGCGTGCGTGGTATGCACATTAGGCAACCCCAACTAGTCGAGCCTCAGCGTTTCAAGTCGAAATATCTGGCGGCCAGAATTCCAGCCCTAGGAAATTCCCCTCATGTCCCCGGTCCATAATGACTACCTATGAACAACGGAGGGATGCTTTAGTAACTAGACAACGTTACCTACCGTGCCGAGCACGGTTCAATTCCCTCGGTCGCCGCTTGTCAATGTCACCCGTCAACTGCATTGCCTAGTACTACTACTACTACTACACAAGGATGAGCACATAATTGAGCCCGTTTGTTCGTGCCTAGTACTTTTTTTGTTCGTGCCTAGTACTTGAGTTAATATATCGAGCAATGCCTGTACGGAGGGATTATCCTTTTACACCCTCCTTTCCGGTTTATAGGGCTTATCTCAAAATTTTAGTTTTCCCATTTTATAAGTCTCAATTTGGTTGTTCCCCATCATATGTTCAGATTTCAAGGTGCAATAAATCATTACATGCAAGTATTAAGAGAAAATTGACCAATGCATTTACTTTATGCATGCATCCATTGCAACTAATGCACTCGTAAACACAATTTTTGAGGAAAACAAGTGCATTAATTGAGTGGTTTTGCAAACTACAACAATTGTTCCACCACTCACCATCTACCTTGGTTGGTGAGATTTTTGAATTGAGCCCTATAAACCGGAAAGGTGGTTTAACTAAGCAAAATGTTTGACCAAATCCTTTCTTAAGAAATACAACAGGACAGATGTACGGCTTGAAAATTTATTGCATGATGCAGGTTATGATATTGTTTCGAATCCTGGGTCTTAAATTTCAGAAAATCCAAAAGGAGCATAAATTCTTGAAACTGAGCATGGTCACGTGATATGGCACAAATATTACCCGTAATTTTTTCTTCAATTCGAGTCAAGCTGCTTATGACAAGTTGCACAAATGAAGAGCCAAGGTATTTTGGAACAAAGACCTGTCACGTTTTTTTTGAGGGAAAATACCTGTCACGTTAAGGCGGACACTTTCACTATTGAAACCGTGGGCGTTTACGTGCTGGCACGAGTCCCCGCTTCTCATCGGCAGGTGCCGTCCCAGCAAGCGTGTGAGTCGACGGGAGGCGTGTGAGCAGACCGCTGCGTCGGCTGTCAGGGAGGCGTGCGAGCAGACCGCTGTGCAAACTCACCGGGAGGCGAGCCCTTTGACCAGGCTCCGCCGCCCACCGTCATCCCAACTGCTCCCACTTTTAATGTCGCCCGGTATGATTTAAAATCAACCCCGCACTACCGGTATCGCTAAAATCCTCTCTCTTCCTCTCCGATTCTCCTGTCGTCTACCTCCAACTAGCATGACCTAAGCGTCGCCATGCCGCATCACGATGGTCTGCCCTTAGTGTTCGATTTCATGAGGAAGACACCCAGCGAGTCTCAAGAACATAAGGCGCTTTGGAGCGAGCTTGAGGCGGCCTTGCGGGAAGACGCCGCGCTGTCCCGCTCCGTTCGGCTCCCGTCGCCCGACTGCGCGAGCCCATCCCGTGGCATTGATGGGCTGGGAGCCGCACATTGTCGCCGAGCTTGATGCCACGGGGTTCCACGAGGTCCTGCCCGACTTTCACGCGCCGTGCACCTGCGGCGCATGCGCCTGCGCGTCTGCGATCGCCGCGCCCGTGCGGTGCCCGTGCACCTGCCAGCGCGCATGCGCTTCGCGTCTGCGGCGTGTCGCGCCCGTGCGGTGCCCATGCACACGAACGTCTCCGCGCGCGCCGTTGACAGCGTATGTCCCAGCGGTGCGGTCACCCCCTCGGCGGCATGGATGGCGCCGTCGACCGCTTCCTTGCACCAGCGCCGATCGCCTCCTCCCGCCCGATTGACTCGCTCGAAGTCGAACATTTTGGCCTTCCTTGAGGCTAGGCCAGCGTCAGGAAATCGCCAACAACGGCGCAAGACGCGCGCCGTCGCCCGTCGGTCGATGGCCCGGCGACACCTGAGCACGGCAGAGGAGCCGCTTCCACCGCGAGCGCCCCGCTGCCGCGCGTAATCTAAATTTGCCATGAAAGCGTTCGGATTGCCATGCTTAAAATCCGAATGTTTATCATTTCCGTTTATTTTATATCGATCATCGTATAATTTAAAGTCGGAGTCAGACTGAACAAAATGTATGGTTTGATCGATTGAATGTTCTTCTAGAGCCGTATCAAATTAAATATAAAACGTCATCAAGCCACATGTATTCCTTGTCATCCAACGACCTAGACTCCTTCAATGTCGAGCGCTCAACACGTTTAGCGTGCAGTTAATTTCATGCCAAAAATAGTGCTAATCACATGACAACACGCAAATAATATCCTAGTAGTTAATATCCGCATGCACTTAATATACTTCCAAATTAACGTGCATTGCACATACACACTGACTAGTGCTGCTAGTACGTGAAACTGGGGCCATGACTTGTGAGTTGTGAACGCGTCCAGATATGGTCAACGGCAACATCGCCCGCGAGTTCTTCCTGTTTGCCCGTGCGTCTAAACGCAGAAGGGGAGGAGAGAGAGAGAGAGCACACATGGAACCCACCAGTAAGTGAAGGCGAATAGTACTAAAAATAATATTACATGTTATCCATTAATTAGGCTGTGGTAATATAAAAACATTATGTGAACAAAGGGGGTACAACAAACATTGCTATTCTACGTATGTTGCCTATTGACGTGCGGCTTGAAGGCCCGGTCGCATGTTCGATCCTCGTGCTTTATTTTTTAATTTGTATATGGGTCCAAATTTGTTTCATGACATATGGGCCCCTTGGTGTGTAGTTTGTAGCACTTTAATTTGTGGGTCGAAATTTGTTCCATTCCAAGTGGACTATCTGTGTGTATTTTTGTTGCTTATTTATAATAATTAAAGAGAACAACATAGTTTTTTCAATAATACCATGGCGCGACGTTGAAGGTGAGAAAGGACGTGCGACAGAGCGATGACCGAGCCAGAGGGAAATCAACTAGGGGAGTTGCGTGGGTTTAGCGGCGTTTGGAGTAGTTGTGGGCCGAATGCTATGAAAATATAATCTAAACCGACCGGAATAAATGCCTACACAAATTAATCCAAGGTTAGAGTGCCCCTCGCAATGTAAATAGCTCCGGCTTTGCGAGGGATGGAGGGGTAGTAGCTTCAACGCGTGGAAGGTACACTATGAGAAAGTGAGGTCAATCGAGAGACATATAGATAGAGAGACAAAGTGAGTGTGGTCTGACATTCATTGAACAAATATATATGCGCCGGAGATATATTGTCCGATTGAGCTTTTGGTAAGGGTGAGGGCTGTAAGATAGAGCTTGAGAGATGATCCGATCCGCAGGCGTGTATATATATATTTTGTGCGTGGGAGGAAGCAAGGTCAAGCTGATCACATAGGGTCGCCGTGCGATAGAAAGAGTGAGACGGGTTGGAGAGAGTGACCTAGATAGACGATGTGCGTGAGAGAGTATACAATATGAATAGGTCGAATTGGGCTCAAACATGGTGATATATCGTTTTATTCCGAGAAAGAGCGAGGTAAATCGAGACACACACACACACACACACACACACACACACACAGAGAGAGATTGAGTGAGCGTGGCCCACCATGAGGTCAAAAGAGTGGCGGCGGCTTGGATGGACTGACCTAGATAGACAATCTGCATGAGAGAGTATAGAGTGTGTCGATCGAGGCCCGAACAGGGAGATATATCATTTGTGTGTGAAAGAAGACGAGGTTAAACGAGACTCGGATAAAGAGAGCAAGATTGAGAGAGTGTGGCCCGCCGTGCGGAAGAAAGAGTGAGACATTCTACGAGGGAGTGACCTAGATATACAACGTGCGTTCGTGCGCATGAGAGGTTGGGGGGGCTAGATAGGCAATGCATGTATTTACCACGAGAGGGTGAGAGGGAGAGGGGGGGGGGGGGAGAGAGCTCGGCATGGGGTGCAATGGCGGGTGTGTGAGGTAAATACATTTGGTAACAGGATTGGAAAAAGGGGTTGTGTAGTTGAGAGACTTAGAAATCGAAACATGGAGAGAAAGAATGAACGTGTGTTGGAAACCGATAGCTTGCTAAGGTGGTTAGGAGAGGAAGATTGACCGTCTGAGAAGTATGTAGCGTTTGTCTTGTAGCGGGGACTAACAACAACATTTGAATGTACATAGTATGAGACTTAATATCGATGTTTCAATTCGGTGTACATTGTAAGATTTGAACCAAGGACCAGGCATTCGGGTAATTATGTCGAATTCGTACCATACTAAGTTTCGAAAAGTTGACATTGGCTCAATTTGTTGTGCTATTTTGTAGGTCATATGTTTGAATCCATCCAAAAGTTTTCTCACTACCATGGTGTTCACCATATACATATGAATTTGTATCAAAAAAGTAGCATGGATACAGTGAAATGCGAAATCCACGTTAGAATTGGAGATCGCTACGTGACACACACTCTAATTCAAATAACTAACTACGTGACACACACTCTAATTCAAATAACTAATTATGTGACACACTCTAATCCACATTAGCGTGTGTACTGTTTTGATTTTTTTTCAAATAACTCCTCATGAATTAATTTATAGTACTCCCTATGTTCACTTTTATAAGACCTTGAAGACATTTCAGACAGTGTGCAAAACAGTTCATTTTAAGTTATGCAGAAGCGACTTACAAAAGTGAACGGATGGAGTATCTCGTTCGAATGACTAATTATTGCAAGGAAAACACGGGCATGGTAATACATACAGATTCGTTTGCAAATGAAAGAAGATTCGTTTGCATTCTCAAATGTAGGCGCACCAGGCAGACCAGGGTCGTGTCGGGTGGACGCTGCTTTGGTTCCTTAATGGCAACAACCCTTGGGTGACTGACATGTGGGCCAGCCACCTGTTGGGCCCACATGTCATGGACACAAAGGCAGGTGCCTTAAGGCACCAAAGCGTAGTCCTGTCGGGGTGGTCGCGTGTGTCGGGCGGACGCATAGCACCCAGCCACCCACCCCCCTCCCCCCCAAAAAAGGACGACGATAATATAAGTTCGTGCTTCCACGTTTTGGATTGAAATATCTGGCGCCCCCAGTTCCAGCCCTGCAAAATCTCTCTTCTCCACCGTCCCCTTCCGCGCCCAGATTGCTCAAATCCCTAATTCACCACCATCCCTTGAATCGCCCCTCGTCTCGTCTCTTTCCCCACCGTTCCCCACCTGCATGCGGACGACGGCAGCGAAAGGCGATGGTCGCGCTTCACCACCGCACGGAGCTACCTCATCTACGCCCTCGTCCGCCGCACCGGGTGGTCCACCGACAACGTCGACGCCCGTAATCGGCGTGCCTCCACAGACACCGAAGTTCCACCGCATCAGTGCGCTTCACCGACGCCGTCTCCCAGCTCACCGGGGCTACTTCACCGAGCACATCGTCGCACCTCCGCCCCCCGAGGTCGTTGGGGCTTCACCAACGGACTCGTCCACCGCATCGTAGCGCTCCGCTGCCACTCAAGATCTGCATCCGAGCGCGGCCAGCCAACGCCAGCGCATCACCCTCAACGGCTCTGAAGTGACCCGCACTCTAGCTAGGCAAGCATGCCCAAACGCCGACCCGAACAAGGTATCCACACATCACTCCCTTGTGCACTGTTCCGATGATGTTTGGATATCCTTTCACTGCTCTCTTAGCTTACACACCTATGCAACTCTGACTTTAACTCTTATTTCTTCTGGAGATATCATCTAAAACAAGAAAATCCATTTTTTAGCGAAGCATGACGGGGCTACGGGATCTGGTACACATCTTGCACACCCGTACAACCTTGTAAGTATCTGTCCTCCGGTACAACATCAAGGTCGATTCCTCTTATTTGATCAACCATTCACCATGTCAAAAATGCAGAGGGGGATGCAAGGAGCACAAGGCCTGCACATCCAAGCAAGTGGTAACATGGACTTGTACATGGAACATCCCAAGCGCAAGCAGAGCTGCAGCGAGCCTGTACAACGAGCTAGCGTAAGTCCTTGCATTTCATTTAATTCAGTCTTGGCATTCGTGTATGATTTGTGTGCGATGGCTGATCCATGAATTCAAGTTACCAGGGGCGAACATTTAACTTAAAAAATATGAAGGCACTTGCACTCCGGAAATCAACATAACCTGATAAATGTGAAGCTACATGCACTTTGAAAACCAGCTAATGAATCAAAGTAGTTCAGATTATAAACACTAAATGATGCAAGCACCAAAAAACACAAAATGCAACATGGTGTACAAGGACTACAAACATGGTCTGTACCTGCCTGAATTATTCGTTCTCTGGTTGAAAATATCGAAGTGTAATTGCACGTATAACCAGTGCGCAAACTGCATATCAATATATCTATCCTGCACAAGTATGCCAATAGTTTCAAACAACAGATTAGAAAAGTATTTATGCTATGTTGTCATGATCTGAGGACTTTCTAGTAGATGGCCTCGACGTTTCCTCAAGCTATGAAAATGCACTATAATTTTCTTGTCATCAATGCCTGCAAATCTCTGTCTCTCTCAACATAGTAGATCATCATTAGAAACTAAATCCTTCAATGAGCTTGCAAAATGCTTGCATTAGATCCCTCATTAGACACTATATGTTCATCACCAGGAGCATGTAAAATGTTTGCATCAAATCCTTCATTAGCGATGCATTCATTAGACACTTGAACTCGAGAACAACATGAGCTTGTATGTTTGCACCGGAAACTTGATTAGATACATCAGATTCAGTCAGTCAGTATTGATTGGGGGAGTTACAAAATAAGTAGAAATTGGTTTCATTTTCTCATAGATTCCCTACATACAAGCAGTTTTACAACACCGTCAGGTTTAACTATTGGCCAGAAATTGAAGAGTTGAATTAGATATAATCAGGGATGTGATGTACCTGCTCGTTGCGCATGCTACTCTTGCAAGTTGCGACTGTCCAGTTGCACAAGCTCGATGCCATACCCGTGGCCGCTGCCTCCCACGCAGGCTACACCCAGGGTTGGATCTTCATCTTCTTGTCTTTCCACTACTAGAAATACCACTACTAATGGCGCACCTAATATGGCCATTAATGGCGCATCAGAGGTGCGCCATTGACAGCACGCCATTAGTAATTTTTACTAATGGCGCACCAGGTGGTGCGCCATTAGTATATCGAATACTAATGGCGCACCACCTGATGCGCCATTAGTATCTGATATACTAATGGCGCACCACAGTGCGCCATTAGTATATGCAAGTGCGCCATTAGTATGCCTCGGGGCATGTATACCAGTGCTTTGGCATACTAATGGCGCACCACCTCCGGATCGCCATTAGTAACGCAGCATACTAATGGCGCACTTCACGCCATTAGTATGCCTTTGTCATACTAATGGCGCCTTTATCATGTGATGCGCCATTAGTATGAATATTAGGTTTTTTATTTTTTATTTTCTGTTTTTTGCACAGGTTACAAAATGTATAATTTGACAAAATATAGACAGCACACATCAACAATAGATTCATCAAATACAATAGAAGATTAGTCCTTGAATACAATTCATCATATTAGTCTCCCAATACAATTCATCATATTAGTCTCCGAATTGAAAAGACCGAACAAAGATAGAACATTATATTACAAGTCTCGAGACCTTGAGTAGCGAGTTTATCTTCGCATTACAAGTCGATATCGATCATCTAAACTACCATCACATAGAAGAGAGCTGCGGTCATCACGATGAGCATCATCACGATGAAACTTCGTCTTCATCCGGTTCCTCCAACGCTCCCTCCCTCTCCCGCTAGATAGCGGGCGTATCTAGATTCGGCCTCGGCCCTAGTGGTGTACCCTTTATGGCTATTACCGCTGAATCGGTGAACCTGTCTCCGACACTCCTCCCAGTCATCGTAGACTCCGGGAACCTTACCCTTGTACACGACATACGTCGGCATCGCTATGCACTAGCCAAACGAAACGTTAGGTTGTTCCTCCAAGTGAAGGCGGCAGTGGCCTCATACAAGTGAGGTTGTTCCTCCATCTCCTGGGACAGCTCCCAGAATGCCTTGCTGCCCGAACCCCCGGCCTCATCGTTGTGGGCCACGTTTCTCTCTAAATAGAAACAAAGTTTGGTCAAAAAGTTGGTTATTGTCAAGGAACAAGATCATGGTCTCATCATTTAGGGTTTGTCGACACCGAGGCATCCTAAAATCTAAGCTTTTATCATTGAGGGTTTTTCGGCCAAGGCACCCTAAAAGCCTAACTTTTCATCATTTCGGTTTTTATCGACACCGAGGCACCCTAGAGCCATGCATTAGTCACAAATGCGCCGGGGCACTTGATCCTACTTAATTAACTACTAAGATACCCGGCCCATGCATTAGTCACAAGTACCCCATATGTCCTATTTTAGCAAAGTCATGCTAAAATTCACGGAAAATTTCAGCATGACCTTTGCTGAAAATAGGACATATGGAGTACCAATTGCCGGAACAGAAGTTAATCGACATTCCGGCAAACTCAAGGGCCTCTCGGGGTACCTGCAATATCATCACGACACGATGGTGGGAGACAAAACCCAACAAACTAGCAAAATCATCACAAATTGTTTTACGGTTAAAGATGATCATCATCTTTACAAGTCTTTCTCAATGTGATCACAAGTAATTCAGAGGCATCACAAGTAATTCAGAGCATCACAAGGCATTAGTAGTTCAGTACATGAACAAGTTTTAAAAGCACATCAATATGTATTGTAATTCATTGTGGAGTTATATACAGTATGTTACAACAAAGAAACAGCTTAATCCATGCCTCGACTTATCAACAGTCATTACTTGTCAAATCTGAGAAGAAGGAACAATTTACTTGTGACATAGTTACAAATGATGACAGAATAAAGCAACACCCTACACTAGCCTAAAAACAAGTGAAGTTTCACCCATATAAGAACAAGTGAATTCTAGTCCCATTGACACTCCTGGTTTTCTACAAACACCAAGTACTAGGGCACACAAAAGTTCTGAAATTTGTGTGCCTAACTGAATTTACTGAATTTTCAAGAACGAATAAACTGAATTTTCAAAACTGCAAGAAGCCAATTAAAAAAATCCTCTCATCTCATATGAGGATTGTTAGCTGCTATAAACAGGCACAGGGGCAGACCCATGTTCATGTAGGTGTGTCTTGTAGCTGTTTGGTACTTGTGGAAAAGACCCTATACCTTATACATACCATGTATCTTTAATTTTGTTTTATTAATACAAGACTGTAGGAGCCTCTCCTACTGTCCTTCACGATTCAAAAATGAATAGACAATCTAGCTTTCCGTAAACTGAGTAACCAAGAAAAAGATGTACAAAAAGATAAATTTACCTAAGTTTTTTCGACCAAGATAGCACGTTAGCAGATCTTGTGTGATCGCAGTTCGATCCACTCCTTTCCACCCAACTCCCACGACTAGAAGCAAAAGAAGCACAGAACCAAATGAAAATAAAGAGAAGTTGAGTCAACGAAGAAGGCATATGTGCAAACCACAATGTAATCATGTAGAGTATGGGAAGCGGCTTTTGTGGCAAGGATAGTAAATGAAGCCACGTCTATTGCGAGGTCGAGAAAAATAAATCTGGGACTTATGCAGGTGAGCTTGTACGAGTTATTGTACAAGTATATACTGATCTGCTAGCTGCAATGTATCGAGAACGAAAAAAGATAGTGGTAGCTGGCTGCAATAATAAAAAATAAAATATTTATTCACAACTTATTCTCTCTCTTAGGGCTAGTATTTGTTTTCTTGTTAGTCTTGATCGGCGTGGATATGATGTTTGTTGCTTATGATCTCAATTGCATGACTAGTTTCAACAATCTGTTGCATGTGTCGATTATTCTCTCTATCATGTTGATCAAACATAATTCAGATGCAGCTTCTTGGGTACAAGAAAAGAACATAAGCAAAATCGAAGGTGCCTTTGAAACACCTTTGAAGGAGGAAATGCTTGTCCAAACAACCTATCAAGGGCCTACATTTTATGCGCCTTGAAGACCGAGCGAATATGTTGGGCCATGCAATGCACGACTAGTATTAGTTCTCTCGACCATTGTAAGTCGTGGAACAAGAACTTAATTATATATCAGCATCCGGAGGAAGCGAAAGAATTCCCGCATCTAACTAGCTTTATGCGAGAAAGAAAGAGAGGACATGACTAGGCTAGATGCTTTGGAAAACCTATGCTCAAATTCTTGGTGGACTCCACACTTTGCAAAAACATTTAAACTAAACCATATCTGGGTTTTGGGCCGGTGGTTTTGCAGTTCAGGATTTACAAAATTCATGGAAAATCAGGGTTTAGGAACATTGTGAAATTTAACCTCTGATAAATTCCTCAAAAATATGACTATTAATTTGTGATCTACTACTCGAATATTGGTGTCACATTGGCAAGCAATAAATCGGATATGTTCTTGACACGGCACAATCTATTTAATATTGTTTTTAGAAAAAATCTTTTAAATATTAATTTGTGGTTTTGTGCTCCTGCTAAAGAAAAATAAAGCACAATATCACATCGAGTACTCACGAGAACAAATGAAAACAAAGAGATAGGCGAGAGCTAGATGTGTTCGATGGTGAAGTTGTATTTCCTAAGACAATGGAGTGATCATCGGTGTCGAGGGAGGCGGGTCGAGGGAGGCGGGTCGACGGTGGTGAAGTAAGTACCTTGGGCGTGGTCGAGGCGGGTCGACGGTGGTGTGGACGGGCGGGGTCGAGGTGGGGCAGCGCGTGGGCGGGGTCGAGGCGGCGTCGGGCGGCGGGCGGGGTCCGGGCGGCGGGTGGGGCGGCGTCGGGCGGCCCGGGCGGCGGCCGGGCGAGGTCGGGCAAGGCGTCCGGGCGGCGGGTGGGCGGCGTCGGGCAAGGCCCGGGCGGCGGGTCGGGCGGGTCGAGGCGGCGTTGGCAAGGCGTGGCCCGGGCGGCCGGCGAGGAGAGGGCGATGGAGGGAGAGGGCGAGGGCGAGGGCGAGGCGAGGCGCAGCGGCGGCGCGGTGGGGCGAGAGGAGAGAACTGGCGAGGGATCGGGTCGCCGCCCAACCGCGACTAAAGGGTTTTGGCGGGTTTTGCGTTCGCGCCCCCCTTTAGTCGCGGTTGGCGACGAGACCCGCGATTAAAGGTACCCTTTAGTCGTGGGTCGCCCGCCCAACCGCGACTAAAGGGTTTTTGGCGACCAAAGGCCTTGTCTTGCCTCAGCGCCCAAAAGTTTAGTCCCACCTCGCTAGTTGAGAGAGCTCGAGTGGTTTATAAGCGCTGCTGCGCCACCCTCTCGAGCTCCTCTCAAGCTGCAGGCTTCGAACCTAATCTGTCACTAGCTATGTGCTGTGGGCCTACTTGGCCTCCTGCGGGCCTGAATCTGGCCCATGTAGGGTTTCTAGTCGTATTCAGGCCGTGGGGGTCGATGGCGGCACTATTTTTTCGATTTTTTGTTTTGTTTTCTGCATTATTATTTATTTTTGTTTTTTGCTTTATTTTTTAATTCTTTTTGCTTTTAGTTTTAGAAAAATTATAAACTTTCTGTTAGTGCCATTAGTTTTTGAAATTTGAAAACACTTTTTTTGTTTTCTTTGTTGCTTTATTTATTTTATTTTGTTTCTACTTACAACAAAATACTTATTGTTGCTATTTTAGTCATGGTCGCCTCGCCCAACCGCGACTAAAGGGTTTTAGCGGGTTTTTGCGTTCGCGCCCCACCTTTAATCATGGTTGGTGCGGCCAACCATGACTAAAGGCCCTTGCAGTTTAGGGTTTAGCCCCCCAAACCTGTTTTCTGTTTAATTTGTATTGTTTTCTTTTTAATTTGTATTGTTTTCTGTTTAATTTGTATTGTTTTATTTCTTTTGTGCTTTATTTTAATTTTGAAGGAGTTTCACATATTCTACGGTACTACATACATGCATATGAATGTACAATTTCAAACAAATTTGAAATTAGAACCAAAAAGAATTCAAGAGGAATATACAATACTAAGAGGGAGAGAACTGGCGAGGGGGATCGGGCGAAGGGGGATCGGGCGAAGGGGGGATCGGGCGAAGGGGGGCCACAATACTAATTTTTTTTAGCATTTAAAAAGCTATTTGATACTTATTTATGTTTAAATATGTTCAAACTTGTTTCAATAATAACAGTAATATTTTTTATAAGACAGTAGCATTTAAAAAGCTGTTTGATACTTATTTTTTATAAGACGGTCTGTGAGGTCTTGAGGGTGTGGCGGTTGAGTAGGGGAATCGAGGTGCGGGGTGTGGCTGCAGTGGACTGGGGGTGCTTTCGGCGTGAGGGACGGATCTGGCGAGGTGGGACAGCGATCGAGATGGAGGGGATCGAGGTGGGCTCCACAAATTTTTTAGCATTTAAAAAAGCTGTTTGATACTTATTTGTGTTTAAAAATGTTCAAACTTGTTTAAATAATAACAGTAATATTTTTAAAAGGCAGTAGCATTTAAAAAGCTGTTTGATACTTATTTTATATAAGACAGTAGCATTTTTTATAAGACAGTAGCATTTTTTTATAAGAAAGTAGCATTTAAAAAGCCATTTTAAAAGATGGAGGAATCGAGGGTGCGGGGTCGGCGGGCGGCCGGTGGACTGGGGGTGCTCGGCATGAGGGGGCCGGATCTGGCGAGGTGGGATAGCGATCGAGATGGAGGATCGAGATCGAGTGTCCATGAAATTTAAAAATATTCATGATAGTTCAAAAAGTACCCATGAAATACAATCGAGAAATGAAGGCTACGATTTAAATACAATCGATCTTAGCTAGCTATCTGTTCACAATCTTCTTGCCCTTCTTTTTCGCAAATGGAGTTCTTACGTGGAGCAGACGTCCTTTAGGTAGGGTGGTCCTGCTTCTTCTTGTGGTGTATGCTGCTACTTCATCATAAATCGTCATGTTCGATCTTCGGGTCGCCATACTTGTCGAAGGCTTGCTCATTGGCTACTCCATCCATTCCGATGATCTTCCTTTTGCCTCTCCTCACGACAACACGTCTGGGCTTTGACGGGTCGGTAATGAATCAGCATTGGTCCACTTGGGAAGCCAGTACCCATGGCTCATTTTTTGCGGTGACGTTTGCGCCCGCGGTCTTGGATTTGGCCTCGGGTATAACCATGGTGGTGAAATACGGTCTTCTTTTATGACGTTCTTGGCCCATCGACACGGAACATCGGGACCTTCTCTCCAGCGTAGCTCAGCTCCCAGATCTCCTCGATCCTTCCGTAGTATCTGTCCTTGTCGTTACCGGTGTAGGATTCCATCGTTACCCCGGAGTTCTGATAACCATCGCTCTTCATGTCCTTGGCCTCGGTGTAGAATGTGTAGCCGTTGATATCGTACGCCTCATAGGTCATCAGGTTCATCCTTTCGAATGGCATCATGCTGTGCAGGAACGTCGGCCCGAGTTGGATGATATCCTCCACTATATGGACCAGCAGATGCACCATAAAGTCGAAGCTCCTGCCTGATGCCCATTGATTTCAAGTCTGCCCTTGCTTTCGGCCCATCTTTGGTCCTCTCTGGCATGTTGAGCAGGGTACCAAGCAGACTCTCGCACACGTTCTTCGTGATATGCATGACATCAAGGCTGTGAGGCACACGGTGGATCTTCCAGTACGGCAAGTCCCAGAAAACAGACCTCGTTTTCCATACCTTCAGCAGCGGCTCTGGCGCCTTTCGCTTCTTTCCCGGCTCTGGCGCCTTTTGCTTCTTTCGGCGGTGGGCAGTCTTTCCAATTTTCCAACAGCTTGTCTATTTCCTCGCCGCTCCTCGTACATCGGGCGTTTTCGGGTTCGGTTTCACCATCGAACAGATCCTTGCGTTTCCTCCACGGGTCATCGTCGCGAAGCCACCTTCGATGTCCCATGAACACGGATTTTCGAAGACCGGGATCTCTATCTAGCTGGCGTTTCGTTGTGTCATCCATGCACCTTACGCATCCAGAAAATCCGTGGACTACCTGCCCCGCGACATATCCGTAACCGAGATAGTCGTGCACCGTCGTGAGCAGTGCGGCTCTCATAGGGAAATATTCTTTCTCTGCGGCGTCCCACGTATTAGCTGGCGTTTTCCACAGCGTGTCAAGCTCCTCTTTCAGCAGCCCTAGATACAGATTGATGTCGTTCCCTGGTTGTTTCGGCCCTTCAATTAGCATACTCATGTGAATGTACTTCCTCTTCATGAACAACCAGGGGGGAAGGTTGTACATCCACACAAACACAGGCGGGTGCTATGTGTGCTTCTCGCTGCCAAACGGATTGACTCCATCGGTGCTCGCGCCCAAAGACGATGTTCCTTGGATCGTTCCCAAATTCGAGTCTTGAAGTTCAACGCTTGCCACTGGCTCGCATCCTTAGGGTGACTCAGCATCTTGTCTTTTTATCTATCTCCGGATCATTTGCGTCATCTTCCCGCTTCTTCTCCTCCCTATCCGGCGTGCCAGCGCAGGAGCTTTGCTACCTTAGGGTCCGCGAAATAGCGCTGCAGACGAGGAGTGATCGGAAAGTACCACACCACTTTTCGAGGAGCTTTCTTCCTCTTCTTGTATCGAGTGACGCCGCACACCGGACATATGGTAGACTCAGCGTGCTCGTCCCGATAAATGATGCAATTGTTCATGCACACATGGTATTTCACGTGCGGTAAATCCAGAGGACACACGATTTTCTTCGCCTCCTCCAAACTGGTCGGGCACTTGTTCCCCTTGGGAAGACGTTCGTGCCAGAATGACATGTTCTCGTCGAAACATGCGTCGGTCATTTTGTGTTTTACCTTCATCTCGGGGCCATGAGCGTTACTTTCAGCGGGTATCCTCGGGCCTGCATCCTTCATACAATGGAGTAACGCGTCTAACTCAAGTTGATCCATCTTGGCTTTCTCTCGGGCGGCAGCTCTTGCGTTATCCGTGCGCTTGAGAAGCAGCTCTTGAATATGAGGGTCCTGCACCCAGCCCATCGATGGTCGGCGTCGTCTGCTCCGCCCGGCATCATCATCTTCATGATCATGCCCGTCGCCTGCTCCGGCATCTTCCTCATCATCATGTCCTGCATATTCTACATGATGATCGTATGCAGATCACCGATCGTGATCATCACCGGGATTCTTCGTCTTCTCGCCCGCCCGAGCCGCGGTGGTTGTCTTGCTGCCCTTCCTCATTTCTTGCCCGGCCCGCATGGGCGACTTCGTAGTCATCTTCATCACCTTGCCACCGATAGCCATCCATGAAACCACGCAACAGCAGGTGGTCCCGCACCTGCCGGAATCCGGGTCCGCAATAAGGCTCTTGACTTGCATCTTCGACACGGACATCTTATCTCCGTCTCGTTCTTTTGAAGCATCTCGGCCTTCGCGGACCTCAAAAACCTATTCACGATGCCTTCGGTCATCGTGCGGACCATGGTCGCTGCGAGGTAGAGCAAAAGCGATATTTTAGAACCAAGAAAAATTTGGCATGGCTTTCCCTAAAATAGGACCAAAAGGATGCTTAATGCCAAAATTCTACTTGAAACGGAAATGAATCAACATTCGGCAAAATATTGGCAACTATCGCATTTCAAATACCGGTACACCTCCAAACACAAACACATATGCAAACACCACAAACATATGCAACACCACGAACATACATAGATCTAGCTAGGCCGTAAAAAGTGCATGTGCACATTGTTGTAAGGAGAACAACCTAAATATAGCTTCCCCCCTTACTTACCTATTAAAACAAGGTAATTTAACCACTTAATTTGAATGAATCTATGGTGGAAATGAGGTGAAAAAGAGGAGGCATCCGAGACAAGGAGGAGGTGGAGAGAATGAAGTGGGGAGAAAGTGAGTGTGTGGGTAGGAGAGGCTGTCCCAAATATCTTGTTGCTGCCCACTTACTAATGGCGCACCTCTTGCATGGTGCGCCATTAGTTGTTACCACTACTAATGGCGCACCTAAGCAGGATGCGCCATTAGTATGTTTGGACAGTTCAAAAAAAAAAAGTTTCTATACTAATGGCGCACCCACACACAGTGCGCCATTAGTAGTTACAACTACTAATGGCGCGCAGAGCGTGGGTGCGCCATTAGTATGTTTGGACAGGCGCACTAGTTTTAAATTCTTTTTTTGGTACTAATGGCGCACCAACACCCTGGTGCGCCATTAGTAGTTACAACTACTAATGGCGCACTCGGGAAGGATGCGCCATTAGTATGTTTGGACAGGCGCACTAGGTCAAAAGTTTCTATACTAATGGCGCACCCATACACTTTGGTGCGCCATTAGTAGTTACAACTACTAATGGCGCGATCGGGGTGTGGGTGCGCCATTAGTATGTTTGAACAAGCGCACTAGTTTAAAAAATTTTTTTGGTACTAATGGCGCACCCGCATTTGATGCGCCATTAGTAGTTACAACTACTAATGGCGCAGTCGGGCAGGATGCACCATTAGTATGTTTGGACAGGCGCACTAGTTAAAATTTTTTTTTGGTACTAATGGCGCACCCAAGGCATGGTGCGCCATTAGTAGTTTAGACACTAATGGCGCATCGTATGGAGGTGCGCCATTAGTATATACTAATGGCGCACCATCTTTCCGGTGCGCCATTAGTGTCATTTCCATCTATAGCCCTTTTCCTAGTAGTGTTCCGTTCACTTGAAGCCCGGCGACCGCCCTCCAACGAGGGCGCGAGGAAGTGTTGTGTCGGTCTGTCCAGCGGCGGCTAGGTTAGGAGCAAACCAGACTGGAGGCTGGAGCGAATGAATTGGGATTTTTCCTGCTGTCGATCGATATGGGAGGCGCTCGTTTGGGCCGCGAGCCTGCTATAGGGCCTGCCTTGCACTTATGTTATTGGCCCATCCAAATTGAAACATTTTTCTTCATTTTTTACATTGCCTGCTCATGCATTGGGACGGACAAAACTAGCATGGGCCAACCTGGACGACTCAAACTAGGTGCACACTTTCCAGCCACCTGAGGCGGCCGCCCATACCAGCCCCTATGGTGGCGTCGCCCCTTTTTGCATGTATGATTGGATAGTCAAAAATATTCCAGTGGCGCTTTTGATTTACCCACAGAATGGTTGAATTGCTTGTTTCTATGAACTGAGTTCGCCAATAATGTGAAGGATGCCAGTCTTTTCATCCTATTGTAGATTGCTTAGATCTCGATATGCCAAAAGTAATCACATGAAATATACAGTAAAAGCCAGTGTGATGTGTGTGGCTACAACTAGTCTGACTACACGTCCTCATATAACATATCAAGGACGCACCATCTTACCAGATTAACCATTCGACTTACCAATGCAGTGTGGGAAGAAAGAAGTACTGGGACTGCGTATCCAAGCAATTGATGCCATGTACTCCTTTGTACAACCTTGTAAGAGAAAAAGAAGTTGCAGTGTGCCTGTACAAAGATCTAGCGTAAGTTCAGTTACCTGCTTCTCGGAATTTTAGTTAGCCACTTATTGCAAAATTGTTCAATTACGTTGCTTGGCTTAATTTAGTTTACTCTTGATTACATAATGGCACAGCCTGTTAATCATATTGTAGACTACGCCTATCTATGTGTTTGATACTTACTGTTAAGAATTACCTGTTTGCCTTAACTTAAATATCTACTTGTTTGTTTAACTGCTTTGCTGCTGCAACAACGGGTTACAATGATGTTAATAACTACTCCCTCCGTCCCATAATATAGGACGTTTTTTGACACTAGCATAGTGTTAAAAAACGTCTTACATTATGGGACGGAGGGAGTACTTTTCAGCATCCAATTGAAACTCTTTAATTCCTTGTTTGTTTAACTGGTTTGCTGTTATAACTCCCAGTTGAGATGTTTTGCTAACTTCAACTTTTCTGAATCCAATCGGAACTTTAATGGCAAAACAGGTTAGCCCAAGATCAAAGAGCGATCCCCATGGACGTTGCATCATCCCACAGCAGTGGCACCGGCCCAATCGTGCATTATGAATTGCCAACTGCTGATGCTCTAGAGGCTAAACTAGTGGTAGAAAGAGATTCTACTTCTGCACTTAGAGATGAAGTTGACATGTTGAGGAAGCAAACAGCACAATCACAAGCAGTACTCAAGACAACCATTAAATATTTGGTGGATTTCAAAACGAAGCAAGCTGAGGCTGACCAGATTGTTAAGGTCCTGAAGGAAAAAAGGAAATTAAATTCCTACTTGGTAAATCATAGGTGAAATGTTCTTTCCATAGTTTAATAACCTTTGTGTTGTCTGTTCATGTAATCAATCAAACCATTTGTTTTAGAGATCATGTAATAATTTTTTTTTGTTTTTTGGTTTGTAATTTTATTTGAGCACAAGTCTATATTAATTGATAAGACTCGGAGACATTTTATCTGGTGCGTTAGCAATAGTAGTAGTATAGATGGACCATAAGTGGCACGCATCGGAAAGGGCCGAGATGCGGGCTAAGAAAAGATGCTATTGTAGCCAAAAAAAGTACAGCGGCCTGGCTTATGTATGTTAGTTGATATTATTGATCCATATACTCTATAAGTGTTTATATGTCTATTAGTTCTGTACATTCTTGGTTGATTGACTCGGTATTTGAATCTTGATACATCGCTTGTGTACATATCTAAATGGGAGTACACATTATGCCGCGTGTGACATTTGAGTTGGACATGAAGTGTTCCAAATATTAATTCACCTTAAACTGGATACTAGTTTCTGAATTTGAGTATCGGCATTTGTAAACCATATTCATATATGACAGTGGAATACATCTTTGTCGTCCTTTTGAAGATATATAAAAACACATAGAGCGATTTTTAAAGATTCATATAGGAATACAAACTGGATTCGAATTTAGTTGCCAGGGTAAACGTGGATGCTTATTGTCCCAAAATTCGAAAGAAGCTGCAAAATGTCCACTCCCACGCCGGCTGCCCGAAGACAAGTGTTTGGGAGATGGAAATTACTGTCTACCCATTACACGGACAATCCATCGGCCCGATTTCCACTACTCTAAATAGGGGTAGGTTAGTAACTTCAATTAGACGTGACACGACCGCCTCGAGCCCATTCCGACACGGTGGGCGTCAAACATAAATGACAAAACACATTTAATTCAAGCTCGTCCGAAAGACCTCTGTTTCTCCCTCCATTCCCCATTCATACACGGTGGGCGGCAAAACAAACTCGACTCGGCCGAAATCGATGTAGGCAAATATTTTCAATAGGGACAGGTTTGTAACTTCACTCAGACGTGACACAACCGCCCTACCTATAAGCCCCGTTCATACATCGTGGGCACCAACCATGGGCGCCAACCACCCTCTCCTCGCCCGAAATCGCTCTGGGCAAATATTGGCGAGATGCGAGATTACCGTCCTATCCCCAACCGACGAGACGTCCAAATTTTAAACGGGGGCTAAGTTCGTAACTTTCCCATATTTCGAAGACGGTAGCGTACCAAAAACATGGTTCCCCGTACCTCTCCCTCCATTTTCCCATTCATACACCGTCCGCGCTAGAACACCCCATCCCCACACCAGCCTCCGTCCGCCACCCCATCCATCACTGCCGTCCTCCACCACATCCATCGCCACCGTCCTCCACCATGCCGGAGCGCCTACCAAGACCGCGTGGTTCACTCCTAGAGATGGACGTTTCTCATCCACGGTGACGGACCAATAGCCTTGCATCATGTCCTCTCGCTTCATCGGCGCCGTTGTCCTCTTTGACGGGGCCGCTCACACGACCTTCTCTTCCACCGCTACGGGACTTATCCCCCGATGCACTCATTTACCGTCGAAGATCTGCTTCAACGCCACCGACAGCCATCGCACCCCCGTTGCCTACACGGCGCCGCAAGAGAGGTGGTACTTCATATCTCCTCAACTTTTTGATCTCAACCAGAAAATAGATCTTAACTTGGTTACTCTACTTTCTTTTCAGCTCTTAGAATTTAGTTCTTAGTTCGAAGCAAACAATGGATGCTAAATATCATTTCTCCGGTTTGCAGCTTCAAATCTGCAATGGCACAGCAATAATATGGTTTAATTGATCATGCTTAGGGTTTAATTGATCATGTTGGTTCCGTGGTGGTTTCTTTAATAGAAATCGGTGGGAAAACCCTCTTTTGCTAAAAATTATATGCTTAGAGTTTCCACCTTTTATGATCACTATACGATCAGAATATGTGCTTCGTGTCATAATAACACTGCTCCACGCATGTAACGCCCTCGATGCGGCTATATCTCCCACGTGTCGAAGCACGACTTAGAGGCATAACCGCATTGAAAGCAATGTCGCAAGTGAGGTAATCTTCACACAACCCATGTAATACATAAGGGAAAGAGATACATAGTTGGCTTACAGTAGCCAATTCACACAGTACGTTAATAAACATCCATAATTCAGAGTACACTCAAGTTCAGACTACGGAAACAAAATAAAAGAAGATACACCAAATGCTACACAGATCCCCGATCGTCCCAACTGGGCTGCACTACTGATCATCAGGAAAAGACACATAGTAACGACCACGTTCCTCATCGAACTCCCACTTGAGCTCGTTTGCGTCACCTGCACTGGCATCGTCGGCACCTGCAACTGTTTTGGTAGATTCTGTGAGTCACGGGGACTCAGCAATCTCACAACCGCGTGATCAAGACTATTTAAGCTTATAGGAAGGACAGAGTTGTGAGGTGGAGCTGCAGCAAGCGACTAGCATATATGGTGGCTACATTCGCAAAAGAGAGCGAGAAGAGAAGCAAAGCACGGCCGTGAAGCTAGTAGCGATCAAGAAGTGATCCTGAAACTACTTACGTCAAACATAACTCCAACACCGTGTTCACTTCCCGGACTCCGCCGAGAAGAGACCATCACGGTTACACACTTGATTGATGTGTATTTTAATTAAGGTCAACTTCGGGTTTTCTACAACCGGACATTAACAAATTCCCATCTGCCTCATAACCGCGGCACGGCTTTGAAAGATAATACCCTACAGGGTGTCCCAACTTAGCCCATTATAAGCTCTCACGGTCAACGAAGGATATTCCTTCTACCGGGAAGACCCGATCAGTCTCGGAATCCCGGACTACAAGACATTTCGACAGCAATAAAACAAGACCAGCAAAGCTGCCCGATTGTGCCGACAAATCCTGATAGGAGCTACACATATCTCGTTCTCAGGGCACATCCGGACGAGACATCCTACGAGTAAAACCAAGCCTCGAGTTTCCCGTGGTGGCCCTTGATCTGCTTTCGTTTGGGCCAGCACTCGAAGGAGCACTGGTCCGGGGGGGTTAAAATAAAGATGACCCTCGGGCTCGCGAAAACCCGGGGGAAAAAGGCTTAGGTGGCAAATGGTAAAACCAAAGTTGGGCCTTGCTGGAGGAGTCTTATTCAAAGCGAACTGTCAAGGGGTCCCATAAATCACCCAACCGTGTAAGGAGCGAAATCAAGGAACATAACACCGGTATGACGGAAACTAGGGGGCAAGAGTGGAACAAAACACCGGGCATAAGCCGAGTCTTCCACCCTTTACCAAGTATATAGATGCATTAATTATAGCAGATATATTGTGATATCCCCAACAAGTAAACATGTTCCAACAAGGAACAACATCTCCATGTTCCAATAAGGAACAAACTTCATCTTCACCGCAACTAGCAACGCTTATAAGAGGGCTGAGCAAAGCGGTAACATAGCCAAACAACGGTTTGCTAGGAAAGGATGGTTAGAGGTTTGACATGGCAATATGGGTGGCATGATATAGCAAGTGATAGGCATCGTAGCATAGGCATAGCAAAGAAGCGAGCATCTAGCAAGCAAAGATAGAAGTGATTTCGGGGTATGGTCATCTTGCCTGCAAAGTTCTCAGAGTTGTCGAAAGCTTGATCCTCGTAAGCATTCTCAACAGGTTCCTCGTTCACGTACTCGTCTCCCGGCTCTACCCAAAGCAAGAACACAAACAAAGGCACCACAATAAATCACGGTGCAATGCACAAGCAACATGATGCAATATATGACATGATATGCGAGATGTGATATGCAATGCGTATGCGCGCTCCGAAAGGAAAATTATGAACCAGGCATCAACTTGGCAAACCAAGTATGCCGCTAGAAAGATGAGATGATTTCAGTTGAAATCGATATAAAGATCACCGGAATCGGATGCACGGTTTGCAAATGACAAGCAAAACAAGAATGGCACAAATCTGCCATTAACAGCATGAAGCCACATAGCAAGCAACAAGAAATTAAGCTACTGCACCCAAACGTACCAACAAAGTATATGGCAGTGATCTACTCAAGATGCTTGACAAAAGATGAACACTGAGCTACGGCTAAATCACAACATAACAGGTCCAAACAAGCATGGAAAAAGTGCAAAATATATCAGCTTCACAGACTTAGGAAAATTACTGAACATGGCAGAATCAGCATCAGGAAGCAATGTTCAGAGCAAGCAGACGACATGCTACAGGAACTTATAATAGCAAAACAAGGCATGACCTGAATCTACTCAAAGCATAGAACAAAAGTCCCTTACTGACCATGAGCCAAAAGGGATAAGAAAATGCAATATCACCCATGTCAAAATAGCAAGTTTCGTTAACAGATTCAGCAACAGGGCATGACAAAAACAGATAACAAGTAGGCATCTTTAAGAGCTCGATGCACTCACTACAGAGTATTAAAAGATAAACTAAGCATACATACATCAATAATACATGGCATAGAAGATATACATGGCAAGAACAACATCATAGCATACACAGATCAACTACAACAACCTTGGCAAAATTGAATAACATGTAAACAATCTGCCAGGAAACATTTTATAGCAAAAGTAGAGCTGGACCGTCTCAAGCTATGGCACTCCATAATTGCAAACAAGGGCATGGATGGATAGAGCATAACCATATGTTCAAAACATCCTTACTGAAGTATCTCAAAATATGCATGGATCTCTCGGTAGCATCAAGTTAACATGGCATAAAAATATCAGCAAAACAGGGGCTGAAATCAGCAACATCATGAAGCCTAGTTTGCATGCTTGTGCTAGTCACCACAGTGATCACAAAAATACACGGAATACACCCCTGGAAAGATGGCATGGCATATTACAAAACACATGTAGGACTCAAGTTCATAGGATGCACACATCAACCATGGCAAAAATGACAAAAGTGCATGTTCTGTTAAGAAACAGAAACTAACATCACATAGCCCTCTTCCAACAGCATTTCGGGCATCAAGATGAGCTCAAACGAAAATGATGCAATGAGATGAAATGATCTACTCTTCGAGTCGAACATTTTTACATATTACACGCACGAAACAGAGCAATATGCAGAGAGTTATGGCATGACGAAAATGCAACAAATTAATCACAGGAAAAGACTTAGAGGTTTTCGGGGGGAGAGAAGAAGTCAACCCCTTCGTCGGTTTGGATCCAGATCCGATCGGGGCGAGGCGGCGGGCGGCTCGCCGGAGCAGGGGAGAGGCCGGAGGAGGGGCGCCGAGGAGGGAGAGGCCGGGCGCGGGCGGGTGGCGGCCGACCCTAGGGCCGGGCGAACGGGCCGGGCGGCGGATCGGGCGGCGGCGAGGCGGCGGCGGCGAGGACCGGGCGGCGCTGGAGGCGGGCGGCGCGAGGCGGGCGCTGCTGCGCCGCGCGGGCGGCCGGTCCGGAGGGTTTCGACGGCCGGCGGGCTTGGGCGGCGGCGCGGCGGCGACACGCGGTAGCCCGCGATTCCCGGGCGGGCGGGCGGATGAAACCGGCTCGCCCGGACGTGTCCGGCGGCGCGGAGGGGGAAGTTCGCTAGGGTTAGGGGGGAATTGATCCGGGATTTCGGAGGGGAGGCTATATTTATAGGTAGAAGGAGCTAGGAAGCTCCAAATGGAGTGCGGTTTTCGCCCACACGATCGTGATCCGACGACGGAGAGCATGGAAGTGACTTAGATGGGTTATTTGGCTGTTTTGGAGGGGTGTTGGGCTGCAACTTAAAAGAGGCCTTTGCGAGAGTGCGGTTAACCGTTGGAGTACCAAACGAGCTCCAAATGACCCGAAACTTGACAGGTGGTCTACCGGTGGTGTACCAAGGCCACTTGGCAAGGCTCGGTCCATTCCGAGAAAGTTTAGTACCCGCTCACGGAAAAACGTAAAAGGGGACGCCGGGGGACATAGGAGTGCTTGGGATTGCAAAAGCGGACAACGGGGAAAATGCTCGGAATCATGAGATGAACACGTATGCAAATGAGATGCACATGATGACATGATATGAAATACATGACATGGACAAAATGCAAAAATGAAGAAAAACCCAACCACGGAGGGAATATCATATCACAATGCCGAAAATGGCAAAAGTAGAGCTTGATTGGCTCAAGCTATGGCACTCCATAATTGCAAACAAGTGCATGGATGGATAGAGCATAACCATATATTCAAAACATCCTTAATGAAGTATCTCAAAATATGCATGGATCTCTCGGTAGCATCAAGTTAACATGGCATAAAAATATCAGCAAAACAGGGGCTGAAATCAGCAACATCATGAAGCCTAGTTTGCATGCTTGTGCTAGTCACCACAGAGATCACAAAAATACATGGAATACACCCTTGGAAAGATGGCATGGCATATTACAAAACACATGTAGGACTCAAGTTCATAGGATGCACACATCAACCATGGCAAAAATGACAAAAGTGCATGTTCTGTTAAGAAACAGAAACTAACATCACATAGCCCTCTTCCAACAGCATTTCGGGCATCACGATGAGCTCAAACGAAAATGATGCAATGAGACGAAATGATCTACTCTTCGAGGCGAACATTTTTACATATTACACACACGAAACGGAGCAATATGCAGAGAGTTATGGCATGACGAAATTGCAACAAATTAATCACAGGAAAAGACTTAGAGGTTTTCGGGGGGAGAGAAGAAGTCAACCCCTTCGTCGGTTTGGATCCAGATCCGATCGGGGCGAGGCGGCGGGCGGCTCGCCGGAGCAGGGGAGAGGCCGGAGGAGGGGCGCCGAGGAGGGAGAGGCCGGGCGCGGCGGGTCGGTGGCGGCTACTGGCCGGGTCATGCAATGGGCGGCGGGATCGGGCTGCGCTGGCGAGGCGGCGGCGGCGGCGGCCGGGCGGCGGCGAGGACCGGGCGGGCGGCGCTGGCGCAAGGCGGCTGCGCGGCGGCCGGAGGGTTTCAGACGGGCGGCGCGGGCGGCGGCGCGCGGCGGGCGACACGTGGCAGCCCGCGATTCGGGCGCGGCCAAGGACGTGTCCGCGGCGCGAGGGGAAGTTCGCTAGGGTTAGGGGAATTGATCCGGATTTGGAGGAGGCTATATTTATAGGTAGAAGGAGCTAGGAAGCTCCAAATGGAGGCGGTTTTCGCCCACACGATCGTGATCCGACGACGGAGAGCATGGAAGTGACTTAGATGGGTTATTGGGCTGTTTTGGAGGGTGTTGGGCTGCAACTTAAAAGAGGCCTTTGCGAGAGTGCGGTTAACCGTTGGAGTACCAAACGAGCTCCAAATGACCCGAAACTTGACAGGTGGTCTACCGGTGGTGTACCAAGGCCACCTGGCAAGGCTCGGTCCATTCCGAGAAAGTTTAGTACCTGCTCACGAAAAAACGTAAAATGGGACGCCGGGGGACATAGGAGTGCCGGATTGCAAAACGGACAATGGGGAAAATGCTCGGAATCATCAGACGAACACGTATGCAAATGAGATGCACATGATGACATGATATGAAATACATGACATGGACAAAATGCAAAATGAAGAAAAACCCAACCACGGAGGGAATATCATATCACAATGCCGAAAATGGCAAGAGTTGGAGTTACAAATATGGAAAGTTACATCCGGGGTGTTACAACACTCCACCACTACAAGAGGATCTCGTTCCAAGATCTAGGGTGAAAGAACTCCGGATATTCGAACGGAGGTGATCCTCGCGCTCCTGTGTGGCTTCTCGGTCGGAATGGTGTGACCACTTCACTTTCAGGAATTTGATTAACTTGTTGCGAGTCTTGCGCTCGGTTTCTTCAAGAATAGCAACGGGGTGCTCATGATAAGAGAGATCTTCTTGGAGGTCAATCTCTTCGAAGTTGATAGTGCGTTCAGGAGTCTTGAAGCACTTGCGAAGCTGTGACACGTGAAACACATCGTGCACGTTCGCGAAGTTGGACGGAAGCTCAAGTTGATAGGCGAGATCGCCTCTTTTGACAATGATATTGAAAGGACCCACGTATCTAGGGGCAAGCTTCCCTTTGATACCGAAGAGACGAGTGCCTTTCATTGGAGAGACGCGGAGGTAGACATGGTCTCCGATTTCAAAAGCCACATCACGGTGCTTGTCATCATAATAGCTCTTCTGGCGCGATTGCGCGGCTTTGAGATTCTCACGAATGACTTTGCACATTTCTTCTGCTTCTGTGATCAAGTCGTTGCCAAGAAGTTGGCGTTCACCTGTCTCGAACCAATTGAGAGGAGTACGACACTTTCTGCCATAGAGAATTTCGAATGGGGCCTTGCCCGAACTCGCTTGGAAGCTGTTGTTGTAGGAGAACTCGGCATATGGAAGACAATCTTCCCACTTCATACCGAAGGAAATGACACAAGCCACGAGCATATCTTCAAGGATTTGATTGACTCGCTCGACTTGGCCACTTGTTTGAGGATGGAAAGCTGTCTTTGAAACGAATGTTGGTGCCCATGGCCTTGAAAAGAATCCCAAAACTTGGAGGTAAAGATGCTGCCACGGTGCAGAAGAGATCACTTGTGGAATGCTGTGCAAGGAGACAATCCTCGAGGTGTATAGCTCGCCAACCGAGCTGCTGTGATAGATTCTTTGATAGGAAGAAAATGAGCCACTTTAGTAAGCTTGTCAATGACAACGAAGATAGCATCATTTCCACGCTTGGACTTTGGAAATCGATTCTGAAGTCCATCTCGATATGATCAAACTTCCATTACGGAATAGCAAGAGGTTGGAGGAGACCAGCTGGTCGTTGGTGTTCATCTTTCACTCTTCTGCAGACATCACACTCATTCACGAATTGAGCAATTTCTCGCTTCATTCGAGTCCACCAATACGACTGCTTGAGGTCATGGTACATCTTCGTACTTCCAGGATGAATGGATAGAAGCGAATTGTGTGCCTCGTTCATAATGACTTTACGTAGATCACCCTTAGGAACCACAATCCGGTCCTCGAAGAAAAGAGTATCTTTGTCATCAATGTGGAAGCACTTGTACTTGGAAATGCCCTTGTCGATACCACGTTTCACCTTTTTCACCATGGTATCCAGGAGTTGAGCCTCACGAATCTGATCTTCCAAAGTAGGAGAGACTATGAGGTTGGCAAGAAAGCCTTGAGGAACAACTTGAAGATTCAGCTTATGAAAGCTTCACAAAGATCCGGTTGGAAGGGCTTGAGGATTAAACTGCTGCGATAAGCCTTCCTGCTCAAAGCATCTGCAATGACATTGGCCTTGCGGAGTATATTCAATACTTGGGTTGTACTCTTGAATCATTTCGACCCATCGAGTTTGCATGAGGTTGAGGTTGGGTTGAGTGAAGATATACTTGAGGCTCTTGTGATCGGTGAATATGTCCACTTTCCTTCCCAACAAGAGATGTCTCCATGTTATCAATGCATGGACAACTGCCGCCAACTCAAGATCGTGAGTGGGGTAGTTCTTTTCGTTGGGCTTCAATTGACGAGAGGTATAGGCCACAACTCTCTTCTCTTGCATTAATACAGCACCGAGACCTTAAAGAGAAGCATCACAGAAAACTTCGAATGGCTTGGATTCATCAGGAGGAGTCAAGACAGGAGCTGCGACGAGTTTCTCTTTGAGAGTGTTGAAAGCAACGTCACACTCAGGGGACCAGACATACTTCACATGCTTCTGGAGGAGGTTGGAAAGAGGCTTTGAAATCTTGGAGAAGTTCTCAACGAATCTTCGGCAATAGCTTGCAAGACCAAGAAAACTGCGAAGCTGCTTGACATTCTGAGGAGGTTCCCAATTCACAACTGCGAACACCTTCTCGGGGTTAACAGCGATGCCCTTGGCGGAGATGATATGACCAAGGTAAAGAACTTCATCAAGCCAAAATTCACATTTGGAAAACTTCGCATAGAATTGATGCTCTACGAGCTTGTCTAGCACCAATCGCAAATGTTTGGCATGATCCTTCTTATTCTTGGAGAAGACCAAAATATCATCAAGATAGACCAAGACGAATTCATTGGTGTAGGGGTTGAAGATGAAGTTCATCATCCGAGAGAAAGTTGGAGGAGCATTGACAAGGCCGAAAGACATGACGGTATATTCATAAGAACCAAAGCTTGTTACGAATGCTGTCTTGGGAATATCTTGTTCACGAATGCGAATCTGATGACAACCCATACGAAGGTCAAGCTTGGAGAACACTTTAGCACCTTTGAGTTGCTCACAAAGCTCATTGATGTTGGGATGTGGATACTTGTTCTTGATAGTCTTCTTATTCAATGGACGGTAATCGATGCTAAGTCGGGTCCGTGCCATCCTTCTTCTGGACAAAAGAACACCACAACCCCAAGGAGATGAACTCGGTCCGATCAAACCCAGACGCTCTTGTTCATCGAGCTGCTTCTTCAATTCCTTCAGCTCATTAGGTCCAAGCTTGTATGGACGCTTGCAAACAGGTTCATGCGGGCTCAAGATCGATAACGAACTCAAGCTGGCGGTGAGGAGGCATTCCTGGAAGCTCTTACGGAAAGACATCTTGGTACTCACAAACGACCGGAATCGAGAGATAGCATCCAATTCGCCCTTCTCATTGAGAGAAAACAACCGAATGGTTTCATCACGAGCGGCATAGATGATCACATCATTAGAAGAGTGAGTCAATTGAATTTCCCGGCAGCACAATCAAGCTGAGCTTTGTGCGAGAAAGCGATCCATCCCAAGAATAAGATCAATATCCGAGTCACCGAGAACAATTGGTTTAGCCAGAAATCTATAATCGCTCATCTTGATAGTGACATCGGGAGAAATCAAACTAGAAGTCATAAGCTTTCCGGGAGAAACAACTTGCATAACTTTGGACAAAATCTACGTGTCAACATTGTGCTTCGATGCAAAAGGATATGACATGAAAGAATGCGATGCACCGGTATCAAATAAGACTTTTGCGGGAATATCATTGATCGAGAGATTACCCATTATCACATCAAGAGATTCCTCCGCTTGAGCTGCATTCATCATGTTCACCTTTGCAGACTTTGGATTATGCTTGACCCTTTGCATTGCCGGAAGATTTCACAGAGGAGGAGGCGGAAGGCTCCTTTGGTTGAAGCACTTGTTCGCATAGTGACCTTTCTATCGACATTTGTTGCAAGTCACCTCACGAGAGCGGACGGTGATAA
The DNA here is from genome assembly GCA_021605145.1 of Aegilops bicornis. Classification (NCBI taxonomy): domain Eukaryota; kingdom Viridiplantae; phylum Streptophyta; class Magnoliopsida; order Poales; family Poaceae; genus Aegilops; species Aegilops bicornis. The sequence continues at coordinate 642,337,267 of CM038669.1, forward strand.
GGAGCATTTGACCTTGGAGCTTGAGAATTTGACTTGTTACGATAGCTTTGGGTTGGGCGGGTGGGAAGATCCACAACCACCTGAGTTCTTCTGGCGATAAGGGCCAGACGGAGGAGGTGGAAGGTAGAACTTCTGCTTAGCTGCCACTTGAGAGGAAGAAGAAGACTGAACTGCATCCCAGATTCTCTTCTTAGAAGCCTCACATTTTAGCTGGGCAGCTTCTTGCTACAGTGCCATGTTGTAGAATTCATCATACATATCTGGCTCAAAAAGCACGAGAGCTAATTGCAGATCTACTCTGAGGCCACCTCTGAATTGATAGATCATACTCTTTTCATCAGGTACGTCTTGCTTAGCAAAGAGAGCGAGTTTCGAACTGGATATTGTATTGATATGGACATGTTGCCTTGCTTGAGATTGCGGAACTCCTCACGCTTGCTCTCAACAACACTTTTCGGAATGTGGTGAGCTCACGAAGTCTCGGCGGAACTCATCCCGTGTAATGACACGACCTCCTCTGGAATCTTTGTATTCTTTGGAACCACTCAGCAGCTTGGTCCTTGAGTTGAAACGAAGCAAACTTGACAAAGTCCTGCAGTCCGACATTGCTACATTCAAAATGTTTGCAGATGTCCACAAGCCAATCGTCGGCGTCTGTGGCCTCGACTACGTAAACCGAAAGACTTCGGCTGATTAGCGAGGAACTGATTGAGGGTAGCAAAGTGCGGCTGGTTGTTGCCTTGACCTTGATTTCCTTGATTGCCTTGCCCTTGGGTACGCAGCTCTTGCAAGAGTTGCAAAATCATCGAGCATTGTCATTGGTGGCTGCCATGATAGCTTGCCATGCCTCCGGAGGCGGAGGTGGAGGTGGAGGGTTAGACTGACTCTCATCATTGCGATCCGGATTCAGACGCGTTGGCGGAGCCATCCTGAAGAGGGTGACATCCGTTAGCACTTGATAGACAGATAGACAAGTTGAATCAACGGATAGAAATTGCAACATATAGTCTTCACAATAAACATTCGAACAAGGATGAACGAATGAATTCCAAAGTTAACATCACACGTCCATTAAGGTGAGAAGCCACTTGATTAAGGGTTGATGAAAAAATAACAAGGTAAGACTGGAACAAATAAGTGGTAAGGATTACCCAATCACAAACCAAATATCTGCGGAAAAATGCTAGGAGCTACTTGAATCCCACCTATAAACTCCCGAAACTTTACGGTTATGCAATCTGGTGTTGGGGATACAGGACACAAAATATATCACCCAAACTAACAATACCTAGATCCATTTGTATCCATCCGTCAACACATAACCAAGAAACCTTCGAAATCGTGGTACCTCGACCTTGAAAAGCATCCGTTATAATGAGTCATGGCAATACTCGAGCTCGCCTCAAGATCTTTGGGTTATCGGGTTATCTCACCAACAAGCGCACAAAAGAGATTTCGATGTCGGCAAAACTCAGGTATTCCAGAATCGCAACGATAAAATTGTGACGACAACACCTCGGAGCTCAACTCCCGGGACACTGCCACAACCCCTAAATGTCAGGAGGCACCAAGAACAATGTTCTCGTCACAAAACCATCGGAACGATCCCAAGATACCCGCGTGATCCTAAATTTTTTTTTAGTGAAATTTGAGAAGAGGAGAGTCAAAACTTCTACGTCAGGAGACCTCACCAGAGCGACGAAGGGACTGGGGAGTAAAAAGAATCCTACTCTCCGATATATATAATCCTAAGACTCAAAACATTTTTGTTCTAGACTCAACAACGCCAGCAAACAATCAAGCAGGGGGCTCCTAAGTCGGGGAAGGCTCTGATACCAACTTGTAACGCCCTCGATGCGGCTATATCTCCCACGTGTCGAAGCACGACTTAGAGGCATAACCGCATTGAAAGCAATGTCGCAAGTGAGGTAATCTTCACACAACCCATGTAATACATAAGGAAAGAGATACATAGTTGGCTTACAAATGCCACTTCACACAATACATAAATAAACATCCATCATTCAGATTACACTCAAGGTCCGACTACGGAACCAAAATAAAAGAAGATACCCCAAATGCTACACAGATCCCCGATCGTCCCAACTGGGCTGCACTCTGATCATCAGGAAAAGACACATAATGTGACCACGTTCCTCATCGAACTCCCACTTGAGCTCGGTTGCGTCACACTGACCGCATCGTTGGCACCGCAACTGTTTTGGTAGAATCTGTGAGTCACGGGGACTCGGCAATCTCACACCAGCGAGATCAAGACTATTTAAGCTTATAGGAAGGACAGAGTTGTGAGGTGGAGCTGCAGCAGCGACTAGCATATATGGTGGCTACATTCGCAAAGAGAGCGAGAAGAGAAGCAAAGCACGGCCGTGAAGCTAGTAGCGATCAAGAAGTGATCCTGAAACTACTTACGCCAAACATAACTCCAACACCGTGTTCACTTCGGACTCCGCCGAGAAGAGACCATCACGGTTACACCTTGATTGATGTGTATTTTAATTAAGGTCAACTTCGGGTTTTCTACAACCGGACATTAACAAATTCCCATCTGCCTCATAAATCATGGGCACGGCTTTCGAAAGATAATACCCTACAGGGGTGTCCCAACTTAGCCCATTATAAGCTCTCACGGTCAACGAAGGATATTCCTTCTACCGGGAAGACCCAATCAGTCTCGGAATCCCGGACTACAAGACATTTCGACAGCAATAAAACAAGACCAGCAAAGCCGCCCGATTGTGCCGACAAATCCCGATAGGAGCTACACATATCTCGTTCTCAGGGCACATCTGGACGAGACATTCTACGCGTAAAACCAAGCCTCGAAGTTTCCCGTGGTGGCCCCTTGATCTGCTCGTTCGGGCCAGACTCGAAGGAGCACCGGTCCGGGGGGTTAAAATAAAGATGACCCTCGGCTCGCGAAAACCCGGGGAAAAAAGGCTTAGGTGGCAAATGGTAAAACCAAAGTTGGGCCTTCTTTGGAGGAGTCTTATTCAAAGCGAACTGTCAAGGGGGTCCCATAAATCACCCAACCGTGTAAGGAACGCGAAATCAAGGAACATAGCACCGGTATGACGGAAACTAGGACGGCAAGAGTGGAACAAAACACCAGGCATAAGGCCGAGTCTTCCACCCTTTACCAAGTATATAGATGCATTAATTATAGCAGATATATTGTGATATCCCCAACAAGTAAACATGTTCCAACAAGGAACAACATCTCCATGTTCCAATAAGGAACAAACTTCATCTTCACCTGCAACTAGCAACGCTTATAAGAGGGGCTGAGCAAAGCGGTAACATAGCCAAACAACGGTTTGCTAGGAAAGGATGGTTAGAGGTCTGACATGGCAATATGGGTGGCATGATATAGCAAGTGATATGCATCGTAGCATAGGCATAGCAAAAGAGCGAGCATCTAGCAAGCAAAGATAGAAGTGATTTCGGGGGTATGGTCATCTTGCCTGCAAAGTTCTCAGAGTTGTCGAAAGCTTGATCCTCGTAAGCGTTCTCAACAGGTTCCTCGTTCACGTACTCGTCTCCCGGCTCTACCCAAAGCAAGAACACAAACAAAGGAACCACAATAAATCACGGTGCAATGCACAAGCAACATGATGCAATATATGACATGATATGCGAGATGTGATATGCAATGCGTATGCGCGCTCCGGAAGGAAAATTATGAACCAGGCATCAACTTGGCAAACCAAGTATGCCGCTAGAAAGATGAGATGATTTCGGTTGAAATCGATATAAAGATCACCGGAATCGGATGCACGGTTTGCAAATGACAAGCAAAACAAGAATGGCACAAATCTGCCATTAACAGCATGAAGCCACATAGCAAGCAACAAGAAATTAAGCTACTGCACCCAAACGTACCAACAAAGTATGTGGCAGTGATCTACTCAAGATGCTTGACAAAAGATGAACACTGAGCTACGGCTAAATCACAACATAACAGGTCCAAAGAAGCATGGAAAAAGTGCAAAATATATCAGCTTCACAGACTTAGGAAAATTACTGAACATGGCAGAATCAGCATCAGGAAGCAATGTTCAGAGAAAGCAAACGACATGCTACATGAACTTATAATAGCAAAACAAGGCGTGACCTGAATCTACTCAAAGCATAGAACAGAAGTCCCTTACTGACCATGAGCCAAAATGGACCAGAAAATGCAATATCGCCCATGTCAAAATAGCAAGTTTCGTTAACAGATTCAGCAACAGGGCATGACAAAAACAGATAACAAGTAGGCATCTTTAAGAGCTCGATGCACTCACTACAGAGCATTAAAAGATAAACTAAGCATATATACATCAATAATACATGGCATAGAAGATATACATGGCAAGAACAACATCATAGCATACACAGATCAACTACAACAACCTTGGCAAAATTGAATAACATGTAAACAATCTGCCAGGAAACATTTTATAGCAAAAGTAGAGCTGGACCGTCTCAAGCTATGGCACTCCATAATTGCAAAAAAGGGCATGGATGGATAGAGCATAACCATATGTTCAAAACATCCTTACTGAAGTATCTCAAAATATGCATGGATCTCTCGGTAGCATCAAGTTAACATGGCATAAAAATATCAGCAAAACAGGGGCTGAAATCAGCAACATCATGAAGCCTAGTTTGCATGCTTATGCTAGTCACCACAGTGATCACAAAAATACACGGAATACACCCATGGAAAGATGGCATGGCATATTACAAAACACATGTAGGACTCAAGTTCATAGGATGCACACATCAACCATGGCAAAAATGACAAAAGTGCATGTTCTGTTAAGAAACAGAAACTAACATCACATAGCCCTCTTCCAACAGCATTTCGGGCATCAAGATGAGCTCAAATGAAAATGATGCAATGAGATGAAATGATCTACTCTTCGAGTCGAACATTTTTACATATTACACGCACGAAACGGAGCAATATGCAGAGAGTTATGGCATGACGAAAATGCAACAAATTAATCACAGGAAAAGACTTAGAGGTTTTCGGGGGGAGAGAAGAAGTCAACCCCTTCGTCGGTTTGGATCCAGATCCGATCGGGGCGAGGCGGCGGGCGGCTCGCCGGAGCAGGGGAGAGGCCGGAGGAGGGGCGCCGGAGGAGGGAGAGGCTGGCGCGGCGGGGTCGGTGGCGGCCGACCCCTAGGGCCGCGCGAACGTGGTGGGCGGCGGGATCGGGCGGCGCCAAGGCGAGGCGGCGCGGCGGCAGGGCCGGACGGTAGCGAGGACCGCAGCGCGGAGGCGGGCGCGCTGCTCATGGCCGCGCGGGCGGCCGGTCCGGAGGGCCAGACGGGCCACGGCGGCTTTCGGCGCGGGCGCGGGCGGCGACATGGCAGCCAGCGATTCGTCCGGGCGCAAGTGGGCGGACGTGTCCGCTCGCCGGACGATGTCCGGGCGCGCGGAGGGGAAGTTCGCTAGGGTTAGGGGGGAATTGATCCGGGATTTCGGAGGGGAGGCTATATTTATAGGTAGAAGGAGCTAGGAAGCTCCAAATGGAGTGCGGTTTTCGCCCACACGATCGTGATCCGATGACGGAGAGCATGGAAGTGACTTAGATGGGTTATTGGGCTGTTTTGGAGGGTTGTTGGGCTGCAACTTAAAAGAGGCCTTTGCGAGAGTGCGGTTAACCGTTGGAGTACCAAACGAGCTCCAAATGACCCGAAAACTTGGTGTGGTCTACCGGTGGTGTACCAAGGCCACTTGGCAAGGCTCGGTCCATTCCGAGAAAGTTTAGTACCCGCTCACGAAAAAACGTAAAAGGGGACGCCGGGGGACATAGGAGTGCCGGATTGCAAAACGGACAACGGGGAAAATGCTCGGAATCATGAGATGAACACGTATGCAAATGAGATGCACATGATGACATGATATGAAATACATGACATGGACAAAATGCAAAAATGAAGAAAAACCCAACCACGGAGGGAATATCATATCACAATGCCGAAAATGGCAAGAGTTGGAGTTACAAATATGAAAAGTTACATCCGGGGTGTTACAACGCATCAAGCTAAACAAGCTTAGATGTTCAAATACGAATATGATATTATTAAAACTGAGTTGTTTAATTGGTCAGCTAAATGTTCCTCAATTAGTTTCGAAAATGCATGTTCGCCGCTCGGGTGTGTATCTCTACAGGGTGCCCACGGTGGGCCGGCCCACCCTGGGATTTTGGGTCGTCCCAGGCCCCGATTCCCCTCTGTTCTGCTGCGCGCTTCCGATCTCTACTCGCCCCCAGCCGCCTGCCTCGTCGGCGACTTGCCGTCCCCGGACGGCATGACTCTAGGAGGAGACGCCGGACTAACAGGAGGCCAGGAGCCGCTCGCCCAACAGCGTCACCTCTCCCAAGGCGGCGCCCGTGCCTACCTTCCCGGTCCGTTCAGGGCTCAGGCGTGCAGCACCCACCAAGCCAACCCGAGTTATCCCGAGATACATCCTCAAGACTCGTGACCACTCCTCATCACCCATTATCTAATTGATTCATTACTCATTAGGCAGGACTGCCATTAGGGTTTGTTGTGTGCTCAGTGCTACCTACACTTAATGGTTCAGATGTATTTCGGTAATCTTTAGTACCTCTAAAGTTCAGAGGGTTTTCAAAATTCCGGCCCTCGGAACAGAAACTAGTCATTTTGGATTGTTGGTTGTAGTGACATTGACCCAGATTACTACTGCAAGCCAGGTTTGTTGACAATTTTACTTTTCTTTCTTACTCATTCGATATAATATCCAATTATTCACTTCGATTAGTTGCAAACAATAAGTGCAAGACAAACTTCTTCATTCAGATTTTGGACGGTCTCTTACTGCAGTTACAATTCTGCATACTTGTCCTAATAAGCTCACAAGTAAATGATTGATTCACTACATCTATGTTTGACTTGTCATATTTGTTGTCAATATTCTTTTAGGGTGGACCACCCTGTTTCTAAATACTGGAACCGTAGACCTGAGTGAACAGTATTTCTCTATGTGATCTCTTCCATCATGTGTGGGTAACGAACACTGCATTGTATGGAAAGCAAGTGTCATTTCCAGCTTTTACATAGGTTTCGATCTTTTACATGGAATACAATCTTCCTACTTGCTTTATGTCGCACTACCAACACTCCACCCTTGAAGCTAAACATTACCCCAATCATAATTGCTTAGTTTATTTGTTCAAATACGAATTTCATATGATTCTAATGTTCCTACTTCAGTTTTGAAATGTGTGCCTACCTGTTATAGAGACATAAGGGGTTTGCATTTCTGTGTGTGGTCTGGTCAGCACGGTTGGGGAGGTGAACTTTGCATATGCAGGGGTTTATAGGGAGACACTCTCCGAGTTGAATCCGCAATGTATTCCATAGATAATCTGACTACTTTTTATGTTTTCATGAATCTCAGATTCTGAACAGCATCATAATGATTATGAGCTTGCGCGCATGAAAAGAATAAAGCAGAACAATGCGATGTCATCAAACTTGGCATTAAGGGACTGAAATCAAGTCTGGATGCAATGCAATGCAAACGCTCTCCACCTCTGATTCATGCTCGAATATGATCCTAACGGTGATTACGAGCTAGAGGGAGACCTAAGTCAATGTAGCTCCCTAGTGGAGGAGTCAGAGGAAGATGTCCTATCTTATTCACCCATCAAGGTACTTGCTCTAACTTTCCAAGGTTACGTTGCTCGCACATATCTTGCAACTGATGCTTTGCATTGCTTCTACTTTATTGAATTGCCATTAGCTTAGTTTACATCGTGTATGTGAATACATACCTGCCTATCCATTTTCAGAACATATTCCATCTGTCATCATACCATATTTATCCATTCAAATGTTGTTCTTATGTATCAGACGTTCAAAAGGAAGAGGGCGATTGCTGATCGTGGAGGAGCACAAGAAAAGTATTTGGAAAAGGTAGTGGCACCTGATAAATCAAATAGCCCATTAGGTGTAGTTGCAATATCACATGACCAATAAAATACCCCAACTCTAGCAGACTCTAGCCCTACTACCTTTGGTCATTTCGATGCCCCAACTCAGCAGACCCCAAGCTGCAGCAAAGCAGTATGATTATGCCAATTGACATAGCACCGACTTCTGACGCCAAAACCCCCATTCCAGCAAAGAGTACACCAAATCCAGTTGCCAAATCCCTTTTCGAACCAGAGATAGCCCCAATTGCAGCAAATAGGACCCCTGTTCCATTTCTTCCTAGTTTAGAAGACGAAGCTTATGTTGTTGTTAGGAACTTTGTGCGCATCTTTCCTTCATGGAAAGAATATACCAGACACATAACAATTTCCAGTCTTCCCCCGCAACTTACGCGTAAGTAATGTACTAATGTTATTCATGGTCATTACTGCATATGTTTCTGCTGACAGAAGACACACGATTTCATTCTTTTAAATAGGCAAGGAGCAAACTGGATTGTGATGACGAGCAAGAGTTGGTTGCGCTTTTCAAGCACTTTCATTGATGAAGTATCGTTCCTACCGAGGCAAGCGCACTTCGATGGCAAGCCTACTGAGCGAAATTTCTGTAAAGTCTCCAGTGCTACATTTATCCGACGGTGACTGGAATAATCTTGTTACACATTGGTCTCGGCTGTAGCGTAAGGTATTGTCTATGATATCACATCACAATTTGAACTACATTTCTGCATTTGCCTTAATGTCTCACTTGTACGAAAATCTGTTAGCGTAAGAACATTCGTTCTCAAGGGACCACAGAATCTAGCAACTATCTGCACCTTTGCATTGCTCTCGTGAGTACCTCTTGCCCTGTATGACCATACTTACTTTCACAGCTGTTTGATTATGTAGCATCACTGCACATGTTAGCCTCGTAATCTCCCATTTGGTGGACATTATAAGATCCGTATGGACTCTTATACAAATTTAGAATCAACACAATGCTTTTGAAGAGGTTTAGCTCTGCAGTCCTCTTGTAAGGACTGAACGTGGTCTATCATTGTACTTACATTAATAGCTACTCCCTCCATGCCATAATATAAGAATGTTTTGTACAGTACACCAGTGTTCAAAACACTTGTATTATGGGAAGAGGGATTGGTTCATTTTGTAGCATTCTGCATCTTATCTCCCTCGCACACCATTTACTAAAAAAGATCAGATCTATATTTAATCTTACCATCAAGTAGAATACACAGACAATGCCAGTGCAGAAGTGTAGCCCATTGCTCTTGTTAGTACATTTTGTCCTGTAACGCTTATACTTCCAGGGATTGGTAGTTGATTATGTAGCATCAATCTGCATCTTATCTTCATAATCCTCTATCCCTTCCAGTATTATCATATCTATAATTACTCTCTACAAAATGTAGAGTACAGGCAATGCTTATGAAGAATATTTTGTGCTGAAATTCTTGAGTTATCCTTCCCTTGACATGGAGAAGGGCATTATAAAGCCGGTGTTAACTGTTAATGTAAGTCAGTCCTTCTAAAGCCTTTATCATCAACTGCTGTTTAATTTGCTCATACTCCCTATCATTTACTGCTGTTTAGTTTGCTGTTTCTACCAAAATGCATGTTCGTAAGAATCGTAAGTTCTAAGTTTTACTTGTAAAACCAAATTTCTTATTCATACCATGCACATTACTGAATACTCCCTATATGTATGCTTCGTTTTGTGGATCTATAATCCAAAGGTGTGGTGAAGCAGCCCACGTTTGCACCTTGTCATCTCCTGTTTTATCTTACTAATGTGGTGATGATATGAACAACATGCCATGCACATTATCCAAAATAGATACAATGATTTTCTTTGCCCTTCATCTATGCTTGTTATGTTGACATGGTAATCCAAAGAGTGTGGTGAAGCTCCCCGCATTATGAACAATGCCAAATTATGCTATTCATATTTTGAACTTACTCTTTATTTTCTAATTTGAAATTGGATAGAATTGACAGAACAGTTATCATCTTTTTTTATACACGTGCAAAACCTGTCATCTCTCTGCTTTGTTTCATGGTGATATGGCTGATGGCATGCACAAGTCTGCTGAAGGCTGTGAGACAAACCCAACATATTATTGCAGCAAAGAAGGCAAAACATCTTGAAGATAGCGAGACAACCCCAAAGTCTTGTCCTGATGCAGTGTTCAAGTTACTTGAGACTAACAGTTAGACAAGCTCACAGAATTCGTTATGCGAATCAGTTCGACTTATTGGGTCCCAAGTTCTAGCGTAAAGGCATTACGCAACTCAACTTCGACTTGAAGTCCTATCTCTAAGAAAGATTGCGGAGAACACCAATGAGAACCTCATCGCTAAACAGCTACACTGGAAGCTATGACCGACATGCTAGGCGGTCTCATGCCTTGCTCAATGACTTGCACAGCAGTTCCCCATAAGGCTAACCTTTGTTGAACTGTCTTGGAAGTGGTCTCGGTTCAGTATTATTTTGTTACGCTGCAATGGTGCCCATTTTTTGTAATCTGCTTCTTCGTTGCGCTTTATGATCACTGGTGGCGAACTTCGATGGCCAGTGGATGCAATATACCTTAAATCCTTTATTGTATAGTGTAGGTTTATTCTTAGTTACTATGCCGTAATTTCTTTACTGTGTAGAGTAGGTTTGTTCTTAATTCCTACTAGTTACTGCCATCATTCGCTATCTGAAAAAAAATCAGCAGCTTTAAAAGGAATAGAAAACGAGGCTTTTTCCACCACACCAGGGGAAGGGGTAACATAGACGGAGGCACATGTAGACAGATACAGACTTTTTCAATCTTTTGCCTAAGCGAAGTAGTTGCTCGATCTAGTGGTATTTTTATGGGGATTCTTTTTATCGTTGTAGGATTGATGTAGTCGACCAGGCCGAAACATTCGATAACGGGCCAGGTTTTTAGCAGGCCACAATTGGGCCGGCCCGCGTCTTTCTTGGGCCCGAATGATTGGGGCCTTCACACATTGCGCCAGGCCCAAACTTACACTGGCCTATATTTTAGTTGGGCCTTTTGTCAACCCAGCGCTTAGTTCGGCCCATGTAGCGTTGGGCCATTAACAGGCTGAATATTGTACCGACCTGTTACGGCCGAGATGAAACTACGGGCCTTTAGCAGGCCAAAATGCATGTTGGGCCTCAATTTTCACTAGTCGTCGATGGGCCTTCAACAGGCCGAAATGTAGACCTGGCCGTTATGGGACCAGTTAGCTCACGGGCCGTTACCAGGCCGAAACATATCTCGGGCTTTAGTTGGCCCACTGATATCATGGGCCTTTAAGAGGCCGAAAGCTTAATCTGAGCATCAACGGGCCGAATTACGCGACAGGCCTTTAACAGGCCCAAAGTCACGTTGGGCTTAACTGTTGCCACCTTTAGCACGGGCCGTTAGTGGGCCCGATGTCCCGTCGGACCATATATGGCCCATGGGCAGCACGGGCCATTCCCAGTTCGAAAGTCACACCGGGCTGAAATGGGCCCATGTCTACATAAGGCCTCTAACAGGCCGAAAGTCACTGGGCTGTAGTTAACGGGCCAGATCTGGCTTCGGGCCGCAAATGGGCCCAAATATTGGGCGAACAATTAACGGGCCAGATCTCGCTTCGGGCCGTAAATGGGCCCAAATATGGGCGAACAATTAACGGGCCAGATCTGGTTTGGTACGTAAATGGGCCTTTATTAAGCGAGCCGTTATTGGGTAGCCCACTAGTACTGATTAAGTTCTACGAGCCTTTGGTAGGCGGCCTTTTTAACCTATATGGGCCTCTATTGGGCCCGACCACGTGTCAACGTACCATAGGCATGTCTCCTCCAATGGACGGGCGACATCTGGCCCACTGACGAGCTGACAGGTGTTCCCTTCGGCCAATCAGAATTTTACACATGGAAATTTCCCATTGGTCGGGGCTGTTAACGGGTTATCGGATCCAAAACCCGACCCGATAGCTTAATGGCGCTCCGTTACGGTGGATGCCACATGTCGGTCACCCTTGACGAAAGCACTTGGACGCGATTTATCGTCATGGAAGTGGACACTTCGTGATGATAATTTTGGTAATGTCATGGAACACTTCTACGACAAAGACAGGTATGACTATCTTGATTCTATCATAAATTTGTCATGGATGTACATGCATGACAAAAAACGCGACCTACTGTGACAAACACGGATCATCACGGAAGTGTATTTTTTTTGTAGTGTTTGTCTTTAGTTCTGAAGTAAATATTGGCTATGATTTGTGAATCATTGACATGCATCAGCATGCGTGTTAGTTTTCCTTTGTATTTGATGGAATGTTGTAATGGGGCAACCTTGGAATAGGAATGAAAATGGGGTGGAAAATTCTGTTTTTCTGGAGAAAAAATGGAAACGGAGAGAAACCAACGTTTCGTTTCGTTGGATCGCGCCATCGAGCAAAACCAACGTTTAAATCACGTCTATCGTGTTCGTGTCTCACCCTCCTCCATGGCTCGACCCCACACGGTCACTCGGCATGCCACTCACCGCAAACCGAGTATACGATAACTTTCCCGCCTGCTTGTCGATCGATCGTGCCATGGAGTACTAGCACTACTGGAAGAGATTGACGAGTTAGGGGAGGACAGCTAGCTGTAGCACGGACTCCCAAGAACTTTTTACATGCATGCTGTAGCCGGCTATTGCGACCTTTGAACGCGGAGCAGTCGCGTGCATCCGGAAGCGGCGTGGGTGACGCTCTCTTGGCCGGTGCGCCGCTTCAATGCCGACGCCAGTGAGAGGTCGCGTCCGCTCTGGCCGGGCATGAATGCGGCACTGTCCGTTTCGGGCGAGAAGCACGCGCGGGTGATGATGAGGGTTCAGGTTGGTCAGGACCGGGCGTGGCAGTGGTCCGGACGTCCGCAAACAAGATATGATGTATGTTAATATTGCTGCATATATAATTAACAACGTAAATAATGTGCCAGTTGGACAAATATGATTGGAGAAGGAGATGGAAATGGAATTTTACGTAAACACGGATATGCATGTCTATGTCTATGTGTGTGTGCGCGACGACTCTCGCGACCTGGAAGTGACGCGTGTTTTTGATCGAGTTTTCTTTCTTGGTACGTTAAAAAATTGTCCGCTAGTTTTCGTTTCTTTTTTCCGGGAACGCACGTATTCTATTTAAAACCACTGCTATGGAGAGATTTTTTTACTCCATTATAGCCTCTTGTTTGATAGAGTTTCTCGTGTCTCGCTCTCTCACCCTCTCCATATCAAAACAAGATGACAGTGTCCACTCTATCTCTCTCCTCACCGGTGGTCACAGATCCGCCCGACCGCTGCGGGAGGTGAGGAGGTGGATCGTTGACGTTGTCGCCGTCAGCGACGGAGGAAGCCGATGTGCACCATCCTCTCGGAGTCGGCGCTGGCGTGGACAAAGATCCTCCACGCCCTTGTTCGCTGCCGTCGTGTGGGCAGATCCCGCCCGCCCGCCTAAATGACATCTTGCCCACCTGAGGTATAACTTCTTGTACTGGTCCAGCTCCCGTGTCGCTGCGTGCGGAGTTTTCTTCTATCGACTACTCCCGGCTCCCCATGTAGAGTAGCTAGGGTTCGTCGGCTGGTCCAACATCACCTACTAGTACTAATATAGAGGAAATGCCACTCGAAAAGTTGTCCTGATTTATGCCTCTGTGGAGGTATACATGTTGTTTCGACAAAAAGTACAAGGTGGTTGTGCGGTCATTGTCCATATGGTGGTAGTACTATCACTGGTTAAATGAAGAAATGCTTTTTTTTCTCGGGTATCCTGGTTTAGTTCCCATCAAGATAATTATGATGCTTCTGTTTGTTGGTGTACTTTTCATTAATTCTTATTAACAATTGAAATGTCGTTGCTAATCTTGTAAAACAAAGTAACAACACTATATCCCTTTTTTATATTTTTGGAAGCAGCGTGATCGTATCTCCATACAGGCATGTCTTCCTCAATTTTAGTGGAACTGCACAAAATTGGATGGCCATTGTTGTTCCGCCTCACTGTCCTCTGCCACGTGGTTCTTCCTTCCTCGAGCTTGATTACTAAGAAGAAACAGACCACAACGAGGATTTGTTGAACTTCATAGGTGCCTCACCCAAACTTGATGCCAAATGGATGATGCATCACCACGATGACCTATCGATGCTCATGGTTGCGCCTTGATATGTCTCCGTCGTATATATAATTTTTGATTGTTCCATGCCAATATTCTACAACTTTCATATACTTTGGCAATTTTTTATACTATTTTTTGGGACTAACATATTGATTCAGTGCCCAGTGCCAGTTCCTGTGTGTTGCATGTTTTTTTTGTTTTGCAGAAACCCAATATCAAACAGAGTCCAAACGGGACAAAAACAGACGGAGATTTTTTTGGAATATTTATGATTTTTGGGAAGTGAAATCAACGTGAAACAGTGTCCGGGGTGGCCACGAGACATGGGGTCGCGCCCCAGGGAGGCAGGCGCACCCTGGTCTCTCGTGGGCCACCCGTAAGGTGGTTGATGCCCTTCTTTTGCCGCAAGAAAGCTAATTTTATGAGAAAAATCTGAGCGAAAGATTCACCCCAATCGGAGTTACGGATCTCCAGATATAAAGGAAACGGTGAAGGGGAAGAATCTGGCAACGGAGAGAATGCAGAAACAGAGAGATAGATCCAATCTCGGAGGGGCTCTCGCCCCTCCCAAGCCATGGGAGCCAAGTACCATAGGGGAAACCCTTCTCCCATCTAGGGAGGAGGTCAAGGAAGAATAAGAAGAAGGGGCCCTCTCTCCCCCTTGCTTCCGGTGGCGCCGGAGCGCTGCCAGGGGCCATCATCATCACCGCGATCTTCACCAACACCGCCGTCATCTTCACCAACATCTCCATCACCTTACCCCTTCTATATTCAGCGGTCCACTCTCCCGCAACCCGCTGTACCTTCTACTTGAACATGGTGCTTTATGCTTCATATTATTTTCCAATGATGTGTTGCCATCCTATGATGTCTGAGTAGATTTTCGTTGTCCTATCGGTGATTGATGACTTGCTATGATTGGTTTGAGTTGCATGTTTTATTATTGGTGTTGTCGTATGGTGCCCTCCGTGTCACGCAAGCGTGAGGGATTCCCGCTGTAGGGTTTGCAATATGTTTATGATTTTCTTATGGTGGGTGGCGTGGTGTGAAGCACAGACCCGAGTAAGTAGGTTGTTTGCGTATGGGATAAAGGGGACTTGATACTTTAATGCTATGGTTGGGTTTTACCTTAATGAATCTTTAGTATTTGCGGATGCTTGCTAGAGTTCCAATCATAAGTGCATAGAATTCCAAGTAAGGGATTATATGTTAGCTTATGCCTCTCCCTCAAATAGAATTGCAATAGTGATTACTGGTCTAGTAACATAGTCAATTGCTTAGGGCACTTTCACAACTCCTACCACCACTTTTCCACACTTGCTATATTTACTTTATTGCATCTTTATTTAAACAACCCCTAGCTTTTATTTACGTGTCTTTATTATCTTGCAAACCTATCCTTTCACACCTACAAAGTACTTCTAGCTTCATACTTGTTCTAGGTAAAGCGAACACTAAACGTGCGAAGAGTCGTATTAGTGGCCGATAGGACTTGAGAGAGTATTTGTTCTACCTTTAGCTCCTCGTTGGGTTCGACACTCTTACTTATCGAAAGAGGCTACAACTATCCCGAATACTTGCGGGTTATCAAGTCCTTTTTCTGGCGCCGTTGCCGGGGAGTCATAGCGTGGGGTGAATATTCTCGTGTGTGCTTGTTTGCTTTATCACTAAGTAATTTTTATTTGTTGTTCTAACTTGTTCTCTATCTTTAGTTATGGATATGGAGCATAAAATACCAAAAATTAGCTGTACTTGCTACTCATGAAGATGGGGTAACTCCTAAAACCCTCGATTCTCATTATGCGAAAGATATTATGTACTACTTTGATAATCCTGAGAAAGCCCCATTCAACTTTATAATGGGAGACACATTGGATCAACGTGAATACTTTAGGGATTATTGCTCGACACAAAAAAGGAAACTATTATGGGATCAATTTATTATGTTGCGTTGGTATGCCTGGAATCTATGCTTGAGATATGATATTACTTATTGCTTGAGGACGCCAACATGCAACGAAGGCGTCGGTGTCCGCGTACTCCAACTTGACGGCCTCGCCGCACGTCCTCTTCCTCTTCTGTACCCTCCCTACGCTAGCCAGCCAAGGAGACGACCCCGAGAAGTTCAAGGAGCCGGCGACACGGATGATGGGGCCGCCGGTGCCGCTCGGAGCGACGCCCGACACCTAGTCGGACCTTTCGTCCTGCCGCCCACTGCCCTCGTCGTCGCTGCTGTTGTCTTCCTCGCCACTCTCGCTTGAGGAGGACTCTTCATCATCGGAGGAGCTCTCTACGCAGCACCTCACGCGGGTCCCGAAGTGCCCGAAGATCTTGACGGATAGGAGGCCACCCTCCATTAGTTTGAAATGGAGAGCGAGCCCATCCATCAAGTTGTGGAGGCGAGCGAAGGTCTTCCACCCTCGGTGAAGATACATGACGCGGGGGGCGGGGAACTCGACGTCGACCCACGTGCCACTGTTCCCACAACCCCTCATGTGCACCCGCAGCACCTGCGGCGGATCCAGCTCCATCTCTCGCGCAAACGGGGTCGGAAGGCGAAGGCAACGGCGCGGCGGATGGCGCAACCTGACAAAGAATTCTCAGGGGTTGTCCCAAGCGTGGCCCTCCATCAGAGGAAGGGCTGTTGGGGGGGGGGGGGGGGCGAGGCGGAACTACCGCCCAGTCCTCCTCTCCCTCGGGCACCACGACAGCCTCGGCCTCGCCCCCTCGCCTTTCCTCTAGCTGCCGGCTCCGCCGCTATGAGTTCTTGCGGAGGAGTGATGCGCTGTCTGGCCGAAACCCTCGCCGCCACCGATGAAGCGTCGCCGCGCCTCCTCGCCATGGCAGAAGAAGAAAGGAAGCAGGAATGGGGAGAGGCAGATGGCGAAAGGCTGAGAGGCACCGTCCCTCTTGCTCCCCTCTTTATAAAGAGGCGGGGGCGAGGGTCGGCCGCCCCCTCGCGGCCAATCCGGCCTCTTGAAGTGATAACAAGCGGGGCCGTCGACTGCCCTTCCCGCTCCATTGAAGGCGCGTGGGAATCGACCCGTACGCGCGCAACTACCCACGCCCCCTGCGCCTGCCATTCGCTCTGCATGCAGCAGACGTGGCACAGAGGGCGGGTGCAATGGGACACGTGGAATGACGGCTCCCGAGCAAATGCAGTAAATGGGAGGCGGCCCTGTGGTCTCAAAGAGACACGCAAGCCGCCTCCTTACTGTCCACCACAAGGTGACGCCAGCATCCCCACGTCATGCGCGCACACTACCCCCACGTTGCGCGTTCAATGCGGGTCGTGGGGAAGCACAGTGGACGGAACAGTGGCCGCGGTAAAAATCCGCCCCAACTGCCCGCGCACCGTTCTGGGCCTGGCCCAACAACGCGTTGCGCCTATGTGTGGCCTAGGCCCGGGGGCTCCTATCGGTGTACAAAAGTAGGGGCTCTGCTTTTGACCCCTTTACTTGTGCACGGACAGTCAGAGCCTCCCGCCACGGTCACGCATAGACACGGCAGGAAAGGGAAGCCGGAGAGAAGCCGAAGCCACAAGGACAAACGGGGGAACAACAAGGATCAAGGCCACAAAGATCAGATAGGGATAGCAAGTTCCCCCGGCAAGGACCCTTGCCGGGGCAGCTCGCCCATGCCAACCGAGCGAGCCACTCTTGAGCCCACCAATGCTAAACAAATGCATTGGAACAATGCTCGGGAGGCACCTTTGTGGTGGCATGCAGATCTTTGTGAAGACATAGAATGCTCAAGATCAAAAGGTGATAGGAAGGCAACCATCCTCACCGAAGAGACCCACAGGACCTCCGGCAAGATCCTTGCCGGGGAAGCCAGCGCGCCATGGCAAGACCCTTGCCGGCCACCCGGCAAGGCCATTGCCAGGCCCGCACCAGCCAAGTCTTCACCGCCGTTCGCACGCAGCTGCCAACCCAACCTGCTGGGCAAGCACCTCCGTGGCAGCATGCAATCGTTCGTGGAGGCTCCACCACCGCGTCACCTCAGCTGCCTGCCTGCCTACATGGCACCGCATGCATCGCTGGCCAGGGCGCATGTCCAAGCGAGGAGGAGCGGCGATAGGCGGGACGGGCCTCACCCCCATCCCCAATAAAGCGAAGGGACATCTAAGCCTCGCATTAAATGCGTCTTGTCCTGTAATGCTAGCAATAACCTCACAATGCTGTAGCACTTTCCACCTCCTGTGTGCCACTGTGGCAGCCCCTTTCTCCTATAAAAGGAGGCCCATGGCATACAGAGAAGGGATTCCGCTCTTTTGAACCCCGCAGCACCCAGAGCTAGTTCAAGAGCTCAAGAACACCATTGCAACCACCAAAGCAGGATCGTAGGGTTTTACGCATCTTTGCGGCCCGAACCTGGGTAAATCCCTCTGTGTCGTCTGCTAGTCCTGCTCTTCTCACAATCCCTGCGCCCCGCAATCGTAGAAGGGATTCCAGTGGTCCCATAGGTGTCGTTTCACCCCGACACCAAGATAAGCTAGATGCTTCTTTCTGTCACCGTTTGTTTCATCCTCCTTTATCGGCAAGTAATTGTTTCCTTTTTTGCCTCTGTTAAAACAGGGGTATCGATTCAACTTGTTGCTATTGCAAGATTTTGCTTCGCTACTCTAAACACTTTGCTTAATTTCAGTGCAACTGCACAAAACAAGATTGGATTCCCTATTCGTGTTGGCAGATTCGTACTTGATCTTGTGAGCGTCATGACAGGTTGGTACTTGCCTTCATCCACATGATCGTGCAGTGTGTTTTGAGATGACGTGCTACTTGTATTGGTACTGTTTTAAATAAATGTTGAATTAAAGCTATTGTTTTGCTCTCTTTTCCCATTAAGTAGTGAACAAAAATGGTACCAACCCAGACATGATGCTTGTTGCTTTGTTACAACAAACTCTGCATCACCCCCTTTATAAGTAGATGGAAGCACATGGTGTTGTTGCACCCACTCTCCCCTGGAACTGTTTATGCTTTTTGTTAATCTATTGCCGCTGGTAAAATTAAGCAATGCCACTCTCAGAATTAACTACCGAATCTTATTTCAAAACTGTAACACTTGTTAGGGATTGGTGGGACTACCATTTTTGTGGCCGCATGTTTCATCCTCCTTTATTAGCTAGTAATTGATTCCTTTTTTGCCTCTGTTTAAACAGGGATATCTATTCAAATTGTTGCTATTGCGACATTTTGCTTCGCTACGCGAAACACTTTGCTTGATTTCAGTGCAACTTCACAAAACGAGATTGGATTTCCTATTCGTGTTGGCAGATTCATATTTTATCATGGTGTTCTCATGAAAGGTCAATACATGCCTTCATCCACATGATTGTGAAGTGTGCTTTGAGATGTTGTGCTACTTGTTTTGGTACTGTTTTAAATAAATGTTGAATTGAAGCTATTGTATTGTTGTCTTTTCCCATTAAGTAGTGAACAAAAATGGGACCAACCCAGACATGATGCTTGTTGCTTTGTTACAACAAACTCTGCATCACCCCCTTTATAAGTAGATGGAAGCACATATTGTTGTCGCGCCCACACTCCCCTGGAACTGTTTATGCTTTTCATTAATCTAATGCCGCTGGTAAAATTAAGCAATGCCACTCTCAGAATTAATTAACCACTGAATCTTAGTTTAAAACTGCAACACTTGTTAGGAATGGTACTATCCTGCTTTGTAGTTCTTTCTACATGTTTAACCAAGGTATTGTTAAGATAATGTCTCTATTAAAATGAATCAGTTGCATTGTTTTAGGAATGGCACTTTTCTGCTTTGTCATTCTTTGTACATGTTAAAACAAGGCATTGTTAAGATAATGTCTCAGTCAATATGAATGAATCCTGCGATGGAGAATTGCTACTCTCTGCTTTGTTTCCCATTAAGATAAGGTAGATCGGTAGATGCTTTTCTTACGGGAGTACAAGTCATCAACCGTTATTTATCAGTAATTGTTTCCCTTATACCTATTGTTGCTTACAGGGATATCAAAATTAAAGCTCGGTTTTATTCCGACTTCGATTTTAGTTGAACTGCACAAAAGGAGCCAATGTGTCAAAGACAAACTGCTGCATTACTGGATCTAGTTGGTCGTTCCACTTTGCAGAAAGAAACAGTCACTGTTTGCGCTACATTACAGAAGGAATGACAGAGAAGCTTTACAGAGTATTATTAGACGCTGGTGACATGACTAGTCTGCAGAGAGCATTGGCAATTCTACAACACGTGGAGTGCACTGGGAAAAAAGTGCCCAAACAAGTACAAGAAGCTACGACAGGACTCCACGATCATAGGCATTACGTATTTTGAATGCGAAAAGCTTGTCAAAGTTTAATCATTGATTTTAGCAAGAAGACGTTAGTTTAATATACTGGAATTGGAAAACCTTGTCAAAATTTGCTCATTGATGTTAGCCAGAAGACATGCATTTGATATTTTTGAGTGGGACACCCTTCTTTGTGAGCAGCGTCGATTGTTTTTCCTATTCACGTGTTCAGTTTAGAAGTAAATAGCTACTCTGCTGAGATATTCCTGTGTTAAGAGTTTGTTCTAAATATTGTCTATGTAATGCCAGGCCTTGTGTTTGATTGCAAAGTTGAGCTTGGAATGTTGTGGCATGCTGCATCACGAGCTATTCACCGTGCCTCCTGAGAATAATGCTTTGTATTGTTTTGCATGTCGATCTAATGCCAGTGATTTGCTTGTTAAGAAGATCATCCTCTTCTGTTGTTTCCGTGCTTAAGAAGTTCATCATCTTATGTTTCATTCATAGCCTATAGGACAAGTCGGGTAGGTTAGACGTGAAACCATATGATCTTCCGACCAACTCATGATATTAGGCCGTGATTGGATCGTCGTTTTCCAACCAAAACTGCTTGTAAAACTGACGCTTGTAAATAAAAGCAGATGGTCTCAGGCGAAGCGCTTGGTTGGTCGATTTCGACTAGTAAAATATCAGAAGTACTTCACACACGATAAAAATGTTGAACGACACTCGGACGATTGCTAATCCAGCCGTTAGCTGCTGTTTCAGCCTTGCCCATGGATGGCATGATACACACATCATGCATGTATCGTCTGGTAATGTCGTTTATATAGCAGTGCTCATAAAATATACACTCGTCTCTCAAATTACACGCGTAACCCGCCGGTTTTACTTACAGACCTCGGGCCCTTGGTTTCATTATGCCTGTATTTTACGCGTTGTTTCCGATGACGAGTAAATTACACTTGTATGTAAATACATGTTTGAAATAAACCAGAGCTCCCAAGCGCGGTCTTACCGTTTCATGCCTTCTCAGTTACTCGAAGGTGCTCACAGGTGTCCGATGATCCTGGCTTCCTGGATGAGCAGCGGGCGCTGTATCAGACCATCCATAGGGATCCATCGTCCTTCGAGTTGTTGCGCTCGCGTAGCGCCGAGCATTGTTAACATCGTCAACGAACATGAGATTCAGGAGATGACTTTATTTTGACTGGATGACACTAGGGACCCACTAGGGCCATAGCCGTACCTACGCAAGTGCCTCCTTATTATGTACAACTATATTTTTTTCCTTCCTCCTGGTTTCCTGACATCACGGTCCCACACCATTGTCAACCTATGTAGTCAATATAAACGAGAGAATTGCACAAGGTGCGGCCGACAGCTGGGACCAAGCAGCTCGAGCAGTATTTGTGTTTTTGAGGCATGAGCACTGCAGAGTTTTTCTTGGCGATGATTTCGTTGTTGTTCAGAGGAGAGCAGCGTATTAACTGGGCGGGCTGTGGCCCGTCTAACCCAGGCCAGATATCCAACCCAGATATTAATTTTTTCAACATGAAAATGGCTAGCCCAGCTATACGTTTTTTTAGGAATACCCAGGCAAGGTCAACTTGTTATTCTCTGCTTGTTGGCTGCAAATCTTTCCTAGGAGGGATGCATTAGGCTTAACAGGAAAATGGGCTTTAAAAAATAATAAATGGGATGTAATTATAAAAACTTAGCATTAACTATAAAAAATGCACCAACCACGAAATTAGTTTATAAAATATTATTTATGGATTTTGAAAATCTTAATTTTTCATTGTTGCACGTGCAATGTTTCGTTGGATTTTTACATAATACAAATTTATATTTAATCTGACTAAAAATTTCGGGATAAAAATATTTCGGATCCCACCAAAATGTGGGGAATTTTATTGAATTCTATCTTCAACGGTTGGTTGAAATTATTAATCGTTGTTTTAGCTAGAAAATGGGCTATACTCTTAACAAACTGTAAATGGGCTGTAGTAAATTCCATTAGAATTCAAAAATAGGTTGTACATTCTTACAAATCGCAAATGGCCTATAAGTTCTCTGCCACACACTTGTGGGCCTACTAAATTGACGCGTCCCCTAAAAAGAATAAGTTGATGCGTATGCAAGGCTTTGTCAACTTATTATAGTCAACACACGATTCTAGCAGCAGTGGCTGTTGGATGTCTATCCAACGGATGTCGTGCTTCTTCTTTAATCTCGGATATTCTTAGCTTCGGCCGCCCAAAAAATGATTCCTCCCCTTGACATCTGGGGTGCACCATTTCGGAGGCTGACCTGTGGGCCTACTAAGTTGGCGCGTACCAAGGGCTTTGTTAACTTAGTCAATATAAACGATTCTAGCTGCAGTGATCGTACGATGTCCATCCAACGGCCGTCGTGCTTCTTCAACCTCTGGTCTTCTTGCTCCAGCCGCCCAAAGCAGCGTCGGTCGTGCCGCCTGCTCCTGCCTGTCGTGGCCGGCTGTGCTGCCGCGGAGGCCTCACCGTTCCCTACTACTCCCATCGCTGGCCAGGCCATCCCTCCACTCACCCACACCCCCTGTTATTCTGCGGCGACGACAACCTCACACCGCAGCCGAACCAGTGAACTCTCGTACTCCTCTCCCAGTGGGCATCCACTGCCGCGTCTTCCCCGGCTCCGTGTCATCCCCTTACTAGGCCTCGCTGTCGTCCACCGCGGTGATGCTCTCGGCATGGCGTGGTCAACATGGTCAAGGAAAGACTTCCATCAGACGTGGACTGTACGTGGAGAGGCTGACAGCTGGGTCCACGGCCGCACCAAGGAAGTGCCTCGTTATTACGCGCAAAATAATTATTCCTCCACCTGATAGCCACCGTATTTCATGAAAAAAACGTTTCCCCTGACTGCTGGGACCCACCAGCTACATCATCGCATGCAAGGAAGTGCGTCCGGGCAAAAAAAAAACGATTCGCCCCCTGACTGCTGGGACCCACCAGCTACATCTTTGCACGCAAGGAAGTGCCTGATAGTCGGGACCCACCTGGTCGAAGCGTATGTAGCATTGTCATTATGGTCGCGAACGTGTATGTACATACTGGTGGATGTAGAGGCGCGCACGTGTCGTGGTAGAGGCGTTTACATGTCGTAGTAGAGGCGCGCACGTAGCATGTACACGTATCGTACATCGGCCAGTGTGCAAGAAAGAAAATACGGCCACACATGTGTTCATACGGGCGGGGTCTCGAACGCCTACTCGCGCATACATACGGCCAGGGTTCGTGTACATGGCTGGGTCAAAACGGAGAAACAGCGTTGTCGTCGTGTTCATGGGGAGCCAACCGGCTGAGTCGGAACGGAATGCGTCGTCGTGTTCATCGGGAGGGCTTGTACGGAACAGGCGATGGAAACAAGGCCTGGCGTACCGCAGAACGAAGGAGACGGCCTTGTGTTCGACCGGCCACGTTCAAAACGGGATCCTGTTCATCGGGAGGGGTCTGGCGTACCGCAAAACGGAGGACACGGACCTCCTACGGTCGAAACAGGGGTCCTGTTGATCGGGAGGTGCGGCATACCGCAAAATGGGCTTAAGCGGACTTGTGTTGGAGCGCTACGGTCGAAACGGGGGTCCTGTTCATCGGGAGGGGTGTGGCGTACTGCAAAACGGGCGAAACGTACTTGTGTTGGAGCGCTACGGTCGAAACGGGGGTCCTGTTCATCGGGAGGGGTGTGGCGTACCGCAAAACATGACTCCACGGGATACTGTTCATCTCCACCGTCGACCTCCTCCAGCCTCCACGGGCTCCTGTTCATCCAGCCTCCACCGCGCACTACTCCACAGGCTACTATTCAACCACCCCTCCACGGGCACCCCTCCACCGTCTACTGTTCATCCAGCCCTCCACGGGGTCGTCCTATTCATCCAGCCCTCCACGGGGTCTTGTTCATCCAGCCCCAACCGTCTCGATCGATCGGGGTCCTCTTCATCCAGAAGCAACGCCACCGCTCACTGTTCATCCACCCCCTGCAATGCTCACTATTCATCCTAGAGGCAGCATCGATCGGCTTCAGTTAGCAGCAGTAGCGAAGGAATCGCTCGATCGTGTTCAGTTAACAGCCATCGATCAATGGCTCGGGTTCAGTAACGCGTAGCTTGCGGTCTGTCGCTCGGGTTGATTAGAGCCCAACGCCTCGCTTTCGGGTTCGATTGGAGCCAATGCCTCGCTTACGCGATGCGTCACGTGTCTGAGAAAGCAGCGCATCGCTCGGCCCCCGACCGCCTACCGTAACCGGGAACTCCCTGAATTTTCCTCCCCCTCGCTTCTACCACGGTTTTTTCCGTCATGGACGGCCCAAAGAATGTCATGCAGCTGCATCTCCGGCCCACCCAGGACGAAAAGCCCATTTTCTGTCATGATTTTTTGTCATAGAAGTAGGAGCCCACCACATCTATGATGATACCGGGTTTTGTCACAATTATCGTCATAGAAGTGTCATATGTATGACAGAAAATTTATTCGTTCGGCCCAAAATGTCACGGATGTGTCTTTTTTTTTGTAGTGAGCACCCCGGCGCGGATCGTACGTGGCCTCCTTGTGGCCTCTCGAGGCAACCATGGGTCGTCCCAAATGCGTACATTTTCCCCCGATCCAATCCTCCACACTATACCTTGTTTAAGCAGCCCAATTCCTTTCAGAATGCTCCTCCAAGTATAGGACATCTCTCCCCTGTTGCTTGCCTCTAACACCGAGCAGTTTGGGAAATAGCGTGCCTTCAACACTCGGGCACATTGAGTATCCGGTTGCTGTAGTAGTCGCCATCCTTGCCGGGCCAACATTGGTAAGTTAAAGTATGTAAATCCCTGAAACCGAGGCCACCTTCTTTCTTTGACTTGGTCAGTTTATCCCATCCAATCCAGTGACACCGGTCCCATTTATCCTGATTACTCCATCAATGTCGGTTGATGAGAGTGCCAATCTCCTCACAGAGCTTCTTAGTAATATCAAAACACGACATGGCATAGGTGGGGATTGCTTGTGCGACTGATATAACCAAAGTTTCCTTCCCTGACATTGATAACACCCTCTCAACCCAGCCCTGCATGCGCTGCCATATGCTCTGCTTGATGTATTCAAACTCCTGGGCTCTAGCAGCACACAAAAATACCGGTAGCCCAAGATACCCGCGTCCTTGGGATTGCTGTGAGACCCCCAGAATCTGAAGGACTTCCGCTTTCCTCGCTGCACTAGTGCCTTTGCTGAAGGTGATTGCAGATTTATTCTTGTTGATCATCTGTCCCGATTGTTCCTCGTACAATGCCAATATTGCTTGCAGTTTGTGAGCCCCCTGCATGGTTGCTTTCATCACGATCAGTGAGTCATCGGTGAAAAATAAATGGTTTATCTTTGGAGCCCCAGAGCAGATCTCAATGCCTTGTATGGATCCCTCCAACTCAGCCTGATGTAGTAAAGCCGAAAGTCCCTCAGCGCACAGGATAAAAAGGTATGGCGAGAGGGGATCACCTTGCCGCAGCCCCCTCCCATGCACAAACATCTCCGACAAATTCCTGTTTATCTTTACTCTGTAATTTACCAACATAACACACTTCATGATTCTATTGATCCATTGCTCAGCGAAACCCATCCGGCGCATTATACGCTCCAAAAAACCCCACTCCACACGATCATAGGCCTTACTCATATCCAACTTGATAGCAACCAAACCCTTGCGGCCTCCCTTCCGTTTATGCATCAAGTGATTTATCTCATAGGCCAACAACACATTGTCAGTTATCATCCTCCCTGGTACAAATGCAGATTGGGTTGGTGAGATGATCTCAGGGAGTATCTCCTTCAACCTGTCGGCCAACACCTTCGAGATCAATTTGTACAACACGTTACACAAGCTGATTGGTCAGAACTCCGTGATTCTAGACGGATTCTTGTTCTTTGGGATCAAAACAATAGTAGTCTCATTCCAACACATCGGCATTGGTCCACCATTTAACACCTCAAGCACCTCCTGTTGTACCTTGTCACCAACAAGCCCCAAAACTTCTTGTAGAAAATTGCCGGCATTCCATCCAGTCCTGGTGCCTTGAGATCACCCGTGGCCTCGAGAGCTTGTTTTACCTCCACCCGAGTATAGGATCGCGTGAGTCTCTCGTTCATCTCGCTAGTAATAGAGGTGGGGACACAAGCTAGGATTTGATCATCAATCACACCTGCAGAAGACGTGGACAAACTTTTATAGTGATTAGTAATAAAACGCCCTAACTCCTCTTCTCCTTCTACTACACTCCCATCCTCCTTCTTTAATTTCTTAATCACATTCCTTCTCTTCCTTTCCGAGGCTTGGGCATGGAAAAATTTCGTATTGCGGTCACCAAACTTCAACCAGTTTGCATGCGCCCTCTGGCGCCAGTACATGTTATGTTGATCCTCCAGCCGGCTCAACTTGTATCTCAGAAGCTGCTCTCAATTCACCTGTTGCTGATTTTAAAAACTTCGCCTACACACTTCCAGCTCTGTCTTTACTTTCCTGATGCGTCCCCTTAACTCACCCAGAACCTCACGATCCCACTTAGTAAGCTCGCCACCCACACACCTAATTCCCTCCATCACCGAACTAGCCCCCCTCCTGAAATGCATTATTCCATGCACTCTCCACAATCTGTGCACACTCCTTCTCCTGCAACCATCTCGCCTCAAAACGAAACACGCCTGGCACATGTGCCTCTTGCTGCATATCAGACCTCCCATCCAGCTCCACAATTATCGGGCGATGATCTGAGTGATGAGGATCTCCATTTATTACTCTATGTAGCGGGTAAAGGCACCTCCACTCCATATTTGCAATAGCATGGTCCAGCCTTTCCCGGGTGTATCCCTTGACGTTGTGCCAATTATTCCTCCATGTGTATGGACCCCCCACAAAACCCAGGTCATCAAGACCACAAGCTTCCAAAGTTTCCCTGAAAGCGTCCATGCATCCTTGGGCCCGAGCCGACCCTCCTTCCTTCTCATTTGAGAAGAGGATCTCATTAAAGTCCCCAAGGCAGATCCAAGGCAGATCTGATTGGGCACGAAGTGCTTTCATAGCCCTCCACGTGTTCTCCTTCTCCCCCCATCTCGACTCACCATACATCCCCATCAATCTCCACCGCCTCCCGTCTTCCTCCTTCACCTCCGCATCAATGAAATACTTGTCCTTCCATTTGAGCTCAACATCCACCCCCTACGCCAGAACAAAGCTAAACCACCACTCCGTCCAACTGGGTCCTTTGCCACCATGTTTGGCATGCCTAGCCGCCATCTCAGACTATCTAACTCTTTCTCAAACAATCTTGTCTCCGAGAGAAACAAGATGTCAGGCTCTTCCACCCCCTGGAGTTCCAGGATACCCCGAACTGCTGGTTGGTTCCCAAGCCCCCGACAGTTCCAAGCAATTATCTTCATTGATTCCCACAGGGCTGTTCCGACAGCCCAACCTCAGCTTCATGCATTACCTCTCCCATTCTCTTTGCTTTTTTTGCCATCTCACCCTCCTTCTCATCCTCCTCCATCGGTTCCCCATCTCTCTTTGCTCCCACATGAACATCCAGAGCTAGCTGCACTTCACTGTTGGGCAGTCTCTCCCTCCTGACTATCTTCACTCCCCCTACCACCCCCCTTTCCCTTTCTTTTCTCTCCCGACCCCTTCTCCGCCTTCTTCCCCAAGTCCAGACTCTCTGATGTGGATTTTGCACTCAGCTCTACGTGCACAATTTCCATGGGTCCACCTAACCCCACTTTAGTCTGATTTTGCAAAGGCGTAGCAGCTATAGGGCCACCCCTTTTATCTTTGGATATGTCACCTGCAAACACCAAGGCCTTCTTGGGTGGCATCCCATCCTCCCCTTTTTTATTTGTTGCCGCTTATTTTAGTTTCTTAACGGGCTGGTGACCTCTTCCTCACGGGCATTTCTTACTTGGCATTGATTCTGGACAGAATGACCCTGCTTCCTCCAATTCTCACTATCACTCCCTAATCTACTTCTACTACCACCCAGGTTATACGATCTGAAATTTGAGTTGTTTCTTCCCTACCTCGTACTTCTGCCATCCCCCCAACTCCCTCTACTACTCGTGTCCCCCCCTCTCCTCGGGATGTATGCTCTAAGCCACGAACCAAATTGCTGCTTCTCTCCCTTACCCAAGTTGATACTTCAGTCTTTGTCAATGTGATCCAGGAGCCCACATCTGTAGCAAAAGTCTGGTAAAAACTCATACTCAAAACGACACCTCAGCTCATCATTCTCCTCCTCCTGGTTTTTCAGTTTCTTCACAGCTTCTCCTTCCCCTGCCTCCTCATTGCGCATAAAGCCCCGCATCAAAGGCTCCCTTATATCAATCCTTGTTTTCACCCGTAGATATCTGCCCACTGCCGTTCCATCATGCCCCACATCCACCTCCATAGCCTTGCCAATGAAATTCCCTATGGCCTCTCCTGCCTCTCTGCACATCATACCAAGAGGATGACCGAAGACTCGCACCCATACCAGGGTTGTTTTGAACTCGTACTCCTTGATTGTTCTTGTAGGGATGTAGTCTTCCACTACCAGCAATGATTTGCCAAACTCCCAAGGTCCCTCCTCCAGTGCTTTTCGCTTTCCAGACTGCTAATGGAAGGTGAATAAAAAGACATTTTCGCCAAGATCCTTACAGTCCAGGCCCTTCAACGGGCACCAAACCCTAGCCGGAGATGCGCCCTACACGTTGCGGTTTAGCAACATGAATATTGCGTTTTACATGGTGGGGAACACGACCGCCCAAAATTAAGTTATAATTGTTACGCCGCTAACCAGTGAGGTGTTGTCGTGGCATGTTTAGCAACTAGAAGCAAGGCGGCGGTGTTGCAGTGTTCAAAAGCGATATGATGGCGTTACCCCTTCTCGCGTCTTCTCCTTTGACAGGCTAGCACTATGGTGGATGGCGACAATGTGCCAGCCATTGTAGGCACACACTCTACAGGTGAAACCCCATGATCCAGCTGGATTAGACAGTGTCGATGTCATGTTACCTTGTTAAAGGTGTCGGATCGAAGCCTGTTTTTAGGGTGATAGCCCTTGTTCTAACATCTGGTTGGGCCAGCCAATATCGGCGTGCGAGCTGTTATTCGTTCTTAAAGGTGTTGTTTTGGATTGATGCACCATTTATCTATTACTATATAGCTTCTAGGTTTTCGGTAGCATTTGAAGATGCTACCGCGTGGCTTGTCCGATGCGGATGGCCTCCCATATGTTTCTTTTATTTATTTTTCCGTGTCGATTTTATCGACCTCAATGCTTACCTTTGCTTGACATTATATTTCTATAATCCTACATTCTTAAAAAGTTGCTCCCCACTTCTACCAATTCTCTCTACATGTGAACTATCCACATCAGCATGCACGCCACGTCAGTGTTCAGACCCAAACACCAACCAATCGACATGCATAATGCAGCCATGTCATCATTTATGTTCTAAAATATTTTTCACAAATAGTTAGTGCTCTATTCATCCAAATTTATTAAGCCAGCGGGCAGCGGGTCACGAAGGGACAACAATAGTTTTATCCTTGGCTCCCTCAATATCTCCCTCTTATATGTGCACCGCTTGAGGAAAAAAATCAGCTTCCAAGTCAAAAGAAAAGAAATAAATCAGCTGACCGGAGAATTAAAGGGAGAGAACTCCAGAGCCGGAAACCAGGACCATGCAACCAATACATATGCATGCACGTCCCACGGCAATAGAGTAGAGTACATCACGTCAATTGCTGCACTTATAATCGGGGAGTTAAACTACCCGGCGTTGTTTATGGAAAACGATCCCTCTCTCTCCCTCTCCTAGATTCTCACATGTTCTCAACTCTCCACTTCTCCCTAAAAAGATAAATTTCCTTCCCCTTCCCTTCTCTCCCCTCCATTTGATCTCCTTGCCCACGAAGATCCCATCTACAAGGACATTTTTCGTGGCACGCTGCGGCAACTGGCACTATACTCGTGATCGCTGCCGTGGAGCCGATTTTGACGACGTGGAGTGAACCAACTACGGTTCTTCGGATTACGGCCGCAACCACGCCGTCGTGCATGCCGCAATTGCAAGTGCGTTTGTGCGGGGTTCATGCGTTTCTGGCATGGCACGACATGGACAGGACCATGTCCGCTTCTACCTCGGGTCGCCGCTGTCCGTGATCGGCACCCCACCTGAACGACCCGTTCACCTAGCGTTGTCCACACCGTGACGGCTGTCGGCCTTGGCTCCATCTGGCGATGTCACTATGTCCTCCCCGTCTGCAGGTTCTAACTCCTTCCTTTTTTACTCTACTTCTTGGCGTTCCCTTGCATTTCCTCACGACCACTACAACCATACTATCCATTGCACTGGCAGGCGAGCAGGTCGTCCTTCCTTGCACAAGATTCAGTAGTCATCCGTGACATTAAAATTCTTTCCTGATTTGAAATATATACAGTTGGACGGTTTGTGTGCTGTTGCAGTTCATTTAGATTGATTTTGTAAATTGATTTTTTACCTTTCTTATTAGTACACTTTATTTCCATTTAATCAACAACATCAAGATCTTGGGGCTGCATTAATCTGCTAAAATCAACTCACTCCCTCTCATGTTGTTTCTACAGATCTTTTGTTTTGTCATGTCGGCAAGGTATTTCATGAAAATCCAAACACACAGCATGTGAGGTTAACCTGATCTTTGTGATGTAGTCAAGGATAATCCCATATCATGTTGTTTCTACAATGTTATTTTTTGACATTCATTTTTAGATCTTTGATCTGAAGATTTTTTCTTACCATAAGAAAGCTAAAATTTATATTGGTAGCAGCCATTCATATTACTATCATAAAACGTTAGAGATGTCCCTCTTTCTCATTCTCAAGTTTTTTTTTTTACATCGGGAGTTAGTAGAATATGTAGTCTACAAAGCAGAGCTTTATGAATATATTCTAAGTGAACCTCTTTCAGTCTTCTTGCTTGACTCCTAATATATTTTGTTCACCGGTCTTTTGGTCTCATAGGTATGCACAGAACAATATGATAAAAAAAATTCTTCTAACCAAAATGGTAGTTGCAGACATCATCAAGTCAATCACATTATGTTCCAAATTCTGGATTTTTTTATTGATTTCCGCCATCTTCAGTCCATAACTAATTATCATAATAGTTTCTAAATTTGTTTCCCTATTGCTGACTGGTCTACAACATTGAAATTTAGGTAAGGAAGAATGCACACATGTCTTTGTGTCATGCTAAGAAATGCATAATGTCACTCAGGATTGTACAAAACCAGAAACGCAAAAGACAGCATAGGCAACATCAAAGTAATTAGTTGGACAGAAGCTTTATGTAGGTGTTTTCCCCACTTAAGAAGTTATCTCATAATTGTGTATAAATTACTATTGTTTTCTATCTAAATTTATTGGCTTGAATTTCCGCAGCAATGCGCGGGGTATTATCTAGTTAATAATACATGATTGTCTACATCATCCGATGCAGAGGTCGAGGGTGTATCCTCTTTAAAACAACATGGATCACTTGAGTAGATTGAACACATTAAGTGTCTAAAAAGTAGTAAATTTACAAATTTTCCCATAAAAATCATCAGAAGAAGACTAGCTACTTCCCTTGAAGATAAATAACACAACTTGTAGACGTGGGGTGATGGCAAGTCCTAGTTTCAGCCTTCACTTGGCGCTCACAGGCTCCGTCTGAAATGTGGTGTTGATCTGTCTTACATTGGTGGACATGTTAGTGTCATATCCCGTTGTAGCCGTTCAGGTTTCCAGCACTCGCGGTCCTATAAAATCAAGCATTCACGTCGTTGCGCGCGACCTCAAGCTTAAGGCACTCCTGTAGTTGTAACACCACGTCAGTCATCGTGGGCCGTTGCTCTGGTAGCTGGGCCGTGCATTTGAGCGCGGTCTCTGTGGCTTTCCACACGCTGTTGACATCATGATCATTGTGCATGCGCACATCTACTACAGTTTCAATGTTGCCATGGGAGAGGTGCTGTCGCACCCACTGGACAATGCTCGTCGGCTCTGGATCGTTCAGGATGTGAGGTTGCCCTGTGATTATCTCGAGAAGCACCACACCGAAGCTAAACACGTCACTCTTGTTGGTTAGTTGAAATGTTGCTAGGTACCTACCAAAATATGAAATTCATTTGAGTGTCAAGTGAAGTATAGCACTATGTTTTCACACTATAATCAACAAGAATTTGCAATGGTGCACTTACTCAGGGGCAAGGTAACCGCGTGTTCCGACCACCCGGGCCGTGGACACATGGGTATCATTGTTGCTGTTGAAAGCCTTGAGCAGGCCAAAATCGGCGATCTTTGCCTCCAGATTTGCATTCAGCAATATGTTGGACGTCTTCACATCCCTGTGGATGAGGGGCGGGTTGCATCCCTTGTGCAGATACTCTAGTCCTGCATGCATCAACATCACATCATCATGGACCACATCACCATTAATTTGAGCTTCCATGGTTAAGTTTGATGAAGAAAACCCAGATTAAAAAACTCACCTTGCGCAGATTGCAGTGCGATACGAAGACTCTGTCTCCAGGTTAAACACCTTGCATTGTTCTCTCTCCCTGCAAAAGATCATCAGATAAGTAGCTTGCGCTAAGCTTTTTCATGTTTGTCACTTAGAGCCTATAAATTATGTTCAGGGTGTGGACAAATCGAGTAATTTTCATACTTCTTAGATGTTCATGCAAGGCTCCTTCAGACATGTACTCGTAGACAAGGGCCATGTACTCCCTGTCCTTGCAGTAGCCAATCAAGGACACGAGATTCTTGTGATGAATCTTAGCCAAGGTCTGAGCCTAAACTAAACCAAAAAGATCAATGCATTAGCATAGTGAACTCAAAACTAGTGTGCTTAGATGCATCAATTATAGCTGTGAAGATCTTATTCACACCTCGGCTAGGAATTCTTGTACACCTTGATCTGAAGATTCAGATCGCAATTTGACAGCCACTTGTGTGCCATCCTCCAAAAATCCAGCATATACTTTCCCGAATCCTCCTCGGCCGATCACTCGCTCGAAGCCGTTTGTCACGGCCACCAGTTCATCATACTTGAACCGTCGATTGTCCAAACGCAATGAATTGTGCTCGTTGTTGTTTTGAGAGTGCAAGGGCGTGATATTTGCCTCGTTTTGTGACTTGACGTGGTTGCTTGTTGTTCCTTTAGAATTCAGAGGCCAAATTGTTACTTAATCACCTCACACTTGCACTCGTGTGCTCAGATTTATGTGTTTCAGAAAGCTAGCTCACCTCGCATTCTCCTTCGCATGCAAAGGAACATAACTGACAGTACAATGACGGACACTACAACTATTGGGGTAAGAACATAGACGACAACCTTAGACTTGCTCTTACTTTTAGGAGGTTGGCAATAATTTCCATTCCCGCAGAGGTTTGGATTGTTACCATATCTAGCAAAATAAAAACATTAAGAAATCCTGGTATTCATTAGTTGAGGTATAAAATGTTTATGATCATCAAACTATCATTGGAAAATTTTGATGCTAGAGGGTACCAACTTAAGTGTTAGGGAGCCATCTTGAGTTCTTTTTAGAAGTGCTGAAGGTATTGATCCACTGAGTTGATTGTTTGTGAAATCTCTGAAAGAAAATAATATATTTAACTGATTAATGCATGTATGAAGGAATCAATCTGAAAGCAACGTTTTCATAGATATGAAAACGACATCAAGAATTACTTACATAAACACGAGCGGCAACAATTGCGAAAGGCTCTCAGGAATTGAGCCCGTCAGATTGTTGTGTGATAAATCCCTGCCAATAGTAAGGTGCCGGTAAAGAGCTTGATTACTTTAAGAAAACAATAACATGTTGGTTGGAATTGTTGGTTTAACAGTCTCCTGCTTACAAGTACTGTAAACCTCTAAGACTGGCCAAAGAAGATGACACGTTGCCACTGAGACCACTGGAAGATAGATTCCTGCAACATATATATGCATAATTATAACTTAACTTGGTGCTACTTCAACTGTTCAGGCAGTTTTGGAAAATAAGAAATTTGATGAGAAATTTATGACTCACAAGCCTGTGATAGTTGGTGGGCTAGAAGCAGCATAGCTACAACGCAATCCATTCCACACAAAATTCTTGGGAGCACATGGATCACCCGTCCAGTTCTTCTTCACATGGTACTTGTCTCTGATGGCCGAGATGGCAGAAACTGTGGCATTCTCAGCAGCAACACATAAATCTATCAGGTACATGGCCCTATATACATAAATCGTCTGAAATATGATCACCTCCCAACTAGTCCACATGCATTCTGTGCATTGCTTACCTTCTTGAGTGGTAGTGGCTATGCTGGTGGTGGGGATGACAGAGTAGATCTCGGCAGCGTTGATGATCGGCGGAAGTGTCGAGTTCACGGTGGCATCCAGTGAGATGTTGTACTGGTTGGAGGCATAGACGGGTTTGGTGCTGTAAAGAGTGGTGGTGGAGAGGTTGTTTGGAGTGCAACTACCGTTCATTAACCAAGGTTTTCCGTTGAGAGAGATGTCGAATTGGCGAACGCCGGTGGACTGTAGCTCTGCGAAGTACAGCATCCATACATACCTACATATACACAATCAAGATTTCTATTTATCCGAGTATCTTAAATTTCAGCCACATTTCTAATCCATAGGATCATTTATCAGTATACTGCCATCTTCATCTTTAAGGGGAGCGACGCGAGCGAGCAGCGGCACCGGCGGACACGCTCGAGCAGCAGCGGCAAGGGGAGCATCGCGAGCGAGTGGCGGCGCTGGAGGACACGCTCGAGCAGCAGCGGCGAGGCGAGCGATGCGAGCGAGCAGCGGCGCCGGCGAACACCCTTGAGCAGCAGCGGCGCCGGCGGTTAGGTACGAGCGAGCCCAAACCTTAGCCTCTTTTTTCAAAATGGAAAAATGACCTTATCCTCTCAGGCCTTTTTACATTGTAGCCCCTTGTATTCTGTCTATTTGTGATCTGTTATGTCGTGCCACGTCATCCTTTTCGGCGGGACCCATCTATCATAATCATGATTAAAACGAACAAACTAGGTGACTAGTGTTTTTTGCAAAAAAAAAATATGAAAAAAATTAGTGCTTTTTGGCACAATTTCGTAGATGTCTGGTTCCTGCAACCCTAGCCTGAAGTGTTGACGTTTTTTGCAATGCGCTCCATCGTTAGCGGATCTCCTCCCAGAAAGAAGAGAGGATAGTTTGGGATCACTGATGATCTTATACAATAGAAAAAAGAGAAAGAAAATATATAGGAATGCCAGCTAAAGGTGGAGGGTTGAATAACTTGCCTATGCTTATCTCAGCCTCTCGGCTAGAAGCCTTAAAAATGCAGTTTCTTGTACTCCCTTTATAAAAAAACATAAGAACGTTTAGACGGAGTAATAACTGACGGACCAAAGACTAGACGCATTTGTATTGATGATAGTCGATACAAATGGGCGATAGTTGGTGGTGGATACACAACTATGCGACCAACCGTCATAACGGTCGGTCATAACGCATAATTGGCTGGTTCAAAAAAATCTCACGGCTATTTGGTAGTATGGCATCCGACAATCACAATACATACTGGCAGTCGGTGGTTGCATGAACACTAAATTGTCCGAAGCTATTACCGATAGTAAGTTAGTAATGGTCAGTTATTTGAGCGGATAGCCGAAAAGCGAAGGCCTCGATCATCATGCTTGTGTCGTGGGTCATTTGAAGTGAGAGAAACGCAAGAATGTTCCGGCACAAGAGCACGCCTCCGTCAACTCTACTCAACACTATCATCGACGAGGCAAACCTTTGGATCACCGCCGGGGCAAAGAAGTTAGGGTCTTTTCTATTGCGAGAATAGTTGTCATGCCGTATTCTGGGTGTATGTTGTAACAAACTCTTCTTTCCTTATTTAATATATGAGGCAAATCTTTTGCCTCCGTTTTAAAAATAAAAATAAATAGCCAACAGACAGAGGGTGTTGCAAGTCCATGAAAGCAATACCGACCGGCAGTCCATGATCTTCTACGGCAGATTGATCAAAAGCACGTAAACATTTAAGGCCAGTACTATACTGCATACCCGGGCTTTGGGTTGTTGGTGGTGCTGGCCTGGGCATCCCAGGTGAAGTCGATGGGGTTGGAGGAGTTGATGGGCGTGATGGCAGTCTGCATCACGGGCAACGGTGGCTCGAAAGTGTCGTTGCCGTTGGTGGCGCTTTTCTGCACCTTCTCAGTCGTCGAGATCACCGACCAAATTGTCGAGTTGCTCCATGGGGACCATATACGGTCGAACCGGTCTTCTGGGTACCTGATTCATCATCAGAATGTATAAGCCATTATAAGATCGATGGACGATGGAAACACACACACACACATGTGTGTGTGTATGTGTCTTCTTCAACGTTCATGGTTACCTAACGAATGTGGTATCACTTGCGCCAAAGTTGGTCCTGAACACCAGAACCAGCCCCTGTGACTCGTCCGCGTGAGGATAGAACTTGTTCTCTAGGGGCCTGACGTCCAGGCTAGAGATGAACGGCGTACCGGAGCCGGTGTTCACAAGGCACACCTGTATGGAGTCGCCAGGTACGACGGTGATGATCTCAGCCATCACGCCGGCTACCGAGATGTTGATGGTTTGCCAGTAGTTGACGCCGATGTGGAGGTCGAAGACGGGCAGCCGGTTGAGGCCGTCGTAGTTGCCGTAGATGAATCCCGCCCGGATGAGGTACTTGAGCCCGGACACGAGGGACCGGACCGTGTAGCAGCTACGCGCACCGACGCTGCCGCCGGCGAAGCTCCGCACCGTGTGCCAGATCTTGCCTATCGATGGCTTGATGTACTCGGCCGACAAATTGTGGTTGGTGCCCGTGTCGATGAAGCCCATGTCTGAGACGTACCGGAGTTCGGTGCCGTTATCCACGTAGCCGACGACATTTTCCGGCAGGCCGCAGTCGATGCTTACAAAGCCTGTATACACGCACATGGGAAATTGGGAATACGGGATATAGCTCACTTGCAGACATCTCGCCGAAATCAACAAGTTACGATGTGCTCACCTAAGTTATCAACCTGGCCATGGACCCCGCCGCCGGCGAGGCCCACGAAAAGCAGCAACAACCACCGGACCGCCATTTCTCTTGCTCTTGGCGTCGGCCCCTCCACTAATAATCTCTAACGTAGATATACGACGGATCAAGGAATTGCTAATAAGTTAGAAGTACTTACCCAGTTTAGGTAGATCACATGGGCCATGGGCTGACTTGCATGCAAGTCAGTCAACCGCCCTGCTGTGCTCGTGGCGTGGATGCCCAGAGATCTCTGACTTTTTCCTGCGCGATTGTCGCGGTGACAGGCGGTCCGTAGGGTTCCGCAGATTCTTGTGGACAAGCTAACTCGAGCCAGTGTGTCCATGCACGTTGGCTTCCAGAGCGTGCAGGTTGCATCGATCAACCGTCAACGTACTAATACGATTATGTGAGTCAAGTACTGCCCCAGACATGCGATGACTTGCGCCGTTTCTTGGTTATGGGATCGGATCGAATCAAATCAAATAAC
The DNA here is from genome assembly GCA_021605145.1 of Aegilops bicornis. NCBI lineage: Eukaryota > Viridiplantae > Streptophyta > Magnoliopsida > Poales > Poaceae > Aegilops > Aegilops bicornis. The sequence continues at coordinate 642,375,271 of CM038669.1, forward strand.
GCTAGGTTTAAATGAATGCTAAAGGGTACTGGTACACATGATATAACATGCGTTTGTGTTCACGCGGTGGCAGTGTGTGGAGATGTCTCCGATTCCAGCCAAGCGCTCTGCCAACGAGCCCGCGTTGCTTGGTAGAGATAGTAGTTAACTAATTATACAAATCTAAAATTAAATTACAATGATAATAATTCTAATTACAGGAAAGATAAAGAAAGCCTCACTCTTCCGGTTCTTATGATGCACCTAGATCTTCAAGAGTTCTATGTTCTTAGTCATCGTCTGGTGATCATGCATCCTAGTTTTGTGAGAATAAAATTACTCTCTTCATGCAAAAATATAATAATTTTACTCTCAATCTTTTGGCGGTGTCATGAAGGTAGATAGTTGTGTGTCCTCACAGATCCGATTATTTGGATTTGATGAGTTTATTTTAGTGTGTCCTTTTTTGATTGGTTTGACTCTTTGTGCGGGTGAAATCTTTATTCAACCCATGTTGAAGATATCGTGATTCAACGGCCTGCATTTCTAGATGATCATCCGGTCCAAGTACGTTCATCGATCAAGGTTTCCCATATTTTTGGTTGGACGACTCAAGGCGCTGTCAAGACCCCTTTATTGGTAATGTTTGTGCTGGTCAAAGAGTGATAATATTGTTGCTCCAGTCTAATTACAACCACTTTACCAAAGTCTTGAGAGTATTTCTTCTAGCATAGGTTGATAGCACAAAAAAGGTGTTTCCAAGAGATTTCGTTCTAATTCTTAATCATAAGATATAATCTATCTTTTCTTGGACCTTAGCTCCAAATCAGTGTACCTGTAATTGTTATGGTTATGAATAAAATTATAGGTGTTTCTAAAAAGAACTAGAAGTAACCGTGCACCATGGCCGCGCCAAATGATTTTTTTCAAGCGACCCCTACCTCTACCCTAGTATTGCTTGATATGTTTTTTAACCAAATGTCTGACTTCTAATATTTTCTTATACTAGTAACCGTGTACATGTGATGCACGCTAATATTAGTCAATATATTAATTGCATTGCATTCTAATATTTGACAAGGGGTTTATTTGTTAAACATCATGTAATATATTAGTTGTGGTGCACATTAATCATGTACGTACAATGCATGTTATATTATGCTATATATATATAATAATTGCATTGCATACTAATATTAGAGAAGATCTTAGTTACATGTTGATATTAGGTACGATATAATTAATTAGCTAGCGCTAGCATGGATACTGGGTATGCTATTAATTTGGAAAGGATTGTGTGAGGAAGGTAATGGCTACGTGACTAGGGCAGGAAAGTGCGTCGGCTATGGTAGAACATTGAATATAAGCTCTTAGATTGGATGATAGACCACTGAATGAATATTTCATTAGATGGATTAGATCGTATGGTATGGATTGTTCTGGTACACTATTTTGGTGGCTTTAGAAGAATTACAACTCACGCTTTTATAAGTAAGTAGAGATATATATTTGAATTTCTCATGAAAAGATATCTATAACAAGGAAAATCTTCGGTACAATTTAATTTGAATATAATTTTTCAATCACGTTTCAAACTAATTTAAGTAACTTTCAATATAGGCACAAAATCATATTAAAGTTTCAACTGAAATGTCTTCAAAAATAAATTTCAATGACATATTCTGAATCAAATATGTTCAATGATTTTAATGGTTTTTTTGAATTATTTGAATGTGATATATAATAACTTAAAAATCATAAAAATGTCAACTATTCCAGTAATATCATAATCCATTTCAAAAACACTTTGAAAAGATTTTTACATAGATTTTAATTACACTGCCATATTTAAGTTAGATTAAATTGTTGTGGTATATTTCAGAAAAGTTGTTTTCCTTCGAGTTTTCTGAAATATACATAGATGTTTTATTTTTTATGAAACAATAAGAATGTCATAAATAATCTCATAATTACTTGTTCTTTCAAGCATATCTAAATAAGTTTTAGAATTTTTTTACAAAGATTTCTTACTAATTTCAAATACTTCAATGAGTCATATTTCAATTAATTTTAGAAAACCCCAGCATGATTTCATAATATTATTCTAGTGTATTGAAATTTTATTTGAATAATATTTGTAAGAGGAAACAATTTTTTGGCAATTATGAAACCAGGAGGGTTTTGTGAAGTTTATTTGAAATGTACGGTGAATGTTTCAAAACAAATGAAATGTGAATGATACAACTGAAATTCTTGTGAAAGCTCAATTGGATGTTCCTGAAGTGAATTTAAATAGGTGTAAAATAATTGAAACATGTTCGGATTTTTGAAACCGATATGAATGGTCATTCAAATTTATTTAGAACAAAAATGAAATATCATTTGAATAATGTTTCAAATTGGAAATTGGAAATTTAGGCACATGGTCTTTGAAATTTATCAAAATAACAAAGAAAATTATATTGCGGAATTTGAAGGTTTTTGAAATATTTGAAGTATGTGAATCATTGGACGTCTCTGATTTTTATTTAATTAAACGTCTTGCAGCCTTTGAATTATTATGGATTTGTGGAAAGGGATATTTTGAATCAATAGATTGTTCATATTTGTAAAATTTTCAATATAATATCCAAAAAAGGAGAAATGAAAATACTTAGTTTCAGTTTTTTCTGAAAGTAACATTCTCTATGATTCGACCAAAATTATTTATCAGTAATTACAATACAAAAGCAATATCATTAGATCCATTATAAAACATATTTATTTATTTGATATTTTAGATGTTGATATACTTTTCTACAAACTTAGTCAAATAGAAACATTTAACTTAAAAAATATCAATACACCTTATATTTTGAGTGGAGGGAATACATACTAATCTTGTGTGTTAGGTGGGAGGATTGCATGTGAGTTGGTAGTAGTTTATTGGCTGAAGACACTTCGGTACCAAGAGACTCTATTAAAGTTGTTTTTATACTCCCGCTCCAACTCCCGTGTCAACTATCCTACATGTACGGATGATTGTTATGAAATTAATTTTACTTGTTTTTTTAGGGAAAATTAATTTTACTTGTTGAGCGTCAGTTTTTGGTTGGACATCAGTTGGTAAAGTGGGGCCCACCTTGACGTTGTGAGGTGTGGGGGCAGGTTTAGTATGTGGGAGGAGGTACGTGAGATTTCGGTATGATTAATTCATAGGTTTAAGATTTTGGCTCCGGCATCTATTACTCCTGCTACTTCTTTCACTGATACTACTACCATTGTTGTTGCTATTGCTATGACACTACCACTACTGGTTACCGTAGTTAAAGTACATGCATCATGTCAGCCTTTAATAAGCTACAAGATATTTCTCAAGCATAATAAAAATAATTGGAAATTGTGAACCGTACTCAAGGCAAGGTTATCTTTAATTTCAACTACCTTTTTTTGCATGGTAATACATGTTTCATTCATATCATAATGATCATAGTACAAGCCAGGTAAGTACAAAACTGACAAAACTGAAAATATAGCAAAACGCTAGCCTTTGCATAAAGGATTACCAACCAAGAAAGAAAATTACAATCAAGACCGAAGAATCGTCTGAGCTTGACACCAATGCCCGCCACCTGCCTCCGGCACTATCGCAACAACCTCCAAAGGAAAATATGACGTATCACCTTCTCACACAAGCTCAATGCGGCTCCATCACTGATATGCAACTTTGCGGCGTCTAAGGCGGACCACTAAAGAAAAATCCATCCACGTTGAATGAATCAGATCGGGGCAACACCCCAGACATGCCGCTGAACTCAAGACATGGCACCCCGTCACGACTAAGACGTCCGACGAGGAAACCGTACCTGCTAGCCATGAACCATGAACCCAACACACTATCTACTATCTTCACATGTTGTCGATGCAGACCAAAGTCTACATTTGCTCCTGGATTACCTCCCATGCTCCACGTCGGCGCTGGAGCATATGCCGTCACGGAGGAGCCCGAGGACACAAATCTATTACGAGGATGTCGTTGCCGCCACACCATCCATGCTTGAACAAACTGGTTTCCAAATCCATCCCCAAGCATAAAGCCAATCGCCTCATCGAGGAAGGATCCGAGGCTTCCTTATTTAGTGCCTCCATCACCGCCACCGAGGCAAGGACGGTGAATGACACAAAAAAAATCTAAGCTTCTAAGGCCTAAGACCTAAATTTACATGATCCACACGCTTGGATCCGGCGACCCCCCTCTCCATCGACGATTGAGGTCATCGGCGGTGGGGATCCATTGGATGACACTAATGACCCACTAGTATAGGGATCTATTAGAGTCCTTTCAATAAGCAAGAGTGTCGAACCCAACGAGGAGCAGAAGGAATCGATGAGTAGTTTTAGCAATACTACAAAAAATACACTTCCGTGATGATACATGTTTGTCACAGTAGGTCACATTTTCTGTCATGCATGGACATCCATAACGATTTTATGACAGAATCAAGATAGTCATACCTATGCTGTCGTAGAAGTGTTCCATGACATTACCAAATTTATCATCACAGAAGTGTCCACTTCCATGATGATAAATCGCGCGTCATGGAAGTGCTTTCAAGGGTGACCGACACGTGGCATCCACCGTAACGGGTCGCCGTTAAGCTATCGGGTCCTGTTTTGGATCCAATAACCCGCTAACAGCCACAACCAATGGGGATTTTCCACATGTAAATTTCTCATTGGCCAGAGGAACCACGTGTCGGCTCACCGTTGGGACAGATGTCATCCACTCATTTGGACCGAAGGCGCCTATGATACGTTGACACGTGGCACAGCCCAACAGACGCCCATTCCGGTGAAAAGGTCGGCCCGTTTGACTTGGTCAAAACGTAGCAGGCCGGCCCACGGAAAGCCTGCATGTTCGCATATAGCCCATTTACAGCCCGCGAAGTCACGACCCGTTATGGCCTATCCGAATTAGGCCCAGTAGCATCATCTGGGCCGTCCAATATGATTCCAGCCCATTGTAACTTCCGACTCATGTATGGCCCATGACGTCTTTCGACCCATATGAGGCACTTTGTAACTCTTAGCCCATTAACGGCCTGTGGTGAAACTGGCCCGTAATGAATAGTGTATCGATTTATACCCATTAACGACCCATTATTCCTTTGGCCCGTTTCCATCACGTGTTATCTTTCGATCTTCACAGGGCCCATTTATTCTTGAGCTCATTTCCAGCATTCGGTTACTTACGGCCCGTCACTGGCCTTTCTGCTTGTGGGCCAAATTCAGCCCGTGGTTACAGTCGGCCCGTTTGTGGCCCGTTAATCCGTTGGGTCGTTTTCATAGCATCATCATATACGACCGATTAACGATGGCCCGTTATGGTTGGCCCATGAACGAACGACTCCAACTCTAGCATGTTTACGACCCATAATACGGTCCATTATTGGCCCATGTTTGGCCAATCGATCATATGGCCAGTAGAAGTCCCATTGATGCTACGCCTCGTTGAAGGCCCGTTGTTTCTACGGCCCGTAGAAGGCCCCTTGTTTCTACAGCCCGTAGGAGGCCCATGGTCACTACAGTAAATATGTAGCCCATGGTTATTGTGGCCTAGTTTTAAAAAACAGGTTATTGTGGCCACTAGCAAACCGCGGAAAAAGGACTACACTGACTACAAGCAAACAAATAAAAAAGACAAGAAGGAAATAAATAAGCAAGCAACTTATGCTAGGCTATTACACATATTACATCCACTGGGCATCAAAGTTCGCCACCACTGCAAATATAGGGAACAAAGCAGCATATCACATACACTGGTTGTCAAAGTTAGCGACCAGTGCAAATAAACGCCGCAGCAAAACAAGTGCAGAAGTGAACCCACTTCAGAAGAGCTCAAGAAACAATAACCTGGGTAAAGCTTATTAACTTTGTCTTGTTTGGCGCTTAAATCCTTCAGCGCTTGTTGTTGCACCAGAAAGTATGCATCTGAATTCTACAGGGACTTCCTCAATCCTTCGGCTTCCTGTCGCAGAACATCTGATCGATGTCTTTCAACTTGAAGTTGAGACTCAAGAAGCCGAACTGAATCAGGCAGCGAGTTTGAAGAGCTGGTGCCAACAGTAGTGGCCAGTAACTCGAACACTACATCAAGACATGACTTTGGGGTTTTCTCAGTGTCTTCAATATAGTTTTTATCAGCTTTCTTGGAGACCAACATGGATGTCTCACTATCTTGAACCATATCTGCATTACTTCCTTTACCATTGCATAACGGGGTACTCTTCTCCAATATTTTATCCGCATTCTAAAAGAGAAACAAACAAACACATCACAGACTTACCATGTTGTATATGAAACTCATTTTGGTAAACCAGTTCAGTAGTAAGGTGGACAGGATAACAACATGAAACAAACATATATCTATGTAGTATGGTCACTACATGGTCTATATCATTCTAGTTTATTTTGCCAAACCAAGATAGAGACAGTTCAAATCATATGTATTTAAGACAAAGTAGCATAGACAGAATATAAGTGTGGGAATCTACACAACAATAACAACACTAGTAATGTGCATGGCATGCGAACTTAACTGTTTATTCAATTGAAACTGAAATCAAGATAGAGCAAGTTACAATAGCAAACATGTTAAAGAAACAGGTTTAAAACATACCTGTTGCGCCATTGGAGTTTCAGTTGCGTCCTTCAAATTTGAAATTAGTTGGTATGAGTAAATACAGTGATGCAAGAGCAAAGGAGTATGAACCATAGCTATGGAACCTGACCTGAGAACAATTCTTCTTCTGCTTTAAGCATTCACTTGGGGTTTGGAGTGGTGGTTCTCGTGCTTTGGGCACTGCGGTTGCCTTACTAACTGCTCATCTTTGGGTGCTCTGTGGTGGAGACGGTGCTGTGTGAACTGGAACTGGGTTCCTATCTGCTGGGGTTGGGGTTAGAAGGGCTGTAGCTGGTTCTCTGTCTAGGGGTACAATCTGCGTGAGTCTGGATTATGTGTGGTGGGGATGGTTCTTGGGCAAGTACAACCATGGTTCTATCTGCATCGACAGGTAACACGATCTTTTCTGAAGACCGTGTTTTTACTCCCACAGATACTGCCATCACCCCCGCCAATTCAAATGGCTGATAAACAAGAAAAGTAAATGAATGTACAGACATTGTAAGATAGACATGTGCAATGGATAGTAGGTAAGAAAACAGGGCATGGAATAATTCACATTTATATTTTCTAACCAAACAGAATAGCATGACATAATTTCACATATATGATGGCTAATTAAACATGATAGCATGACACAATTTCACATGTATGATGGCTAACTGAACAGTATATAGTGACATAGTTCAAAATATGATGACTATGTAAAAAGGATGGCATGATATAACTATACGATGTGTCTATTAAAGTGGTTGGCATGCCATAATTCACAAACATGCCATCGATGGAAAAATGATGGCATGATATACTTCACGGATAGAATCACATAATTCAAAATATTATGACTATATAAATAGGATGAGATGATATAACTATATTATGTCTTTAGAAAATGGGTTGGCATGCTGTAATTCAGATACATGCTATCTATGTAAACATCATGGCATGATATAATGAAAATATATGATTTATATACTAAGCAAGTGGGAAGAGTGCAATCGCATATATGATGTGTATACAATGTAAAAACTAAGCATTGCAAGACAACATATGCATGATATGAGTAATATTACCCTACCAAGTTTGAGCATACACCTCAGAGAGATAATAGAACTGGTCATCTGCCTCTGAATCCTCCTCTGAGGAGCTATCTGTAACCAGCAAGATATCTGCTTCAGCAGGTAGGATTGTCTGGTCTGAGGACCTTGTTTTCACTCCAGATACTTCCATCACCGCTTCAAATGGATAATGCACAGGAAGAGCAGTTGAATATACAAACGTTGTCGACAAATGCAATGAGTAATACAAAAAAGGATGACATGATATAATTCACATATATGACGCTTGGCTAAACAACATGGCATTGCGTAATTCACATACATAATGCCTTGAAACAAGATAGCATTGCATAATTCACATATATAATGTCTTACAACAAGATGGCATTGCAAAATTCACATGCATGGTAACTAGACACTAAAGAGGTGGCATTCACACAAAGAATGTATAAACTAAGCAAATGACATGGCAATGCAAAACACCATATGCACGATATGAGCAATATAACCCTGCCAAGTTAGAGCATGCACCTCGGCGGGGGCGGGGCGGTATAGGACGGGTCATCTGTCTTTGAATCTCTATCCTAACCAGCAAGACATGCGCTTCGTCAGATAACATTGTCTTCTCTAAAGACCTTGTTTCCACTCCAGATTTTTCCATGACCGTGTCGAATGGCTGATGCACAGGAAGACTAATTGAATGTACTAAAATTGTTGACAAATTTAATACGTAATAAAAAATGATGGCATGATATAATTCACATATAAGATGACTGGCTAACCAAGGTGGCATTGCAAAATTCACATATATGATGCCTGGCTAAACAAGATGGCATTGCATGATTCACATATACGATAAAGAAACTAAACAGATGGCATTCACACAAAGCATGTCTAAACTAAGAAGATGACGTATTTGATGTATAAATTAAGCAATGCAAGGCACCATATGCATGATATTACCAACATCAGCATGCCATGTTAGAGTGAAGACCTCGGGGGTAAATATGAGTGGTCTTCTCCTTCTGAAACCCCTCAGAACAGTTATCTTACAATCCGAAATGGGTGGAGGGGGACTGCCTTTGCGCCCACCATGGAGCGACGTCTGCATGAAATTTTATTGCCACGCAAGGCTCGTCTCCTTTGATCTACTACATGTTCAGTTACATTGTGTACAATAACTGACATGCATAGAAATAAAATATAGTGAGATTATGTAAGGTGTGCATGCAGAAATCCAGAGTGATGGTAGCAACCTGTGGATAGACCCAAAACCAATGATAGTAGGCAGATAATGGATTCAGTTAAAAAAATACATATAATGACTTATTTACTGTTTGTTTCCCACCCAACATGAAACTCATAGTAGACACCAGAGATTAACCAGATAATAGATAGATACTATTGATTGCGGCCCCGATGTGTACCCCACAACCATTTAAAAACTCAAGTTTGAGCATTAGTTTGGTGCTGACTCAGAGTCTAATCGGTGAAAAGGACAATAAAGTAGCATGTAATATTAAGCGATGCATTAAGTAAGCAGACACGAAAGAGTGCGACCTCTCTTGCGGACCCGTGTAGTCCTCAAGGTCATATGCTCGGTTGATGATGGTAATGCAGTTGTCGTGGCTGTCGGCGGCGGGAAGAAGATATGAGGCAGCGAAAGACAGTCTGGAGGGCGGATCCCTACTGCGGTGAACCCTTCCGTCGTTGGAGCAGCTGAGCTAGGGTGGAACACAGTGCAGCAGGAGCGGGAAAAACCACACAAGGTTTTCTTCGACACATATCTGTAACAGAAGTAATTGTGTAAGGGCTTGTTTGAATTTGAGGATTCTAACAATGCAGGGATAGGAAATACACGGGGATAGGATAGGAATGCACGTGCAAAACAGAGAATTTAAAAACACAAGATTTCTGCCAATCTGGGTGTTTGGTTCACAAGAATTGGAAGATCATAGGATGCAAATAAGCATGGTGAGATTAAGTCAAACCACAAGAAAATGTACGGTTGTAATGTTATTATGCTACTATCTCTTAGTCTTGTACTTCATGAATAGGAATTTGAAAAGCAGGAAAAGTGGATATTAAAGTTCCTACGGTTTGTCTTTCAAGGAGACACTGAAGGAACAAATCCTACAGTTTCCTTTCCTCCATTCCTTTGAACCAAATTCATGAATAGTAGTACCATATGAAACTTTCCAATTCCTATATTTTTCCTTCACTTTTCCTTTCAAGCAGTGGCGATTCTAGTAGGCAGGGTTGAGCAGGGAAATACCTACACTCAAAAAATGTTTTTGTGCTACTTCTACTACTTTGGACCTAGGCCAGTGCCCTGCTAGCTCAACTCCCAGGCCCATCTACAAATGCACAGCTCAAACGCGCAGAGATAAATAATGATGGCGTTCAAAAGAGTCCATCACGGATAGCTAAGTTGCCTGATACCTTACTGCTTGTTATATAGTAGGAGAAACTAATCGTATTTCACATTACTACGCGTGCTCAGTGGACAATATATGTAACATGTAGAGTAAAAAAGAGATGCAACAAGGGTATAACCTCTTTGGTGAAGCCATGTCGATCTCAGCGTGATTGGGTTGGTCGGTGAGGATGCTCAAATGCTGATTTGGCTGTCGGAGAAGGGGAAGAAGATCTTGGGCATTTGGAGACGGAGCCCGGGGTACTGCTCCGCTATGATGGAGGGTTTCGTTGTTGGGGCAGCTCTGGTGAGTTGTACAACGGCGAGGCTGAAGCAGGATAAGAGAGACAACATTAACCTGAGTGGAATTCTAATAACATCTCCAATAGATGACATAAAATACATAACCACAAAGTGCTAGATGTAAAATACATCAGCCGCTCATCTCTGAACTTAACTGTCGAAACTGAATTTAACTGTCAAAACTGAATTTAATTGTCGATACTGAATTTTGCTGTCGAAACTGAATTTTACCGCCAAAATTGAATGCACTACTAGCAGAAAAGTAGTAGTAGCAGCAGCAGCGCGTGCGAGAGCCGCGGCAGCTGGTCGTGTAGCAGCATCTTGAGTAGCAGCTGCAGGGGCTCGAGCGAGAGCAGGATCTGCAGCTCGTGCAGCAGTAGCATGTGCAAGAGTAGAGCAGCAGCGCAAGCAAGAGCAAGATTGAGAGCAGCAACGCGAGCATGAGCAGACCAGGTAGGGGACCAAGAGCAAGAGCAGAGCAGCAGCGTGAGCGAGAGCCAAAGCAGTAGTAGAAGTCATGGGTGATCATTGGTCCAATGCTTCGGGCGAAACCAATTCCCAGGGTGTGACGGGCGGTGTGTACAGGGCCCAGGTACATATTCACCGCAGCATGATGATCCACGATTACTAGCGATTTCAACTTCATGTTCTCGAGTTGTAGAGAACAATCCGAACTGAGGCAATCTTTACGGATTCGCTCCGCCTTACAACCTTGCTTCTCATTGTCATTGCCATTGTAGCACGTGTGTGGCCCAACCCATAAGGGCCATGAGGACTTGACGTCATCCCCACCTTCCTCCAGTATCTCCTTTGGCGGTCCCTCGTGAGTGCGGCACGCACTTTCTTTTCTTTGTTTGAGCGGGCGCGTACTATTACCACTATGTTCCACACCATTTTCTGGCCTTCATGCGGAGTTTTCCTCCGCCGCCAACTCGATGTCATCGTAACCAATTTCAACCAAACCTCTATGCTCACTGGTACTTTGACGTCACTATAGGTAGGTCTCTGTGGGTCATGGGCAAGACGACTTCGGTTCACACATGAAAGTGCTTCGAGAGGCACCGGCTCCCAATGGTGAAATTCTTGCTGAAAGCACAGCTACGTGTTGGCACTCAATCAAGTAGTAGCGCTGGCACGTCACTCGGTGGCAATTTCTCCTTAGGAGCATGTCTCAGTAGCTCTTACTGATGTGGAAGTTGCCGCCGAGGGGGCGATGCCGTGGAGGAAGTGGTCGGCGATGCCGCCGTGGATGGAGCCACGCCATGTCGGCTCAGGACCGAGTGCCGGCAGCACCGTGAGATCGAATCAAGAAGAAAATGCGGCGATTAGTGTAGAACCTCTTTGGTGGCGCTGATTAGGCCTCAGCTTCATCTGAGGAATCAGTGATGATGCTGCTCTTCCGGTAGTGTAGGTGAAGATGGTGATGTGGGAATGGAGGTGGCGCGAAAGACGAGGGGAACATCGGGGCAGCTCCTTGGAGGTGGAGGACGGGGTGGCTGAACCGGCGAGACAACGAGATTGACAATGGATCCTCATCCGGTGCGGTGGATGAGGGACGTGAGGTGTTTCCGTGGACGACATCGTCGGGGAAGCGGCTCCGGCTGGGTGGCGGACGCAGGAGGGTGTGGGGCTTCACGAGTTTTTGCGGCGTCGATGTACGAATGGGTCGGTGGATAGGATGGGATGGGGGAACCATGGCTTAGGGACGTGCTTGTCGGAAATGTGGGGAATGTTACGATAGTACCCCCACCGATTTGAGCTAGGCGGTTCTTTCGGTTCAAGGGTATCACGGGCATTTCACGTGTAGGGATTTCGCAGGAGGTGGGAGTTTTCGCGCGCATTGTAATTTTGGGATAGCAAGGCGCGGGTTGAGACGGAGTTTTTGGAGCACAACGAGACAAAGATATATCTTAAATATTTCGGGGGTAACAAGGGCGGGTTTAAGAGGCGGGAGTTTCGCAGCACGATAAACAGAGATACTAGCTTGAAATTTCGGCATAACTAGGCGTGGCTTGAAATTTCGGGAGAAGAAGCTTAATTTGTACCACAAAAAGACAATTCCCACCTCATCACTAGAGAGAGTCATGTCCCGTTTTACTATATTACCAGAAATGCATTCAAATACAAAAACAAAAAAAACTAAAAAAATCAGGACAATAAACATAATGTGTACAGTACCAAAACAATTTGCACTTCCCTCAACAATAAAAAAACAATTCGTGTTGTCTAGCATATGGACTAAATTTAAGTACATTTTCCGTGTTTGAATGGGATTGTACTCGGGTTAGTTATACAACTATCTAAATATTATCTTCACAACACATGGCATAAATATAGGAGTAGTAAATTCCTATATAAATACGAACTATATTTACATACGATCTCAAATTCAAATATATGTATCCATTTTATGTTGAATTCAAATCATAGTACATGTATTCTCTACTTGATGTTTGGAATCTAAACTATGTATGTTACTACGTACAATGTGTTTAACATGCACAACACACACACACACACACACAAGCACCATTTAGACTAGTAAGGTACACGTGCATTGCACGCATGAGATTTGGCAACCAAATTATAAATAAATACCACATTATAGCATGTAAGCTTTGAGTCCTATATGCACGATGTAGATGTTGGTTTAATTCTTATAGTTCATCTCATTCAAAATCAATTAGTTTTTATAAAAAAAGCTAATATATTTGAAGATTCATGGAATTGTGCGTTGTAAAGCATAAAGTAAAAATAAATAATGGCAATTCATGTAGAAACCAACTTGGCCAATTATGATACGGAAGATTCTAGAACAAAGGAGATGTGCTTGTGTTTTGAGGTTTGTGCATTATGCTTAAGTTCAACCATGGAGTATTCTAGATTGTACATGTGGCAAAATCTGGTGCATTGTAGATGATATCCAACGGCCAGTAGTGCTAGGGTGAAGGCTCCAAACCTTCCCTTTTCATTTAAATTTAATGATAATAAAACCTTGACTTCTTAATGGTATATATGATTACTGTGATGTGGAACAAATAGAAGAATTCGTTGTTTTAAGGGTGCTTATGAAATTGAATCTTTGTTTGAAAAGTGTGAAAACTATGATGATGATGTTTATAGATCTGAAAATTATGCTTAACTTAAATATTGATATGAGAATTATGAATATAATTCCGATATTGATGCATTTTATTGAGAAAGTCTCTGCTGTCCAAGAAGAGACTAATATTTTTGCAGGAATCTATGGAACAAGAAATAGATGACACTGTGAGCTCATTAGATGAAAAAGATGATAAGGAGAGCGAAGAAAAAAAAGGAGGAAGAGCAGATTAGCTACCCGTGCCCTTCTAATGAGAGTAGCTCTTCAACTCATAAATTGTTTAATTTCCCTTCGTTCTTACCGAAGGATGATTGCTATGAGGATTGCTATAATCCCTTGGATTCATTTGAAATATCCCTTTTTTAATGAACTTGATGCTTGCTATGCTTGTGCCCATTATGCCATTATGAACTATGCTTATGGACATGAACTTGTTATAGTTCCTTATGTTAAGAATGTAATTGTTGCTATTGCACCCACGCATGATAGTCCTGTTATGTTTTTGAATTCTCCCAACTACACTATACCAGAGAAGTTTGCGCTTATTAAGGACTATATTGATAGGTTCCGTTCTACTTGCACATGATGATTTTGATAAATATAATATGCATGTGCTTGCTGCTCCTACTTGCAATTATTATGAGAGAGGAACTACATCTCCGCCGCTCTATGTTTCTAGTATGATAAAATTCCAATAAACTGTTTATACTATGCATTAGCCTTTACTTCGTGTGCGTGAATTGTTCGTTTATGACATGCCGATGCATAGGAAGAGAGTTAGACTTAGTTTGTGCATGATATATATTACTTTGTGCTCACTGCTAAATCATAAATCATTGTTAATTAAAATTGGCATTGATATACCTTGGGATCCGGGTGGATCCATTACTTGAGCACTATATGCCTAGCTTAATGGCTTTAAAGAAAGCGCTGCCAGGGAGACAACCCAGAAGCTGTAAAGAGTCATTTTTTTCTATTGTGTGCTTTTAAAAAGTTTATAAAAACAAAATAATATAGAGGGGAACCTAAAACTTTTCAAAAAGAAAAGCGAAAATGAGAAAGACGAGCATTGTTAAAGTGGGAGCTAGCCTTGAACTTTGTTCATGCCCATGGAAACTTTGTAAACCTTGATTACATAAACTTTTCAACAAAATAAGTATCCCCTTGTATAAATCCTTTGTACTATAAAAATAATGTGCCAAGATTTGCCTTTAGGATGACTAGATTGCTTGTTTGGTTTGTGCAGTGCAAAAACATAAACTTTGGTTGTAGTGCTTGAATTTTGTTAGTTAATTTTTTGGTCAAAAAATGACATAAAATAAAAAGGGGGCCAATAAACCAGGACACTGGCAGGATGATCAAGTTTTTCCTGGGTTACTGTTGATGGCCTTTGTACTACTCCCTCCGTTTTTTAGTTTGCATATAAGATTTGGTCAAAGTCAAACTTTGTATAATTTGACTAGCTTTGTAGGAAAATATATCAACATCCACACTATGAAATCAATAATATTAGATGCATGATGAAATTAATTTTCATAACATATAATTTTAGTATTAGAGATGTTAATATTTGTTTCTATAAAATTAGTCAAACTTTACAAAGTTTGACTTTGAACAAATCTTATATGCGGACTGAAAAGAAACAGAGGGAGTATCTAAATATGGACAGAGTGGAGTAGTACTATCTTTATCTTAGCCTTGTAGGGCTCTCCCAGGGCCTACGCTCGCCTCCCCGCCTCGCCTACCGGATCTCGCCATGGAGGATCCCACCATGGATAATCCCTTAGATCCCAAGATCCCGTGGGCTGCCCTCTCGCTGCGGCCGGCATCACTGCCGCCTTTGAGCGAAACCCACATGTGTTTCAGAGGGGATCCATTGCTCCGGAATCATAGATCAGTGGCGCCGGAGGACATGCCAGGGCTGCGATTTAGGTGGTGGGCAGCAAGGGAAAATCTGATCGAGGAAGCGTTGCATCGATTGGAGACAAGTTCAAAGGAGTTGCGCCTTGTGAAGCACAAGGCAGATGTGCAAGTCGGTCTCAGGGGAGAGATGCTGAGGGATGTCAGCATCTGGCAACAGCGCGTTGATTTCGAGCTGGGGCTAATGGCAGAGATCATATTCACGGAGTTGACTACGGAGGAAAGAACGCGCATGCCTGCGGAATGGCATGAGCAGCCGGTGCAACTGTTCAAATGGGTGATGGGAGAAGCCAAATCTCGGGACCAGCTGCGGCGGTGCCGCTGGGCATGCATCATAGGCGAGGTGAGCTGCCCTCCTTCCCCGCCAGCGATGCAGTGACCTACTCGGTTGCTGCTGCAGTGAACTTGCAATGCCATGTCGGTTTCCAACCTACAATCACTCCATCTATATGTATTGTATTCTTGTGAAATACCTGGTCATTTGGAAAAAGATGGCAATTGATTTATCACTAGTTTTTGAATGCTTGGTCGTGACAATCACCCGAAGCCACAACCAGAAGTCTCCATCATGTAATACTTACAGTCGGTCGCACCAACACGATCGGTTGGACCCGCATCGTCTTGGTCTGACATGTACAACCAGTTACATCACCGACCTGTGTGACCACATTTGAGCAGTAGTACTTGAAATTTATGTTCCACTAACTAAACTCATCGGGAGCCGTTTTGGGCCTTGAAACCAAAACCATCAATTAATCTTTAGCTTGTTCCCATCACATTCCAAAGTAGTACTACCATGCTATAATTAAGTGCAAACCTGCTCACACCTACTACCTTCGTCCTGGTTTATTAGTCCCCTTTGTAATTTATGCTAATTTTTTACCAACCGGGACCAAAGGCCCTCCTGCCTGGGCTCAGCGGACAGGCCACGTGGAGGCCCATCAGTCCCGGTTCTGGATTGAACCGGGACTAAAGGGCCAGGGTATTAGTACCGACCCTTTAGTCCCGGTTCATGAACCGGGACTAAAGGCCCTCACCAACCGGGTCAATAGGCCACTTTTCTACTAGTGCATGTTAATATAATTATATCGTTGGATTCATATTTGAACATAATTTTTAATGATATAATTTTTTATGACATGCATGAATATTTTGTTAGTTAAATTTATGGTCAAACTTTGGCAAGATTACAATGGACACATGTACTAGTACGTATCAAACCTGAACGTGTTCCCACTATGCAGGTTTTAGTACTAGTTCTAGTACTAGGTTATAAAAAGGGGAACTACCTAGCCAAAAATTACTCTACCTTCCTCCTCATAATTAAGTCTTTCTTGTTCGTCCGTCCTTCCCATGGCTGGTGTGCAGATCTCTAGGTCGAGTACTACTCGTAAAAAGGCAGCGGCGACCAAGGCCGCGGAAAAAAAGAGGGCTCGCCGCCTCACAGAGACCTCGAAAGATCTCTCATGGGCAGGCGAGGGCTCCCAGGAGCGCCCTAGCCGTGGGGGCGAAGATGCTGAGCTGGCGGCCTGGAGTCGTTATCCCTCGACGACATGCTCGATCAGCTCAATAAGCTGAAGGAGTTCATCGACGGCTTGGTGGGGCTGCTGAAGGAGAGCCTCGACGAAATGCCTGCTGAGCTCAATGAGCATGGGGAGTTGACTGCCGGCTTGGTGATGATACTGAAGAAGAGAATTGCCTCGGAGAAGAAGGCAGCCGGTGAAATCCTGCAACTTCAGGAGGACAATGCGAAGCTCCGCCACGAGCTCGACTTGGTGAAGGAGGAGAACGCCGGCTGGAAGATGCTGCATGAGAAGAGTAGTTCATCATTGAAGATGCTGCACGCCCTCGTCAGGGAACAGAAGGAGGAGTTGGCGAAGCTCTGCATCGAGCACCCGACTGCTGTCAAGGTACGTAATGCAGCCGTGGAAGAGATGATGAAGGCTTGCATCGAGAAATCCCGCGTCATGGACAGAATGAAGAAGATGGCTGTCGGTGTCAAAACCGGCGGATCTCGGGTAGGGGGTCCCGAACTGTGCGTCTAGGCGGATGGTAACAGGAGACAAGGGACACGATGTTTTTACCCAGGTTCGGGCCCTCTCGATGGAGGTAAAACCCTACTACTTCTTGATTAATAATGATGATATGGGTAGTACAACAGTTGATCTACCACGAGATTATAGGGGCTAAACACTATAAGCTAGCATATGTTATGATTGTTGTTCGTCCTACGGACTAAAACTCTTCGGCTTATATAGACACCGGAGAGGGCTAGGGTTACACAGAGTCGGTTACAATGGGAGGAGATCTTCATATCGTATCGCCAAGCTTGCCTTCCATCCCAAGGAAAGTCCCATCCGGACACGGGACGAAGTCTTCAATCTTGTATCTTCATAGTCCGGGAGTCCGGCCAAAGGTCATAGTCCGGCCATCCGGACACCCCCTAATCCAGGACTCCTCGGTAGCCCTGAACCAGGCTTCAATGACGACAAGTCCGGTAGCATAAATTGTCTTCGGCATTGCAAGGCGGGTTGCTCCTCCGAATACTTCATAGAAGATGTTGAACACAAGGATAGTGTCCGGCTCTGCAAAATAAGTTCCACATACCACCGTAGAGAGAATAATATCTGTACCAATCTAATCTGCTGACGTATTCCGCAGCATGACATCACGCCACGGCCAAGCCTTTGTTCATTTTACCGTTCCACCTCAGCGCGTTTAGTGAGGCGGTTTCCTTGGCACGTCTTGTCAAAGCAGAGATCGTGTCCCCTTATTCCGGGATTCTCATCAATACGGGCGTGGGTAACCCAACCGCGCCATTAACCGTGGCGCTTGGGAGATAAGCGAGTTTTATTAGGCCGGTGGGGCCTCGTAGTTTCGGTCGCCCATATAAGGGGATAAGGATCTACCCTTTCCATTTACGCCTTCTTCCTCCTTTGCTTATCCGTCCCTGCGCACTCGAGCTCCAACGCCCAAGCCCGCACTTCCCACCTCAACCTACTCCAATCATGTCCAGAGCGGGAGGTAGATGGATGGCCTCCTCCGTCACGGAGGGGAAAATCAAAAAGTTGAGGAAGGCCGGATACTTGTCTGACGACATCGCGCACCGGCTTCCAAATGAGGGGCAACTCATCCCCTCCCCTAGGCCCCATGAGAGGGTTGTATTTCTCCCCCATTTCCTCCGTGGACTGGGCTTTCCTCTTCACCCGTTCGTCCGGGGGCTCATGTTCTACTACGGCCTGGACTTCCACGATCTGGCCCCGAACTTTATCCTCAACATCTCGGCGTTTATCGTCGTGTGCGAGGCCTTCCTCTACATCCAGCCCCACTTCGGCTTATGACTGAAGACTTTTAATGTCAAGCCGAAGGTAGTGGGCGGCCGCCAGGCGGAGTGCGGAGGTGCCATGGTGGACCGGATGGCCAACGTCCTATGGCTCGAGGGCTCCTTTGTGGAGACAATAAAAGGGTGGCAATCGGGGTGGTTCTACATCACCGAGCCGCGCGACCCCAAATGGGCGGCGGCCCCCGAATTCCGATCTGGCTTTCCCACACGACTCACTTCCTGGAAAGAGATGGGCCTAACATGGGGAGTTTCAGAAGAGCTGACCGGACTTCAAACCTGCGTCCAAAAGCTGGTGAACAAGAATCTCAAGCTTGTCAACGTAGTCCAGGTCATGCTTATCTGCCGGATCCTCCCATGCCAACAACGGGCCTTCAAATTGTGGGAGTTTGATCCGGCACAACACCAAACCTTGAGCGGGCTCTTCGACACTACGTACGAAGATGCCTGGAAGGTGCTGTTTAAGGGCACCGAGGCCCCCACATCTGCTACCGAAGATCGCGGATTCAGCTCGCGGCGCCAGGCCAACGAGGTAAGCTACTCTACCCTTTACGGGATTCTTGTATTTCATAGTATGACTCTATGCGGGATCTAAACTCCCTTACCTTTGACAGGGCTGGCTGAAGAAGTCCGGGCAGGTTAACTGTCCGACTCCCTTACCAGAAGACCCAGCGGACGTCCGATTGATGGGGCTGCTGGTTCCGGCACCTCATGTGGTGCCGGAGAAGAAGGCCAAGAAGAAGGCCACGGGGACTCGACAGAGCTCCCGGCGCCTGGTGGTGTCGGATTCATCGCCCGACCACCCCGAAGCTCCCTCCGCCTCTGAAGACGAGGAGGAGGAGGAAGAAGAAGCCTCTCCCCCTCCAACGGGGGGAGGAAAGAAAAGGAAGGCCGCCCCAACTGGGGAGGCCGGAGGGTCCAAGAAGGGGAAGACCCTTCTGCCGGACTACACCTCCGATGCCGAAGACGGCAGGGAGGAATGGCCATCCAGGGTCAAGCCCCTGGCAAAATCGTGAGTGTCCGGATACCCGAATAACTTATGGCGCTCCTCTATTATTCGGTATCTTCTGACGTCGAATTCAATCATGCAGTCCACCCCAGGCTCAGCTTGGCAATTCGACGAGCGACTCCTTGGGTTCATCGGATGTGAATAGTGCTTCACTTCCGACGGCTTCCTCCTCGCTCCCTGCGGACGACGCCGAGGTGGAGTCCCAAAAGGGACTAAACCAGGAGGAGGTGATCCTGAAGGCGCCGCAAGGCGACCTCCCGGACTCTAGGCCCGAAGGGGGTAAAACCCCAGAGGGATCTAAGTCCGGCCCTGGGCCGGACACTGCTCCGGAACCATCAACGGTTCCAGAGTCCGACAGGCGGCGCCTTTGTAAGAAGGGCAAGCCTACGACGCCAGCGACCTCCGTCCACCCGGAGGCACCGGACAATTTGCGGGAGGTGCTTAACGGCGCCTCCATCGACGAGGAACACCGCACTGTTATGAGTACGGTGATTCAGAAGGTTCAGTCCGCCAAGAGTGGGCTGACAGAAGCCTGTACAAGCCTGTTAACAGGCTTTGAGGTATGTATTCAAAACATATAAAATGTTACCGCATAGACAGTAGCCCCTGATGCTTAGTTTGGTGTTCGGAAAGAAAATCCGAGCTGAGGATCTAAAAAAGATATACGCAGGAGTCTAACATAAATATGTCAATATGGGAATGCAGGCTGCGCTGCTGACCTCTGCCGCACTGACTGCGGAGGTCAATGTATTGAAGGAGAGCCTCGAGCGGTCCGAGAATGAGCTTGGCCGTGCCAAGAAGCAGCTCGAGGACAAGGAGGGTATGTAATACCGCATGTATATAAAGAAATACTTGGTTGCAGATAATGACAGGTCCAACGTAAATGTTGCAGGGGCCACGACCAAGGTGGCGACCCTGAAGGAAGCGGTGTCCAAGGCCGAAAATAGTGCGGCCTTGGAGCGCACTGAGCGAGAGAAGCAGGAGGCGCGGGTGGCGGAGGTGCGGCAAGAGCTCCAGGCTCTCATGGAGAAACACGAGAGTTTGGAGCGTGACTCGAAGACTCGAGAGTCCGAGCTCGCTTTGGCTCTTGAGAGTGCCAAAACCGCTAAGGCCGAAGCCTAGAAGGCCCTCCAGGAGATCGACGCGATGAAGAAGATAGCGGCGGGTAAGGCATTCTTTATGCAAAGCAATAATATAAAAGTAAATTATCTGTTACTTACCCGAATCCGGAGCTCTCCAGGAGCGTTCGCTGATCTGCCCCGTAGTGTGTCTTATGCTGCCGCATTCTACCGAGCCGAGGAGGGGAGCTCAACGGAAAAGGTGTTCTGGTCTCAATATGCTGAGGCCGGACATCCGGTGCCCCTGAGCGACCAGCTGAAGCAGCTGGTCGAACTCCACAAGGTGGCCGAACAGGCCATGAAGGGCCTCATAGTTCGGCTGTGTCCTAAAGAAGCCATGCACAGGAGTTACTTGATGCAGTGCGGCGGTGGTGGGCCTTTGTCCATGGATTGAAGTCGTCAAGCGCTCCGTCTGTATTGAAGGTGCCCGTTGGGCCCTCGCCCGTGCTAAAGTGCACTGGGGCAAGCCGGACGCTGAGAAACTATTGACGGACGCGCCACCGCCGGGCAAGGAGTATCGCACGCCCGAGATGTATTATAAGGGTGTCCTGAAGGGTGCACGCCTTATAGCGGGTGAATGCTCCAAAGATGTAATTTTTGAGTACTCGCATCTGTTATCCTGTACGCTGAAAACTTTTGTTCATATGCGTTAAGCAACACTTGTTAATTTAAAATATTACCTTCTGTGCGGCCGTTTATCAAATCTGAGAGATGCAAGTCGTCGACTTCTACCCCCATGCCACAAGTGCTGGGGTGTTCGGGATAACTCTGAGCGCTCTTGTTGCCATTCTTGGGTCCATCTAGGGAGGCGCTCAGCACAACGAACCAGGCCATCGGACTTATAATGCTTTATCGCTCTCACTTAGCCATAGAATTCTATAATTTTAAATTTCGGCGAAGCCCCTAGTATCCGGAAGACCGAGTTCGGGGCGCTATCCACGCCTAGGCCGGATAAGTCCGGTTCCTCGCTCTAAGCGGCATAAGTCTTTAAGGACTTGAAAAACCTCGCGAACAGCGACCGGTCTCTCACACTATCATTACGGTCAGTTTTAGCTTTCTCTACTGAGGTGTTAACCCAGCTCAACTGGGGCACAATCGCAGTAGTTCTCCCAGCGCTACCTTAGCCAACATTGCGGAACGTAAGGTACCAAAACTTGGGAGCCGGGCAAACCCAACTATTGACCCAGACATGATTCGGAGCCGATGCATATAGTGCTATAAGTTCGGGGTGCCGCACTCATGAGAGTGTTCGGTCTTCTCACACCATGTTATGGGGTGCTTAAGCCCCTGGAGTATTGACCGTACCAAAGTGTACAGTTGCATAATTTCATGACTGAACACATTTGTATAAAAATAGATGAATACAATAACAGATAAAAGCTATGTATTGTTTATTATTAAACAAGGGCTGCTATGAAAGCAAACGATACAAATAGTGCGATAAGCAAGAGATGGGATTATTTGACATGTCCCCCTCCAGGGGCAAGCTGCGGGACTTTAAGTAAAACAGGTATTAAGCTCGTTATAGAGACCACCTGGACATTTGACGCGGCCTGTTCTCTCCCTGGCTGTTGCATCATGTGTTCGGCAAGTGTATTGCCGGACAGGCCTTCCGAATAGTTGGGTCTTGAAAGTATATATAAAAAAAGAAACGGCAGAATAGGGAGCCCCTAGGTGCGGTTGAGCCGCATTCTGGGCGTGCCGTGGTTGTGCCCCTCCCCTTATGCCCATGGTATTTCCAAAGCGTAATTATGTATGCGTGGTACCGATATCTCCATCTGGCGAGGGCTGGGGTTGGGGCCGCACTGCTATGCTTGCTCGAAACGTGCCAGCCAGTTTCCTTGTAGGTTACTTCGGGCGCTTGACGTTGTCCGGACGTTTAACACCCGGATTGGAGAATTGCCTTGAGAGGCTACTCTGTACTTCCGCCGCCAGGGCTGCCGTGTGCTCCTCCGTTCGGAGAGAGCGTTTGGTGTTTCCATTTACCGTGATGACTCCGCGGGGGCTTGGCATCTTGAGCTTGAGATATGCATAGTGCGACACCACATTGAATTTTGCAAATGCGGTTCGTCCGAGCAGGGTGTGATAGCCACTGCGGAATGGGACTATGTCGAAGATTAACTCTTCGCTTCGGAAATAATCCATGAATCCGAAGACCACTTCGAGAGTAACCGAGCCTGTACAGCTGGCTTCTACACCTGGTATGACGCCTTTAAAGGTTGTCTTTGTGGGTTTAATCCTTGACGGATCTATGCCCATTTTTCGCACTGTATCCTGATAAAGCAGGTTCAGGCTGCTGCCGCCATCCTTGATGACTCTAGTGAGTTGAAATCCATCAATGATTGGGTCTAGGACCAATGCGGCGAATCCGCCGTGACGAATGCTAGTGGGGTGGTCCCTTCGATCAAAAGTGATCGGGCAGGAGGACCATGGGTTGAACTTTGGGGCGACTGGCTCCAACGCATAGACGTCCTTTAGAGCATGCTTCCGCTCCCTTTTTGGGATATGGGTTGCATATATCATGTTCGCCGTCCGTACTTGCGGGGGGAAGCCCTTCTGTCCTCTGTTGTTCGGCGGCCGGGGCTCCTCCTCGTCATCGCTATGCAGCCCCTTGTCTCTGGTTTCGGCACTTAACTTTCCTGCCTGCTTGAACACCCAACAATCCTTGTTGGTGTGGTTGGCTGGTTGTTCGGGGGTGCCGTGTATCTGGCACGAGCGATCGAGTATCCGGTCTAAACTGGATGGGCCCGGAGGGTTTCTTTTGAATGGCTTCTTCCGCTGACCGGGCTTAGAGCTTCTGAATCCGGCATTGACTGTCGTATCCTCAGTATTGTCGCCGTTAATGCGGCGCTTGTGCTTGTTGCGACGTGACCTGCCGTTGATGTACTTGGTATCCGAATTGCCAGGGCTCTTGGTTATGTTATTGCTACGGGCTAGCCAGCTATCTTCTCCCGCACAAAAGCGGGTCATGAGTGTCATGAGGGCTGCCATAGATTTCGGCTTTTCCTGCCCTAGGTGCCGGGCAAGCCATTCGCCTCAGATGTTGTGCCTGAAGGCTGCAAGGGCCTCGGCGTCCGGACAGTCGACTATTTGATTTTTCTTTGTTAGGAACCGTGTCCAGAATTGTCTGGCCGATTCCTCTGGCTGCTGGATTATGTGGCTTAGGTCATCGGCGCCCGGTGGTCGCATATAAGTGCCTGGAAGTTGTCAAGGAATGCGGATTCAGTGTCCTCCCACAACTAATTGACTTTTGGCGGCAGCTGTTAAGCCAATGCCGAGCTGGTCCTTTAAGCTTGAGCGGGAGGTATTTGATGGCGTGTAGATCATCACCACGGGCCATGTGGATATGAAGGAGATAATCCTCGATCCATACTGCGGGATCAGTTGTGCCATCGTATGACTCGATGTTTACGGGTTTAAAACCCTCGGGGATTTGATGATCCATTACTTCATCTGTGAAGCATAGTGGGTGTGCGGCGCCCCTGTACTGGGCTATATCGCGACGCAACTTGGATGAGCTTTGTCTGTTGTATTCGTCCTGGCCGTACTTGTCATATCCGGCGTGGCGATTATCATCACGTGATGTGGGGCGCCCACGCGATCCGTAGATCGATCTTGTTTGCCTTGCCTTATCCTCCAATATGTCTCACAGGTCTGTTGCGTTTCCCCGTGCTCTGGTATTCTTAGAGCGGCGCTGGGGTGCGGCTTGTATCGAGGGCCGAAAGGCCTCTCTGTCGCGGCCACGGGGTGGCCGATCGGGCGCATCGTACGCTGGTGATGTAGGTTTAGTTGCTTCCTCCTCTAGTTGGGGTAGCAGCCTGCGCTTTGGGTAACTCTTGGAGGGGCGTTCGAGTTTATACTCTTCGGCCGCCAGGACTTTAGTCCATCTGTCGGCTAGCAAGTCTTGGTCAGCTCTAAGCTGCTGTTGTTTTTTCTTGAGGCTGCTCGCCGTGGCCATAAGCATGCGTTTGAAACGCTCTTGTTCGACGGGATCCTCTGGCACGACGAATTCGTCGTCGTCGAGGCTTGCCTCGTCTTCGGAGGGATGCATATAATTGTCGTCCTAGACCTCTCTGTCCGCCGCTCTCTCATGAGGGTTGGCTCCTTTGTCCTCTTGCGCTGAATCCTGCTGGAGGGGGTTGTCCTCGGCACTGTCCGGGGTGTTGACGTCTCCGGTGCCGGATTCCCGTTCTTGCTTTGGCGGGATTTAGAGCGGCGCCGTTGACGTCGGCGCTTGGGTTGCTTCTTGGAGGAGTCGTCCTCCGCTTTTTCATCGCCATCCCCTGCTTTGGGGGTGTCCACCATGTATATGTCATATGACGAGGTGGCCTTCCAGTGCCCTATAGGTGCTGGTTCTTGGTCGTCTCCTTCATCGGCGTCCATACCGTCGATGTCTTCGGAGTCGAAGTCGAGCATGTCGGTTAGATCGTCGACAGTGGCTACAAAGTGGGTGGTGGGTGGGTTTCGAATTTCTTCGTCGTCCGCATCCCAACCATGCTGGCCATAGTTCGGCCAGGGCTCTCCTGACAAAGAGAGAGACTTTAGTGAATTCAGGATATCGCCAAAGGGCGAGTGCTGAAAGACGTCCGTAGCGGTGAACTCCATGATCGGAGCCCAATCGGGTTCGATCGGAAGGGGTGCGGAAGATTCGGAGTCCGGAACGGAGTCCGGCACCTTGGAGTCACGGGCCTTGCAAAGGACTAGGCTGGTATTCGGCTCTATCGCCGTAGATATTGCGGCTCCTGGGGCGGCGTCCAACCGACCGTCCCCGACGGGCGCAGCCGGCTCCGAGCTGGTGGTCGGAGCGGGCACCTGAGCGGCGCTCTAGGCGCTATCCGGCAGCAGAGCTAGATCATGCCCAACGTGACAGTGCGGCGCGCTCAGCCGTGGCTCGAATCCGTCGAAGATCAAGTCCCCGCGGATGTCGGCCGTGTAGTTTAAGCTTCCAAACCTGACCTGATGGCCAGGGGCGTAGCTTTCGATCTGCTCCAAATGGCCAAGCGAATTGGCCCGCAGTGCGAAGCCGCCGAATACGAAGATCTGTCCGGGGAGAAAAGTCTCACCCTGGACCGCGTCGTGGTTGATGATCGAAGAAGCCATCGGGCCTAAGCGTGACGACACAGAGGAACTCTCAATGAAAGCACCAATGTCGGTGTCAGAACCGGCGGATCTCGGGTAGGGGGTCCCGAACTGTGCGTCTAGGCGGATGGTAACAGTAAACAAGGGACACGATGTTTTTACCCAGGTTCGGGCCCTCTCGATGGAGGTAAAACCCTACTCCTGCTTGATTAATATTGATGATATGGGTAGTACAAGAGTTGATCTACCACGAGATCAGAGAGGCTAAATCCTAGAAGCTAGCCTATGGTATGATTGTTGTTAGATCCTCACGGACTAAAACTCTCCGGTTTATATAGATACCGGAGAGGGCTAGGAATTACAGAGTCGGTTACAATGGGAGGAGATCTTCATATCGTATCGCCAAGCTTTCCTTCCACGCCAAGGAAAGTCCCATCCAGGACAGGGACGAAGTCTTCAATCTTGTATCTTCATAGTCCGGGAGTCCGGCCAAAGGTCACAGTCCGGCCATCCGGACACCCCCTAATCCAGGACTCCCTCAATGGCGGAGGAGATGCGGGAGCAGATGGAGGTCATGGAGGCGATGAAGAAGCAGTTACGACTCCGCGGCCAACAACCCTTCATGTAGTAGAGAGCAGCGCCCCAGACTTTGCGTGTGCGTCTTCCTTCTTTTTTGGGTGGGGGGGGGGGGGGATAATCTTCCTTCTTCTTTTGCTCCTGTGTTTCTTCTTTTGCTTCAGGTGTTTCGCCGCACGTATCATGTTCTCTACGAGGCATGAATAGAATAATGCTAACGATGAGTGGCGTCATGGGATCAATGACTAGCAAATTAGATAATTTTTATCGCCATATCGCACTGGGCTGCCGTGTGTTCGTGCTCCTCCGTTGTACTAGTACTCCAGTGGAAAACTTGAGTATACCGCACGGTTCTTTGCTCCTCCTCAGGTCGTCGGTAACATTGATATGAATAGTCAAATCACAAGGCTCCGCCTTCCAGCACTAATGAGCCATTAAATCACAAAGGCCCTCGCCTCTCGTGAAACCGACCAAGCGAGACTGCCCCGCCCTCTAGCTTTTTAAATGTATACTTTTGTACAGTAGTAGTATCGATGTATTGCACCATGGAGCAAAACTAACAAGATGAAACTAAAGAAAAAAGAGGTGGTACCTATAGAGAGCGCTCGTCGCCAAATTATGCATATAGTACTATTAAAAAGCTAGTACGTGCTTAGATGGGGTGCTAAATTCTATTAAAGAAATTAGCATACCTATTTAATTCTTGGGTTTTTGTTATTTATGCCACTAGGTGTGTCTCACTATTCAGTTTTTCCATTAGACGTTACGACTACTCAAAAATGCCATCGATCCGTGAGATGCTTGCTCAAAAAATGCAATTAGATATCTCAATAATGCCATCGTTCCATTAGATGTTTGCTCAAAAATGCCATTAGACATTGTTATTTTCACGCCAAACCCGTTGACCACGTTATATGACAAAAATAAGCCTAGACCCACATGTCGATTCTCTCTATCTCACAATGATAAGTGTGGCCCCGCTTGTCAGGAGTAACCAAGTGAATAATTTTACAGGAAAATAAGAACGTTGTTGGGATCAAATAGGCCCCACACTTTATTGTACTGTAGTGAGATAGAGGGAGAGCTGGCATGTTTCTCCATATATATTTATGTCATTATAACATGGAAAAAGAGATTTGAGTCACAATAATGGTGTCCAGCACAACACACCCCTCAAATAAAACTAAGCACCCTGAAATTCTTTGACAACTAAACTGCTGGCTATATGATGTTGGCCATATATATTGTACGTATAATATGTGAAGAAACGAGTGGTAGTACTACCAACTACAAGATAAACTATAAGAAATACTAGTATGTACGTACTGAAGAGTTAAAGTAACGAGAAGGAACATAACATATTTCTACTGGGGGCTTGGCACAACACACCCATCAAATAAAACGAAGCACCATGAAATTAAACTAAGGAACTAATCTGGTAGACACTGCATTATAACCACCATGAGAAACGACACTACCACCTTACTCGGACTCCTCGTCCACGTGCTCGACTTCATCCTTGTCCCTCTTCCTCTTGGGCAACACTTCTTTGCTAGAACCGCAAACTTGGCTCTTGCTCTTCATCCAACCCTTGTAGATATTGAAACAAAGGTAGGCATCCATCGCAGCATAGTGGATGTGGTCTATATCTAGTACATTCTACTGCCATGCATGACAATGAAACTTGTGCAGAGGTTTCTTCAGTTTACCGTACGAAGGATGAACCATGGCTCCTACCAGGGTCAGCATTGAAGGCTTCTGGCTGGACACCAGAACATTCCTCTGGAGGTCCAAGGGCTCGCCTACAACGAGGCCTATCCGACCCAGGACTTCTTTGTCGTTTGTAAAGTTTACACTAACAAATTTGACTATGCCGCCCCCAGGAAGTTCTTAAATTCCTCGCACTCAACGTCGGCATGGCATATGTGGTAGACAAAGAACAAGTTATGCACGCAAACCTGGATCATGGCGGGCTTCTTCTTCTCTTCCTCCTTTAGATTCTTCTCTTTGTCCAGGATTGTGGTGTACTCAACATCTAGCCCAGCGACCCACTCCGCCTTTGAGTTTTCGAACATGCGCCTGAAGTGAGCAAGGCATCCTTTCACGGTCGCGGAAGAACGGGTGTAGATGACGTCGAACTCATCGCTAGTGATGGTTCTAACCTTGTACTAACCACCGATCATGGAGATTGGGAGGCCACGGATTTGGGAGGAGGGTTAGGATTAGTGGAAGTGCTGTAATGTGAAAGGACGGGACGACTAGGAGCGAATTACCGTAATGTTAAAGGATGGTTGGGGACGAGTAGGAGCGAACTGCTAGCAGTTTTCCGATTCTAAAAATGCTGAGTGGGGCATGCAAATGGCATGGTTTTCCATGCTCCCATGATACGGGCTTCCGAGAGCCCTTGGATCTTAGATCGAACGGTTGCATTGCGTGATTCTAGACCTACGGGTGAATATCCTATCCTGGAGGGTTATTCCGCAAATTTTCAGCAACTTAGCAGGTGACCGTTTGATCTCAGATCCAAGGGTTGTCAGCAGCCCGTATCATGGTCACGCCTACAAAGACCGTCGCACCCTTGGAGATTTCAGAGCTATAAATGAGCAATTTTTTGCCTACTTCGCATGCATAAAACTACTTCCCCCGTCCAGGTGCGTTAGGCTATCTGATGTTGACATGCCATGCATAGTCATCACTTAGTCACTCATACAACAAGGTTAGCTGTAAGGTTGGCTATAAGAGTACTTTGTTTTACTTCTCTCTATCTCTTTCTTCATGCTCCCTCCGTTTTAGTTTACAAGTCCTGTGCGTATACCTAGGTTGTCAATTATTATCACCGTAATATAAACTATATAACACAAAAATTATACCGTTTGAAAATAGAACATCTGAAGTTTATAATGGTATGTTTTTTGTAATACTGTATATGAATTCTATTAGGTTGGTCAAATTGACGACCTAGGGGTACGCGCACGCCTTGTAAACTGAGAGAGAGGGAGTAATATTTATTGTGTTTGCCAAAAGGAGTATACAGTACTTGGCACCTGTATACCATGGAGGTGGTCAGGAATCGGGAGACTCACGCCGGTCGTAGCGCCATACTTAAAATGATAATGACAAGTCAAATCACAGGGCCCACCTGTCGAGCAATAACTCGTCGTCGAATCACACAGCCCTACGTTTGCAGCAACCTACTCCCTCATCTTCTCGCCTCTCTGTCAAACCGACTAGGCGGAACTGCCCCGCCTATCACGCGGGAAAAGCCCCGCCCTAGACTTTTAGATATAATTGTATCCATGGATTGCGCCATGGAGCAAAGCCTCAAGAAAACGTTGGTACACATGTATACAACATGCCTGTCGCGTTCGCTTCGCACCTCAGACGGTCTGTCTGTCTGGCACACCGCTCTCTGATAATATAATTTTATATCCATGTTATATGTTGCAAAAATAATATAATTTGAAAGTACATTCAGATACGAACCAAACGATACCATTTTTGGTGACATGCATTCACATTTAGCTTCAAATATAGTACGTGGTCAAACTTTGACCCAAAATACGCAAAACAAAAAAAATACTTCCAACACCAGCACCGCTCCTCTCCTGTTCCAATCCAAATCCAGTGTCGCTCCTCTTCTCTTCCATTTCAAAACCACCGCTGCTCCTCTCCTGTTCCAATCCAAAACTAGCGACACCCCTCTCCTCTTCCATTTCGAAACCACCGCCGCTCCTCTCCCATTCTAGTCCAAGACCGGCACCGCTCCTCTCCTCTTCCATTCAAAAACCACCGCCAGCGAGTGAAGGTGTTGCGGAGAAGTAGATCGATGGAGGAATACAAATGATACGTGTGGCTCGCAGGCGGTGACCCTGTGAAGCTAGCTAGGATGTTGGAGATACAGTCTTGGTTTGACAACCCGGAGCGATTAGCGGCGACGGCGAAAGCGATGGATAAATATCTGAAAATAAGCGAGCAGGAGTCATGCAAGAGTCCATAGAGCTGCTCCTCTGGGCTATGGCGCAAACAGATTCACCATATCTGATCATGAGGCTGCGATGGTGGGAGTATCGATCGAAGATGGAGCATCCACCTGAGATTGAAGGATCGAGCATCTACACGGTGCCGTTTGTGATTGTGTCGTGGCAGAGCAAGCCGGTGGAGTCTTCGTCGACCGAACCCAACTGCAAGAGGAGAAAAATAGTTGGCGCGACAATGCTTCCCCGCCCTCCTCTCCCTCGCTGTTCACCTCGTCCCTCGGTGTAGCTGTCTACCGCTGAGGAATAGGAGGGGACTCCCCCCCCCCCCCAAATAGTCCAAGGAGGAGCTTAGGGTTGTTAGTATTTGCAGGTTATGTTTCGTCTTTCAGATTAGAGAGTACTTTCATATTTGAATGTCTTTTGAATTTCAGATTTGCAGTATTGAGTATATGAAGTATTTTATGAATTCTAGAGATCCATTTTAGCACTTAAAGAAATGTAGTTTCATATAAAAGTGCAAACAATGTGATTCTCAGAGAAGAAACTGCAAGTTTCAGAGGTAGAGCATTTATATTAAGACGCCCTTTTCAAACAGGGATAACTTCGTGTTGGAAGTTTTATTCATGGTCGAAAATGGAACTACGAGCCATTTCATGCTGATCAACATTCATGCATAGCACATCTTCATATGATGCACCGTCAAAAAGATATGCTATTTTCAAAATGCCCACACAATGTCGAGTGTGTGAAAAATAGAGAAACCTGGGACGAAGTTTTAGCAAGTGTTGGACGTGGTGTGCATAGATGACAATGGGGACCCACATGTCAAGAATGGTAGAGGCAAAAACTAGTCGGGCAGGTTGTGAATTATCAGGAGGTGCTTAGGGTTGTCAGTATTTGCAGGTTGTGAATTGTGTTTTGTGTTATGTATTTTGAGAGTATTTTCAGATATGAATGTCTTTTGAATTTCAGATTTGCAGTATTGAGAATATGAAGTATTTTATGAATTCTATAGATCTATTTTTAGCACTTAAAAAATATAGTTTCATATAAAAGTGTAGACAATGTGATTCTCAGAGAAGAAACTACAGGTTTCAGTTTCAGATAAGAAACATCAAGTTTTAGAGGCAGAGCATTTATATTAACACACCCTTTTCAAACAGGGATAACAACATGTTGGAAGTTTTATTCATGGTCGAAAATGGAACTACTAGCCAGTTAACATCATGCTGATTAACATTCATGCATATCACATCTTCATATGATGCACAGTCTAAAAGATATGCTATTTTCAAAATGCCAACATAATGTCGAGTGTGCGAAAAATAGAGAAAACCACGGACGAAGTTTTGGCAAGTGTTGGACGTGGTGTGCATAGATGACAATGGAGACCCACATGCCAAGAATGACAGAGGCAAAGAATTTGGAGATATTTTCACTACATCAGGTGGAATCGAACCCGGGCAGAACAACGGTTAGGTAGCCTCACTTGGACACTTGGCTAGTTCAGTTGTTTCGGTAGAGATAAGGCACAACATCTACTACTACTGTAGCATGCCTTCCTAGAATTCGGTGATTCGTTCTCGTCTTCTGCCTTTGTGCGCTCGTCGCGGCGCCGCTGTCTGCCGTTGTGAACATGTTAATTAAACAAACGAGAGGAATCTGGAGAGGACCATACATGGAGAGGCGGACAGTCGGGACCCACCAGATCTATGGCCGTACGCAAGCAAGTTCCTCATTGAAAAAATACTTCCTCCTAATGCTATACTGACATTGGGGCCCACGGGTTTGTCAACATAGTTAATTTTTTTTGAGGTGCTTCAACGTAGTTACTAAAGGAGATAAATTTACAACGAAGCCAGGGAGCTGGTAGGTATCATTTATTATCAGTGGGCCAGCAAGTATCAGCCGGGTTGTGGGCTGCCTCCTTTAGGCTTCTTTTTTAAGATGCGCAGCCCACGACATGTCGGTTTCTATTTTCTTGAGGGCCGCCATGTATCGACCGGCTTATGGACCTCCCATCCTAGGTTTTATTTTTCCTGAAACATCCACAATCCATCTTATGTTTTTTTTGAACAAAACACAAAGGTCTGTTCTATATTTCTATATAAGAATAGGAATGACATGTCCGACTTATGTTTCGCTTCTAACTATATTATATATATTTGTATTATTTTATATGTTATTATATATTATTCTTATTGTCATCATACATTTAAAAGATACTTACATATATAAGAAAACAATATCCCACATCTTATTAACTTATAAAAATAATTTTTTAACAATAAAATCCTGGATTTTTTTACATTAAGGCAACGAAAATCCTAGTGATTGTGTACAAAAGCTTGGTAACATTTATGGACCAATGTAATAATAAAGCAATTATTATTTAAATATATTGAATACAAAATGCACAACCCCTGTTTATTTTTTCATAATATTGCTGCGCCCAACCCAACATTATAATTAGAACCAGCCCAGCAAAATCGTGTATTTCGAGAAAGTGCAAATGGGCTCTAATTTTTTAGGAGCAAATAAATGGGCCACATGGACGCTACATTATTTGTTCAGCCAGCCAACAAATTCGTGTATTTCAAGAAAGTGAAAATGGGTTGTAGTTTTTAAAAAATGGGCTGCATGGACGCTACATTATTTGTTCACCCAGCCCAGTAAATGGATTGTAATTCTAAAAAAAAGATCAAATGGACTGTCAATTCTGAAAAAAATGGGTTGAATATGTGCCACATTTTTGGAGGCTGAAATGTGGGCCAATAGAAGGCAACGCAAGTCGTTGTCCACTTAGTCAACAAATGATTCTGACATCTTCCTCCAGCGCCACTGGGACCACCTGCTCCCGCCTCCTGCTGCTAGCAGCTCTGCTTAGCCAACTTCGCTGTGAAGCACTACCCCACCGCCGGCAAGGCCATCCTTCCACCCCTCCACACCTCCAGTTCTTATCCACTGACTACCAAACCATGCCGCACCAGAACCAGTTAACCCTCATACACCTTTCCATCTGCGACTCCACTCCCGCATCTTCCCATCTCCAGCTCGTTGTTGTTCGGGGCCTCACCATCGTCCACCACCTTGGATGCGCTCGGTGCGGCATGTTCAACACACACAAAACTGAATACTCCCCCTGCTAGCTAGGACCCACCATGGTGGAAGGCTGACTTGTGGGCTTACTAACTTGACGTGGACGGAGGGCTTTGTCAACTTTGTCAATACGAACGATTCTAGCTCAAGTGACTGTATGATGTCCATCCAACGGCCGTAGTGCTTCTTCAACCTCTAGTCTTCTTGATGCAGCCGCCAAAACGAGCGCTGGTCGTGCCGCCTGCTCCTGCCTCCCGTGGCCGGTTCTGCCGCCGCGTAGACCTCACGGCCCCACCCTGCTCCAACCTCTGGCCAGTCCATGCCTCTACTCACCCACAACCCCTGTTATTCTGCAGCGACGACAGCCTCACACCGCAGTCGAACCAGTCAACCCTCGTAGTCCTCTCTGCATGGGCATCCACTGTAGCGTCTTCCCCGGCTCTGCATTGTCCCCTTCCTAGGCCTCGCCGTCGTCCACCACCTTGGTGCTCTGGCGCGGCGGGGTCAATGTGGTCAAGGAATGACTTACATCAGAAGAGTACTATACGTGGAGAGGCTGACAGCTGGGTCCATGGCCGCAGCAAGGAAGTGCAACCTTATTACGGGTAAAATAATTATCCTCCACCGGACAGCGGGGACCCATCGGACGGGCCACCGTATTTCACGAAAAACGTTTCCCCCTGACTGTTGGGACCCACCAGCTACATCTTCGCACGCTAGGAAGTACGACCATATTACAGGCAAAAAAATGATTCTCTCCTGACAGCTGGGAGCCACCAGCAATAACTTCGCACGCAAGGAAGTGCCTTCTTATCCCCCCTGATAGTCGGGACCCACCTGGTCGAAGCGTACGTAGCGTTGTCATTCTGGTTGCGAACGTGTGCGTACATACTGGTTGATCGGTCTGTCTACAGGCTGCAGCGATGAATCATGGCCGAGTAAGGAAGGTCACGGCCGTGTCATAGTAGAGGTGCGGACGTAGCATGTCACGCAATCCCATCAATATCGTGTACATGTACGTACAACCAGGTTGCAAGAAAGTAAATACAGCCACGTATGATACATACGGGTGGGGTCTCGAACGCCTACTCGTGCATACGTATGGCCAGAGCTCCTCTACATGGAGAGGCAGCGGAAAGTAGCGATGGCGTCCTGTTCATCGGCAGCCAACCGGCTGGGTCGGAATGGAGAATCTGCGTCGTCGTGTTCATCGGGAGGCAATGGAATGCGTCGTGCTCATCGGGAGCCAACCGGCTTGGACAGAATAGCCGAAACTAGGCCTGGCTTACCGCAAAACAGAGGAAATGGCCTTCAGTTCGGCCGCCTACGGTCGAAATGGGATCCTGTTCACCGGGAGGGGTCTGGCGTACCGCAAAACGGAGGAAACAGACTTGTGTTCGAGCTCCTATGGTCGAAACGGGGTGCTGTTGATCTGGGAGGGGTGTGGCATACCACTAAATGGAGGAAACAGACTTCTCTTCGACCTCATACAGTCGAAACGGGGGTCCTGTTCATCGGGAGGGGTGTGGCGTACCGCAAAACGGGACTCCACGGGCTACTGTTCATCCACCGTCTACTGCCTTGCTCCAGCCTCCATGGGCTACTATTCATCCATCATCGACCTCCTCCAGCCTCCACCTGCGTCTGTTCATCCACGGCGTCTCCCTCCTGCCTCCACCAGCTACTGTTCATGCATGGGCTCCTGTTCATCCAGCCTCCACTGGCTACAGTTCAACCACCCATCCACGGGTTTGATACATCCCCAACGTATCTATAATTTTTATTGTTCCATGCTATTATATTATCTATTTTGGATGTTTAATGGGCTTTAATATGCTCTTTTATATCCACCCATCCACGGGCTTGATACGTCTCCAACGTATCTATTAGTTTTGCGTTGTGAAGTTTTCAAGTTTTTGGGTAAAGATTTGATGGATTTTGGAATAAGGAGTGGCAAGATCCTAAGCTTGGGGATGCCCAAGGCATCCCAAGGTAAACTTCAAGGACAACCAAAATCCTAAGCTTGGGGATGCCCCGGAAGGCAACCCCTCTTTCGTCTTCGTCTATCGGTAACTTTACTTGAGGCTATATTTTTATACACTACATGATATGTGTTTTGCTTGGAGCGTCTTGTATGATTTGAGTCTTTGCTTTTTAGTTTACCACAATCATCCTTGCTATACACACCTTTTGGGAGAGACACGCATGGATCAGAATTTATTAGAATACTCTATGTGCTTCACTTATATCTTTTGATCTAGATAATATTGCCCTAGTGCTTCACTTATATCATTTTACAGAACGATGGTGGTTTTATTTTATAGAAATTGTTGATCTCTCATGCTTCACTTATATTATTTTGAGAGTCTTTTAGAACAGCATGGTAATTTGCTTTGGTAATAAAATTAGTCCTAATATGATGGGCATCCAAGATGCATATAATAAAAACTTTCATATAAAGTGCATTGAATACTATGAGAAGTTTGATTCTTTATGATTGTATTGAGATATGAAGATTGTGATATTAGAGTCATGCTAGTAGAGTAGTTGTGAATTTGAGAGATACTTGTGTTAAAGTTGGTGATTCCCGTAGCATGCACGTATGGTGAACCATTATGTGATGAAGTTGGAGCATGATTTATTTATTTATTGTCTTCCTTATGAGTGGCATCGGGGACGAGCGATGGTCAAGCCATACCAAGTACCCATCAAAAACTCTTCTCCCTCGCATTACATTATTTTCCATTCGCTTCTCGCTTTCCTCTCCCCCATTTCTAAAACGACTTTCGAAAACCTTTGCCTTTTCTTCATCCCTCTTTCGTTCGCCTCTTTTCGCTTGCTTCTTGTGTGCTTGTGTGTTGGATTGATTGTTTGTCACGATGGCTCAAGATAATAGTAAATTGTGTGACTTTTCCGATACCAACGACAATGATTTTATTAGCAGTTCGATTGCTCCTACTATTGATACTGAATCTTGTGAAATTAATACTGCTTTGTTGAATCTTGTAATGAAAGATTAATTTTCTAGCCTTCCCAGTGAGGATGCCGCAACCCATCTAAACAACTTCGTTGATTTGAGTGATATGCAAAAGAAGAAAGATGTGGTTAATGATATTGTTAAATTGAAGCTATTTCCTTTTCACTTAGAGATTGTGCTAACACTTGGTTCTCTTCTTTGCCTAAAAATAGTATTGATTCATGGAATAAGTATTTTCCTCCCGCTAAGATCATCTCTCTTTGGAACGATATTATGAATTTTAAGCAACTAGATCATGAGCATGTTGCACAAGCTTGGGAGAGGATGAAATTAATGATACGTAATTTCCCTACACATGGTTTGAATTTGTGGATGATTATACAAAAAATTTATGCCGGATTGAATTTTAATTCTAGAAATCTTTTAGATTCGGCCGCGGAAGGCACTTTTATGGAAATCACTTTAGGAGAAGCTACTAAAATCCTAGAAAATATTATGGTTAACTATTCTCAATGGCATACCGAAAGATCCACTAGTAAAAAAGTTCATGCAATTGAAGAAATTAATGTTTTGAGTGGAAAGATGGATGAACTTATGAAATTGTTTGCTAATAAAAGTGCTTCTTCTGATCCTAATGATACGCCTTTATCCACTTTTATTGAGAATAATAATGAATCTATGGATGTGAGTTTTGTCGGTAGGAACAATTTTGGTAACAACGCGTATAGAGGAAATTTTAATTCTAGGCTGTTTCCTAGTAATCCCTCTAATAATTATGGTAATTCCTACAACAACTCTTATGGCAATTTTAATAAGATGCCCTCTGATTTTGAGAATACTATTAAAGAATTTATGAGTTTGAAAAAGAATTTCAATGCTTTGATTGAAGAAATATTGCTTAAGATTGATGAGTTGGCTAGAAACATGGATAGAATTTCTCTAGATGTTGATTCTTTTAAACTTAGATCTATTCCACGTAAGCATGATATCAATGAGTCTCTCAAAGTCATGAGAATTTCCATTGATGAGTGCAAAGAAAGAACCGCTAGGATGCGTGCTAAAAAAGATTGTTTTGTGAAAGTGTGTTCTTCTACTTTTCATGAAAATAATGATGAAGATCTAAAAGTGATTGATGTGACTCCTAATAAATCTTTGTTTTCCAATATGAATCTTGATAAAGATGGGATTGGAGATGAGTCAACTTTAGTTAAAAGGCATTCCAATGATTTGAAGTTTTTAGATCTAGATGCAAAAATTGATAAAAGTGGGATTGAAGAGGTCAAAACTTTAAGTAGCAATGAACCCACTATTTTGGATTTTAACAAATTTAATTATGATAATTGCTCTTTGATAGATTGTATTTCCTTGTTGCAGTCCGTGTTGAATTCTCCTCATGCTTATAATCAAAATAAAGCTTTTACTAAACATATCATTGATGCTTTGATGCAATCTTATGAAGAAAAGCTTGAACTAGAAGTTTCTAACCTTAGAAAGCTTTATGATGAGTGGGAACCTACTATTAAAATTAATATTAAATATTATGAATGCTATGCTTTGTGTGATTTGGGTGCTAGCGTTTCCATGATTCCAAAAACTTTGTTTGATATGCTAGGTTTCCGTGAATTTCATGATTCTTCTTTAAATATGCATCTTGTAGATTCCACCATTAAAAACCCTATGCGAAGGATTAATGATGTTCTTATTGTTGCAAATAGGAATTGTGTGCCCGTAGATTTCATTGTTCTTGATATAGATTGCAATTCTACATGTCCTATTATTCTTGGTAGACCTTTCCTTAAAATGATTGGTGCAATTATTGATATGAAAGAAGGAAATATTAGATTCCAATTTCCGTTAAGGAAAGGCATGGAACACATTCCTAGGAATAAAATTAAATTTCCTTATGAATCTATTATGAGAGTCACTTATGGATTGCATACCAAAGATGGCAATACCCAATTTTTATGCCTAGCTAGGGGCGTTAAACGATAACGCTTGTTGGGACGCAACCCAATTTTATTTTTGTTCTTTGCTTTTTGTTCCTGTTTAGCAATAAATAATTCATCTAGCTTCTGTTTAGATGTGGTTTTATGTTTCAGTTAGTGTTTGTGCCAGGTAGAACCTTTGGGAGGACTTGGGTGAAGTCTTTACGATCTTGCTGTAAAAAACAGAAACTTTTGCGCTCACGAGAATAGCTATCATTTTTTACAGGAGAGTGATTTTAGGTTGATTATTTTTGCAAATGATTAACAGACAAATTCCTCACATCCACCAATTTATTTCAGTATTTGTAGAGTTACATAAGTATTTGAAAGTTACAGCTACAGACTGTTCTGTTTTTGACATATTCTGTTTTTCGTGTGTTGTTTGCTTATTTTGATGAACCTATGGGTAGTATCGGGAGGTATGAACCATAGAGAAGTTGGAATACATTAGTTTTAACTCCAATATAAATAAAGAATGAGTTCATTACAGTACCTTAAAGTGGTGGTTTATTTTCTTATACTAACAGAGCTCATGAGCTTTTCTGTTGATTGTGTTGTGAAGTTTTCAAGTTTTTGGGTAAAGATTTGATGGATTTTGGAATAAGGAGTGGCAAGAGCCTAAGCTTGGGGATGCCCAAAGCACCCCAAGGTAAAATTCAAGGACAACCAAAATCCTAAGCTTGGGGATGCCCCGGAAGTCATCCCCTCTTTCGTCTTCGTCTATCGGTAACTTTACTTGAGGCTATTTTTTTATTCACTACATGATATGTGTTTTGCTTGGAGCGTCTTGTATGATTTGAGTCTTTGCTTTTTACTTTACCGCAATCATCCTTGCTGTCCACACCTTTTGGGAGACACACATGAATCAGAATTTATTAGAATGTTGTATGTGCTTCACTTATATCTTTTGAGCTAGACAATATTGCTCTAGTGCTTCACTTATATTTTTTTAGAGCACGGTGGTGGTTTTATTTTATAGAAATTGTTGATCTCTCATGCTTCACTTATATTATTTTGAGAGTCTTTTAGAACAGCATGGTAATTTGCTTTAGTTATAAAATTAGTCCTAATATGATGGGCATCCAAGATGCGTATAATAAAAACTTTCATATAAAGTGCATTGAATACTATGAGAAGTTTGATTCTTTATGATTGTATTGAGATATGAAGATGGTGATATTAGAGTCATGCTAGTAGAGTAGTTGTGAATTTGAGAGATACTTGTGTTAAAGTTGGTGATTCCCGTAGCATGCATGTATGGTGAACCATTATGTGATGAAGTTGGAGCATGATTTATTTATTGATTGTCTTCCTTATGAGTGGCAGGAGGGGACGAGCTATGATCTTTTCCTACCAATCTATCCCCCTAGGAGCATGCGTGTAGTACTTCGTTTTGAGAACGAATAAATTTTTGCAATAAGTATGTGAGTTCTTTATGACTATGTCGAGTCCATGGATTATACACACTCTCACCCTTCCACCATTGCTAGCCTCTCTACTACCGCGCAACTTTCGCCGGTACCATACACCCACCATTACCTTCCTCAAAGCAGCCACCATACCTACCTATTATGGCATTTCCATAGCCATTCTGAGATATATTGCCATGCAACTTTCCACCGTTCCGTTTATTATGACACACTCCATCATTGTTATATTGCCTTGCATGATCATGTAGTTGACATCATATTTGTGGCAAAGCCACCGTTCATAATTTTTCATACATGTCGCTCTTGAATCATTGCACATCCCGGTACACCACCGGAGGCATTCACATAGAGTCATATTTTGTTCTAAGTATTGAGTTGTAATTCTTGAGTTGTAAGTAAATAAAAGTGTGACAATCTTCATTATTAGAGCATTGTCCCAGTGAGGAAAGGATGATGGAGACTATGATTCCCCCACAAGTCGGGATGAGACTCCGGACGAAAAATAAAAAAAAAGAGAACAAAAAGAGGCCATAAAAAAGGCCCAAATAAAAAAATGAGAGAAAAAGAGAGAAGGGGCAATGCTACTATCCTATGTTGTCAATTTCATACTAGTGGGAATTTTTCATTACATAACTTGGCTTGTATATTCCAATGACGGGATTCCTCAAAGTGCCCCAGGTCTTCGTGAGCAAGCAAGTTGGATGCAAACGCACTTAGTTTCTTTTGTTGAGCTTTCATACACTTATAGCTCTAGTGCATTCGTTGCATGGAAATACCTACTCACTCACATTGATATCTATTGATGGGCATCTCCATAGCCCGTTGATATGCCTAGTTGATGTGAGACTATCTTCTCCCTTTTGTCTTCTCCGCAACCACCATTCTATTCCACCTATAGTGCTATGTCCATGGCTCACGCTCATGTATTGCGTGAAGATTGAAAAAGTTTGAGAACATCAAAAGTATGAAACAATTGCTTGGCTTGTCATCGGGGTTGTGCATGATTAAATACTTTGTGTGATGAAGATAGAGCATAACCAGACTATATGATTTTGTAGGGATAGCTTTCTTTGGCCATGTTATTTTGAGAAGACTTGATTGCTTTGTTAGTATGCTTGAAGTATTATTATTTTTATGTCAATATTAAACTTTTGTTTTGAATTATTCAGATCTGAACATTCATGCCACAATAAGGAAAATTACATTGATAAATATGCTAGGTAGCATTCCACATAAAAAATTCTGTTTTTATCATTTACCTAATCGAGGACGAGCAGGAATTAAGCTTGGGGATGCTTGATACTTCTCCAACGTATCTATAATTTTTTATTTCCATGCTATTATATTATCTATTTTGGATGTTTAATGGGCTTTGATATGCTATTTTATATTATTTTTGCGACTAACCTATTAACCGGAGGCCGAGTGCCAATTTCAATTGTTTTGCCTATTTTAGAGTTTTGCAGAAAAGGAATACCAAACGGAGTCCAAACGGAATGAAACCTTCGCGATGATCTTTCTTGGACCGAAAGCAAACCAGAAGACTTGGAATTGATGTCAGGAACGCCACAAGGCGTCCACGAGGCAGGATGGCACGCCCAGGGGGGGTAGCCGCGCCCCCACCCTCGTGGACCCCTTGTAGCTCCACCGATGTACCTCTTTTGCCTATATATACTCCTATACCCTAGAAACACTAGGGGCGCCACAAAATAGATTTTCCACTGCCGCAACCTTCTGTACCCGTGAGATGGCATCTTGGGGCCTTTTCCGGTGATTTGCCGGAGGGGGAATCGATCACGGAGGGCTTCTACATCAACACCATTGCCTCTTTGATGAAGCGCGAGTAGTTTACCACAAACCTTCAGGTCCATAGTTATTAGCTAGATGGCTTCTTCTCTCTCTTTGATTCTCAATACAAAGTTCTCCTCGATGCTCTTGGAGATCTATTTGATGTAATACAATTTTGCGGTGTGTTTGCCGAGATCCGATGAATTGTGGATTTATGAACAAGATTATCTATGAATATTATTTGGTTCTTCTCTGAATTCTTATATGCATGATTTTATATCTTTGCAACTCTCTTCGAATTATCGGTTTAGTTTGGCCTACTAGATTGATCTTTCTTGCAATGGGAGAAGTGCTTAGCTTTGGGTTCAATCTTGCAGTGTCCTTTCCCTGTGACAGTATAAGTAAAAAGTCACGTATTGTATTATTGCCATCAAGGATAAGAAGATGGGGTTTATATCATATTGCTTGAGTTTATCCCTCTACATCATGTCATCTTGCTTAATGCGTTACTCCGTTCTTATGAACTTAATACTCTAGATGCAGGCTGGATAGCGATTGATGTGTGGAGTAATAGTAGTAGATGCAGAATCATTTCAGTCTACTTGACACGGACGTGATGCCTATGTTCATGATCATTGCCTTAGATACCTTCATAATTATGCGCTTTTCTATCAATTTCTCGGCAGTAATTTGTTCACCCACCGTAATACATGCTATCTTGAGAGAAGCCACTATTGAAACCTATGGCCCCCAGGTC
This sequence comes from Aegilops bicornis, assembly GCA_021605145.1. Lineage (NCBI taxonomy): Eukaryota > Viridiplantae > Streptophyta > Magnoliopsida > Poales > Poaceae > Aegilops > Aegilops bicornis. The sequence goes on from CM038669.1 coordinate 642,417,846, forward strand.
TCTTTTCTATTATATTACATCTCTTTTCCATTATATCGCATCTCGTTTATTATTTTGCAATCTTTACTTTCCAATCTATACAAAGAATACCAAAAATATTTACTTAACTATTTTTATTAGATCTCACTTTTGCGAGTGACCGTGAAGGGATTGACAACCCCTTTATCATGTTGGTTTCAAGGTTCTTGATTGTTTGTGCATGTACTAGGTGACTTGTGCGTCGTTTCCTACTGGATTGATACCTTGGTTCTCAAAACTGAGGGAAATATTTACGCTACTTTGCTGCATCACCCTTTCCTCTTCAAGAGAAAAACCAACGCAAGCTCAAGAGGTAGCAAGAATGATTTCTGGCGCAGTTGCACGGGAGATCTACGCCATGTCAAGCCATACCAAGTACCCATCATAAACTCTTCTCCCTCGCATTACATTATTTGCCATTCGCCTCTCGTTTTCCTGTCCCCCATTTCTAAAACAACTTTCGAAAACCTTTGAATTTTCTTCGTCCCTCTTCCATTCGCCTCTTTTCGCTTGCTTCTTGTGTGCTTGTGTGTTGGATTGATTGTTTGTCACGATGGCTCATGATAATAGTAAATTGTATTACTTTTCCAATACCAACGATAATGATTTTATTAGCACTCCAATTGCTCCTACTACCGATGCTGAATCTTGTGAAATTAATACCGCGTTGTTGAATCTTGTTATGAAAGATCAATTTTCTGGCCTTCCTAGTGAGGATACCGCAACCCATCTAAACAACTTCGTTGATTTGTGTGATATGCAAAAGAAGAAAGATGTGGATAATGATATTGTTAAATTGAAGCTATTTTTGTTTTTGCATAGAGATCATGCTAAAACTTGGTTCTCTTCTTTGCTTAAAAATAGTATTGATCCATGGAATAAGTGCAAAGATGCTTTTATCTCTAAGTATTTTCCTCCCGCTAAGATCATCTCTCTTAGGAATGATATTATGAATTTTAAGCAACTTGATCATGAGCATGTTGCACAAGCTTGGGAGAGGATGAAATTAATGATACGTAATTGCCCCACACATGGTTTGAGTTTGTGGATGATTATGCCGAATTGAATTTTTATTCTAGAAATCTTTTAGCTTCGGCCGCGGAGGCACTTTTATGGAAATCACTTTTGGAGAAGCTACTAAACTCCTAGACAATATTATGGTTAACTATTTCCAATGGCACACTGAGAGATCCACTAGTAAAAAGGTTCATGCAATTGAAGAAATTAATGTTTTGAGTGGACAGATGGATGAAGTTATGAAAATGTTTGCTAATAAAACTGTTTCTTCTGATCCTAATGATATGCCTTTGACCACTTTGATTGAGAATAATAATTAATCTATGTATGTGAATTTTGTTGGTAGGAACAATTTTGGTAACAACGCTTACAGAGGAAATTTTAATTCTAGGCCGTCTCCTAGTAATTCCTCTAATAATTATGGTAATTACTACAACCACTCTTACGGAAATTTTAATAAGATGCCCTCTGATTTTGAGAATAGTGTTAAAGAATTTATGAGTTCGCAAAAGAATTTCAATGCTTTGATTGACGAAAAATTGCTTAAGATTGATGAGTTGGCTAGGAACATGGATAGAATTTCTCTTGATGTTGATTCTTTTAAACTTAGATCTATTCCACCTAAGCATGATATCAATGATTCTCTCAAAGTCATGATAATTTCCATTGATGAGTGCAAAGAAAGAACCGCTAGGATGCGTGCTAAAAAAGATTGCTTTGTGAAAGCGCGTTCTTCTAGTTTTCATGATAATAATGATGAAGATCTAAAAGTGATTGATGTGACTCCTAATAAATCTTTATTTTCCAATATGAATCTGGATAAAGATGGGACTGGAGATGAGTCAACTTTAATTAAAATGCGTCCCAATGATTTGGAGTTTTTAGATCTAGATGCAAAAATTGATAAAAGTTTGATTGAAGAGGTCAAAACTTTAATTAGCAATGAACCTGCTATTTTGGATTTCAAGGAGCTTAATTATGATAATTGCTCTTTGATAGATTGTATTTCCTTGTTGCAATCCATGTTAAATTCTCCTCATGCTTATAATCTAAATAAAGCTTTTACTAACCATGAAGTTGATGCTTTGATGCAATCTTATGAAGAAAAGCTTGAACTAGAAGTTTCTATCCCTAGAAAGCTTTATGATGAGTGGGAACCTACTATTAAAATTAAGATTAAATATTATGAATGCTATGCTTTCTGTGATTTGGGTGCTAGTGTTTCCACGATTCCAAAAACTTTGTGTGATGAGCTAGGTTTCCGTGACTTTGATGATTCTTCTTTAAATTTGCATCTTGCAGATTCCACCATTAAAAACCCTATGGGAAGGATTAATTATTTTCTTGTTGTTTCAAATAGGAATTATGTGCCCGTAGATTTCATCGTTCTTGATATAGATTGCAATCCTACTTGTCCTATTATTCTTGGTAGACCTTTCCTTAGAATGATTGGTGCAATTATTGATATGAACGAAGGAAATATTAGATTCAAATTTCCGCTAAGGAAAGGCATGGAACACATTCCTAGGAATAAAATTACATTTCCTTATGAATCTATTATAGGAGCCACTTATGGATTGCATACCGAAAATTGCAATACCTAGATCAATTCATGTTTTTATGCCTAGCAAGGGGCATTAAACGATAGCGCTTGTTGGGAGGCAACACAATTTTATTTTCGTTCTTTGCTTTATGTTACTTTTTAGTAATAAATAATTCATCTAGCTTATTTTTAGATGTGGTTTTATGTTTTAATTAGTGTTTGTGCCAAGCAGAACCTTTGGGAAGACTTGGGTGAAGTCTTTACGATCTTGCTGTAAAAAACAAAAACTTTTGCGCTCACGAGAATAGCTGTCAGTTTTTACAGGAGAGTGATTTTAGGTTGATTTTTTTACAGATGATTAATAGAAAAATTCCTCACTTCCACCAATTTATTTCAGAATTTTCAGGGTTATAGAAGTGCTCGAAAGTTACATATTACTACAGACTGTTCTGTTTTTGACAGATTCTGTTTTTCGTGTGTTGTTTGCTTATTTTGATGAATCTATGGGTAGTATCAGGGGGTATGAACCATAGATAAGTTGGAATACATTAGGTTTAACACTAATATAAATAAAGAATGAGTTAATTACAGTACCCTAAAGTGGTGGTTTAATTTCTTATACTAATGGAGCTCATGAGATTTTCTGTTGAAGTTTTGTGTTGTGAAGTTTTCAAGTTTTTGTTAAATATTTGATGGATTTTGGAATAAGGAGTGGCAAGAGACTAAGCTTGGGGATGCCCATGGTACCCCCAAGGTAAATTCAAGGACAACCAAAAGCCTATGCTTGGGGATGCTCCGGAAGGCATCCCCTCTTTCGTCTTCGTCTATCGGTAACTTTACTTGAGGCTATATTTTTATTCACTACATGATATGTGTTTTGCTTGGAGCGTATTGTATATTTGAGGCTTTGATTTTTAGTTTACCACAATCAACCTTGATTTACACACCTTTTGGTAGAGACACTCATGAATCAGAATTTATTAGAATGCTCTGTGTGCTTCACTTATATCTTTTGACCTAGACAATATTGCTCTAGTGCTTCACTTATATCTTTTTAGAGCACGGTGGTGGTTTTATTTTATAGAAATTGTTTATCTCTCATGCTTCACTTATATTATTTTGAGAGTCTTTTAGAACAGCATGGTAATTTGCTTTGGTTATAAAATTAGTCCTAATATGATGGGCATCCAAGATGGGTATAATAAAAACTTTCATATAAAGTGCATTGAATACTATGAGAAGTTTGATTCTTTTTGATTGTTTTGAGATATGAAGATGGTGATATTAGAGTCATGCTAGTAGAGTAGTTGTGAATTTGAGAGATACTTTTGTTAAAGTTGGTGATTCCCATAGCATTTACGTATGGTGAACCGTTATGTGATGAAGTTGGAGCATGATTTATTTACTGATTGTCTTCCTTACGAGTGGCGGTAGGGGACGAGCGATGGTCTTTTCCTACCAATCTATCCCCCTAGGAGCATGCCCGTAGTACTCCATTTCAGAAACTAATTAATTTTTGCAGTAAGTATGTGAGTTCTTTATGACTAATGTTGAGTCGATGGATTATACGCACTCTCACCCTTCCACCATTGCTAGTCTCTCTAGTACCGCACAACTTTCGCCGGTACCATACACCCACCATTACCTTCCTCAAAACAGCCACCATACCTACCTATTATGGCATTTCCATAGCCATTCCGAGATATAGTGCCATGCAACTTTCCACCGTTCCGTTTATTATGACACACTCCATCATTGTCATATTACCTTGCATGATCATGTAGTTGACATCGTATTTGTGGCAAAGCCACTGTTCATAATTTTTCATACATGTCGCTCTTGAATCATTTCACATCCCGGTACACCGCCGGAGGCATTCACATAGAGTCATATTTTCTTCTAAGTATTGAGTTGTAATTCTTGAGTTGTAAGTAAATAAAAGTGTGATGATCTTCATTATTAGAGCATTGTCCTAGTGAGGAAAGGATGATGGAGACTATGATTCCCACACAAGTCGGGATGAGACTCCGGATGAAAAATAAAAATAAAAAGAGAAAAAAAAGAGGCCATAAAAAAGACCCAAATAAAAAATGAGAGAAAAAGAGAAAAGGGGCAATGCTACTATCCTTTTACCACACTTGTGCTTCAAAGTAGCACCATGATCTTCATGATAGAGAGTCTCCTATGTTGTAACTTTCATACTAGTGGGAATGTTTGATTATAGAACTTGGCTTGTATATTCCAATGATGGGCTTCCTCAAAGTGCCCTAGGTCTTCGTGAGCAAGCAAGTTGGATGCACACCCATTTAGTTTCTTTTGTTGAGCTTTCATACACTTATAGCTCTAGTGCATCCGTTGCATGGCAATCCCTACTCACTCACATTCAAATCTATTGATGGGCATCTCCATAGCCCGTTGATATGCCTAGTTGATGTGAGACTATCTTCTCCCTTTTGTATTCTCCACAACCACCATTCAATTCCACCTATAGTGCTATGTCCATGGCTCACACTCATGTATTGCGTGAAGATTGAAAAAGTTTGAGAACATCAAAAGTATGAAACAATTGGTTGGCTTGTCATCGGGGTTGTGTATGATTAAATACTTTGTGTGATGAAGATAGAGCATAACCAGACTATATGATTTTGTAGGGATTGTTTTCTTTGGCCATGTTATTTTGAGAGACATGATTGCTTTATTAGTATGCTTGAAGTATTATTATTTTTATGTCCATATTAAACTTTTGTTTTGAATCTTTCGAATCTGAACATTCATGCCACAATAAAGATAATAAATTGATAAATATGCTAGGTAGAATTCCACATCAAAAATTCTATTTTTATGATTTACTTACCCAAGGACGAGCAGGAATTAAGCTTGGGGATGCTTGATACGTCTCCAACGTATCTATACTTTTTTGATTGTTCCATGCTATTATATTATATGTTTTGGATGTTTAATGGGCTTTAATATGCTCTTTTATATTATTTTGGGACTAACCTATTAACCGGAGGCCCAGTGCCAGTTTCTGTTTTTTTGCCTATTTCAGAGTTTTGCAGAAAAGGAATACCAAACGGAGTCCAAACGGAATGAAACATTCGCAATGATCTTTCTTGGACCGAAAGCAAACCAGAAGACTTGGAATTGGAGTCAGAAACGCCACGAGGTGTCCACGAGGCAGGAGGGCGCGCCCAGGGGTAGGCACGCCCCCACCCTCGTGGGCCCCTTGTAGCTCCACCGACGTACCTCTTTCGCCTATATATACTATTATACTCTGGAAACATCAGGGGGAGACACGAAACAACTTTTACACCCCCGCAACCTTCTATACCCGTGAGATCCCATCTTGGGGCCTTTTCCGGTGATTTGCCGGAGGGGGAATCGATCACGGACGGTGTCGGTGGAAACGACACCTATGGGACCAACTGGGATCCCTACTACGGTTGCGGGGCGCGGGGTTGTGAGAAGAGCGGGATCAACAGTCAGTTCAAGCACACGGGTCATTTACCCAGGTTCGGGCCGTGAGGATGCGTAATACCCTAGTCCTACTTTGGTGTCTATTTGAGTGTTCTTGATGTTCTTGAGCTAGCTACGGTGAGTGTAACTTGACCCAGGTTCCGAATCCCTCTCCAGTATGCCTCGGCCCTCCTTTTATAGTCAAGGGGATCGCCATAGTGGCACACAGGAGGTGGCATCGGTGTACAGTGGCTAAGCTTATCGCTAGCCATTACGGGACAAGACGCATTTAATGCGCCCCTTAGGTGTCCCCCTCACTTTATCAGGGACAGAAACCAGCCCCCGTCCCGTCCGTCGCCGCCCCACCTCGCTCCGACACGCATCCAGGCCAGTGGTGCGCACGGTGCCATGTAGGCTGGCAGGCTACTGAGGTGGAGCGGCGGTTGGGCCTTCACGAATATTTGCATGCCACCATGTAAGCGCTCGCTGACTTGGCCTGGAAGCCTCACGTTGACACGCAGGTGCCTACCTAGCTGGTGGGCTGGTAGTTGCATGGGAAGGGTGGTGGAACCTTGGCGAGCGCAGGCCTGGCTGTGGCCCCGCGGCTATCCTTGGCAAGGGCCTTGCCGGGGGCCTGGCAAGGGTCTTGCCGCGGCACCGTGGTCGTCCCTGCCAAGGAGCTTGCCGGAGGTTTTGTGGATTTCCTTCGACAGGGGTCTTGCCAAGGCTCGTCGTCTTCTGATCTTTGTCTTCACAAAGATCTGACTGCCATCATGGAGGCGCCTCTTGTGCCTTGGTTCCAATATGGTTGGTGGTGTTGGAAACCTTCAGGCTCAAGGTTGGCGTACTCTGCTAGTATTGGGCAAGTTGCCCTGGCAAGGCTCTTGCCGGAGCTGCGGAGGCTGCCCCGGCAAGAATCTTGTCGGGGAAGTCCACCTCGCCCATTTGGCCTTTGTGTTCCTGGTCTTAGCGTTGCTTTGACCATCTTGTGGCTTTGACTCCTCCCTTTGCCCTGCTAAGTGTGGCCGTGGGCGCGACTCTGACTGCCCGTGCACAAGTAAGGGGTAAAAAGGAGTGCCCCTACTTTAGTACACCGATAGGAGCCCCCAGGCCTGGGCCACACATAAGGGCAACGCGTTGTTGGGCTAGGACCAAAACGGTGCGCGGGGATGCGGGGCGGTTTTTACCGCAGTAACTTTTCCTGTCTGTCGCGCTTCCCACGACCCGTGTTGAATGCGTGACTTGGGGGTCGTGCTCGGGGATGACCGAAGCATGTTTGCGTCATCCCGTGGTGAATAGTGAAGAGGCGGCCTGCGCGTCCCTTGGAAACCGCAAGTCCGCCATTCCATGTCTCCCATTACGACCGCCCCTTGCGCCACGTACACCGCATGCACGGCGCGGGGCGGGCAATAGGCGTGTGGAATATGGAAAGGCGCGTGCGTGGGTCGACACCCACGCGCCTTTAATTGAGCGAGGAGGGCGATCAACGGCCTTGCATGCTGCCCCTTTATAAGGAGGGGAGGGGGAGGGGCGGCACCTCTCAATCTTTCGCCATCTGCCTCCTCTCTTCTTGGCTTCTTTCCCCCTTCCGCTATGATGAGAGGATGCGCCGGTGCTTCGATGGTGGCGTCGAGGGTCACCGCTCGACAGTGTGTCGCTCCCTCCTAAGAGCCGGCGGCGGCGGAGCCGACCATGAGGGGAAGGGGGAGGGGGTGAGGCCGAGGTCGCCGTGGCACTCAGGGAAGAGGAGGACGGGGCGACGCATCGACTTCACCTCCGTCGACGGCCCCTCCCCCAATAGAGGGCCATGTCGGGGACCAGCCTCGCGAATTCTTCATCGGGTTGCACCGGCCAGCGTATTGTCGTCTCCGTCTCCCTACTTCATTCGCTCAGGAGATTGAGCTCGACCCGCCACAGGCCCTGAGACTGCATATGAGGGGCCGCGGGGAATAGTGGCACATGGGCTGATATCGATTTCCCAGCCTCTCATGTCATGTATCTCCGCCGCGGATGGAAGACCTTCGCTCGCATCCACAGCCTGACGGCAGGGCTCGTTCTCTACTTCAAACTGATGGAGAACGACCTTCTCTCCGTCAAGGTCTTTGGAGACTTCAGGACTCGCCTAAAGTGCTGCGTGGAGAGCTGCTCCGATGATGAAGACTCTTCCTCGAGCGGGAGTGACGAGGAAGACAGCGACAGCGATGACGAGGGCGCCAGGCGGGAGGATGACGGGTCCGACTTGGCGTCAGGCATACCGTCCCCAGGCGGCGTCGGCGGCAGCAACATCTGCACCTGGCCCCTTCTCCCGATGGGGCCAGCTCCCTGAACTTCTCGGGGTCACCTCCTTGGGCGACTGGCATAGGGAGGCCGGAGAAGATGAAGAAGGCGGGTGGCGGGCCGTCAAGTCGGAATACGATGGCACCGACGCCTTCGTAGCGTATTGCCAGCCCGCTGCCTCATCTTCCAGCTCTTCTCCCGGCACCATCATCACCGGGCCCCTTCCGGACAGCCGCCGGGATGTTCTCTTGGTGTCTTCTGCTGCTCGTACCTCACCTAGGCGCTCCTTTTGCCCTCCTGCTATCTTGTTCCGTTTCCTGAGGAGAGGGACAAGAAAGGGATTACGGGCATCTTATCTCTTTTTAGCTTGTATGCCCATGGGCCTTAGTTGAATTTAAAACTTGTAATCCCCTTGCTCATGTTTACATTCCGTATGATCTGTACATGTATGGAACATATTAATGAGAACAAGGTGTTTGCCAGGTTCTGTGTGCGTGAGTGAGGCCCATGCCAAGGAACGAATCCTTGTTATTTTTAGGATAAACACTGGCACCCGGCAACAGGCCTTGCCATTCCCCCACTTCACCCAAGCATACTCTCGCTCTTGGCGGAGGCAGGGCGAAGTGGGGTTAGGCCCTACGCTTGCTTCCTTGTTGCCGCGACTACAACCGAGTTCCAACCCAGGAAAAGTCCTTGGATATAGGAAAAAGGGGAGCACGACAACCTAGGAATAAAACGAGGTTTCATACGTCCCAATTCCATACGGGAATGCACAACAGGGGATGAAAAAATTATCTGGATCTGCAGCCCGCCCCTTGCAATCTCGGCTTGCCGTGGTTGGATCCTTGTGTTTGCAGCCCCCGGCAACCTTGGTTTGCCGGGACCGGCGCGCCAACTTGTTCTCTTTCTTCCAAACAACTTAACAGATTTGTCCATGTATCCTGCAAACCAAAGAGGACGGAAAGAAACAGAAAGACGCACACTCGATCTCTATGCTAGGGGTTAGTCGCCGCTAAGCCCTATCAACCCTAACCGAGGGAGAGACTCAACCTAGCATGCATGCTATAACTTAGGGCGCCAGCGCTTCATTTATTTATGCTCAGGGTCTGCGCCTGGCTTTGTACAAAGGGTTACATGCCTTGTCGGCAAGGCTCGTACAAAAGGTGGCTTGCTGGGGGGCCCGGCAAGCCGCGCCTTATGGGTAAAACTTGCGAAGGTGTTCAATGTTCCAGGAGTTGCTTACTGGAATGGCATCTTCGGTCTCCAGGCGGACTGCGCTGGGCCCTGTGACTCGTATTACCCGATAAGGGCCTTCCCACTTCGGCGTCAACTTGTTGGAATTCTTGGCCGATTGAACGCGTCGAAGAACAAGGTCGCCTTCCTCAAAGCTTCGGGCATGAACCTTGCGGCTATGGTAGCGGCGCAAGGCTTGTTGGTAGCATGCTGCTCTCACAGCCGCCCGAAGACGATCTTCCTCAAGGAGCGTTGCGTCATCTTGCCGCAATCACTCTTGCTCAAGCTCGTCATAAGCGAGCACTCAAGGTGACCCGTATATGAGTTCCGTGGGGAGAACTACATCTGCCCCCGTAAACCCGGGCAAAGGGTGTCTGGCCGGTGGCTCGATTTGGCGTCGTTCTGATCGACCAAAGAACCGCCGGCAACTCATCGATCCAGCGCCTTCTGCTCTTGTGCATCCTGTCAGAAGTCTTTGTCCTCAAGCCTCACAGAACTTCAAGGTTTGCTCTCTTTGCTTGGCCGTTGATTTGTGGGTGCGCCACGGAAGCAAAACAGACCTTGCTGCCGAGATCTTCAATGTATTGCGTGAAGGTGTGGCTTGTGAACTGCGTGCCATTGTCGGTGATGATCCTATTTGGCACACCAAAACGGCAAACTAGCCCCTTGAAGAACTTGATGGCTGACTGCGCTGTCACCTTCCTCACTACTTCTACCTCAGGCCACTTTGTGAACTTGTCGATTGCAACGTACAAGTATTCAAAGCCCCCGACAGCGTGAGGGAAAGGGCCGGGAGAGAGGGATTTTTTGAAGGGCTTGAGCTGGCTAATGAAGCTTCTTTGAATGGAACTAACATGCTTCGCACTTAGTTACTAGTGTCGTTGCATCCTGGAGGGCTATGGGCCAGAAGAAGCTTTGCCGGCAAGGGCCCTCGACCCTATGTGGGAGCCACATATGCCTCCATGTATCTCTGCCAACAGCTCCAGCCCTTCCTCCTGGGGAATGCACTTCAATTTCACACTGTTCGGTCTTTTTCTGTATAGAATGTTGCCAACGAACTGATACATGGCTGACCGACAGGCTACTTTCTCTGCCTCTTCCTGCTCCTCAGGAAGTTCCCCTATCTGGAGGAATCAGACGATGTGTTGCGCCCATGCTAGAGCCTGGGGCTCGACGGCAAGGACTAAAGGCATCTCCTCTGCCATGGGAGCAGCTGTCTCTACGGCCATGGCCTGAGGCCCGGCCGGAGTTGGTTGCCCCATGGCAGGATCGGCGTCCACGGCAACATCTATGTCAGCGGCTCCAGGGAGCTCGGTGGGGAAGTACTTGCTGGGTCCTGATTTCCTCTGCTTGCTCTGCTCTGTTGATGGTTCAATGGATGGTTGAGTTAACCGAAGCACAAAAGTACCTGGTTCCACAGGTAGCTTGAGGTCAGCGCACTTTGACAGGTAGTTGGCGATGTCGTTCTCCATTCGGGGGACATGCTCCGCCTGTATCCCGTCAATGCGCTCCTCCAGTTTCCTCACTTCATCTACGTAAGCTTCCATCAACGGGCTTTGATAATCCTTGTTGATCTGCCTGACGACAAGCAGTGAATCACCCCTGACAATGAGCTTTTTGACTCCGAGGTCTGCTGCGATCCTGAGACCGGTAAGCAATCCCTCGTACTCGGCAGTGTTGTTTATCGACATCTCCCTAGGAAAGTGCATCTGGATCACATACTTGAGGTGCTCTCCAGTGGGTGCGACGAGCAGCACACCTGCACCGGCGCCTTGCAGCGAGAAAGCCCCATCAAAGTACATAATCCAGTTGCGACTTCTTTCCCTGCCGGGGAGAGTGGTCTTCTGGACCTCTTCATCGGGCATCGAGGTCCATTCCGCAATGAACTCCGCCAAAACTCTGGTTTGGATCGTCGAGTTACTTTCAAACTTCAGACCAAAACTTGACAGCTCCAAGGCCCATTCCACAATCCTCCCTGTCGCATTTGGGTTATGCAGTATCCGTTGCAACGGGAGGCGGGTGACAACGGTGGTGTCGTGGGCTTGGAAGTAATGATGCAGCTTCCTTGAGGCCATAAGGAGGCCGAAGAGCAATTTCTGCACACCAGAGTACCTTGACCTAGCCCCCTGCATGAGGGAGCTGACAAATTAAACCGGGTGCTGCATCATCTTCTTCTTCTACACACTTCACCTGATGGCGTAGGCCCTGTCTCGCTGGTAACAGACTCTTCCGGGTGCCCCGCCCTGCCGGGACCAGGCCCTGCCGGGGGGAGCTTTGGATCGTCATCTACCAAGCCCGCCATCGCTACTGTCTCTTTGCCGACCTCCCTCTGTGCCACTAGTGCAGCACTAACCACTTGATTCGTCGCCGCTAGATACAGTAGTAGTGGCTCTTGTGGTTTAGGTGCAACTAGTATTGGCGTGGAGGAGAGGTACTTCTTCAAATCTTGCAGCGCTGCCTCGGCCTCTGGGGTCCACTCCATTGGGCTAACCTTTTTCAATATTTTGAAAAAGGGAAGGGCACGCTCAGCAGACTTGGAGATGAATCTGCTCATGGCGGCAACGCAACCAGTGAGCTGACGCACATCCTTGATCTGCTTAGGAGCCTCAGTCTGCTCAATGGCCTTGATCTTGTCAGGATTCGCCTCAATCCAACGCTGCAACACAAAGAACCAGAGAAGCTTGCCGGACGGCACGCCGAAAACACACTTCTCAGGGTTCAGCTTGAGGTTGATATTGCACAGATTCGCAAATGTTTCTTCCAACTCTTGCACAAGTGTTGCCTTGTCCTTGGTTTTGACCACTATGTCATCCATATAAGCTTCCATATTTCTCTATAGCTAGGGCTCAAAACCAATTTGGACCGCTCTCGCGAAGGTCGAGCCAGCACTCTTCAACCTAAAAGGAATCCATAAAAAGCAATACGTACCACATGGGGTGATGAATGTTGTCTTCTCCTCATCTTCTCTCGTCATGAAGATCTGATGGTACCCTGAGTAGGCGTTGAGGAAAGACAAAACGTCACACCCGGCCATGGAGACAACAATATGGTCGATGCGCGGCAACGGGAAAGGGTCTTTTGGACAGGCCTTATTGATATCCGTGTAATCAATACACAACCTCCACTTTCCATTTGCTTTGCGCACTACCACTGGATTGGCCAAGCACGTCAGATGGAGTACTCCTCTCACCAAGCGTGCTGCTTCTAGCTTTCTGATCTCTTCCGTGATGAACTCCTGCCTCTCTAGAGCTTGCTTCCTGACCTTCTGCTTGACGGGCTGCGCGTGAGGACAGACAGCAAGATGGTGCTCAATCACTTCCCTGGAAACGCCGGGGATGTCGGATGCTTGCCATGCAAACACATCGATATTCGCCTGCAGGAAAGCGACGAGCTCGCCTTCCTATTTGCTATCAAGGGTGGAGCTTATGGTGAAAGCCCCTCCTGTGCCGTCCTCCTTGACGGGCACCCTTTTGGTCTCAGGTGGTGCAGCTCTGGACTTCTTGCTCTTGCCGGTGGAACTCTCTGGCATGTCCTCGACGGGAGCACAACACTCTGAAGAGCTGTGCTTGCCGGAGTGGGTGCAAGAGGTCTTGCCGGTCTTCTTCCCTCCCGAGGCTTCAGCGGCAGGAGCAAGTGCCTTGGCGGCAGCTGCTCCAACTGCCTCCCGGTAGAGTTGGTTAGCACAGATCAGCGCATCCTTCCTGTCAGAGAGGACGGTGATGATGTTCATCGGCCCAGGCATCTTCAACATGTTGTAGGCGTAATGGGACACCACCATGAACTTGGCCAGTGCCGGGCGACCGAGGATCCCATTGTAGGGCAAGGGGATCTCGGCTACGTCGAAGACAATCCTCTCCATCCTGTAGTTCAACTCACTTCCAAATGTCACGGACAGCGTGACCTTTCCCTTCGGCAGGCTTCTTCTCGGGTGACCCCTTGAAACGCGCCGGTTTCTTCGAGATCTCCATCAGGAATATGCAGCCTTTTGATCACGATAGGCGAGATCAAGTTCAGACCGGCCCCTCCGTCGACTAACATCTTTGTCACCTTGAGGTTGCATATTGTTGGTGAAACCAACAACGGCAAGCACTCGACTGCTGTTTTGCGATCAGGGTGGTCCTCGGTGTCAAAAATGATAGGCGTGCTAGACCACTTCATTGGCTTCCGAGCGTCGACCGATGGCTCCGCCGCCGCAATCTCACGTGCCCACTGCTTGAGCTGGCGGTGACAAGTGTGCAGCGAGGCGCCACCGTCGACGCACATGGCTTCCATTGCTTTCTAAAACTCATGGTCGTCAGACTCGTCTTCCCCGTCACGATCATCGTCTTCCTGTTTCTTGTCGCGGCCCCGGGCGGGCCTCTCTTGCTGGTTATCCTTGCCGTGGAGGCCTTCTTGGCGCCGCACTTCTTACCGGATCCTCCGGCACCGTCTTGACCCTTCTCCTTGTCCCGCCTCTCATACTCAGATTTTTGCTTCTCAACAAGCAGCTCAACTTGTCGGCAGTTCTGGAGGTCGTGGCCCTTGGTGCGGTGGATCTTGCAGTTCTTCTTGTCGGAGCTTCCTGGCTTGTCGGTAGCTACCAAGGCCCTGCAAGCGGCACATCTGGCAACCTCCTTGCCGGGGTCACTTGCCTTGGCCTTCTTGGCAGCACCGTTGTCGTTGGATCCCTCGACGGCAAGCACAGTCTTGCCCTTGCGCTTTCTGTTATGGCGCCGGCCCTTCTTCGTCGGAGCGGTGGTGTCGTCTGTGGAGTTGGTTTCCGCACCAGCATCCTCGTCGGGGTACTTCCCCCCCCTCTTCAGCTTGGGCACACCTGTCGGCCAGAACATAGAGTTCGGCCACATCCTTGACCTTGTTCATCGCCAGCTCTTCACGCATCTTGCGGTTGCACACGTTCTGATGGAACGCGTTGATCACAACGGCGGGGTGAACGTCCGGGATGTTGTACTGCACCCGATTAAACCTCTGGATGTACTTGCGCAGGGTTTCCCTTCCTTATGGAGGATGATATGCAGATCACTCGCCTGACCATGAGCTTGATGGCCTCCAGTGAAGGCGCCAACAAACTCATGACACAGATCCGACCAAGAAGAAATGGAATCCACCGGCAAGTGCATCAACCATGACATGACATTGGGCTTAAGTGCCAACTGGAAGTAATTAGCAAGCACCTTGTCGTCTCGTGCTCCAGCAGCCTGCATCGCGATGATGTAGATGCTGAGGAGCTCCGACGGGTTAGTCTTGCCGTTGAACTTCTCTCCAACGTCGGGCTTGAACATGCAGTGGGAGGGCCATTGGAACTGCCGGTGCTCACGGGTAAAAGTGTGACACTCCAAAAATTTTCCTTTGGTTTTCTTCAAAATTTTGTTGGAATTGAAGGAGGTCTCCAAAACCCTTCCGAAAATTTTCTCTCAAAAGCTTTTTCCCTTTGGCAAATATTTTACTTTTGCATCTCCTTCAACTCTGGTGTTTGGTTTTTAAATTTTTCTTCTGATTGCCCTCTTCTCAAGATTTCAAGAAAAATCTTTGGAGTTTATTTTCCTTTCAAAAAAAAACAAGCCCTAGGAGTTTTACATCCTCTCCAATATTTGAAACCATTCATGATTTTTCCATGCACCACATGGTAAAACCTTCCCAAAAATCTCTCCTTCCACTTTGGGCAATCCAAACATTCTGTCTCAACAAGCTCAACCATTTTCTGAATTTTATTTCAATTATTTCTCCTCCCAAATCTTTTCTGTCTATTATATTGAGCCTAGGTGATTTGCAAAGCAAGTACCTAAATGGATTTGAGTTTTGACCTCAAACCAACTCCCCTGGATGGTCCTTGGTACACACAACCTAGATCAATCAAGATCCACTCCTCTTCTGTTCAAAAATTTCAAATTATAGTCACTGCAAGTTTGGACCAGATTTGCCAAATTTGGTGAAATTCATATCTACACTTCTCCAAAAATTCCATAAAAATTCAGGCAGCCTCTAGATGCAAGGAGAGGCCCCTCCACCAAAAACCAGCTCAAGAAAAAATCCCTACAAGCCTTGATCATTCTGTCCAACACCTTGCATGCCTTTATT
This sequence comes from Aegilops bicornis, assembly GCA_021605145.1. Lineage (NCBI taxonomy): Eukaryota > Viridiplantae > Streptophyta > Magnoliopsida > Poales > Poaceae > Aegilops > Aegilops bicornis. The sequence continues at coordinate 642,433,465 of CM038669.1, forward strand.
CTTGTTCATCTTGATTAAGTTCAGAATTGATGTCGATCTTCGTCAAATTTCAGTCACATGCTCACAATGCACTTGGCACGTTGCTCATGACCTAGCCTGCTTGTCCGGAGCCTCACACGCGTGCTTGGCGCGTTCCTGGCGTCGGTGGCACCCTGGCCGGCTGCGCCGGCGTGTCTTGCGGTGGCAGAACCACCGTAGCGGCCCACATGGAGCAGAACCCGGCATAACACCGTTCGGCGCCGCCCAAACCTCCTGGTAGCCCCGCGTGGCCATTTCCCTGCTAGCGCACGCATGCAGCACCGTCGCCGTGGCACGGCAAGCACAGAGCGTGCTCCCTGCCGCCGACGGGCCCGCGCCGCCCCGTTCCGTCGAGCTCCCCCTAAGCAACCTAACCCCGATGCGTTTAGCACCTAAACGGAACCAGGGAACCCCCACGACGACGCTCAACCTCTGAACCCTCCCGATCAACACCCTGCGCCACCGTAAACTTCGCCGGAGAACCCCGTTCTCGGCAACCGCCTCGGGCCGGCTATAAATAGCACCACCCCGAGCTTGCTCTCACCCCTGCACACCTCCACCACCTCTCTGGTCCTCGCCAAGCCCCTGGAAGGGCCACGAGGAGCTCTTCTTCCTCGACTCCGGCAGCTTCCTTCCGCCTCGGCCTCCACCGCGATTCACTCCGGTGAGGTCATCTCCGGCGCCCTAACCTCGTCAGATACCCTCTCATGCTATCACGAGTCTAACCCCCTCCTCAATTCCACCTCCGCAGCTCTCTCCGACGAGGTCCACGACCACCCGAATCATCGTCCGCCGGAGCAAGCGTCGCCGCCGACGTGGTACCCGTCGGCGACCACCACCACCTCTCACAGACGCGGAATGGCGCCCTGAACACGGAGGTACTCTCCGATCTCCCTGCCTCGCCGTGGATCGCCGGCGACCATCATGACTCTCGGCGCCGACAAGCCCCGACTCCCTCGTTTGAAATTTCAAACTGACGGGTGGGACCGCCCGTCGACCTCTCTTTATTTTTTTTGAATCGTTTTCTGAAAGCGTACTTTGGCAAATACGCTTCCACTCTGAACCATTTTTCTAGACTTTTCTGCAAAGCCCCCTGGAAGTTTTCTGTTTCATTACAGATGGGTCCTTGGACTAAAACCCTTCAAATTTTTGTCTAGTTTTTTATCATGTTTATTTGAAAAATATTTGGATCAACTTTCTGTACCCCACGATATTTACGTTAGCGCGTGTATTTTTGTGTACCGTAGATACCGAAGGAGGTGACGGAACCGCTTGAACTTCATGAGCTAGACCCCGACTACTCCGAACCAGGCAAGCAATGTTTGAACTTTTGATATGATGAGTGTTTGGGCATGTTTGCATTATTTTTTGTATGATGGCACGTTCATGAGCATTTCGATGATAGTTTATCTCGTGAGCATTGAGGCAAATGAGCTCGGTAAATCCATGAGTGTTGGAAACTTGTTGCATGGCCATGAGTTGGCATGAGTATGGGTAAGATGGCAGTGTTGTAGCATGCCAGGCTTATGCCAGATCGTTGACCCCGTGTCAACACAAATCAGTCAGAATTCCGGTCCATCTTCCCTTTCGTACTACCACCTGTTTCCCGCAAGGGATACGTCTTAGTAAGTTGCAACCCACTTCCTGGTACACACCAAATCGAGAGGCCGGGATGAAGGTTCCATGGCCCTGGATTAAAGCCATTCATCCGGTCAGGTGGCATGGGTGTTTCCGGTTGGGACCGAGAGGGGGGCACCCCTTAGAGCGCCCGTATATAAATTTGATCCCATGCTATTCGAGATTGTGATCTCCCCATCTCAAAGTATTTCTTAAACGCTGTCTAGGGTGATTCTTGGCAACGTGAGGTATGATGGGTGTGTACTAGCTAGTTGTGTTTCCTCCGAAATACCGTAAACGGAACTAGTCCTTCGTGACTACGGAAATCCGTTGGCTGTGGACAATTTTGGTACAAACTCTGCAGAGTCAAAATTCTTGAATCCATCTTATTCATGTCCGAGTACCGTGTTCACCTTATTCTGTCAAATATCAGTCTCGGTGACGGAGACTCCCGATAATTACTTGAGTGTTAAATGTTTATTTCCGTTGAATGGACTAACCTGTTTATTTTCTTGTGATGAAGATTTTCCGCGAGCGCTATATCTTGTCAGTTATGAATAATGAATTATAAGCCCTTTCTGCGATGTCGCTCAGACGTCCGACTGTGGCATTGTTGTTATTTATTTTCATTATAATCCCTTTCTGCGATGTCGCTCAGACGTCCGACCGCGGCATTGTTGTTATTTATTTTCATTATAAGCCCTTCTTTCTGTGATGTCGCTCTGACATCCGACTGCGGCATTGATGTTATATATTTTCGTTATAAGCCCTTTCTGCGATGTCGCTCAGACGTCCGACTGCGGCATTGTTGTTATTTATTTTCATTATAAGCCCTTTCTGCGATGTCGCTCAGACGTCCGACTGCGGCATTGTTGTTATTTATTTTCATTATAAGCCCTTTCTGCGATGTCACTCAGACGTCCGACTACGGCATTGATGTTATATATTTTCGTTATAAGCCCTTTCTGCGATGTCGCTCAGACGTCCGACTGCGGCATTGTTGTTATTTATTTTCATTATAAGCCCTTTCTGTGATGTCGCTCCGACGTCCGACTGCGGCACGCATGTATTTTTTTCCTTTAATATAAGCCCTTTATGAGGTGTCACTTAGACGCCCGACTGTGGCATGTTTTACTTATTTATTCACCCTTCGAGGCGTCGCTTCAGACACCCGGTCGGTTTTGAGTTTATCTTCTTTGGGTTTTCGAGCGGACTACCGCCGATTCCCTTCTTATTTATTTTGCTATACTGACTTAATTGAGCATTGTTAAAATTAATCATGACGCATTCATGCATTCATTTGTTATATCTTTCGTCCGAACTATCTTGCGAGTACTTTCATAGTACTCACCTGGCTTGTTGATTTGGCCAGATGCTGACGAAGGCGATCTCATGGATGAAGAGTTCGATAGCGAGTCCGACGCCTAGAGGAATCCCAGTCAGTCTCGTGCGACCCCTGGACTAATCATTGTGATATATCTGCTTCCGCTACCCAAATAAACTCATCGAGCCTCACCTCGGCCTTTCGATGAGCCGCCCGATGATGAGACTTATTAACCACTCCGTTGTGTTATTCCACCAACCACTCATATCTCGAGTCAGTAGTATCTCCACCCCACACCTTTGTGTCATATCCGCCATCATGTATAATTATCGACATGTTTGTAATAATTGGTTGGGCATCCTCAGTCCGACCCTGTAATATTGTAATGCTACTGGCTTCTTGTATCAAAGTTTTGTCTACCGATGTGGAGGATTTTCCTCATATTGGATTTCATAGGTCGGTTGTTCAATAATTTTTTTATTGAAAAACCGGTCGTGACAAAAAGCCGGACAACCCACCTCATAGGGTAGGCCACCATAGCCTCCCGGTGCCGGGTGGTCCATAGTGGGTCCTCCCCGCCTATCCGACTGGTGGCGCGCTCCACGCCGTTGCTCGATGGTAGTTCGAGCGTCTTCATGGGCTTGCTCCTGGAGAACTTGACGCTGATCGCGGTGGGTCCATGGATCGAACGACGTTATGGAGATATTATCACAAGCGTCATCATGATGGATCGACACCCGCGGTGGCTGGCGTGGGGGAGAAGAGTGCATCGTGGCTACATCACCTCCGGCCCTTCCTCCGCTGGGATAAAGTGGCTCGACGGAGCGTCGGCTTACTGGCACCACTGGCTGCGGCTCAGCTTTGTTGGCGATGCCAATGAGGCTCTGGACGGTGGCTTTACACTCGTCGAGCTTCTCCGCAGTAGGAGGGAAGTCGAGGAGTAGCTGCGCGCGCGCCAAAGCTTCTGCTGGCGTGGGTGGCGGCGAAAGCTGCGTGGACTGTGACGCGCTCTGACCTCTAACCACGTTAGAAGGAGTTCTATCACGGTCCTGCGCCCGTACAACATTTTTGCCAGCGCTTCCACGTGCATGCTGGTCTTCTCCGCCCCGCGAGTGATGCGCGGGGCTCTTCCCACGGCGGCGCCCGGGGTCACCTACGTGGTGACGTTGCTCATTACGCACAACTTGGGAGGAGCGCGCCGTGGGCGCCGGCGTGGGTGTCTTGGAGCTCGTCGCGCCGCCAACCGGTGGCACGGCGACACCCCTGGAGGGCCCCGCGCTGCCTGCGGGGGGCCCAGCTCTGTCTCTGGACGTGGCGACACCCGGCCCATCACCTTGCGTATGGACGACGCCGCTCACCAGGCTCTGGCTTCCAGAGCGATGCGGATGTTCGCGGGCCGCGCCGCGGGTTCTGTCCGTGACGGTCCTGCTACTTGCTCGCATTGGTACGGGCAGTCCGGCACCAGATGAGTCGATCGCTGTCATCGTCTTCCTCTTGGGAGCCATGATGACAAGGAACTGCTGAACTAACTATCAAACCAGATTCCCTCAACTGCGCCCCCTACCTGGCGCGCCAAAGATGTCGGTGGAAACGACACCTATGGGACCAACTGGGATCCCTACTACAGTTGCGGGGCGCTGGGTTGTGAGAAGAGCGGGATCAATAGTCAGTTCCAGCACACGGGTCGTTTACCCAGGTTCAGGCCGCGAGGATGCGTAATACCCTAGTCCTGCTTTGGTGTCTATTTCACTGTTCTTGATGTTCTTGAGCTAGCTACGATGACTGTAACTTGTCCGAGGGTCCAAATCCCTATCCAGTATGCCTCGGCCCTTCTTTTATAGTCAAGGGGATCGCCACAGTGGCACACAGGAGGTGGCATCGGTGTACAGTGGCTAAGCTTATCGCTAGCCATTACGGGACAAGATGCATTTAATGCACCCCTTAGGTGTCCCCCTCACTTTATCGGGGACGGAAACCAACCCCCGTCCCGTCCGTCGCCACCCCACCTTGCTCCGACACGCGTCCAGGCCAGCGGTGTGCACGGTGCCATATAGGCTGGCTGGCTGCTGAGCTGGCGCAGTGGTAGGGTCTTCACAGAGATTTGCATGCCACCACGTAGACGCTCGCTGAGTTGGCCTGGAAGCCTCACGTTGACATGGAGGTGCCTGCCTAGCTGGTGGGCTGGCAGCTGCATGGGAAGGGTGGTGGAACCTTGGCGGGCGCGGGTTTATGAACAATATTATCTATGGTGTGTTTGCCGAGATCCGACGAATTGTGGATTTATGGACAAGATTATCTATGAATATTATTTGGTTCTTCTCTGAATTCTTATATGCATGATTTGATATCTTTGCAAGTCTCTTCGAATTATCGGTTTAGTTTGGCCTACTAGATTGATCTTTCTTGCAATGGGAGAAGTGGTTAGCTTGGGTTCAATCTTGCGTTGTCCTTTCCCGATGTGATGAGAGGCAGCAAGGCACGTATTGTCTGTTGCCATCGAGTATAAAAAGATGGGGTTTATATCATATTGCTTGAGTTTATCCCTCTACATCATGTCATCTTGCTTAATGCGTTACTCCGTTCTTATGAACTTAATACTCTAGATGCATGCTGATAGCGGTCGATGTGTGGAGTCATAGTAGTAGATGCTGAATCATTTCGGTCTACTTGACACGGACGTGATTCCTATGTTTATGATCATTGCCTTAGGTATCTTCATAATTATGCGCTTTTCTATCAATTGCTCGGCAGTAATTTGTTCACCCACCATAATACATGCTATCTTGAGAGAGGCCACTAGAGAAAACTATGGCCCCCGGGTCTCTTTTCTATTATATTACATCTCTTTTCCATTATATCGCATCTCGTTTATTATTTTGCAATCTTTACTTTCCAATCTATACAACAAAAATACCAAAAATATTTACTTTACTATTTTCATTAGATCTCACTTTTGCGAGTGACCATGAAGGGATTGACAACCCCTTTATTGCATTGGTTGCAAGGTTCTTGATTGTTTGTGCAGGTACTAGGTGACTTGTGCGTCGTCTCCTACTAGATTGATACCTTGGTTCTCAAAACTGAGGGAAATACTTACGCTACTTTGCTGCATCACCCTTTCCTCTTCAAGGGAAAAACCAACGCAAGCTCAAGAGGTAGCAGGGGTACTGTTCATCCAGCCCTCCATCGGCTACTGTTCAAGCAACCCTCCACAGGGTCCTGTTCATCCACCCCAACCGGCTCGATCGAGGACATGTTCATCTAGCAGCAACGGCCTCTACCCCCACAGGGTCTTGTTCATCCAACCCTGATGTCTACTATGCAACTTTATTCTTGTAGACTCATGTTGGGCCTCCAAGCGTAGAGTTTTGTAGGACAGTAGCAAATTTTCCTAGATGACCTATGGTTTATCAATCCGTGGGAGGACCTATGGTTTATCAATCCGTGGGAGGTGTAGGATGAAGATAGTCTATCTCAAGCAACCCTGCAATCAAATACAAGAAATCTCTTGTGTCCCCAACACACCCAATACAATGGCAAATTGTATAGGTGCACTAGTTCGGCGAAGAGATGGTGATAAAAGTGTAGTATGGATAGTAGATATGAGTTTTTGTAGTGCGAGCAATAAAAAACAACAAAGTAGTAAATAGTAAAATGGAGCACAAACGGTATTGCAATGATGGAAAATGAGGCCTAGGGTGCATACTTTCACTAGTGCAATCTCTCAACAATGCTAACATAGTTGGATCATATGATTATCCCTCAAAGTGCAATAAAGAATCACTCCCGAGTTCCCATTAGCGGAGAACAAAAGATAGAAATTGTTTGTAGGGTACGAAACCACAACAAAGCTATTCTTTCCGATCAATCTATCCTAGAGTTCGTACTAAAATAACAGCAAGCTATTGTTTCCGATCGATCTAATCAAGAGTTCCTACTAAAATAACATCATATGGTACATATCAACCAACTCTAATGTCACCTAGATACCACAATGTCACCGCGAGTACCCATGAGTTAATTATACAATATGTATCAAACAATTTCCGATTCATAATACTCAATCCACACAAAGAACTACAAGGAGATCCCAAAGTTTCTATCAGAGAAAAGATAATAAAAATGTGCATCAACCCCTACGCATAGATTAGCCCAAAGTCACCTCAGGAATCCGCAAGTTGAGTGCCATAACATATATCAAGTGAATCAAAATAATACCCCATTATCACCACGGGTATTCATATGCAAGACGTATATCATGACTTCTCAGATCTGAAGATTCAATCGGACCAGACAAAACTTCAAAGGGTAGAGACTCAATTCATCACAACAAGTATAGGGAGGTGAGAAACACCATATGATCTGACTATATTAACAAAGCCCGTGATACATCAAGATAATGACATCTCAAGATCGCGCGCGAGAGAGATTAAACACATAGCTACTGGTACAAACCCTTAGCCCCAAGGGTGGACTACTCCCTCCTCATCGTGGTGGCCGCCGGGATGAAGAAGATGGCCACCGGTGATGATCTCCCCCACCGGCAGGGTGCCGGAATGGGATCCCGATTTGTTTTCGGTGGCTACAGAGGCTTGCGGCGGCGGAATTTCCGATCTAGGGTCTCCCCAAGGGTTTTCGGAATATTTGGGAATTTATAGGGCGAAGATGGGGTACAGGAGGCCACCGAGGTGGGCACAACCCACCAGGGCGCGCCAGGGCCCGCCCTGGTGAGTTGTGCCCACCTCGGTGGCCTCCCATACCCCTTCTTCGCCCTATAAATTCCCAAATATTCCTAAAACCCTCGGGGAGGCGCGCCCTGGTGGTTTGTGCCCCCCTCGGGGCACCCCCCCCCCCCAGGTGCTTCTCTGGCCCATTGGTGGTCTTTTGGTCCATAAAATATCCACAAAAAGTTTCACTGTGTTTGGAGAACTTTGATTTCTGCACAAAAAACAATACCACGGTAGTTCTGCTGAAAACAACATCAGTTCGGGTTAGTTCCATGCAAATCATACCAAAACCATATAAAATTATTGTAAACATTTCATGAATACTTCATAAATTATAGATACGTTGGAGACGTATCAGCATCCCCAAGCTTAATTCCCACTCGTCCTCGAGTAGGTAAATGATAAAAGAAATAATTTATGAAGTGTGAATGCTAGCAAAGTGCAAAAGTTTGATCAATGACAATTTGAATCACTTTTCCTAGCATCATAACAGCAACTCTTTCTTATAAAACTTATCATGTTAAAGTAGCAACCAATTCACATGTGAAGGTTCAAACGATGAATTCTCTTGAAACTCAACAACCTATGTTCTCAGTCACCATGAAAGTGCAATTCAATTTATTCAACGGAGTCTAAGTAAGAGCTCCACATACTCAACCATCATATAGTCTTCTATGATTGCTAAGACTCACCGCATACACATGAGCAAAATGTTTCAACCGGACACATAGAAAGATAGGGGCTTATAATTTCGCCTCCCAACTTATTCACCTCAAGGGTGATGTCGATAATAATAACTCATGCTACCCATATCCAACTAGATATATGTGTCTAGATCTTTGCTCACCACATGATGCTTGCCAAAAGAGAAAAAATAAAAAGGAATTGAGAAAAAACTTTGACTCGATCTTTGCATAAAAGTAAATACTGAAAAGTAAAAGATAGGCCCTTCATAGAGGGAAGCAGAGGTTGCCATGTGCTTATTTGTTTGTATGCTCAACCCCTTAGTGCAAAAGAACATCACATCATATTGCCCCTTGTGATAGCAACCTTTATTATGCAGTATGTCGCTTTTATTCTTTGCCATCACAAGTTCGTACAATGCTCAATTTTCTCTTACACTAATTGATCTAACACTTTTAGAAGCAATTTTTATGGCCTTATTGCACCGATGACAACTTACTTGAAGGTTCTTTCTCAATCCATTGGTAGGTATGGTGGACTCTCAAAACAATATTTGGGTTTAAGAGTTTTTGGATGCACAAGTAGTATCTCTACTTGGTGCTGAATTTTTGGCTAGCAAAGATAGGGGGCAAGCACCACATGTTGAAGGATCTATGACAATATAACTTCTATGTGTATATGAATAAACATAAATCATTACGTTATCTTCCTTGTCCAACGTCAACAATTTTGGCATATAATATTTTGATGTGGGCTCACAATCACAATAGATTTCCAAGAGAGTGTATTTGCATGTGAAAGATCTCTTCCTTATACTAATTATTCGTGAATTGCTTGTATGACCAATATTGTGATTGTCAAGCTTCAAAAGCTTTCACTTTCTAAACGCGATGTGATGCCACTACTAGGCATCATATGAACATGTAATTTCAGCTCCATGATATTCAATTCATTCAACAATTTACTCATAGGATATAAGTGAAGCACGAGAGTAAATGAGAAACTACTCCAAAAAGATTTAAGTGAAGATCAAGCATGTTGTTATGTAAATGGGTAGCTATTTGAAGACTCTCTTTTATTTAAAACTTTCATATCTAATTAGTTTATTAAAATAACAAGCAAAACAAAACAAAATGACATTCCAATAATAGCACAACTCATGTGAAGAAGCAAGAACTTAGGCTCAACCGATACTAATCGATAATTGTTGAAGAAGAAAGGTGGGATGCCTACCGGGGCATCCCTAAGCTTAGATGCTTGAGACTTCTTGGAATATTATCTTGGGATGCCTTGGGAATCCCCAAGATTAAGCTTTTGTGTCTCCTTAATTCCTCTCATATCACAGTTTCCCTAAATCTCAAAAACGTCATCCACACAAAACTCAACAAGAACTCCTGACATAAGTTAGTATAAATAAATGCAATAACCTTATCATTCTATACTATAGAAAATCACTAAAATAATTATTCAACATTTCATTCTAAATGCCTCTGCATATTTAATAGTCATATCCTCAAATTGAATAATCAGACAAGCAAACATATGCAAAAAATGCAACCATACCAACAATATGCCAAAACAGCACAGTCTCAAAAGAATGCAAGATTCATCATACTTCCCTAACCCCAAAAACTCTGTAAAAAAAATACCAAACTTTAGAAAATTTATCAGAGCTTATTTTGCAAAAAGTTTCAGCACTTTATCACATTCTGACTTTTCTAGGGAATTTTTGCAACAGCAATAAACTTTCTGTTTTGAAACAGCGACATGTATACTTGCAAAATAAGCATGGCAAAGGCTGTCATGGTCACTTTTATTGAAATAAAAGATGCAAAACATTATTCTAAATAACATCAAGAAAAGCCTAACAAAATAAATTTTGCTCCAGGTAAAACTCATATCATGTGACGAATGAGAACATGGCTCCAAATGAGGTTACCGATAATGTTGGAGACGAAAGAGGGGATGCCTTCCGGGCATACCCTAGCTTAGTTGCTTGGATCTTCCTTTAATATTACCTTGGGGTGCCTTGGGAATCCCCAATCTTAGGGTCTTTTCAATCCTTATTCTCCTCATATCGACATCTCACCCAAAACTTGAAAACTTCAATCACACAAAACTTAACGGAACCTTGTGAGATAGGTTAGTATGATAAAGAGCAAACCATTTCACTTTTGGTACTTTCAAAGATAAGATTAATAATTGTTTCCACACAATACCTACTGTAGCATATCATTTCTACAATTTATATTCAGCAATATAAGCCATAGAAACTAGGAAACAAGCAATCTATGCATTGAAAACAGAATCTGTCAAAACTAGAACAGTCTGTAGTAATCTGTACTCAAACCATACTTTTGCTACTCCAAAAAATATGAAACAATTAGGACCATGTGAGAAATTTTTATATTAATCTTCAGCAAAAAGAATCAACTCAAATTCACTCTCCTATTAAAATGAGAGTTATTTTCGTGAGTGCAAAAGTTTCTGTTTTTCAGCAAGATCAAATCAACTATCACCCAACATGATCCCAAAGGCGTTACTTGGCACTTTATTGAAACAAAAGCAATAGAACATGATTACCACAGTAGAATAATCATGTTAACACACAAAAACAGTAGGGGTAAATGTTGGGTTTTCTCCCAACAAGCGCTTTCCTTTAATGCCTTTTAAGCTAGGCATGATGATTTCAATGATGCTCACATAAAAGTAAAGAATTGGAACACAAAGAGAGCATCATGAAGCATATGACTAGCACATTTAAGCCTAACCCGCTTCCTATGCATAGGGATTTTGTGAGAAAACAACTTATGGGAGCAATAATCAACTAGCATAGAAAGGCAAAACAAGTGCAACTTCAAAACTTTCGACTCCTAGAGAGAAAACTTGATATTATTGAGATACGTAAAAGCATATGTTCCTCATAATAATTTTCAGTAGCATCATGGATGAGTTCAACAATATAACTATCACATAAAGCATTCGTTTCATGATCCACAAGCATAGAGAATTTATTACTCTCCACATAAGCAAATTTATTCTCATGAATAGTAGTGGGAGCAAATTCAAGAAAATAACTATCATGTGATTGTAAATTAAAATCATGATGACAAGTTTCATGGTTATCATTATTCAATATAACATATATGTCATCACCATAATCATCATAGATAGCAACTTTTTTATCGAAGTCAATTGAAACCTCTTCCAAAATGGTGGATTCATCACTAAATAAAGTCATGAGCTCTCCAAATCCACTTTCATCATTGTGATAAGATTCAACACCCTCCAAAATAGTGGGATCATTACCTAGAGTTGAAACTCTTCCAAACCCACATTCATCAATGTAATCATCATAAATAGGAGGCATGCTACCATTATAACAAATTTGAACATCAAAACTTGGGGGAATGAAAACATCATCTTCATCAAACATAGCATCCCCAAGCTTATGGCTTTGCATATCACTAGCATAATGGATATTCCAAGAATTCATACTAACAACATTGCAATCATGCTCATCATTTATGCCAAACATTCTATTGAATTCTTGTTCTATCAATTGAGCACAATTTTCCTTTCCATCATTTTCACGGAAGACATTATAAAGATGATCAATAATATGATGCAGCCTCAATTCCATTTTTTGTAGTTTTCTTTTTATAAACCAAACTAGTGATAAAACAAGAAACTAAAAGATTCAATTGCAAGATCTAAAGATATACCTTCATGGACTCACATCCCCGGCAACGGCGCCAGAAAAGAGCTTGATGTCTACTACGCAACTTTATTCTTGTAGACTCGTGTTGGGCCTCCAAGCGTAGAGTTCTGTAGGACAGTAACAATTTTCCCTCAAGTGGATGACCTAAGGTTTATCAATCTATGGGAGGTGTAGGATGAAGATAGTCTCTCTCAAGCAACCCTGCAATCAAACACAAGAAATCTCTTGTGTCCCGAACACACCCAATACAATGGCAAATTGTATAGGTGCACTAGTTCGGCGAAGAGATGGTGATAAAAGTGTAGTATGGATAGTAGATATGAGTTTTTGTAGTACGAACAATAAAAAACAGCAAGGTAGTAAATAGTAAAACGGAGCACAAACGGTATTGCAATGATGGAAAATGAGGCCTAGGGTGCATACTTTCACTAGTGCAATCTCTCAACAATGCTAACATAGTTGGATCATATGACTATCCCTCAAAGTGCAATAAAGAATCACTCCCGAGTTCCCATTAGCGGAGAACAAAAGATAGAAATTGTTTGTAGGGTACGAAACCACAACAAAGCTATTCTTTCCGATCAATCTATCCTAGAGTTCGTACTAAAATAACAGCAAGCTATTGTTTCCGATCGATCTAATCAAGAGTTCCTACTAAAATAACATCATATGGTACATATCAACCAACTCTAATGTCACCTAGATACCACAATATCACCGCGAGTACCCATGAGTTAATTATACAATATGTATCAAACAATTTCCGATTCATAATACTCAATCCACACAAATAACTACAAGGAGACCCCAAAGTTTCTATCGAAGAAAAGATAATAAAAACATGCATCAACCCCTATGCATATATTACCCCAAAGTCACCTCGGGAATCCGCAAGTTGAGTGACATAACATATATCAAGTGAATCAAAATAATACCCCATTGTCACCATGGGTATTCATATGCAAGACATATAGCATGAGTTCTCAGATCTGAATATTCAATACGACAAGACAAAACTTCAAAGGGTAAAGACTCAATTAATCACAACAAGTATAGAGAGGGGAGAAACACCATATGATCCGACTATATTAACAAAGCCCATGATACATTAAGATCGTGACATCTCAAGATCACGCGAGAGAGAGATTAAACACATAACTACTGGTACAAACCCTCAGCCCCGAGGGTGGACTACTCCCACCTCATCGTGGTGGCCGCCAGCATGATGAAGATGGCAACCGGTGATGATCTCCCCCTCCGGCAGGGTGCCGGAATGGGCTCCCGATTGGTTTTCGGTGTCTACAGAGGCTTGCGGCGGCGGAACTTCCGATCTAGGGTCTGCCCGAGGGTTTTCTGAATATCTAGGAATTTATAGGGGCCGAAGAAGAAGTGCAGGGAGGCCATCGAGGTGGGCACAACCCACCATGGGGCGCTGGGCCCTGTGCACGCCCTGGTGGGTTGTGCCCACCTCGGTGGCCTTCCGTACCCCTTCTTCACCCTATAAATACCCAAATATTCTGAAAACCCTTGGGGAGGCGCACCCTGGTGGGTTGTGCCCCCCTTGGGGCACCCCCAGGTGCTGCTCTAGCATATTGGTGGTCTTTTGGTCCATTAAATATCCAGAAAAAGTTTCGTGGTGTTTCGAGAACTTTGATTTCTGCATAAAAAATAACACCACGGCAGTTCTGCTGAAAACAGCGTCAGTCCGGGTTAGTTCCATGCAAATCATACCAAAACCGTATAAAATTATTGTAAACATGGCATGAATACTTCACAAATTATAGATACGTTGGAGACATATCAAACCCCCACCTGGAACTATTCATCCAACCCCCAACAACGCTCACTGTTCATCAAGAGGCAGCAAGTCGATCGGCTTCAATTAGCAGTAGTAGCAAAGGAATCGCTTGATCGGGTTCAGTTAATAGCCAGGGATCGGTCGATCACTTGGGTTTAGTAACGCATAGCCAGTGCAATCGCTCGGGTTCAGTAGGTGAACGCCTCGCTCGGGTTCAGTTAGAGCCCAATGCCTCGCGCATCGCCACAGCGTGCGTGTCACGAGAAAGCGATGCAATCCCTTTGTGCATCGCTCGGCCCCGACCACGCACACTAGGAACTCCCCGATATTTTCCTCGCTCTCGCTTCTACCACGGTTTTTTTCCATCATGGACGGCCCAAAGAATGTCATGCAGCTGCGTCTCCGGCCCGCCCAGGACAAAAAGCCCATTTTTGTCATGATTTTTTGTCATAGAAGTAGGAGCCCGCCACATCGATGATACCGGATTTTGCCACAAATATCGTCATAGAAGTGTCATAAGCATCACAAAAAAAATTTGTTTGGCCCAAAATGTCACGAATGTGTCTTTTTTTGTAGTGCAAGGTTTCACTAGAAGTGATGTAAAATAGTTTTGATAGCAAGATAATTTGTAACAAGGTAACGAGTTACAATAGTAAATAGGGCAGGAAGTGGCCCAATCCTTAATTTTGCTAAGGACAAGCCATATGTGTTCTTATCATGGCTAAAACACTCTTGAGAACACATGGGAATCACACCAAGTTACTGTCACCATGATTCATTAAGTTATGATTCGTGAAGTGTTATGTGGGTGGACCGGAGCTAAGGTATTGTCCTAAATAGAACAAATACCTACTTATGATTGTACCCTTCATGCAAGAATCCGAAACTACAAGATAAGTAATTAAGACAAATCTAACCATACCATTAAACAGTTGAATCCAGACAATCCCTTATGAAACAATTCATAAACTAGATTATGGGTTTCTATCACTCCCACAACCCATCATCTATAGCCTATTTCCACAATGCCTTATCCTAGATCCAAAGATGGTGAAGTGTCATATAGTCGACATTCACATAACACCACTAGAGGAAGAACAACACAACATATCATAAAAATATTGAATGATAGCCAACTTCACATGATTACTAGCAACAAGACTTCTTCCATGTCCTAAAGAACTAATGGAACTACTCAGAACTCATCATATGGATAATGATTAGTAGGTACGAATATATGATGAACAATATAAACATAACAATTTTCCACCAATAAAATCCCTAATCATCAACTACAAGATGTAATCAACACATACAAGTACTCCCAAGTGCCAATCTGAGGTTTTATACACATACCGAACACAAAGGAAGGACTAGGATCTAAAGGTGAGATGGTGCTGGTGAATATGTTTATGATACCCATGATGAAAAGAGTGTTGGTGATGTTGAATGCTTCGATTTCCCCCTCCCATAGGGAAGTTTCCCTAGCAGAATCGCTCCGCTGGAGAGCAAAACTGCTCCGCCCAAGTTCCGGCTCACAGACGGCGGCGGAAAATCCCAAGTATTTTGATTTGTTCTAGATTATTTCTAATTTTATAACTAAAGGGCATTGGGAGACGAAACACCAAGGGCCTACACAGGCAGGTGGCAATGCTAGGGGCAGGGCGCGCCACCAGGCCTTGTGGTTGCCTGGTGGGTCCCCAATGGTCCAGCTTTGCTCCATAATTATTCATATATTTAAAAATAATTCTCCAAAATTCCACGCTGATTTTTGAGCTTCAAAGAATTGTGTTTTCTTTTGTTGCATATTAGGTCAATAATTCTAGTTATTCCGTGATACGTCTCCAACATATCTATATTTTTTGCTTGTTCCATGCTGTTATATTATCATCTTGGATGTTTTACAATCATTTTATAGCAACTTTATATCATTTTTTGGGACTAACCTATTGACATATTGCCTAGTGCGAGTTCCTATTTTTGGCTTGTTTTTTACTTCGCAGAAAATCAATACCAAATGAAGCAAAACTTTTTGGAGGATTTTTCTGGACCAGAAGGAACACGATGGGCCAAAGAAGCACCAGAGGAGAGCTCCAAGGGGAGCAGAACCCACCTGGGTAGACCTAGGGGCCCAGGACCTGGTGGGTTGTGCCCACCTAGGCCGCCTCCCACATCGTCTCTTCACTCTATAAATAACCCGAAAATCCAAAAACCCTAGGGGAGTCAGTGAAACACAATTCCAGCCGCCGCAAGTTCCAGAACCACCAGATCCAATCTAGACACCATCATGGAGGGGTTCATCATCCTCATTGGTGCCTCTCCGATGATGCGTAAGTAGTTCTACAATGGTCTCTCGGAGATCTATTTGGTGTAACTCTTTTTGCAGTCTGTTTGTCGGGATCCGATGAACTTTAAGTTTATGATCAGATATATTTTATCCATGAAAGTTATTTGAGTCTTCTTTTGATCTCTTATATGCAGGATTACTTATACTCGTATTTCTTCATCGAATCTTTTGTTTAGTTAGGCCAACTAGATCGATTTTTCTTGTCATGGGAAGAGGTGCTTTGTGATGGGTTCAGTCGTGTGGTGTTCTTTCCCAGTGATAGAAGGGGCAGCAAGACACGTATTGATCATTGCCATTAAGGATAGCAAGATGTGGTATGTTCCTACATGAATAGATCTTGTCTACATCATGTCACTGTTATTATTGCATTACTCTGTTTCTCCATAAACTTAATACACTAGATGCATGTTGGATAGCAGTCGATGTGTGGAGTAATAGTAGTAGATGCAGGCAGGAGTCGGTCTACTAATCTTGGACGTGATGCCTATATATTGATCATTGCCTGGATATCGTCATGATTATTTAAAGTTCTATCAATTGCCCAACAGTAATTTGTTTACCCGCCGTATTCTATTTTTCTTGAGAAAAGCAACTAGTGAAATCTACTGCCTCGGGTCTATTCTTTATCATATTTTCTTTGCGATATATTATTTGCCACTTTTATTTTCAGATCTATTATTTCAAAACCCCAAAAATACCTTGCTGCAATTTTTTGTTATTTATTTATTTCGCATTTCTGCGAGATCTATTTATCCAATCTACTACAAACCAACCTATCTTCTACCCGGGAGAGATTGATAACCCATCTTACGTGCGGGGTTGCAAGTATTTATTCTTTGTGTGCAGGTACCTGATGTATACTACCCAACCTTCTTCTTGTAGACTCGTGTTGAGCCTCCAAGCGCAGAGTTTTGTAGGACAGTAGCAAATTTCCTTCAAGTGGATGACCTAAGGTTTATCAATCCATGGGAGGCATAGGATGAAATGGTCTCTCTCAAACAACCCTGCAACGAAATAACAAAGAGTCTCTTGTGTCCCCAACCCACCCGATACAATGGCAAATTGTATAGGTGCACTAGTTCGGCGAAGAGATGGTGATACAAGTGTAATATGGATAGTAGATATAGGTTTATGTAATATGAAAATATAAAACAGAAGGTAACTAGTATTAAAAGTGAGCGAAAACGGTATTGCAATGCTTGAAAACAAGGCCTAGGGTCATACTTTCACTAGCGCAAGTTCTCTCAACAATGATAACATAATTAAATCATATGGCAATCCCTCAACGTGTGACAAAAGTCACTCAAAAGTTCCTATCGTGGAGAACATAAGATGAAATTGCTTGTAGGGTACGAAACCACCTCAAAGTTATTCTTTTCGATCAATCCATTGGGCTATTCCAATAAGTGTCACAAACAGCCCTAGTGTTTGTAGTAAAATAACACCATATGATACACATCAATCGACCCTAATGTCCCCTAGATACTCCAATGTCACCACATGTATCCGTGGGTCAAATATACGATATACATCAAACAACTTCAGATTCATAATATTCAATCCAACACAAAGAACCTCAAAGAGTGCCCCAAGATTTCTACCAGAGAAACAAGGACGAAAACGTGCATCAACCCCTATGCATAGATTACCCCAATGTCACCTCGGGAATCCGCGAGTTGAGTGCCAAAATATACATCAAATGAATCAATAGAATACCCCATTGTCACCACGAGTATCCCACGCAAGACATGCATCAAGTGTTCTCAAATCCATAATTGTATTCAGTCCGATAATAGTGAAACCTCAAAGGTAAAACTAAATTTATCACAAGAAGGTAGAGGGGGAGAAAAACACCATTCAACTATAGTACCAAAGCTCGTGGTACATCAAGATCGTGCCATATCAAGAACACGCGAGATATAGAGAGATAGATAGAGATAGACAGAGAGATAGAGAGATCAAACACATAGCAACTGGTACATACCCTCAGCCCCGAGGGTGAACTACTCACTCCTCATCATGGAGAGCGTCGGGATGCTGAAGATGGCCACCGGTGATGGATTCCCCTCTGGCAGGGTGCTGGAACGGGCTCCCGATTAGTTTTTCGTGGCTACACAGGCCTACGGCATAACTCCCGATCTAGGTTTCTTTCTAGGGGTTTCGGGATTTATAGGATTTTTTGTCGTCCATTTCACGTTAGGATGAGTCCACGAGGCAGCGCCAAGACAGGGGCGCGCCCTAGGGGGGCGCCCTCCACCCTTGTCGCTTCCTCGGGAAGCTTCTGCCCCAACTCCGATGCTCCGCGGGCTTCTTCTAGTCCATAAAAAATCACCGTAAATTTTCAGCTCGTTTGGACTCTATTTGATATTCTTTTTCTATAAAAGTCAAAAACAAGGAAAAAAATAGAAACTAGCACTCGGCTCTAGATTAATAGGTTAGTCCCAAAAATAATATAAAATAGCATATAAATGCATATAAACCATCCAAGATGGATAATATAATATCATGGAACAATAAAAAAATATAGATACGTTGGAGACGTATCAAACATCCCCAAGCTTAATTCATGCTCGTCCTCGAGTAGGTAAATGATAAAAATAGAATTTTTGATGTGGGATGCTACCTAACATATTTATCAATGTAATCTTCTCTATTGTGGCAAGAATATTCAGATCCATAAGATTCAAAACAAAATTTTAATATTGACATAAAAACAATAATACTTCAAGCATACTAATAAAGCAATCATGTCTTCTCAAAATAACATGGCCAAAGAAAGTTATCCCTACAAAATCATATAGTCTTGCAATGCTCCATCTTCATCATACAAAGTATTTATCATGCACAACCCCGATGACAAGCCAAGCAATTGTTTCCTACTTTTGATGTTCTCAAACTTTTTCAACTTTCACGCAATACACGAGCGTGAGCCATGGATATAGCACTATGGGTGGAATAGAATATTGTGGAGAAGGCAAAAAGAAGGAGATAGTCTCACATCAACTAGGCGTATCAACGGGATATGGATATGCCCATTAATAGATATCAATGTGAGTGAGTAGGGATTGCCATGCAATGGATGAACTAGAGCTATAAGTGTGTGGAAGCTCAAAAAGAAACTAAGTGGGTGTTCATCCAACTCGCTTGCTCACGAAGATCTAGGGTAATTTGAGGAAGCCCATCATTTGAATATACAAGCCAAGTTCTATAATGAAAAATTCCCACTAGTATATGAAAGTGACAACATAGGAGACTCTCTATCATGAAGAACATGGTGCTACTTTGAAGCACAAGTGTGGTAAAAGGATAGTAACATTGTCCCTTCTCTCTTTTTCTCTCATTTTCTTTGTTTGGGATTCTTTGGCCTCTTGTTTTTCTCTCTTTTTCTTTCCTTTCTCCCTTTTTTTTATTTTTTGTCCGGAGTCCCATCCCGACTAGTGTGGGAGTCATAGTCTCCATCATCCTTTCCTCACATGGGACAATGCTCTAACAATGATGATCATCACACTTTTATTTACTTCATAACTCAAGAATTACAACTTGATGATAACCCACAAGTATAGGGGATCACAACAGTTTTCGAGGGTAGAGTATTCAACCCAAATTTATATATTCGACACAAGGGGAGCCAAGGAATATTTGAAGGTATTAGCCGCCGAGTTGTCAATTCAACCACAGCTGGAGATTACTTATATGCAACAAAGTGATTAGTAGCAAAGTAGAATGGTAGTTTTGATGATAGCAGTAGTAGTAACAGTAACAGTAACAGTGATAGCAGTTATATTGTAGCAGTAACGATCGCAGTAGCAACGGTAGTAACTTAGCAGAAACAATATAAGATAAATTCGTAGGCATTGGATTGGTGACTTGTTGGATGATATTCATCATGTGACAGTTATAACCTAGGGCGATACGACACTAGCTCCAGTTAATCAATATAATGTAGGCATGTATTCCATAAATAGTCATACATGCTTTATTAAAAGAACTTGCATGACATCTTTTGTCCTACCCTCCCGTGGCAGCGGGGTCCATATTGGAAACTAAGGGATATTAAGGCATCCTTTTAATAGAGAACTGGAATAAAGCATTAACACATAGTGAATACATGAACTCCTCAAAGTACGGTCATCACCGAGAGTGGGCCCGGTTGTTGTCACTCCGGGGTTGTCGGATCATAACCATAGAAGATGACTATAACTTGCAAGGTCAAATCTAAAACATGGATATAATGATGAATTCACAAACGGTTCAGATCTGAGTTCATGGCACCCAGGCCCAAAGTGACAAGCATTAAGCATAGCAAAGTCATAGCAACATCAATCTAACAACATAGTGGATACTAGGGATCAGGGCCCTAACAAAACTAACTCGATTACATGATGAATCTCATCCAACTCCTCACCGACCAGCGAGCCTACAAAGGAATTTCTCACTCCCGGTAGGGAGCATCATGGAATTGGCGATGGAGATGGGTTGGTGATGACGAAGAAGGAAGATCCCCCTCTCTAGAGCCTCAAACGGACTCCAGATCTGCCCTCTCGAGGAAGAACAGTGCTTGGCAGTGGGTCCATCTCGCGGATCACGATAATTCTTTCTCCCTGATTTTTTTCTGGAAATATGTGATTTTATAGTATCAGGGGGGTCGTCTGCGGGGCCACCAGGTGGGTACAACCCACCTGGGCGCGCCAGGTGAGGGGGCGCGCCCTGGTGGGTTGTGCCCACCCAGGTACCCCTCTCCGGCAGGTCTTGGCTCCGGAAATTCTTATTATTGATATAAAAAATCCTCACATAGTTTTGTTCCATTCCGAGAACTTTTATTTCTGCACAAAAACAACACCATGGTAGTTCTACTGAAAACAGCATTAGTCCGGGGTAAGTTTCATTCAAATCATGCAAATTAGAGTCCAAAACAAGAGGAAAAGCATGAGAAAAAGTAGATACGTTGGAGACATATCACTCGATACTAGAAGAAAGATATGACTATATGAATGCCTCCGGTGGTGTACCGGGATGTGCAATGACTCAAGAGTGACCTGTATAAAAATTATGAATGGTGGCTTTGCCACAAATACTATGTCAACTACATGATCATTGATATGTCCATTTTGCATCATGTTTTCCTACTATTATTTATGTTGTTTTATTGTATAATAATGCTTTATGGAGTAATTCTAAGGGGGAGAATTCTGGCAGCTGGAAATCTGGACCTGAAAAAGCTACGTCAAGCTACCTATTCTGCACAACTCCAAATGAGCTGAAACTCCCCGAGGATTTTTTATGGAATATTTAATAAATATTGGAGCAAATAGGTACCAGAGGAGGGCCACCAGGTGGGAACAACCCACTAAGCACGCCAGGAGGCCCAGGCGCGCCATGGTGGGTGTTGCCCTCCTCGGCCCACCTCTGGTGCCCATCTTCTGGTATATAAGTCATTTCTACCTTGCAAAAATAGAGGGAGAACATTCGGGACGAAGTGCCGCCGCCTCGAGGCGGAACTTGGGCAGGAGCACTTTTGCCCTCTGGCAGAGCAATTCCGCCGGGGGAACTTCCCTCCTGGAGGGGGAAATCATTGTCATCATCATCACCAACAACTCTCCCATCTTGGGGAGGGCTATGTTCATCAACATCTTCACAACACCAACTCCTCTCATACCCTAGTTCATCTCTTGCGTTCAATCTTTGTATCAAAACTATAGATTGGTGCTTGTGGGTGACTAGTAGTGTTGATTACATCTTGTAGTTGATTACTATATGGTTTATTTGGTGGAAGATTATATGTTCAGATCCATTATGCTATTTAATACCCCTCTGATCTTGAGCATGTTTATCATTTGTGAGTAGTTACTTTTGTTCTTGAGGTCACAGAAGAAATCATGTTGCAAGTAATCATGTGAACCTGCAGACTAAGGCATAGCCTAGTTGTGGGAAGGGGCTGATGCCTTTCCACCCACCCAGGTTCAAGGCATGGTACTTGCGATTTGGGTTTGTTGCACCAATTATACTGTAGGGGGTTCCCTTACAGTCTTTCTGTCAAAAAAAGTAATCATGTGAACTTGATATGTGTTTGATATTTTGATGGTATGTATGTTGCCATTCTCTTAGTGGCGCCATGTGAACGTCGACTACATGACACTTCACCATATTTGGGCCTAAGGGAATGCATTATGGAGTAGTTATTAAATGGTGGGTTGCAAGAGGGACAGAAGATTAAACCCCAGTTTATGCGCTATTCCGTAAGGGACCAATTGGATCCAAAAGTTTAATGCTATGGTTGGAATTTATTCTTAATACTTTTCTCGTAGTTGTGGATGCTTGCGAGAGGGTTAATCATAAGTAGGAGGTTTGTTCAAGTAAGAACAGCACCTAAGCACCGGTCCACCCACATATCAAATTATCAAAGTACCGAACACGAATTAAGCCAACATGATGAAAGTGACTAGATGAAATTCCCGTGCACCCTCAAGAACACTTTGCTTATCATAAGAAACCGTTTTGGCTTGCCCTTTGCCTCAAAAGGATTGGGCTACCTTGCAGAACTTTTGTTACTACTATCGTTACTTTCTCGTTAGAAATTATCTTGCTATCAAACTACTCCGCTACTTACAATTTTGGCACTTGTAGACAATACCTTGCTGAAAACCACTTGTCATTTCCTTCCGCTCATTGTTGGGTTCGACACACTTACTTATCGAAAAGGCTACAATTGACCCCATATACTTGTGGGTCATCAAGGCTATTTTCCGGCGTCATTGCCGGGGAGTGAAGAGCTCTTGGTAAGTGGAAATTGGTAAGGAAACATTATTACTATGTGCTGAAATTTATTGTCACTTGCTACTATGGAAAACAATACTTTGAGGGGTTTGTTCGGGGTATCTTCACCTCGACCGGAACCAGAATTAGTTACCCCTCAACCTACTGCACCTACTGAAAATATTGAATATGAATTTCCTTCGATGTTAGAGCAACTGCTAGCTAATCCTTATGCAGGAGATGGAACCGGACATCCTGATATGCACTTGATATATGTGGATGAAATTTGTGGACTGTTTAAGCTTGCAGGTTTGCCCGGAGATGAAGCTAAGAAGAAGGTTTTCCCTTTATATTTGAAGGGAAAACCTTTACATGGTATAGGCTATGCGATGATATTGGATCTTGGAACTGGAACCGTTTGAAATTGGAATTTCATCAAAATTTATCCTATGCATTTAGTTCATCGTGATCGGATAATTTTTGGCCTCGTGAAGGAGAAAGCATCGCTCTAGCTTGGGGAGGCTTAAGTCAATGTTATATTCATGCCCCAATCATGAGCTCTCGAGAGAAATTATTATTCATAATTTTTTTGCTTGGCTTTCTCGTAATGATCAATCCATGCTCGATACTTCTTGTATTGGTTCTTTTATGAAGAAGACTATTGAATTCCGATGGGATCTTTTAGAAGGAATTAAACACAACTCTGAAGATTGGGAAATCGAAGAAGGTAAAGAGTCAGGTATTGAACCTAAGTTTGATTGTGTTAAGTCTTTCATGAATACCAATGCTTTTCAAAAGTTTAGCACTAAATATGGACTTGACTCTGAGATAATAGCTTCCTTTTGTGAATCTTTTGCTAATCATGTTGATCTCCCTAAGGAGAAGTGGTTTAAATATCACCCACCAATTAAAGAAGAAACTAAAGAACCAGTAAAAGCTAAAGAAGAAACTATCATTTACAATGTTGATCCAGTTGTTCCCACTGCTTATATTGAAAACCCACCTTTTCCTGTTAGGATGAAGGAACATGCTAAAGCTTCAACTATGGTTAACAGAAGTTATGTTAAAACACCCAAACCTTCTGAACAAATCAAAGTTGAACCAAGTGTTGCTATGGTTAAAGATCTCTTAGTTGATAATATTGACGGGCATGTTATTTACTTCTGTGGTGAAGCTTCTAGAATAGGAAAAGTTAAACATAGACCAGCTGTTGGCATGCCTGCTGTCTCGGTTAAGATAGGAGATCACTGTTCATGGGTTATGTGACCTAGGTGCTAGTGTGAGTGCTATTCCTTTCTCCTTATACCAAGAAATTAAAGATGTAACAGCACCTGCTGAAATAGAAGACATAGATGGTACTATTAAACTTCCTAACAGAGATACTATATCACCAATTGGGATTCTTAGAGATGTTTAAGTCTAGTGCGGGAAAATCAAATACCCTACTGATTTCCTTTTCTTAGTACCCCACAAGATGACTTTTGTCCCATTATATTTGGTAGACCTTTCTTGAACACAGTCAATGCTACAATAGATTGTGAGAAACAAACTGTCGGTGTTAGCTTTCACTACTGGAATTAGCTTATTTGCCGCCTGCCACTTCTTTGCCGTCTGCTGGCAGACGTCAAAGAAGGTCTTTGCCGTCAGCCACACGGAAAAGGACGGCAAAGAACTGGCTGATGGCAAACAAGGTCTTTGCCACCAGCTAACTCTTTGCTGCCTGCTGGCTGACGACAAAGAGCCAGCAAACGGCAAAGAGGTGGTTGGGCCGAGTTATTGTCTAACCCAGTACGACCCATCGGCCCCACCTCTTTACCGTCCGCCAGCGTTGGCAGACGGCAAAGAGGTGGGTACGTTCACGGTCGTCCTGCCCCCGTCTCTCTTCTCTCACTCCTTCCCATCCCCACCCACACCCGCTTCGCCGTCGTCGACCCCGTCCGTCGTAGCCGGCCGCCCTGCACCCCTCCCATGTGGCGCCCCGACCTCCACCGCGCCCCCGCCGCCCCTTCCACGTCGCCCCCACCGCCCCCTCCCCTCCATTGCCATCCCCACCCACACCCGCACCGCCGCCGCTGACCCCGTTCGCCTTAGCCGGCCGCCCCGGCACCCCGCACCCTTCCCCTGCGGCACCCCGATCTCCACCGCGGCCCCGTCGCCCCTTAAGTCATATCGGTGCATATAATGGCGAAGAAAAGGTGCATACGGAAGAAAGACACATATGCAATGGGCGTGAAGCCCGGAATATTATTATATTAAGCTTATGTATAAGAAGCCCCCAGGTATAACGAGCGCACATGGTTCAAAGTTGGTGTGTCACGAGTGTGTAATTGAGTCACATTAGAGCTTTAGGGCTAAAAAATAGAAGGGAGAGTATATAAATTAAAAGTAAGTAAAAAGGAACAGAGGGAAGGAGATGAACAAAGAGTTCGGCGCTAGGCGTAGAATCTTCGGAGTCTGGTCGCGTTCCATGGGTTTGGCTCGAGTCGATTATCTGCTGCATCACGCAAGCGGTGCGCTCCTCTGGTGAGAACTTTATCAATGATGAAGGGACCCTCCCACTTGGGCTTGAGCTTGTCCTTTTTCTTCTCCAGTAGGCGTAGAACGAGTTCGCCAATATTATAAGTTTTAGCCCGTACTTCTCTGCTTTGATACCTGCGAGCCTGTTGTTAATAGAATGCGGAACATGCTTTTGCGAAATCGCGCTCCTCCTCCAAGGCATCTAAATTATCCTACCGACCCAACTCGTCCTTTCTCTCTTCATACATGCGCACTCGAGGTGAGTCATGAGTAATATCGCAGGGCAAGACAGCCTCTGTGTCGTACACCATGAAGAAGGGTGTATATCCAGTAGTGCGGTTCGGCGTGGTCTGCAGCCCAAAAAGTACGGAGTCGAGCTCCTCGACCCAATGCTTGTTTGATTCTTTTAAGGATCGCACTAGTCTTGGTTTAATGTCACTCATAATAAGACCGTTGGCGCGTTCAACTTGGCCGTTTGTTTGAGGGTGATGGATAGAGGCGTAATCGAGCTTAATGCCCAAGTTGGTGCACCAAGTTTTCACCTCATCGGCTGTAAAATTGGAGCCATTATCGGTGATGATGCTGTGGGGGACACCATAACAGTGTACGACACCCGATATAAAGTCTATCACTGGTCCGGATTCAGCTGTTTTAACAGGTTTGGCTTCTATCCATTTGGTGAATTTATCCATCATGATCAACACATATTTTTTCTTATGGCTTCCCCCTTTAAGAGGTCCGACCATATCTAGCCCCCAGACCGCAAAAGGCCAAGTTATGGGGATTGTTTGCAGAGCGGTAGGTGGCATATGGCTTTGGTTGGCGAAAAGATGACATCCGACACAATGTTGGACGAGGTCCTGTGCGTCTTCTCGGGCCCTCGGCCAATAGAAACCTGTATGGAAGGCCTGCCTTACAAGGGCCCAAGCTGCGGCGTGGTGACCGCCGAGTCCGGCATGAATTTCCGCCAAGAGCTGTCGTCCTTCCTCCTTGGAGATACATCTTTGAAGTACTCCGGTAGCGC
This sequence comes from Aegilops bicornis, assembly GCA_021605145.1. NCBI lineage: Eukaryota > Viridiplantae > Streptophyta > Magnoliopsida > Poales > Poaceae > Aegilops > Aegilops bicornis. The sequence goes on from CM038669.1 coordinate 642,459,995, forward strand.
TTCTCTTATAGAGTTCTCCCTCGTGGACTTTTTAGGCTTTAGAGCGCCGAACTATGCAGCGTGCCTCGTTTCGGTCCTCGGGGAATTCTTGCCTATTAAGGTAGGCTAAGAAGGGTTCGGTCCATGGGGGCAATGACAACCATGATTAGATGGGCCGAGGGTGTTATTTCGGTGGCGGAGCCCCCGACTATGTCAGTGTCTTCGGTATCTGGGGTTGTGTTTGGATCTGGGCTAGTATTGCTGGTCTCCCCTTGCCACACCACGGATGGCTTGAAAAGCCTTTCCAGAAAGATGTTAGGTGGGACTGGGTCGCGCTTAGCGCCAATGCGGGCGAGAACATTTGATGCTTGATTGTTTTCTCGAACCATGTGATGGAATTCGAGCCCCTCGAATCGAGCTGACATTTTGAGGACGGCGTTTTGATAAGCCACCATTTTCGGATCTTTGGCGTCGAAGTCTCCATTTATTTGAGATATTGCGAGGTTTGAATCCCCACGCACCTCTAGGCATTTAATGCCCATGGAGACAGCCATCCGAGCCTCGTATTCGGCTGCATTGTTGGAGTCTATATATAATATTTGAAGTACGTATTGGACAGTATCTTCGGTGGGGGATGTTAGGACAACAGCTGCTCCCAGACCTGCAAGCATTTTAGAGCCGTCGAAGTGCATGATCGAATTGGAGTATGCACCGTACTTTTTAGGGAGTTCAGCCTCTGTCCATTTGGCGACAAAGTCGGCCAGTACTTGTGATTTAATGGCCTGTCGTGGTTTATATGTGATGCCAAACGGGAGGAGCTCGATGGCCCACTTACACTACACCACGCACCAGATTTCCCTACAGCTGTGTGTTGGGAAAAGTCACTTTCGCCAACAGACAGTTGGTCGGGAAAGCTTCTTTCGGACTGTTGGTCGGCAATATTTTCATACCATGACGAACTGTCGGTCAGGAATACTTAGATATTTGACGTCTCATAGTCGGTCGGGAAAGCTTCTGTCTCCATCCAACTGTTGGTCGGCGATTTATGACGACCGACTGTTGGTTGCCAATTGGGCCGGCCCGTAGATCCCTTCGCGCACGGGGGCCCAAAAGTTGGCGCCCAGCCTCCCTCACATTTTTCCGTTCGGCGCTCTCAGATCCAAATTAACCAAACCTATTATCCTCCCACGCACTCCCTCCGCCGCCGGCGCACCCAAATTCCCCAAACCTTATCCTCTCGCGCGCTGCCTCCACCGCCGGTCAATAGCCATCTAGCAGGCCGCACGTCGTCACCGCGGCAGTGAGGTTGCGGCCCTGTCCCCATCATCCTCCTGCACCCACACCGCTAGCCCCCAAGCACAACTAACCCTAGCTTGTGCCCGGTCACCATCATCCGCCAAGGCCTGGTGGTGGATACCATCGTTCATCTCAGATCCAGGGGTGAGAGAGACGTGGGTTACCTGGGAGACAGGGCACTCACACCCTCGCTCGTAACCGAGGTGCCGAACCGCCGCCGCCACGCCATGGGCCTCCTCCGATCTGCCGTCGCCGGTTCGTTTGAACGAGGATCTGGACGTTGACTGCTGGTGCTTCCCCTCCCCGGGGGTTAGTGTTCTTTTCCTTCTCCTCTCCCTCTGCCCACCTCCCCAATCAGTGCTGTCGTTAGTTGATTTGTTTGCTTTTCCCTTTTCTCTGCAGAAGAAGATCCACAATGACTTGTGGTAGTACTTCCCAGAAAACAGCGCCTGGATCGGGAGCTTGAGCTTGATTATAATGTTAAGAACAGGGATCTATCTGCTAATGGGCTAGCCTGAAATGCAGTATAAGAGCCGGCTATTGCTTGTGTGATTTCTGGAGATGAGAGGATGATAACTTGAGAGGAACAAGCTTGGTGCTATGATTGCAACAAAAAAAACAATACTACAAGTAATGCTTTCAGTATTGTAGGAAATCTTAATTCATTACTTTCTATATATATAAATGTATCCCCGTATCTGTGCTTTGAGAAGAGGGACAACCCCTAGAACTAGCTTCAGGTTCCACAAAAAGTCGAAACGATTGTACTAATGTTTCAGACTTTAGTTAAGCATTGTAGAATTTTTGCAAACATAGGAGTATATCCAATTTTCATGCTCTGAACCAGGCGAGATTTGAGACACACCATACACAAGCCCTGCTAGCGGGCAGAAATAGACCTCTTTGTCAACAACTTCTACAAGGATGATATTGACCTAGAGGCCGGAGCTTTGCTACTCTTTCCGGCCAACAACAAGGTATCGTTTACTTTTTCTCTTCCCACATCCAATTCTTCCCTGTTCCTATACCTCATTCTTATTTCTTGCTATAGGGCAACACACTGCAAGTAGTTTTACACCTGGGCTTTTATTAACTTACAACACTTTCCTCTGTAATTTCGTGTTCTGTAGAACTTAGTTCATTTTTTGTGAATCTAGATAAAATACATATCTAGCAGTTTCTATTTGTACAGTCATGCTTCTATAAATTTTATAGTTGTATTTTCTCCATAAATTTGCTTCGGTAGTTCTATAGCTTCCAGAATAGTTCAGATGTTAAGTGGTTTTACTCTTAGGCTTGTATACGTCTGCAACCTTTTTTATCTGTAATTTTGGAACATTTGTTCTGTAATACTTCATTTCAGTTTCTGGAAACAAGATTAAATATGTACTTATCAGTTTCTAACTTGCAAGCATGCTTCTACACATTTTTTACAGTTGTATTTTATTTAAATTTGCTTCAGTAGTTCTGTAAAACATTTAGAATAGTTCACTTCTGGAATGAAGAGTTAATATGTATTAAGTGGTTTTGTAATTTATCTTTTTCGCTTTTATAGATTTCCAACTGTATTTTGTTTGTAATTTTTCTTCAGTAGTTCTGGAATGAATTAATTAAGCTGCTGTTCTAATTTATTCTCAGTCTTTTTCTTATAGATATCACAGTTGCATTTTTCTGTAATTTACACTTAGACTGAATTAAGTTGTATCGGTCTGCATATATATATTGTTCCGTTGGGTATAGATTACCTTCTTTTTATCTAATTTTTAGCTTTTTGTATATATGAATGTTTTCTATATAATACTTAAGTGGTCTCCTGAATTATGCATTATTTGCTTTCATATTCTACTGAAATGAGTTCTGGTTGCAGATGTGAAGAGAAGAACAAGGAATCGAACATATGTGAAAATTAAGTGATTCTGTGACGAACTTACCAGGCTTTCTCCATGTTCACGTGCAAAGGGGCCTCAAGTGCAACATTCAGGTTAAGTGCACTTATCATGCTGTCACTTTTTTGTTGAATCTATTTTGGTTTGCAGACGTTTTTGGTCTCGTGATGTAAATTCACACATACATTCATTTTGCTATTCTTATTCATGTTACCCTATAAATGTTAGGTATCTAGGAATGTTGCCATGTTCCGTTCTTTATATACTAGATATAAATATCCATCCCAAATTTTCTGTTTAGATGACAATTGAGGCACTTTCTTTACTCTGTTCTAAAAGGTTTGACCAAGTTAATTTGTTGTAACTACAAACTAGAATATGTATATGGACCTGACTTTTGTTATTGGAGTTGAGCATATATTTGTGTTGGAAATGCCCTCTTAAATATTTTCAAATTCAGAGATTTCGAGCGAGCTAATGAGTATTAGAATCCCTATTTTTAATGTAGCCTTTTTTAGACAATTAAATATACGGCACTTCAAGAGGCGTAGATTGTCAAGTCGTGGTTAGCATCAGAAATTGTCCGCCTATATTATTTGTTAGAGATTTTAGTTCTGCCACTAATACCATCATTTTCTTATTCATGTTTGGTGAAATATCGAGTTAAATCTCTGTAGTACCTTGGTTTATAGCATCAGGAATTAGTTAAGCCATGGACACATGACATGGTTTTGTAGACATCTTCCTCATTTTCTTTCTGCCCCCTCCTTTCAATTATGGCAAGTGCTACACATGGATGTATGCCTAGTTCCTGTTCTAGCTGCTCCTCTTACCTAGTTCCCCATATGACACTTTCTGTAGTTCGCTTTGTTATTTGAATTGTTACATGTTCTGATTGCATGACTTAGGTGATCTTTTTTCCACTTTTGGTATGGATAGCTAAGCCCTTCTATTATTTCTCGAAACTAGTCTGTAAGCAGTCAACACTATTTACATGTAAATATTTTAAGATATAATATCATTTCTAGCAGCACGTGGTTCACTGAACAAAAAAAGGGACTGCTTCACATATGGAATGTTTGCAAATTAAAAAAATCAAAGGAAATTCATTTTTTGTAGTGTATTATAATTGGGACTTGTTTAACTTCTGTAGGAAGCAAACAGAAGGACTGCACTCACAATGGACAATGAAGCCAGTGATCCACGTCAACTGGATATTTTAGCTTTCATTTTGTACAACTATGTCTTATTTTAGAACCTTTTGTGAACATTATGTATGATGTCTTGGTGGTTATGTCTAGAACAGATTGAAGTATATGTATATCACAACTTTTTAATGGAATAGAAAAATGTTTGGTGTACCTGATGTATGGTGTCTTGTGTTTATGTTTTGAAGAGGAGAACTATATGTATGTAACAATTAGTACCATGTGTTAATTAAAGTTGTGGTTGGCTAAACAAAATGTTGGCGTAATGTTGGTCGGCAAAAGAACACGACGTCGGATTGTTGGTTGGCAAAGGTTCTTGGCAGGGCCATCGGAATGTTGGTCGGCAAAACAAATGCTGTCAGATAGTCGGTCGGGAAAGAGGCCAACAGAAAGTTGGTCGGTAAAAAACATCATCGGACAGTCGGTCGGGAAAGATTCTAATTAGCCGTCAAACAGTCGGTCGGAAAAGGTATGTCAGTCGGGAAAGGCTTTTCCCGTCTGGACTTTCCCCAACAAACATGGTCGGTCGGCAATAGTTTTTCCCGACCGACTGTTTGTTGCCAGAGGCTGTTTTCCCAACCAATCAGGTTGTTGGGGTTGCAGTGTTGTGGTGTAGTGTTAGCAATCCGGCCCGTTGCATCGCGGTTGTTTATTATGTCATTGAGTGGGACTTCGGAGGCCACCGTGATTGAACACTCTTGAAAGTAGTGTCATAGTTTTCGGGATGCCATGAAGATCGCGTATGTTATTTTTTGATAATGGGGGTACCAAGATTTGCATGGTGTGAGGACAGTGGATACGTAATATACCAGGTTTTGAAGCGGGAACTTGTGTCCGTCCTCCTCTCGTTCGACGACGAGCGCTGCGCTCACAACTTGGTGTGTTGCAGCTATGTATAGCAACATGGGTTCGCCTACGCTTGGTGTGGCCAGGATTGGGTTGTTTGCTAAAAGAGATTTTATTTCTTCCAGTCCGGTCGTCGCTGCGTCCGTCCACTCTAAGTGTTCGGTGCGTTGAAGAAGGAGATAGAGTGGCAGTGCCTTTTCTCCCAATCTGGAGATAAAGCGGCTTAAGGCTGCCACACATCCAGTTAGTTTCTGGATTTGTTTAAGATCTGTTGGGGTAGCCAACTGTGACAATGCTCGGATTTTGGCGGGGTTTGCTTCAATTCCTCTATTGGAAACAATGAAACCTAGTAGCTTTCCAGCGGGAACGTCGAAAACACATTTTTCCGGATTGAGCTTGATGTCATATGTTTGGCGATTGTCGAATGTGAGCCTCAGATCGTATATTAAAGACTCGACGTGTCTGGTCTTAATGACCACGTCATCCACATATTCTTCAACTGTTTTATTGATTTGTTTCTCCAGGCATGTTTGAATCATGCGTTGGTAAGTTGCCCCGGCGTTTTTAAGCCCGAAAGGCATAGTGTTGAAGCAAAAAGGGCCGTATGGGGTGATGAATGCCGTTGTGGCTTGATCCGACATCACCATCTTGATTTGATGGTATCCGGAGTATACATCGAGGAAACACAGTGTGTCGTGTCCTGTGGTAGCGTCGATGATATGATCAATGCGGGGGAGAGGGAAGGGATCCTTAGGGAAGGCCTTGTTGAGGTCTTTGAAATCGACACACAGGTGCCAGGATTTGTCCTTCTTTGGTACCATCACCAGGTTTGCTAGCCAATCCGGGTGTTAAATTTCTCTTATGAATCCGGCTTCGAGTAGCTTGGCCAGCTCCTCTCCCATGGCTTGTCATTTGGATACGGAAAAGCGTCTAAGTGTCTTCTTGACCGGTTTATATCCCTTCAATCTGTTGAGGCTATGCTCGGCCAGCCTGCGTGGGATTCCTGGCATGTCTGAGGGGTGCCAGGTGAAGATGTCCCAATTCTCGCGTAGAAACGTTCGCAGTGCGACGTCGATTGTGGGGTCCAGCTGTGCCCCGATGGATGATGTCTTTGTGGAGTCTGTTGGATGGACTTGGAATTTGACTATTTCATCCGCTGGTTTAAAGGAGGTGGACTTGGATCGTTTATCGAGTATCACGTCATCCCTGTCCACTGTGGAGCGTAATGCAGTTAATTCTTCGGCCGCGAGGGCTTCGGACAGTGCCTCAAGGGGTTTTTTTCGGCGCGGAGTGCTATGTCCAGATCACTGGCAAGGGTGATGATTCCATTGGGCCCGGGCATCTTGAGCTTCATGTACCCATAATGGGGTATAGCTTGGAAGCTCGCGAATGCATCTCTCCCCAAGAGGGCGTGGTATCCACTTCTGAAGGGGACCACTTGGAATGTTATCTCTTAGAACCTGTAATTCTCCGGCGTGGCGAATACCACATCTGGTGTGATTTTTCCCGCACATCGTGCCTCCCATCCGGGAATAATTCCTCGGAAGGTTGTGCTGCTTTGCTCAATGCGGCTCTTGTTTATTTCCATTTTGTTGAGGGTTTCCTCGTAAATGAGGTTTAATCCGCTGCTGCTGTCCATGAGCACTTTGGTAAGCCGGAAGCCATCCATGATTGGACTAAGGACCAAAGCGGTTGGTGCCCAGACTGTTCTGAATTGCGGTTCGTCACTGGCATTAAAAGTTATGGCCGTGTCATTCCAAGGGTTTATTGCTGCAATTTGACAAACTTCGGCAATGCTGCGGAGTGTTCGCTTACGCCTGTTATTCGAGGCAAAAGTCTCAAAGACTGTCAACACTGTATTGTTGTTTTCTGTGGGATGATGCTCTGCGGGATTATTGATGAGGAGATCCTCGCCTCTCTTGGCCACCTGCCGAAGTATCCAACATGCTCTAAGGCTATGTGTTGGTACGGTATCCGGTGTGGTGTGAATTTTGCATGGCCTATTGAGTCATCCCTCCAATACACTTCCGCGCCCTGTAGTGGGCTTCGGCTTCTTCATGATTGGATCGGGTGACCGATGAGGGTACACCCTTTTTGTTCGAACGAGGGGTTTAGTGAGAGCCAGTGGGTCCCAAAAGGCTGTCTGGATTTTCTAGGCGCTTTCCATTGCGCAGTACTTCTGTACTATGGCCGCCAAGTCAGTGAAGTGTGATATGCGACGGTGTTTTATGGCGTTAAGAATTCCCTTGTCCGTGCAATTTCTGCAAAAGAACGAGATGGAGAGTCCCGAACTGTGCGTCTAAGGCTAATGGTAACAGGAGGCGGGGGACACGATGTTTACCCAGGTTCGGGCCCTCTCTATGGAGGTAATACCCTACTTCCTGCTTTATTGCTCTTGATGATATGAGTATTACAAGAGTTGATTTACCACGAGATCGAGGAGGCTAACCCTAGAAGCTAGCCTATGATTATGATTGTCCTTGTCCTACGGACTAAACCCTCCGGTTTATATAGACACCGGAGGGGGCTAGGGTTACACCGAGTAGGTTACAGAGAAGGAAATCTACATATCCGAATTGCCAAGCTTGCCTTCCACGCAATGGAGAGTCCCACTCGGACACGGGACGAAGTCTTCTATCTTGCATCTTCACAGTCCAACAGTCCGGCCAAAGTATATAGTCCGGCTGTCCGAGGACCCCCTAATCCAGGACTCCCTCCGAGGACATTCGGTACGAAGCGCCGCCGCCTCGAGGCGGAACTTGGGCAGGAGCACTTTTGCCTCCCATGAGCAATTCTACTGGGGAACTTCTCCTGAGGGGGAAATCATCGTCATCATCATCACCAACAACTCTCCCATCTTGGGGAGGGCTATCTTCATCAACATCTTCACAGCACCAACTCCTCTCAAACCCTAGTTCATCTCTTGCATTCAATCTTTGTATCAAAACTATAGATTGGTGCTTGTGGGTGACTAGTAGTGTTGATTACATCTTGTAATTGATTACTATATGGTTTATTTGGTGGAATATTATATGTGCAGATCCATTATGATATTTAATAGCCCTCTGATCTTGAGCATGTTTATCATTTGTGAGTAGTTACTTTCGTTCTTGAGGTCATGGGAGAAATCATGTTGCAAGTAATCATGTGAACTTGATATGTGTTCGATATTTTGATGGTATGTATGTTGCCATTCTCTTAGTGGTGTCATGTGAACGTCGACTACATGACACTTCACCATATTTGGGCCTAAGGGAATGCATTGTGGAGTAGTTATTATATGGTGGGTTGCGAGAGTGACAGAAGCTTAGACCCCAGTTTATGTGTTATTCCGTAAGGGTTTGATACGTCTCCAACGTATCTATAATTTATGAAGTGTTCATGCTCATATATTATCATTATTGGATGTTTTACAATCATTTTATAGCAACTTTACATCATTTTTTGGGACTAACCTATTGACCCAGGGCCCAGGGCCAGTTGCTGTTTTTTGCTTGTTGTTTACATCGCAGGAAATCAATATCAAACGGAGTCCAAACACCGTGAAACTCCTTGGAGAATTTTTATGGACCAGAACACCTAGGATGGGCCAGAGCAGCATCTGGGGGTGCCCCGAGGGGGCACAACCAACCAGGGCACGCCTAGGCCCCAGGCGCGCCGAGGTGGGTTGTGCCCACCTTTGTGGCCTCCCACACCCCTCTTCGCCCTATAAAATCCCAAATATTCCTAAACCCTTCGGGGTAGACCTAGATCAGAAGTTCCGCCGCTACAAGGCCTTTGTATCCACGAGATCCAATCTAGACCCCATTCCGGCACGCTGCCGGGGGGGAAATCATCACCGATGCCCATCTTCATCATCCCGGCGGCCACCATGATGAGGAGGGAGTAGTCCACCCTCGGGACTGAGGGTTTGTACTAGTAGCTATGTGTTTAATCTCTCTCTCTCTCTCTCTCTCTCTCTCTCTCTTTCTCTCTCTCTCGTGTTCTTGAGATGTCACGATCTTGATGTATCGTAGGCTTTGATAATATAGTCGGATCATATGGTGGTTTCCCCTCTCTATCTTGTTGTGATGAATTGAGTTTTCCCTTTGAGATTTCGTTGTTATCGGATTGAATACCTTTATGGATTTGAAAACACTTGATATATTTCTTGCAATTGGATACTCATGGTGACAATGGGGTATCGTATTGATTCACTTGATATATGTTTTGGCACTCAACTCGCGGATTCCCGCGATGACATTGCGGTAATCTATGCATAGCGGTTGATGCACGTTCTCTTCTTTTGTTTCTCCGGTAGAAATCTTGGGGCACTCTTTGAAGTTCTTTGTGTTGGATTGAGTATTATGAATATGAATTTTCTTTGGTGTTATTTTAGTACGAACTCCTAGGATGGATCAAACGGAAAGAATAGTTTTGTGTTATTTTAGTATGAACTCTTGAACAGATCGAACAGAAAGAATAGCTTTGAGGTGGTTTTGTACCCTACAAACAATTTATTCTTATGTTCTCTACTAGAAAGGAACTTTCGAGTGATTCTTCATCGCATTATGAGGGATAATCATATGATCCAACTATGTTAGCATTGTTGAGAGATTGCACTAGTGAAAGTATGCACCCTAGGCCTCATTTTCCATCATCGCAATACCGTTTTTGTGCATGTTTACTATTTGCAACCTTGATACTTTTATTTATTCAGATTATAAAAATATATTTCTACCATCCATATTACACTTTTATCACCATCTCTTTGCCGAACTAGTGCACCTATACAATTTGCCATTGTATTGGGTGTGTTGGGGACACAAAAGATTTCTTGTATTTGGTTGCAGGGTCATTTGAGAGAGATCATCTTCATCCTACACCTCTCATGGATTGATAAACCTTAGGTCATCCACTTGAGGGGAAATTGCTACTGTCCTACAAAACTCTGCGCTTGGAGGCCCAACACGTGTCTACAAGAATAAAGTTGCATAGTAGACATCAAGGACCGATTGGATCCAAAAGTTTAATTCTATGGTTAGAATTTATTCTTAATACTTTTCTCGTAGTTGCAGATTCTTGCGAGAGGGTTAATCATAAGTAGGAGGTTTGTTCAACTAAGAATAGCACCTAAGCACCGGTCCACCCACATATCAAATTATCAAAGTACCGAACCCGAATTAAGCCAACATGATGAAAGTGACTAGATGAAATTCCCGTGTACCCTCAAGAACAATTTGCTTATCATAAGAAACTGTTTTGTCCTGTCCTTTGCCTCGAAAGGATTGGGCTACCTTGCAGCACTTTTTTTACTACTATCGTTACTTGCTCGTTACAAATTATCTTGCTATCAAACTACTCCGCTAATTACAATTTTGGTACTTGCAGACAATACCTTGCTGAAAACCACTTGTCATTTCCTTCTGCTCCTCATTGGGTTCGACACTCTTACTTACCGAAAAGGCTACAATTGACCCCATATACTTGTGGGTCATCAATCATGCAAAGCAATATGATAATGATGAAGCGTGTCATAATAAACGGAATGGTGGAAGTTGCAAGGCAATATATCTCGGAATGGCTATGGAAATGCCATAATAGGTAGGTATGGTGGCTGTTTTGAGGAAGGTATATGGTGGGTGTAATGCACCGGCGAGAGTTACGGGGTACTAGAGAGGCTAGCAATGATGGAAGGGTGAGAGTGTGTATAATCCATGGACTCAACATTAGTCATAAATAGCTCACATACTTATTGCAAAAGTCTATTAGCTATCGAAACAAAGTACTACACGCATGCTCCTAGGAGGATAGATTGGTAGGAAAAGACCATCGCTCGTCCCCGACCATCACTCATAAGGAAGACAATCAAAAAATAAATTATGCTCCAACTTCGTCACATAACGGTTCACCATATGTGCATGCTACGGGAATTACAAACTTTAACACAAGTATTTATACCAATCCACAATTACTCACTAGCATGACTCTAATATCACCATCTCTTTATCTCAAAACAATCATAAGGAATCAAACTTCTCATAGTATTCAATGCACTTAATATGAAAGTTTCTATTATATCCCTCTTGGATGCCCTTCATATTAGGACTAAATTCATAACCAAAGCAAATTACCATGTTGTTTAGAGAGACTCTCAAAATAATATAAGTGAAGCATGAGAGTTCATCAATTTTTTCAAAATAAAACCACCACCGTGCTCTAAAAAGATATGAGTGAAGCACTAGGGCAACTACCCAACTCAAAAGATATAAGTGAAGCACATATAGGGTATTCTAATAAATTCACAATTCATGCGTGTCCCTCTCAAAAGGTGTGTTCTGCAAGGATGATTGTGGAAAACTAAAAAGCAAAGACTCATGTCATACAAGACGCTCCAAGCAAAACACATATTATGTGGTGAATAAAAATATAGCTCCAAGTAAGGCTACCGATGAACAAAGACGAAAGAGTGGATGCTATCCGGGGCATCCCCAAGCTTAGGCTCTTGGTTGTCCTTGAATATTACCTTGGTGTGCCTTAGGCATCCCCAAGCTTAGGCTCTTGCCACTCCTTATTCCGTAGTCCATCGAAACTTTACCCAAAACTTGAAAACTTCACAACACAAAACTCAACAGAAACCTCGTAAGCTCCGTTAGTATAACAAAGCAAATCACCACTTAGGTACTGTTGTGAACTCATTCTATATTTATATTGGTGTTATATCTATTGTATTCCAACTTCTCCATGGTTCATACCCTCCGATACTACTCAAAGATTCATCAAAATATGCAAACAACACAATGAAAATAGAATCTGTCAAAAACAGAACAGTCTATAGTAATCTGGAAACTTCTTATACTTCTGTAACTCCAACAATTCTGAAAAATTAGGACAACCTAGGCAATTTGTATAACAATCTTGTTTAAAAAAATTCAGATCAAAATCACGCTTCTATGATTTTTGAAAATTATTTTACTAGGCGTAAAAGTTTCTATTTTTTGCACAGAATCAAGTCAATTATCACCATAAACCATCCCAAAGGTCTTACTTGGCTCAAACACTAATTAAAACACTAAAACACAATAACTACAGAATTAATATTGTGTATTTATTGAAAAATAGAAGCAAAAACAAGAAACACGAAATAAAATTGGGTTGCCTCCCAACAAGCGATATTGCTTAACGCCCCTAGCTAGGCATGATGATTTCGATGATGCTCACATAAAAGATAAGAATTGAAACATAACGGGAGCATCAAGAAGAATATGACAAGCAAATTTAAGTCTAACCCACTTCATATGCATAGGTATTTTGTGAGCAAACAATTTATGGGAACAAGAATCATCTAGCATAGGAAGGTAAAACAAGCAAAACTTCAAGATTTTCAACACATAGAGAGAAAACTTGATATTATTGCAATATGTAAGAGCATATGTTCCCGTCTCATAGTAATTTTCAGTAGAATCATGAATGAATTCAACAATATATCTATCACATAAATCATTATTCTCATGATGCACAAGCATATATATTTTACTACTGTCCACATAAGCAAAATTCTTCTCATTCGGAATAGTGGGAGAAAACTCAACAAAATAACTATCATGTGAGGAATAAACTAATAGAGAACTAAAATCTTGATGTCAAGTTTCATGGTTACCATTATTATTTTTATCATGCATGTCATCACAATAATCATCATAGATAGCAACTTTGTTCACATAATCAATTGGAACCTCTTTCGAAATAGTGGATTCATCACTAAATAAAGTCATGACCTCTCCAAATCCACTTTTATCAATATTATGAAAAGATTCAACACCCACCAAAATAGTGGGATCATTAGTACCTAGAGTTGACACTCTTCCAAACCCACTTTCATCAGCATAATCATCACAAATAGGAGGCGCTTTCATCATAATGAATTTTCTCATCAAAACTTGGGGACAAAAAATATCATCTTCATCAAACATAGCATCCCCAAGCTTGTAGCTTTGCATATCATTAGCATCTTGGATATTAAAAGAATTCATACTAATAACATTGCAGTCATGCTCATCATTCAAATATTTAGTGCCAAACATTTTATGAACTTCTTCTAACACTTGAGCACAATTTTCCTTTCCATCATTTTCACGAAAGACATTAAAAAGATGAAGCATATGAGGCAACCTCAATTCCTTTTTTTGTAGTTTTCTTTTATAGACTAAACTAGTAATAAAACAAGAAACTAAAAGATTCAATTGCAAGATCTAAAGATATACCTTCAAGCACTAACCTCCCCGGCAACGGCGCCAGAAAAGAGCTTGATGTCTGCTACACAACCTTCTTCTTGTAGACTCGTGTTGGGCCTCTAAGCGCAGAGTTTTGTAGGATAGTAGCAAATTTCCCTCAAGTGGATGACCTAAGGTTTATCAATCCGTGGGAGGCGTAGGATGAAGATGGTCTCTCTCAAACAACACTGCAACCAAATAACAAAGAGTCTCTTGTGTCCCCAACAAACCCAATACAATGGTAAATTGTATAGGTGCACTAGTTCAGCGAAGAGATGGTGATACAAGTGTAATATGGATAGTAGATATAGGTTTTTGTAATCTGAAAATATAAAAACAGCAAGGTAACTAGTGTAAAAGTGAGCGAAAACGGTATTGCAATGCTTGAAAACAAGGCCTATGGTTCAAACTTTCACTAATGCAAGTTCTCCCAACAATGATAACATAATTAAATCATATGGCAATCCCTCAACGTGCGACAAAAGTCACTCCAAAGTTCCTATCATGGAGAACATAAGATGAAATTGCTTGTAGGGTACGAAACCACCTCAAAGTTATTATTGATCAATCCATTGGGCTATTCCTATAAGTGTCACAAACAGCCCTGGAGTTTGTAGTCAAATAACACCATATGATACACATCAATCAATACTAATGTCACCTAGATAGTCCAATGTCACCACAAGTGTCCTATGCATAGATCACCCCAATGTCACCTCTGGAATCCGCAAGTTGAATGCCAAAATATACATCAAGTAAATCAATAGAATACCCCATTGTCAGCATGGGTATCCCACGCAAGACATACATCAAGTGTTCTCAAATCCATAATAGTATTCAATCCTATAATAGTGAAACCTCAGAGGTAAGACTCAATTCATCACAAGAAGGTAGAGGAGGAGAAACGCCATATGATTCAACTATAGTAACAAAGCTCACGATACATCAAGATCGTGCCTTATCAAGAACACGAGAGAGAGAGAGAGATCAAACACATAGCTACTGGTACATACCCTCAGCCCCGAGGGTGAACTACTCCCTCCTCTTCATGGAGAACACCGGGATGATGACGATGGCCACCGGTGATGGTTTCCCCCTCCAGTAGGGTGCCGAAACGGGCTCCCGATTGGTTTTTCATGGCTAAAGAGGCTTGCGGTAGCAGAACCCCTGATCTAGGTTTCTTTCTGCGGGTTTCGGGATTTATAGGAATTTTTGACGTCGGTTTCACGTCAGGGGGGGGGGGGGGGTCCTCGAGGCAGGTGCAAGATAGGGGGCACGCCCTAGGGGGGTGCGCCCTCCACCCTTGCCGCTTCCTCGTGAAGCTTCTGGACCAACTCCGATGCTCCGTGGGCTTCTTCTGGTCCATCAAAAATCACCATAATTTTTCAGCTCGTTTGGACTCCATTTGATATTCCTTTTCTGTAAAACTCAAAAACAAGGGGAAAACAGAAACTGACACTGGGCTCTAGGTTAATAGGTTAGTCCAAAAACTAATATAAAATAGCATATAAATGCATATAAAACATCCAAGACGGATAATATAATAGCATCGAACAATAAAAAATTATAGATACGTAGGAGACATATCAGTACTGTTTACATAGTGTTGCTTGGTTCTCCTATTGGTTTGATAAACTTGGTCTCATCACTGAAGGAAATACCTACCGTAGTTGTGCTGCATCATCCCTTCCTCTTCGGGGAAAATACTAACGCGGACATCAGCCATCAAGAAAGGATTTTTGGCGCCGTTGCCAGGGAGAAATCATCATCATCTATCAGGTTCCTAATCAAAAATATCATCTCCTTTCAATTTACATTATTTGCCATTTGCCTCTCGTTTTCATCCCCCCACTTCACATAAAATTTGCTGTTTTATTCGCCCTCTTTTTCGTCTGCTGTTTTCTCATCAGATCTGTTTTTGTGTGTGTTCTAGTTTGCATAGTCATGATGCCTCAAAGAAAATATTATGATGTTGCTTATCCCAATATTTTGCTTGAAATCAAAAAAAGTACTAAGGAATATATGAATACACAATTTGAGCACAATAAATATTTTACCCAGGAACTTAAGGAACACTCTGTTGTGTTGGATGCTATAACAAAACAACTTGATGATATTAGTAGAGAAGTTTGTAATCTCCAATCTAAATATGCTTTTGCTGAAAGTTTGCTAGGAAAAATTTCCAATGCACAAGCTACCCTAGTTAATCAATGGATGCAAACCAATCTCGTTAGAAGAAAACAATGATGAAGATCTTAAGGTGATTGGACTTTATTCTATTGATTCTTTGTTTAGTAAAATTAAAATTGATGATAAAGGGACTGAAGAAGAGTCAACTTTAGTTAGAAGACGTCCCGATAATTTGGAGGGTGAAAATCGTGTTGAGGAAATTGATAAAAGTGGGTTTGGAGAGGTAAAAACTTTAACTAGTGATGTGCCCACTCTTTTCGGTTTCAAAGACTTTAATTATGATAATTGCTCTTTGATTGATTGTATTTCTTTGTTGCAATCCATGATAAATTCACCCCATGCTTATGAACAAAATAAAGCTTTTACTAAACATATCGTAAATATCATTATGAAAGCTTTGGAAGAAAAGTTGGAATTAGAGATCTCAATTCCTAGAAAATCACATGATGAATGGGAACCCACCATTGAAGTCAAGATTAAAAATTATGAGTGTTTTGCTTTGTGTGATTTGGGTGCTAGTGTTTCCACATTTCCGAAATCTCTTTGTGATGTGATTGGTTTTACCGATATGGAAGAGTGTTCTTTAAAGTTGCACTTTGCGAATTCGACTATTAAAAAGCCTATGTGAAGAATTAATGATGTTCTTATTCTTGCAAATAGGAATTATGTGCCCATATATTTTATTCTTCTTCATATTGATTGCAATCTGTCTTGTCCAATTATAATTGGTAGACCGTTTTACCGCACTATAGGTGTCGTGATTGATATGAAAGAAGGCAATATTAAATTTAAATTTCCATGAAGCTAGAGTATGGAGCACTTCCCTAGAACAAGAATCAAGCCACCATATGAATTAATCATGAGTGCATCCTATGGATCTAGAAATAAATTTGACAACACTTGAATCTATGCTTTATGCCTAGCTAGGGGCATAAAACGATAGCGCTTGTTGAGAGGCAACCCAACGAATAAATTTTATTTTTTTTCCTTTTTCTTTATGTTCTTGAGTGTTTGCACAATTATGCATGTGTTATGATTGTGTATTTTATGTTTTAATTAGTGTTTGGGCCAAGCAAGGCCTTTCGGATTATGTATGGTGATAGTTTATTTGATCTTGTTGGAAAACAGAAACTTTTGCGCCTAGTCAAATAATTTTCAAAAGTCACAGAAGCGACAAAAGATTATGAATTTTTTACACAAGATTGATATACAAATTGGCACATCATCCTAATTTTTCAAAAAAATTGGAGTTATAGAAGTATACGAAGTTTTCAGATTGCTACAGACTGTTTTGTTTTTGACAGATTTTGTTTTCTTTGCGTTGTGTGCTTATTTTATGAATCTATGGACTTTATCGGGGGGTATAAGCCATAGCAAAGTTGGAATACAGTAGATATAATGCAAAAATAAAATATGAGTGGGTTTTCAACAATACTTAGAGTAGTGATTTGCTTTGTTATACTAACGGATGTCATGAAGGTTTTGTTGAGTTTTGTGTGATTGATGTTTTCATGTTTTGGGTGAGATCACGATGGATGAAGGAGTAAGGAGTAAGAAGAGCCTAAGGTTGGGGATGCCCCATGGCACCCCAAGTTATTATCCAAACAGAAATAAGCAACTAAGCGTGGGGATGCCCCCGAGTGGCATCCGCTCTTTCTTCTAACGACCATCGGTATTTTACTTGGAGCTATTTTTATTCGTCACATAGCATGAGTTTTGCTTGGAGTGTCTTGTATTATATGTGTCTTTGCTTATTTTTTTTAGTTTGTGTCATCTATCCTTGCTGACACACCTATTTGAGAGAGCCAAAATTATGGTATGATTCGGTAGAATTGCTCTTTACACTTCACTTAAATTGTTTTGAGCTATGGAATTGCTCTAGTGCTTCACTTATATATTCTTTGAGCATGGTGTGCTTTAATACTTTTGAAGAAATTCTCTCATGATTCACTTAGACTTATCTGAGATTTAGTAAAATTTTTAAGAAATTCTATCATGCTTCACTTATATTATTTTGAGAGAAGAAAATTTTTATGCTCATGTTCTTCACTTAGATTTGTTTGAGTTTATCAAAGGCAACATATGAAACTAGTCCCAAAGTGATAGAATATTCAAGAGGGATATAATAAAAACTTTCATGAAGATCATTGGACAAAATAAACTTTATTCTTTGTAATAGTTTTGCGATATGATGATAGTGATATGTGAGTCATGTTGATGAGTAATTATGCTTTAGTAAGGATATTGGTGTTAAGGTTTGTGATCCCCTATGCAAGCACGAAAGTCAATAGTTGTGCAATGAAATTACATCCTACTTGTGGTGCATTATTCGGTGTTAGTTATGCTTAATGCTTGCTTATGTGATTTTTCGTTTCTTGGTTGGATGCTTCTCAATCTTTTTGCTAGCCTTCACTTGTACTAAGTAGAGATACTACTTGTGCATCCAAAATCCTTAAACCCAGTTTTGCCATATTAGTCCACCATACATACCTACCTATATGCGGTATTCCCGTGCCGTTATAAGCAAATTTGTATGTGCCATCTCTAATTTTCAAAATAAATTTCCTTTTTGTGTGCTCGTACTACTCATGAAGCGGCAGGGGGTGGCCAAAATTTTCCATGCTAGATGTGTTATTCTCAAGAGGAGTGTTTATTCACTTGTCATTGCACGAGAGTACGTCGAAGGTATTAGGGATGCCCAGTCCAAAATGAAAAATGAATTTACTTTATGTTGCCAAATAATAAATTCCTTGGAAAGTGTTGGTATGGACGGTACCCGTGGATACAACTAACCGTCGAATGTAAAAGCATGGTGGAAAAAGGAATAAATTTTATTTTCTATTTGGGAACCGCCTATGATAAATCTAGCATGGAAAGTGTTGGGAATTACCCGGTCGTTTTCGCTGACGGGAAAAGTATGCCTCTCAAAAAAAATTATCTCTCAATTTTTGTTTTGAGCTCTGGCACCCCTATCCCTACTTCCCTCTGTGAAGGGCCTTTCTATTTACTTTATGCAACTTTTTATTTTTACTTGAGTCTCCATCTTCTCTTATAAAGCACCAACTAAGGGGCATTATGATCGTACTTGAGCATTGGGTGTAGCTAATATGCGAGTGTGTTTCATGAATGGATCAACGATTGAGCATGATGGGCTAGGGATAACTTGCTTTAGTGTTGATATTTTGAAAGACATGGTTGCTTGTTGATATGCTTGAGTATTGAAATCTTCATGTAAAAACTAGACTATTTCTTTGAATCATATAATAGTCCATATGTCCACGCTACAAAACAAAATATTATGTGATGAATAAGTTAGGCAGCATTCCACATCAAAAAGTTCCGTTTTTATCATTTACCTATTCGAGGACGAGTAGGAATTAAGCTTGGGGATGCAAATACATCTCCAACGTATCTATCGTCTTTGCTTGTTCCATGTTGTTATATTATCATTCTTGGATGTTTTACAATCATTTTGTAGCAACTTTATATCATTTTTTGGGACTAACCTATTGACATCGTGCCCAGTGCTAGTTCCTGTTTTTTGGTTGTTTTTTACTTTCCAAAAATTAATACCAAACGGATTCCAAACGCAGCGAAACTTTTTGGAGAATTTTTCTGGACCAAAAGGAACATGATGGACCAAAGAACTACCAGAGGGGGTCTCCGAGGGGAGCACAACCCACCTGGGTGCGCCCTGGTGGGTTGTGCCCACCTCGGCCGCCTCCCACACCACCTCTTCGCTCTATAAATACCCAGAAAATCCAAAAAACCTAGGGGAGTCGACGAAACACAATTCCAGCTGCCGCAAGTTCCAAAACCATCAAATCTAATATAGACACCATCACAGAGGGGTTCATCATCCTCATTGGTGCATGTCCGATGATGCGTGAGTAGTTCATTGTAGACCTACGGGTCCGTAGTTAGTAGCTACATGGCTTCCTCTCTCTCTCTTGATTCTCAATACAATGGTCTCTTGGAGATCTATTTGGTGCAACTCATTTTGCGGCGTGTTTGTTGGGATTCGATGAAGTTTGAGTTTACGGTCAGATCTATTTTATCCATGAAAGTTATTTGAGTCTTCTTTTGATCTCTTATATGCATGATTACTTATAGCCTCATATTTCTTCTTTGAATCTTTGGTTTAGTTAGGCCGACTAGATCAATTGTTCTTGCCATGGGAAGAGGTGCTTTGTGATGGGTTCGGTCGTGCGGTGTTCTTTCCCTGTGACAGAAGGGACAGCAAGACACGTATTGATCGTTGCCATTGAGGATAACAAGATGGAGTCTATTCCTACATGAATAGATCTTGTCTACATCATGTCATTGTTCTTATTGCATTATTCTGTTTCTCCATGAACTTAATACACTAGATGCATGCTATATAGCGGTCGATGTGCGGAGTAATAGTAGTAGATGCAGGCAGGAGTCGGTCTACTAATCTTGAACGTGATGCCTATATATTGGTAATTGCATGGATATTTTCATGATTATTTGAAGTTCTATCAATTGCCCAACAGTAATTTGTTTAGCCGATGTATGTTATTTCTTCTCGAAAGAAGCCACTAGTGAAACCTACGGCCCCGGATCTATTATTTATCATATTTGCTTTCAGATCTATTATTTGCCACTTCTATATTGATATCTATTATTTAAAAACCCAAAAATACCTTGCTGCAATTTTTTATTATTTATTTTATTTCGCGTATCCACGAGATCTATTTATCCAATCTACTACAAACAAATTTATCTTCTACCCGTGAGGGATTGACAATCCCTCTTACGTGTCGGGTTGCAAGTATTTTGTTCTTTGTGTGCAGGTACCGTTTACATAGTGTTGCTTGGTTCTCCTACTGGTTCGATAACCTTGGTCTCATCACTGAGTGAAATACCTACCGTAGATGTGCATCATCCCTTCCTCTTCGGGGAAAATACTGATGCGGACATCAGCCATCATTCCGCAATCCCCCTCTCTTTGTATTCCTTGCATTTTAAGAGATAAAAGGCATTAGAACTGCCTCATATTGTGAAATATATCAGTGAAATAAGATAAATTACAGTAAATAATGATGCAAAATGAACATATAAGCTCCCCATGTCCTCAAGAAAATACCGAGCTCAGTAAACATGACCACAAGTTTATGGAGAGAGAGGTGTCAACAATAAACAATACGGACATGACAACACCATATTTACTAACACAATTATATATCATAACCAACAACTCTCATAAAACTTCTCACGATCAAGTAGCAATGCATTCACATGTTTAGGTGCAACAAATAAACTCTCTTGAAACTTAACAAACTATGTTCTCGGTCATCGAACAATTACAATTCATCTTATTATTTCAGAAGAGTCTATGTAAGAGTTTTGATTTACCAAACTTCACATACTCAACTATCATATAGTGTTCTAATGATTGCTGGCACTCAGGAGCATATATTTTGAACAAACAAATTCCATCCGACAGAAAGGAAGATAGGGGTTTAGTGTTTTACTGCCTAAGTTACTTATCAGAGGGATAATTGTCAACAATAATGAATAATGATCATCTATATTCAATTAGATATATGTTCCTCGATCTTTCCCCATCATACAATGTTTACAAAGTAGAGAATATTTGAGGTTGGATAAGAGTTGACTCAAAATGAAAATAAAGCTGATAGAAAAAGTAAAAGATAGGTCATTCGCAGAGGGAAGAAGAGATTGCCATACGCTATTGAGTTGGATGTCTAAGTATTTAATGAAAAGGAGTCACTTTAATATTGCCCCTTGTAACGATAACCTTTATTTGGCACTCCGACGTTTTAATTACTCTACCATCACAAGTTCTTACAAAGCTTATTTCCCTTCTAATATAAAGATCATACATGTTTTGAGCAATTTTTATTGCATGCATCGATGCCAACTTACTTGAAGGATCTTACTTCATCCACGGGTAGTTATAGTGGACTCTTATGGAAGAAACTGGGTTTAGGGTTTTTTTGGATGCACAAGTAGTATTCCTACTTAGTGTGGAAGTATTTGGCGAGCAAAGATTATAAACAAACACCATATATTGGAGGATCAGTGATAATATAACCTCTATGTAAATATACACAAACATAACTCATTACGTTGTCTTCCTTGTCCAACATCAATTATTTGATCAAGTGTAAAAATATTCACTAAGTGTTCACAATAACAAAAGATGCCCAAGATAGTGTATTTGCATGTGAAATTTCTCTTCCTTTCACTAATCTTTCATGAATTGTTCAAATGACCAATGTTGTGTTTGTTAAAACAATAGATTTTACTTTCTAAACCCAATGTAAAGTCACTACTTCTCATAAGATAAGCATATGAAATTGAATTGCAATGCTATGATACACAATAATGAAAAAGCAAACAAGATAGTCATACATTATTTATTATAGATACTCTCACCAACTGATACAACGATAATACGAAGGAACGATAGCACACATTGCAAATTATTTCATACAATAACTTTTCCAAAATCACGATATAACTAAGGATTGAGCTAGTAGGTAATAATGATGATAAAGGTGGTGATACGATATCGAGACACCTCCCCCAAGCTTGGAACAATCCAAGGATGGTGCCCATACCCAAGCACTTAGGCTTCTTTCCTTGGTGATGGAGGTGGTGATGGAGCACACTTGTCATCTTTCTTCCAAGGCATAGACTCTCCATCAACAAAAGAAAAAGTAGTCTCCGGGATCCTGAAATTTGCTCACTCGCTTTTTTAGGCCTTCTGATGAGAATGTTTGTCCTCACTCGCTTTTTTTTAGAATTTTTATCCTCATTTTTGTCGTTGTCTAAATCGATTTTTAAAAATATGTCACCTTCTCAAGTGTCTTTGTGGGTCGTTGGATTACATTGTTGGTCGTTAGAAAAGCAAACATAATTCATTAAATGTCTCAGCATTTTTACATGCTGTCTCTAATTACAACAAAAATAATTATAAAGACTTCTTGAATCCACCAGAGACAAAAAAAACATTATATATGGGAGGTGGCGGCAATTCATTGTCCTGGTCCTCTCCTCACCTCACAGCTGGACCAGTAGACATTCTTGGTACTCTATCGAAATGCTCCACCTCAAATGCAGTCCTGCTTTGGCTCACATCACTGGACATGCCAGTGTTATATTGACTACAATTGTTCAAGTTAGTGTCGCTCCCGGCAGTGTAGAACCCTACATTCATGTGGTTACGTGCATCCTCAAGCTCAAGGCACTCATGCAGCAGAGCGACGACGTCGGTCATTGTGGGTCGTTGCTCCGGCGCTTGTGTGGTGCATTTCAGGGCAGTATCCGCAACTTTCCATACGCTATTTACGTCGTGGTCACCGTGCATGTGTATGTCCACTACGGCCTCAATATTGCCACGGGCAAGGCGTTGACGTGCCCACTGGATGATACTCGTCGGCTCAGGGTCATTTGGGATGGGTGGTTGCCCTGTGACTATCTCCAGTAGCACTACACCGAAGCTAAACACATCACTCTTGCTGGTTAGCTGAAACGTGGCGTAGTACCTGATAAGTATGAAATGCATTAGTGGATCTAGATTCAAGAACAATCGTACAACATGGTTCTAGAGGGGCAACTTAGACTCAAGCCACAAGAATTAACAGTAAAAAATTAATCCCCACAGAAATCCGGGGTTTCTCCCTAGATTTCAGCCAGTCACCTGTAGGCCAAATTTCAAAATTTAGGAGCGGGTTATGAATTTAATGATCCTAGGAGGAAAGGTAGAGCACAAATTTTGAGCATATATGTGTGGTATAATACTTTTTCTATTGATTAATAATACACATGATGTCCTCGAAGCATAATCACAAAGAATTTACAAAACTTCACTTACTCGGGGTCAACATAGCCGGGTGTGCCAACCACCCTGGCCGTGGAAACATGGGTATCACTGTCGTTGTTGAAAGCCTTGAGCAATCCAAAATCGGCGATTTTTGCCTCCAAATTTGTATTTAGCAAAATGTTGGATGTCTTCACGTCCCTGTGAATGAGGGGTGGATTGCACCCCTTGTGCAGATACTCAAGCCCTACGGTCATCCACATCACACGCCATCAACCACACCAATTCGGAATTTCTTTCTTTATGAAATTACATGAATAAAGCTTTGACATAAAGCTTACCTTGGCCAGATTCTAGGGCAATTAGAAGTCTCTGTCTCCAGGATAAAGTTCTAGTGTTGTTGTCTTTACCTGTGATGTAAAAATAATGAGGTAAATCACATTTACTACAAATTTTTGCAGCTTTTCTACATGTTCTCACTTTTACAACTATCATATTTATATTACTGAAAGCATGAAATTTGAATGGTTAAAGTATACCTCTAAGATGTTCGTCCAGGGATCCTTCGGACATGTACTCGTACACAAGAGCCATGTACTCTCTCTCCTTGCAGTAGCCAAACATTGACACAAGATTCTTATGATGAATTTTAGCCAAGGTCTGAGCCTGAACACGAAACGATACATGCATTACAAAACTGAATCTAGGAGCATGCATTAGTTACACCTTGACCAGATCTCATTAATTCTCACCTCTGCGAGGAATTCTTGTACGCCTTGGTTGGAAGATTCAGACCGCAGTTTGACAGCCACTTGGGTGCCATCCTCCAAGAAGCCATCATAGACTTTCCCAAATCCTCCTCGGCCCACCACTCGTTGGAAGCCATTCGTGATGACCTCTAATTCACTGTACGTAAATCGGCGATTTTCGAGTCGCAACGAGGTGTGTCCATAGTTGTCAATAGACTCGTTCTGCGGCCTGACACTATTTGTTGTTGTTCCTTGAGAGTTAAACACCGACAAACAAACTAGTGTTAGGTAACAGCTAAGATAGCATTCCCGAGTTCAGTGTTATGTGTTTCTCACCTTGCCTTCTCTTCCGCATGCAAAGGAGTAGTATAGACAGAATCACAATTATTAGCACTACAGATATGGGAACAACTACATGGACAACAACCATAGATCTGGGCTTCTTTTTTGGAGGCTGACATGAGTTGCCATTACTGCAAAGGTTTGGATTATTACCATATCTGGCAAAATAAATATGATGAGTAATGGTAATGTTGATCAAGTAAGATGTATTAGATACTTTTTGAAGAAAAATATTTTTCATAAGGTCTGGGAAATCTCATTGGAAAATTCTTCTAGAGGTTACCAAGTACCAACCTAAGTGTTAGGGATTCATCTTGAGTTCTCTTCAGCAGCCCGGAAGGAATTGATCCACTGAGTTGATTGCCTGTCAAATCTCTGGAAGAAAACGAAGTAGATTTCAATGTCAAAATAAGTAATGTATGCGTTGAATAAATTTGGCCTTTTTTTTAAACTACATCACAAATTACTTACAGAAGTGCGAGGGACAACAACTGCGAAAGGGTGTCGGGAATGGAGCCCGTCAGATTGTTACGTGACAAATCCCTGCCAATTAGCAAAATCCCGAATAAGGAAGCCATTATTACTTCTAAAAAGATCAGACAATGTGGAATAATTGGTTTAACATCTCCTACTTACAAGTATTTTAAACCTTTGAGACTTGCGAATGAAGATGAGATGTTGCCACTCAGACCACTGGAAGATAAATTCCTGCATTGTGTCAGATATTTCCGGTTATTGGTACTAATAATACAATACTGGTTCCTGTAATGAAATTATAGTACTAGTTTTACCCAAAATTCTACATCAAACTAAAATAACTCACAAGCCTGTGATAGTTGGTGGCCTAGAAACAGCATAGCCACAATGCAATCCATTCCACGCAAAATTCTTGGGGGCGCACGGATCACCCATCCAGTTCTTTTTCACCTGGTACATGTCTCTGATGGTTGTCATGGCAGAAACTGTAACATATAGAAACCACTTAGGCTCATGGATATATAATCCTATATACATATAAAACGGTTGAAATATGACTGCACCATGCATCCGGACATAACTGCTTACTTTCCTGAGTGGTGGTGGCTAAGCCAGTGGTGGGGACGACCGAAAAGATCTCCAAAGCGTTGAGGATTGGCGGGAGCGTGGAGTTGGTTGTGGCCTCCAATGAGAAGATGTATCGTTGGGAGGCATAGTCGGGTTTTTCGTTGTAGAGTACGGTCGTCTCGAGGTACTTCAGGCCGCGAGGTTTCGTGTCCCAGAACTTGTCATTGAGCTTGACGTAGAACTGGCGGAGGGCGTTGCTGGGAAGGTGTTGCAGCTCTGCCATGTATAACATGAAGACATACCTACATACACATATATGTGATGAGTTGTACATCGGCCTGGCACTCGGCGGCTCCTATATATATATATATGAAGCTATGTGATAAGTTTTCTCTTACTTCTGTATTGAATTTTCTTTACATATACCACTTCCATTTTGATTTTCTTTAAAGTGTCTAATTATCAGATGAACCATGATACAAGTGTGCCAATGATTGTTGTGACGGTGATGATCTCGCGATCACCGACATGCCATGACTCTAGTGTGCCAATGAAATGCACCCGTTCGAAATAAACACGGAGAAGAAAAATGAGAGGAAGGAGAGGAGTTTGGCTTCCACGGCTATATATAGGTGAGATCTCTGATTTTGATTAGGGCTTGTACCAAAAGAGGGAGAAGAGTACTACACACCCGGGCATTGAATCCTTGGCGCTGGTTTCGTCCCAGAAGAAAATGATGGGCGTGGAGGAGTTGATGGACGTGACTCCGGTCTGCATCACGGTCGACGGCACCTCAAAAAAGTCAATGACACTGTTCTGCACCTCCTTAGTGGTTGAGATCGCCATCCAGGATGGCACGTTCAAGGAGATCCATATACGGTCGTGTGGATCGTCTGGGTACCTGATGAATCACTCAGCATCAATCAAACATGTAAACTTATATTGTATCTCTAGTTATAGTTATCTATGAATTCCTCTCGCGATGCTTGCGTGATTACCTAAGGTTCGCGCTTGCGCCGACATTGGCCCTGGTGGCAAGAACCAGCGCCTGAGACATATCTGATTGCGGGTAGAGCTTGTTCTTGAGAGGCCTCAGCTCGAGGCTGGAGATGAACGGCGTCCCAGAGCCAGTGTTCACGAGGCACACTTGAACGGAGTCACCAGAGATGACGGTGATGATCTCGGCGATTACAGGCATGTCACCGTCTGTGATGTTCACAGTCTGCCAATAGTTGACGCCTATGTGGATGTCGAAGATGGGCCACCTGCTGAGGCGCCCGTCGTAGTTGCCGTGCTTGAATAGCGCCCGGATGAGATACTTGAGCCCGGGCACGAGGGAGCGGAGTGTGTAGCAGTTTCGCATGCCATCGGGGAAGCTGCGCACGCTGCGCCAGATCTTGCCCGTCGTCGGTGTGACATACTCGGCCGAGATGTTGTGGTTGGTGCCGGTGTTAGTGAAGCCGGCGTCTGTGGCGTAGGAGAGCTTGGTGGTGCTGTCTATGTAGCCCGTTTTCCCCGGAAGACCGCAGTCTATGCTTATGAAACCTGCATATGAGCATAGTAGTTGCAGAGACTGATCGATGAAACAATATTTGTGCAGCAACCGTATACGATGCGCTCACCTAAGCTATCGGCCTGCGCATGGACTTGAAGAACGGTGCTGCCGGCGACACCGAGAAGAAACAAGAACAGCCACCGTGCCGTCATGTCTCTTGATCTCGGCGGTGGTGTCTCCATACACTCGATCTTGCACAATATTTGTATGCACGTCTAAGTCTAACAGCAATTTTCGCTATATACATACTCGGTTAGAGTTAGGGAAGGTGATCACATGGGTCGGAACGCGGTGGGTTGACTTGCATATCACGCGAGTCAGTCAACCGCCTCGCTGGGCTCATGGCCAGGGATGCCCCAAGATTCAGCTTAATTGAAATCGTGGACTTTTGACTGTTTCTTCCACGATTGTAGCGGCGGACAGCTTGTTTAACCTCTATGATTAATGGTTCGGCGAATTCCTGTGGACAAGCTCGTGCCACTCACAGATCGATACAGATTTCTCGTCATCGCGCACATGCATGCACGTTATTAGTCTCAGAGTGTTTAGAGCAAGCTGCATGGACTGTCTTGGAGCATGTCCTCGAGCAGCTCAAGTAAACTACTGCTCTACACATGCGGTACGGTGACTTTTTTTGTTGATAAAAACAGCCCCTCTTTATTAGATAGTAACTACAGTTACATCATCGACCATCCTTTGCTAGCTCATGGGCTGCTCTATTAGCATCTCTAAAACAGTGTTGAAACAAAATATTGGGAAAATCACAAGCAATATGATAGCAGTCATCAAAAACTGTCGCTGCTACACCATGGGATCGTCCTCCATTGTTCATCACCTCTATTACCTCCATGTTATCCGAGTTTACAACCAGCTTATTGTTCATCACCTCTATTACCTCCATCCGGTATGGTGGCTTTGCACCGCTCCTGCTCCAATCCCTCCCTAAAGCACGGACTGCTTCTGGTCGTCTGTCATTGAAATTGCCCTCAAAACTATCATAAATTACCCACCATGCCACCCATAAGTAAAGAAAAACGATTCGATTTTTTTAAAGTCGTCGTCATCTGAAACGGTTCTTATACGGTTACACCCTGATGTATCTCAAGGCACTCAAGTACCGTAGTGGCTAGAGCCTTTGTTTCTCGCGAGGGAGACATGGGTTACATCCCACGTTCTGCCCTTTTACCTCACATTTTTCCTCTCTTAACAGCAAGCGCGCCTCCTCCACCCCACACTTCTTCATGGGTCGGCCCACCATGCGGGGCGTGACGCTCCTTTTTTCATTCCTTTTTTTCTTTTCTTATTTCTGTTTCTGTTTTTCCTTCTTTAAATTAACTTGGGATTTTCAAAAATTATAAATTTCAAAAAGGTGCAAATTTTTGATTTTTGGAGAAATAAGAAAAATCATGAATTCAAAAAATGTTTGGAAAATTTTAAAATGCCCAGTATTTAAAAAAACTATTTTCAAAATATTATAATAAAAATCATGATTTCAAAAAAATGCTCATGAAATAAAAAGTACTCATGACTTTATCGTGTACTCAAAACATATTTGGAAATTAAACAAATGTTCCAAAATTCAAACAGATCCGTAAATAAGAAACAAAATTAACCCTTTTAACTCACCTTTTTCCTCTCTTAACAACAAGCGTGCCTCCTCCACCGCACACTTGTTCATGGGCCGGCCACCATGCGGGGCGTGACGCCTCTTTTTTCATTCCTTTATTCTTTTCTTATTTCTGTTTTTGTTTTCCCTTCTTTAAATTAACTTGGGATTTAGCACCTGATATGTTATTCCTCTAGGGTTTTCCTAGAGTCCACCCCTTCCTCTGGCGGCGATGCCGGAGTCCACCTTTAAACCCTACCGCCGACCGCCTGGACCACTCACGGCGATTGATAGGCCTAGGGTTCGAGCGAGAGAGCCTGTCACCATGGAGGAACCGGTTCATGAGGAGGTGGAAGGGGGAGTGAAGGAAGTCCGGGCGGGGTTAGGGTGACCAGATGGGAAGATAGAGGGATGGAAGAGGCCGAGAGGGCGGCCCGTCGTCCAGTAACCCGATCATGGACAAACGTGAAGATGAAGGGAGGGAGGAGGATGATGCGGAACCTAGTGAGGAGGAGGAAGAGGATTGGGACAACCTGGCCCACGATCCGGCCATAGAAGATGCTTTTGAAGGTTTGAAACTTCATGGAGAGGAGGAGGAAGACTTGGATCTGTCGAGAGAAGTGAAGAATTGATTAAGGAGGTTCGATGGCTATGCCTGTTTAGGGTTCATACGATGAGGCCGTTCAATCATGCAGTGCTGCTAAACTCGTCGAGGAACGCGTGGTCGTGCGCCCAAGGAGTTACTTTCAATATCCAAGGGCGTAATCTTTTCCTAGCCCAGTGGCATTGTTTGGGGGACTGGAAGCGGGTGATGGAAGGAGGGCCTTGGCAATTTAGAAGGGATCCGGTCGTCATTTTTTAGTATGATGGTTTTACAAACGTTGCAGAATATGCCTTGGATATGTATCCCTTATGGGCTAGAATTAAAGGTTTGTCGGATGGGCTAACGAGGAAGAAGGAATTGGCTGAGAAGGTGGCTAAGAAGGTGGGCATGCCACCCTTTACTGTTGCTGTCAATGAAGGGAGGATTAACCCATCGAGCTTTCTGAGGGTTAGGGTTTTCGTGGATGTCCATAAACCCTTGGTGAGGTTTGTTCCGATCACATTGAAAGAAAACAAGGGATACCCTGTTAGCTATGAGAAACTGCCGGACTTCTGCTACTTTTGTGGTTGCATGGGCCATGTGGTCGAAGAATGTGGTGACGGAGTTCACGATCCGCCGGAGTGTGATTGGGAGGACTGGTTGCTGGACTAATGAGCAGCCTATGGGTGGTGCAGGAAGCGGTCGAGGAGGAGGGGGGGTACCGGGTGGCAGGGGAAGAGGTGGAGCTGGTGGTGCCTTTAGGGGAGGGGCTAGAGGTAGAGAAGGATTAGGGAACCGAGGTAGAGCTACAATGCATGCGGATGGTCGTGTGGATGACGTCGCTCCCGCGGACACATGAGTTGGAGGTAGGGTGGTTCAGGAGCATAGGGGGGATGATGATAGTCGTTCAGTCCGCAAACGCCTTATCAACAGTGATGGCACAGTAAGTGTTCGTGGACAGCCGGTCCCAAACTTAGCTGGCAAGGTTTCGAGCACCGTTCTACTGTTGGAGGGTGGTAGTGTTTCGGAGGGGGTTGAAGTTGGCCCATCTAATACCCCAGGAAAAACTGCGATAGTCAAAAGGACGAAACAAGGTGTTGATGGTGAGAATATGGATATGGATGTGGCATCTGAGGCGGCCTCCTATGTGGAGTGCCGCCGGGGCCAATGAATGTTCTAAGCTGGAACTGCCGAGCAGGGGGGCATTCCCGGATAGTTCGTGAGTTGGCGGCGCTCTCACAGTCGCATTCCCCAAACGTGGTGTTTTTGTGTGAAACGGGGCAGAAAGCTGAAAAGATGTGAAGGATTCGTGGGCACCTTGGTTTGAAGGGATTCACAGGTGTGGACAATAATGGGATGAGTGGCGGGTTGGCTTTGTTTTGGCATGAGTCATATGAGGTTGAAATACTTGACAAAGATGATCGATATATTGATGCCCTTGTGCGTGTTGCGGAGGGAGCAACCCAATGGAGGATAACGTGTGTGTATGGAGAACCACGAGTTGAGAACCGGCATCTTATGTGGGAAAAGTTGCAGCAGTTGAAGAACACAAGCGATGCTCCTTGGCTAGTGGTGAGTGACTTTAACGAGGCAATGTGGAACTTTGAACACTTGTCATCTACACCCCGGGCAGAACCACAAATGATTGCCTTCCGGGATACCTTGGAGATTTGCGGTCTTGTAGACTTGGGTTTTGTGGGCATACCATTCACTTATGATAACAAGAGGGGAGGATCAGGTAATGTCCAAGTACGTCTGGACAGAGCGATGGATACTAATGATTGGGGGAACTTGTTTGCCTTCACCACGGTTTTCCATGTGCCATCACCTTGCTTTGATCATGTGGCGTTAGTACTAAAAAGCAAGAACAAACCAAGGGCCACTGGGAGGCAAGCAGAGACGATATGAGCTGTTTTGGGAGAGGGTTGCTGCGCTCTCGGATGTAATTAAAGAGGCATGTGAGGCGATAGGCAACATTCAGAACCTGGCACAACTCTGGGATGCTTTATCTAAAACAATGGTAACATTGGGCAAGTGGAGTAAGAAGTTTGGCAATGTAACATGGGAGTTGGCTAAGTCACGATCCCAATTGGAAGAACTCATGCATATGAATGCAGATAGACAGGAAATTAGAAGAGTCACTAACAAGGAATGAGCTTCTCTGTCAGGAAGAGATGCTTTGGCTTCAAAGTTCTAGAATCACTTGGCTGAAAGAAGGTGACAGAAATGCCAAATATTTTCAGAGCAAAGCTGTTTGGAGGGCGAGGAAAAACAAAATAAGAGAGCTTACAGATAGTATTGGTGTGGTGCACTCTGATTTTGCAACCATGGGGATGTTAGCAAATGAGTACTTTCAAAACATTTTTTCGGCCAACACCTCCCTAGATGCTTCACCGGTGCTGGATAGACTGGTATCTAGGGTGTCGGATGAAGATAACATCAAACTTTGCAAAAGTTTTCTGATAAGGAGATTTCAGATGCTTTGTTTCAAATAGGCTCGTTAAAGGCCCGGGCTCGGATGGCCTCCCGGCCAGGTTTTTTCAGCGCAACTAGTGTACGCTCAAGGAGGGGGTTTTGGCGGCAGTGAAAGATTTCTTCCACACAGGAGTTATGCCGGAGGGGGTAACTTCTACATCCATTGTGCTTATTCCTAAAGTCTCAAACCCCACCAAGCTGTCGGAGTACAGACCTATAAGTCTTTGTAATGTCATATATAAAGTGATCTCGAAGTGCTTGGTTAACAGGTTGAGACCTCTCTTGGATGGCCTTATTTCTTCAGAGCAGAGTGCTTTTATCCCCGGAAGAATGATCACAGACAATGCACTTGTGGCCTTCGAGTGCATTCGCCACATCAAACAGGAGAAGGATCCGACTAAGAGTTTTTGCGCTTATAAGTTGGATCTGTCCAAGGCTTACGATAGGGTAGATTGGGTCTTCTTGAGGCAAGTGATGCAAAAGAGGGGTTTCTGTCAACGATGGGTTGACTGGATTATATATGGCATGTGTCACGTCGGTGAGATACTCGATGAATCTCAATGGAACTCTCTTGGATTCGTTTGCACTGTCGTGTGGGCTTCGACAAGGAGACCCCTTATCGCCGTTCTTATTTTTGTTTGTGGCAGATGGACTTTCAACATTACTAAGAAATAATGTGGAGTCGGGAGATATTACTCCAATCAAAGTATGCAGAAGTGCGTCGGGCATCTCACACTTACTGTTCGCTGATGATACACTACTGTTTTTTGAGGCGTCCAAAACCCAGACAGAGAGGGTGAAAGCAGTGTTGGATGTATACGGTACTACGACAGGCCAGAGTCTCAATTATGATAAGTGCTCGCTACTCTTTGGGGATGCTTGCCCAGGTCCGATCCAGGAGGAGGTCTGGACGGCATTACATGTCACTAGTCACTTCTTTGAGGATAAATATTTGGGTTTGCCAACTCCGGAGGGGAGGATGTCGAAAGGCCGATTTCAGAACCTGCAAACTAGCCTTACAAAACGATTAGTGCAATGGGTCGACGGACATTTGGCGCAACCGGGACGTGAGGTGTTGATCAAGTCTGTAGCTCAGGCGCTTCCGACTTACATAATGGGTGTTTTCAAAGTCCCCTTCTCGGTATGTGATGATCTTACTCGTATGATAAGGAATTTTTACTGGGGCTCGGCGGAAGGCAAAAGGAAAGTGCATTGGCGTGGATCTGACTATTTGCTTCAACCCAAGGCTAAGGGAGGAGTGGGATTCCGTGACTTTCGGATGTTTAATCAAGCCTTGCTAGCACGTCAAGCGTGGAGACTATTAACTAAACCAAATAGCTTGTGTGCTCAAGTCCTAAAGGCAAGATACTACCCAATGGGCAAGTTGGAGGATACAGTTTTTACAGGGAATGCCTCGTCGTCTTGGCAAGCTATCAGTTATGGTTTGGAGCTATTGATGAAGGGCCTGGTGTGGAGAGTTGGTAATGGGAGAGTTTGGCGTGATAACTGGATCCTTAGGCCTTTTTCATATAAGCCAATCTCTTCTCAGGGAAGATGTCGTATTTGCTTCGTCCCTGACCTGTTAAATCAGAATGGACCATGGAACTATGGGCTACTGAATGAATACTTTGTTGAGGCGGATGTACAGGAGATAATTAAGATCAGAGCATCCCCGAGATTGGATGATGATGTGATTGCGTGGGGGCTTGTTAAGTATGGCGTGTTCACTGTGAAATCGGCCTATGATTTGGCTATTGAGGAGGCGCACCGTGGCACTGATGTATCTTCAAGTTCATCTCCCTCGGGATGAAGGAAATGTTGGCACTTCATTTGGAAAAGTTGGGCGCCGCCCTCGGTGCGCAACTTCGCTTAGCGGCTAGCTACTGACCCACTTCCTACTTGGCAGAGAAAGCATAAGATTTGCCTTGAAGTTGTGAGAAGGTGCCCGGTGTGTGGGGTGGAGGAGCAAGACAATTATCATCCTTTCGTTAGTTGTCAGTTTGGTCGGGACCTTTACCTCGCCATGGCCAAGGTATGGATGATCCCAGAGATAGAATCTCTGCGGAATAACGGGAAGGAGTGGATTCTTCATGCCCTAGCGCCGTTGAATGATGTGGGGCGGATGATGATCATGATGATATTCTGGAGGAGTTGGTTTGTCCGGAATGAAGTGCTGCATTGCAAACCTGCACCATCTATGGAGGCTTCAGTAAGATTCCTCTGAAGCTACATTGACACCCTGATTGGAATCAAGCTGAATTCGCAAGCAGATCCAGCAAAAGGCAAATCACCCATAGTCTATGAAAAACCGGTGTCACCTGCGAGCTTCACCAGTATGCCAGAGAGAGGATGGTGCCCACCGGCGTTGGGTTGGAACAAACTTAACACTGTCGGCTCCTTCGTTTCATCCGAGATTGCTGGGACTGGAATGATCCTGCGTAATCACCATGGGGTGGTTAACTTTGCAGCCTGCAGGGCCTGTTTTCTTGTAGAGATGCCTTGAAGGCGGAGCTGTGTGCATGCATGGAAGGGCTTTCCCTGGCAATTCAGCGCAGCGATCTTCCTATAGTGGTGGAGATGGATTCTGTTGAGGCTGTTACCATGATTTCATGTGAGGTCGTCGATCGCTCAGTCTACGTATCCATCGTGAAGGAGATAAAATACTTGATGTCTCTTAGACAAACTTGTATTACTGATGTTGTTAGGTCTCGGAATAAAGCTAGTGATAGTTTAGCTTTGTTTGCTAGATCTCAAGGTAGGACCATGGCCTGGCTTGGGGCTGGTCTGGATGAGCTCATGGAAATAGTTTCTCTTGATTGTAAGGACATCTTAATTGAGTAATGCAAGTTTTTTCGCCGCAAAAAAAATTAACTTGGAATTTCCAAAAATTACAAATTTCAAAAAGGTGCGAATTTTGGATTTTTTTTGAGAAATCAAAAAATGTTTGGAGAATTTTAAAATGCACAGTATTATAAAAATTCTTTGCATATTACAATAAAAATCATGATTTCGAAAAAATGCTCACGAAACAAAAAGTACTCTTGACTTTATCATGTATTCAAAACATATTTCGAAATATAAAAAAAACTCCAAAATTCAAACAGATCCGTAAATAACAAACATTAGATCTATAAACTTCGTTTTAAGACTTTATTTAGTACATCGCATGTTTCCTAAAAAAATGGTTTCCGTGTTCTGTTCAGCGTTGAGCCCCACAAAATTGACACATCTTCCTATGTGTTAGTTTTTGTAAGCTATTGCCTCCATACACATCTATGTTTATTCTTCTTTTTGGCGGCGGACATCTGTACTTATTCTGTACCACAGTTTTATTCGTCATGGTAAACATCGCGCGTTAGGTCAAATTGTGATAGGACCATCACATTTTTAGCTTTTGAAATGACTTTCTAAAAGTTCCTTATCTAATTGTGAGATGATTTAGACGTAGTTTGTTAAATCACATTTTAAAGGTCCTTATCTCATTTTGGCATACGTTTCAGACTTTTTTTTATCTCTACCACATCTGCGTAATCTGATTGTTTTTCTCCCGTTGCAACGCACGGGTATATTTCCTAGTATTTCCAAAAGGGAAACCCCATTTTTCTTTTCATTTGATGGGAAAAAAGTTCATCAAATTTGAAAAAAATCATCAATTTTGAAAAGTTCATAGTATTTGAAAAAATTCATCGAGTTTGGAAAAAATTTCATCGAGTTTGAAATAAGTTCATTGATCTTGAAGAAAGTTCATCAAATGTGAAAAAAATTTCATCGATTTTGGAAGAAAAGTTCATCCTATTTGAAAAAAGTTCTTTGATTTTGAAAAAGTTCATCGAATTTGAAATAGCTCATCTAATTTGAAAAAAGTTAATTAATTTTTAAAGAAAAATCATGCTATTTGGAAAAAAAATATCAAATTTGAAAATTTTCATCTAATTTGAATAATTGTTCATTGCTTTTGCAAAAACTTCGTCGTCTTTGAAAAAAGTTCACACATTTAAGGAAAAATAAAAAAGGAAAAAGGAAATCAAACAGGAAAACAACGCCTTTTTCCATTTTATAAAGAATGCCAAAAAGTATTCTAGCACATCTGATCCAATTGGTAGGTGCGCCTCCTACTTAAACGAAATGATCCTGTTTCGAGTCTGGTGGACACACTTTTTTTTTGAGAATCACCGGGGGAGGAGTCCCTCCACCTGAATATATTACTCAAAGTGGCCATAATGCCAGGAGAGTGATCCAGTTTATAAGGAAAACCGGATAAAAACCTTAACAAATCGACCCCGTTTATGAGGAAAACCGAGCCGAAAACCAGACAAGTAACAAGTGTTACAAGGAAATGAGAGGAACAAGACGCCCAACATAAGGCAAGACCTAGCTAGCATACTAACCACACCAGGTAGATGAGGGGTGCGTCGAGGGATCACAATACCAAGACTCTACAAACAGCCTAACGCACCGCACCGGCGTGCGTATCAAACCCCACAGCACAACAGAGGAGCATCCACAATCAACGAGTGCCAAAACTTAACACGAACCTTGAGCCAAAGCTTAACACGAACATTGACTGAGTGCTCCGCCACGGAAGTTCAAGACCAAGAGCCCGAGGCTCGCCTCAACAGAACAGGGTCATGAGCATGCATAGAAGCAGGCCAGAGACCACACGTAGGAAAGCTGAAGAGAAACACTTGAAGAAGAAACACCACCCTCGGTCCTGAGAAGGCCGCACCACCACCACCAAACGCACCACCCACAACCACACACAGCAACAGACGCCGTTGTTTGGGTCTCCAAGACGACGCCTCCAAGAAGGTAGTGTTCTTGAGCACACAACACCGTCAACCGATCCGGCAAGCCTGATCTTGAGTTTTTACCCGGAGACCACAAACAAAGAACTGTAGGAGCTGTAGCTCCACGACGGCACCTCCTACGAGGAAAACGACGTTCGTAGACGCCGCTGCCGCCGGCATCAGCATAGCCGATGCAGGGTTCTCACCCGGAGTTTGAGCACATCCCTACAGCAATACGACAGCCGACCACCACCGCCGTCGAACCCTCCAGCGATGAAGAAGCACGACGAACCGCCTCAACCAGCCGCACCTCGCGAAGACCACCGACGGCCAAACTCAACACTAGACGCCAGATCCACCAATGGTCGGCCGGACGCAGTGCCACCGGACGCAACTCGAGCCACCGTGCCCCACCAAGCACCATGCCGGCAAGGAGCAGATGGGCGCTACCGAGGCCAAGAACCACCATGGTTCTGGGCTGCAGCCATACATCAGGCACGCCGACGCGCCCCACGCACGCCACCGCACGCCTGCCGGAGGCCAGAACCGAAGCGCCCGCAGTGCATACTGAAGACGGAGGGATCGGACCTTGCTGTTGCAGCACCCGCAAAGAGCCGCAGTTGGCGCCACGCACACCACCAGACCAAAATCACCAGGAGAGGAGCACGGGCTGCCACCCCGAAGCTCCGGATCTAGCCGCACAAAGATGCCACCACGAGCTGCCACCACCAGATCCACCCGAAGCTGCCACACCAGCTCCAGCTCCAAATCCGCCCGAAGCAGCCACTGCCAGGACCAAACGGGGCGGCCCGCCACACAGCCGCATGAGCACCGTCCCGTAGGAGGTCGCCGACGAGGTCGTCGAGGTACTCCAGCCGTCGGCCCGCCGTAGTTACGCCGCAAGACCCCATGGCCGAGCCTCCCTCCACCCCAGCACCACCGACCGCGAGCGAAGCCTCGACCGCCAGATCGAGCCCCCAAGGCAGCCCCGGGGGAGCCTCGCGCAGTCTAACACGCAGCCCCAGGAGCAGCCGCAACCGCACAGCAAGCATGAGCTCCCGCCGCTGCCACCCGTCGCCGCGCCTTGCCGCCAGCGCGCCGCCACCAGCTTGGAGCGGTTGCCCGCGCGAGCCGCCACGAGCCAAGGGGAGAGGAAGCCCGCTGCCGCCAACGCAGGCCAGGCTTCGTCTGGCGGCGCCTAGTGGCAGCGGCGAGGAGGTGGGAGGAGGTAGGGGAGCGGGGGCGGCCGGGGATGGGGGCTCGCCAGCCGCCGCTCGTGGAAGCGACGGGGGCGAGAGGGTCTTCCCAGAATATGACCCAGTAATGTCTGAATCATTTTAAAAAAAGGAAAACACAATAGTAGAAGGAAATGGGATGGGCCGGCCAGCAGTGTACAGTGGGTTTTAAACGAAACGATCACGGTTCGAGTCTAGCAGCCACAGGTGAGCTTTGTACCGCTCAAGAGAACCATCAGTCGTAACCTTGTAGGTCCACTCACAAGCGACGGGACGAGCACCGGGAAGAAAGGAAATGAGATCCCACATGCCGGTGCGTTCAAGAGCAACAAGCTCCTATGCCATTGCATGTTGCCGTTCGGGATGAACAACATCATGATAAGAACTAAAGCCAGATATATTTGGTTGATCTTGTCTGTTTCAGAGTCAAACATGCACATATTTTTTCTGAATTACTATATTTTTTCAGAGATGAAATGAGCTTTTGTTGAAATATTTCTCAAGGCAGCTGGACAACTGTTCTGTTTGAAACAACAATGGTGCCAACTAGAAAGGAAAAGGCACACTATCAACATATCGTGCATTGATGGTAAAATAAAAAAATGGTTGCACAGAATCTTAATTTCTTATGATAAATACTAGCATAGTTTGCACAAAGATTAGTATTATGACACTAAACTATCTGGCATAGCATGGTCAAATATTCGTATACAAGCAGATCATGTAATTCATGAATTACTTGAAAGAGATCATAGATATCTTGTTTTGGATCCAAGAATAAGTATAGATTCTGCATACTATGTCAAACATCAAACTATTTTCTTAGTTTGTAGAATGCTGCTGCATTATGCCACTAGCCTCATCAACCGAAACAAGCATCTGCACAACATTTTCCATGGTGTGCCTTTTCCTACTATATTCTACGCATGAAACAGACAACTCGACCATCATCGTTACAAGAATTTTCTTCTCTATGTTTCCTCCGTCGACTTGACTGCGCATATGCTAAAGTTCCAGCAGCAAGTAGTGCACCAGAACTCGAATTGTGGAAACGCAGGACTCCTCCCTCTCGCGTCGCCTCTTTCGCGGGCGGCTCGGGAGGGCTCAACCGCCGCCGCCTAGTAACCCTCCAGCGCCCTTCTCCCCCTCTGCCGCTGCCGATGGTTGGCGCCGGGCAAAGCCCGTGCGTGCAGCGGCGGCGGCGGAGGGTCTCTCCTCCCTCCCCCGGATCCGCGGCAGTGCGGGCTTCCTGGTCCGCAGGGTGCGGCCCTTCCGACGGTGTGGTGGATCCCGGAGGCGGCAGGATCGCGGCGATGCACGGGCGCCCAGGACTCCCGGCAGCGTGCGGGCTCCGGCGGTGGCGGGATCGGTCGACGGCGGGTTTGGGCGATGGCGTCGGCCGCGCGGTGCCGGATCTCGTCGCTCCGGCCATCGTGGAGGAACCTAGACCTAGGGCGGCGGCCCCGTTAGGCATGGCGACGGTGCCCTCGGCTGGCGACGTTCGCGGAGGTGGATGGACGGCGTCTTACAGCGTGGGCGGTGAGGTGCCGGTGGATCTCCTCCGCGCTGCAGGCTCTCTCCCGCTGCACTTGGTGGCTTACGATCACGGCCGTCGGCCTCAGTGCATTCGCGAGGGCTGGTGGAGGTGCCAACGGACCGGAGGAAACTCTGGATGACTCGTTCATCCCGACAGTGGCGATGACCAGGGTCGCCGTTCTCCTCCTTGCAGGCGCCGTCGAGGTCCCCATGCCCGGGTGAAAACCCAAAATCTCCTTAGATTTGGCGGCGGCGGCACTGCGTGTGCCGTACCGTTCTTGGAGGCGCCGCCTGGGGTGTTTGGGTGCTTGGCTAGAGGAACTGCAGGCGAAGGGGATGGGACCTGTGGCAACAGGTGGTTTTTGCGACGGAGGAGCGGCGTGGCATCTGGCACGTCGACAACGGCGGGTCTCAGCGGCATGGAGCAGCGGGGTCTCGCCGGTGGGCGTGTGATGATGGACGAGCACGGGATGGTGGCGTTGTCTGGCGTCGTGGTGGCATCGACGCCAGCTAGACCGGGCAAGGTAGATGCAGCAGTACAACACTGAAGATGGATTGGTGGCAAGTGGCTGCGGCGGCCTCATACCCGGCAGGCGTCCTGGTTGAGGAGTGCGCCGGATTGGTGGATGCCCAATACCCAGAAGGAGTCCTAATTGGGACCTCAGGTCTTAGATGTTAGGTTTGTCTGCGAGGTCTGTTTGGTATTAGGTCCAGACTATCAACATTCCTTCATTAACTGGATAGGAGTAGCGACAGATTTTGCCTAGACAGTGGCTTTAGTCTTACTCTTGTATGACTTTGTGAGGTCTTGTTGAATAATTAATAAAGTGGATACATGCATCGTCTAGATGCAGAGGCCGGGGTCCTCCTCCTTTTCTAAAAAAAAGTAGTGCACCAGAAACAACTGCAATCGTTCTCCTGAATGTGGTTTGAACGGAGGAGCATATAAGAACTAAGAATCGACTAACCAAAATTTTCAAACAAACACTGGCCCTCCAATATATATATATGATTCAGGCGGGGGAGTTCCCTAACTCCCCGGTGAAAATTCAAACACAAAAACAAAGATTCCGCCCATGTTAGTTGCAATAACTGAAGTGATGACATTGTTGCTAGATCGCCCTCTCCAAACAGACAGACAGCAAGCAAAAACGAAGGGTAAGTTGTATGGAAGCCTTGAGAATCAACAACACACAAATATCGCCAAGCAAGGGCACCGCCTGTCTGTCACAATATCGCTTCAATGTATCCAATTTGGAACTGCGAAGATTCAGCAGATAACTATTGTTCATTGCAAAACGTGGCTGTTAAGAAAATGTGAAGAAAACTCGAGGACAAAGGAAATCAAAATAGCCTGTAAAACTAGCCGAGCACAATGCATCAAGCGCAAGACGCACGCAATCGATTTTTGGGAGTGAAACAAGTGTATTCTGCCTGCATCAGCAAGTAACAGGGTAATGTGAGCTCTATGCCCTGCCCTGAATCATGAAGAATTTTGCAGCGGAACTGCAAGGCTACATTCCCATTCCCCTGCCCCCAAGCGACTACCTAACCTCAGATCCATTTTTTTGGAAAAGGGGGTTTACCTCAGCCTCTGCATTAGAAAGATGCATACGACTCATATTATTAATAAAGATAAAGAAGTAACAAAGTTGCCAAGTACCGAGGTGCTAAAATAAAGAAAAAGCTCATAAGAGCGACAAACCCAAAGCCACAACCGGCTGGCAAACACAATAGGATCACTACATGCCTATCCTATTACATGACCGTCATCCAAACCGGTTGAAAATAGCCCGCGCTATCATCTCCCATCGGGTAGACGCAGTAGCCAAACGCTCCCTGGCCTCCATCGGAGTGAGTAGCGACCACATACGGATGAACGCCGTGGCCCTGAAGATAACCTGCAAAAAGTGAATGTTTGTTGATCTGTTAAAGACTAAATCATTTCTGCAGTTCCATACTGCCTAAAATAAAGCACAGACGCCAACACGAATGTGTCTTGCAGTATCAGAGTCAACCCCATCAAGCCACGTTCTAAATAACATGTTGATAGAGGTGGGTTGATTAATATTGAACGCAATATGAATCGATCGCCACAGAATCTTAGCCAACGGACACTCGAGAAAGAGGTGTTTGATGTTTTCGTTATGATCGCAAAAGATGCACCTAGAAGAGCCCACCCAGTTTCGTTTAGCCAGGTTATCCTTAGTCAAAATGACTTGTTTATGCACAAACCACATAAACACTTTGATTCTTAAGGAACCTTTACTTTCCAAACGTGAATGGAGGAAGGAACGACACTAGAGTTAATGACATCCAGATACATAGATTTAACCGAGAACACACCGTTCGTAGTAAGTTTCCAATATAGCTTATCTGGTTGCTGGGACAACCTGACCTCCATTAAACGTCTAACAAGATGGAGCCAGGCCTCCCATCGATTTCCAACTAGCGTCCTCCGAAAACTAATATTGAGGGGAGTGGATTGTAAAACAGTTGCCACATAGGCATCTCTACGTCGCACAATGTTATACAAAGTAGGATATTGTATTGCAAGGGGCGTCTCCCCAAGCCACGTATCCTCCCAAAACCTCGTAGAAGCGCCATTCCCGACAATAAATTTTGACCTGTTGAA
Organism: Aegilops bicornis; assembly: GCA_021605145.1. Taxonomy (NCBI): domain Eukaryota; kingdom Viridiplantae; phylum Streptophyta; class Magnoliopsida; order Poales; family Poaceae; genus Aegilops; species Aegilops bicornis. The sequence continues at coordinate 642,502,012 of CM038669.1, forward strand.
AAAGAGTTGCTTTACTCTCATCAAACCCTTCCAAAAAGGTGAGTCGGAAGGCCTGACATTTACCTGGGCCAATGTTTTAGCATAAAGATACTTATTACGCAAAACCTGTGCCCAAGTAGCTTCCGTCTCAGAAACCAGCTTAAAAAGCCACTTGCTAAGGAGACATATGTTTTTGACTTCCAAATTTTCAATACCTAGACCCCCTTGGTCCTTCGGCCTACAAATTATATCCCACTTAGCAAGCCTATACTTCCGTTTGTGCTCATCATTCTGCCAAAAGAATCAAGATCGGTAGAAATCTAACCTTTTCCTGACACCCACCGGAACCAGGAAGAAGGTTAAGAGAAACATAGGCATACTGGTAAGGACAGAATTAATCAGAATCAATCGTCCTCCGTATGACATGAGCTTCCCTTTCCAGCAGCTCAGTTTCTATTCAAAACGACCCTCGATGCATTTCCACTCAATGTTAGTCAACTTACGATGATGAATGGGTATACCTAAGTACGTAAACGGTAAGGAAACCCAATTCACATCCGAACAATTGTTTATACGTGTCCTGTTCATCCTTTGCTCTTCCGAATTGTTCATCATTTGCTCTTCCGAATCAAAACAATTCGCTCTTGTGGAAGTTAATCTTGAGGCCAGATAATTGTTCAAACAAGCATAACAGAAGCTTCATGTTTCTTGCTTTCACCAAATCATGCTCCATAAAGATGATAGTATCATCAGCATACTGGAGAATGGGAATCCCTCCGTCAACTAGATGTGGAATTAGGCCACCTACCTGCCCTGCATCCTTTGCCCGACCTATTAAAATAGTCAGCATATCAGCTACTATGTTGAACAGGATCGGTGACATCGGGTCTCCCTGCCTTAGCCCCTTGTGTGTTTGGAAATAGTGTCCTATGTCGTCATTCACTTTAATCCCTACACTCCCTTTTTGCGTAAAGGAGTCAATCTGGTTTCTCCAAGTCGGATCAAAACCTTTCATACGCAAAGCTTGTTGAAGGAAAGGCCATTTAACTTTATCATATGCTTTTTCAAAATCCACTTTAAAAACTACGCCATCAAGTTTTTTTGAGTGAATTTCATGGAGCGTTTCATGCAAGACAACAACCCCTTCAAGGATATTTCTATCCGGCATGAAAGCGGTCTGGGATGGATGAACCACAGAGTGCGCAATCTGCGTAAGTCTGTTCGTCCCGACCTTGGTGAAGATTTTGAAACTCACATTAAGTAGACATATAGGTCTGAACTGCTCAATGCAAACAGCGTCTGTCTTCTTAGGAAGAAGAGTTATCGTTCCAAAATTCAGCTTAAAAAGCTGAAGATGTCCCTCAAAAAACTCCTGAAACATGGGCATCAAATCTCCCTTAATAAAATGCCGGCACTTTTTGTAGAACTCCATGAAACCCATCCGTCCTGGAGCCTTATTATTCTCCATTTGTGTAATGGCCTCAAACACCTCTTTCTCAGAGAATGGAGCAGTCAGGAGCTCATTCTCGGCAGTCTCAAGTTGAGGAACATCCTCAATCCTAGACTCATCTAAGGACACAAAATTCTCTTCCGGGGGCCAAACAACTGTTTGTAATAGTTGGTAATGTAGACTTTCAGATTGTCTTGACCAACTATCGTCCCCTCATCTTGTTCAAGCTGGAAAATTCTCTTTTTACGATGCTTCCCATTAGCAATCATATGAAAGAATTGAGTATTATCCTCGCCTTGAACAATTTTGCGAACCTTAGCTCTCAACGCACACTTCAATTCTTCTTCGCGAAGAAGCTGTTTAAGTCGCATCTCCGCCTCTATCTTTGTTTCCAACTCACTGGAATCCAAGATAGAAGTTTCAGCTTTAACTTCAAGGTTCTGAATAAGTAGAAGAAGTCTCTCCTTCTCCGCCTTATAAATTCCATGCGTGTTCTTAGCCCATCCACGAAGGAACCTTCGGAGATGACGAATCTTGCATTGCCATCGCTCGATAGGTGTCCTTCCTCCTGAGTCTTTAGCCCACTCCCGAGCTAACAACTCGAGGAACCCATCCCTTTCAAACTAGGCAAGTTCAAACGAGAAAATGTTCTTGTTGCCCACAAAAGTTTGAACTCCTGAATCGACTAGCAACGGTGTATGATCAGATACACCTCGTGTCAAAGCCTGCATGGTTACCAAAGGAAACTTCTGTTCCCATTCGACACTTGCCAGGACACGGTCAAGCTTCTCAAAAGTCGGGACCGGCAACGAGTTAGCCCAAGTGAATTTCGTACCCGATAGCTCTATCTCTCTGAGATCCAAGCTTTCGATAATAGTATTGAACATAAAAGACCATCGACCATCAAAATTGTTATTATTCTTTTCCTCTTTCCTACGGATGATGTTAACCCCCCCCCCCCACTAAGATGGGAAGTTGTTCGTTACCACAAATACGGACTAGATCCGCCAAAAAGTCTGGCTTGAGCTCTGGCTGCGCAGCTCCATACACCGCCACCAAAGCCCAATCAAACCCGTCTGCCTTAGTTCTAACTCGAAACTTGACAGCAAAATCCCCCAAAACTACACTCCGAACTTCCAACGTCTCGCACTTAACCCCAAGTAAAACCCCACCGGATCTTCCACGAGGGGGGAGGCAATGCCAGTCAAAATCTACCCCTCCAGACAAAGTGGCAAGAAATTGTGAAGTGAAGTTGCTTCTTCCAGTCTCAGACAAAGCAATAAAATCTAACTGATGTTCGAGAGTAGCCTCCACTAGAAACCTTCTTTTAGCCAAGTCTCTAAGACCTCTGCTATTCCAGAAAATGCCTCTCATAATTCATCAAAAAAAAATTTGCAGAACGGATCCGAGCACTCCTGCGCGCTGCCGAGACTGGATAAACCCTCCGCTTCCAAGTCCGTTTTGGCTTAATGTGACCATCAGCCTGATCCGCACACTCAATCTCAGCATCTATCTCCATGGCCTCATCTACATGAAGAGACACCTCAGGAATGGTGTCCTCCTCCGTTTCGGGTAATGCAGGATCAAGATCGGCACACAAGCCATCAAGCACCCTAACCCCAAGCGCATCTATCTCCGAATCGTTCATAGGTTTAACAGCAGCAATGTGACGGATCATATCTATCGCGCGACCAGCCTCTAAATCAAGAATGTCATTAACTGACCTAGATACCTCAAAATCATTGTTACCAAGCGAAACTCCTAAGTGATTTGCATTGTGAATAATTTCATCCTTAGTAAAATGCAAAATGGAATTCGACTTATTAACCGACATACCAGAGGAGATCTCGACGTCGCGCAACTTAGTAGCTCTCAAAGCACACCTCAGCTGCATGTCATCAACGTCCGGCTTCTCCTGCAACCTCCCACTGACCCGCCTCCCCTGGGAGACGGGATCCGGGATACCGCTAAAAGTGATGACCTCCTCGCGAGAAACCCTGCTAGGGGAAAGGCCTCCTGCCCGTCCCCCAACAGCAGAACCCCGGGCCGTAGCCACCGGGGCAGGAGAGCCTCCTGACGACGCCTCCCGCGGTCTGTCCACGGGCGACCCGCCGACAGCAAGGACCAGGGAGACCCTCGCGCGGTGCTCCGGAGATGGATCCGAAGAGACTGGCGCGCCACTTGACCGGTCCACCGCATCGGGGCAGAGTGTGGCGACGGCGCCCTGCACAGCCACCCCTCCACCCGTGCGTGACGACGTGGAGAAGAACGCCGAGCCAATCGCCGGCGCAATCGGCGCTGGCATCACCGGGGACCGGGCCTCCTGGCCGTCACCTCTAGCCATGGCAGGTAGAGCAGCACCCTCCCCGGAAGCCGCCAGAGAGATAGGAGACGAGGGAAGGGCCACCTGCCCCTCGGTATCTCCCAACTCAAGACCTGCCGGCGCACAAAGGGGGACCACGGGATCCACGACACCCGGATAGACACCCCGAAGCCTGGGCGACGCAGAGAACGGTCCCAAAGACCCAAGCTGCAAGGTGGACGCCGGAGCCACACCAGAAGACCGAGCAGGGGCAATATCACTAGAACCAGACGGGCCGACCGGCTCCTTGGCCCCATCATCATCCCCCATAGCCGAATCATCCTTGTTTCCCGGTGCACCTCCTCCCTCAGTCGTGTCCATAGGATTGTCATCCTCAAACTCATCGAACAAATTAGGATCCTCGTATAGAACATCCAGCTGATAGAGAACACCATCATACGTCCAAGGCACCATGTTCGGCAAGAACTCAATATTAGCAACACCGACAAGTAAACGAGCCACACCGTTGGCCCGAGTGAATGTCATATCCACCTGAACCGTCTTGTCGATCAAAGACCCCAAACTCCACGTCACCAAGAAGCTGTCCAGGGGATCCGATGGCGCCCCAGAGAAACGAACCCAAATCTGCCTCAACGGCGAGCCCTGCGGCTCCTTCTTTTTCCACTCATCAAACTGCAACACAAAACTAGTGCCTGTAACCGTGCTCATACCGAACTTAAGGATTCGCAACTGATCCTCCTTAGACGGGAAATCAACTTTGTAAGATGTATCATTTAGTTTGAGCAACGACCACTGAAAATTACCCGGAGCGAGTTCCCGCAGCTGCTGAATAATTTGTGCCTCGGTCAACGGTCCATGAACTACCTTCACCACCACTGGGCAAGAAGTCTCAACCGCTGGGGCCAAAGGTGCCACACTGGGAGACTCGAAGAACATCAACTCCGAGAAGCAGACCCCGTAGATCTGAACAGAAGGCTTAGGCCCAAGCAAAAGAGGACACTCGGCAGCGGAGTGCTTAGGTTTCCGGCACAGATCACATAATTCCGCAGTGCACTCAGCCATAAAGTGTCCCGCGTCCCCACAACGAAAACAAGTAAGCTTCTTCTTCTTTGCCGCCCATTTGGACAACTTGTCGGCCTCTGACTTATCCGTACCATGCTCAGAAGCAGAATCACCAGACTGCATAGGCTCCGGCAACGTGACTTCGGCCAGGGCTTGAACCGTCTCCACCGCCACCTGCGGTAGAACCGGTCCTCCGTCGGCCACCACCTCAGTCTCAACCATAGTTTTCGGATGCCTAGGCGGATAGTTACGCCTGTTCCCGCCCCGACCTCCGCAGAATCGGCCCCGGAAAGAGCGGTTATTAGGAGCGACTACCCCCTCCACAAAGTTACCGGGGGGACCCTGAAAACCTTGGCTAGCATTGCCGTTGTCCGACCAAGCAGAACCCCGGCCACCGCCGGAGGACGAAGAACCCCGATGTAGGCCAGCACCGTAGGCGTCGTACCCATCATCGCCCCAATGGCCACGCGTGGGATTCCGACCATCACCCGGCGACTCCCCAGCCCCACGGCCTAGCGGACCTTGGCCAGGACCACCGCGCCCGCCCGCCATTTGCCGCGGCCACGGCCTTTGGTACGGCTGCGGCTCAGCCCTAGGCTGCTGCGAAGGCGGGGGCGAGGCCCTAGCTGGCGGCGGAGGAGGCGCCGCCCGAGGCGGCGGAGGAACGGTCCTAGGCGGCGGCGGAACCGCCCGGGGCGGAGGAGCGACGCGCTGCCGGTGCAGCAGCGCCGCAGCCGGCGTGGCCGAGCCGCTCGTGGCTCCGGTCTGGCTCCTCGCCACTGCTGGCATCCGCGGCGGCGGAGGTTTGGGCGGCATGGCGAGCCGACGAAAAAACAGAGGCGGGCGCCGGTCAGCTCCGGCCAAACCCAGCGAAGAACGGCGCGAGGGGACCGAAGGAAATCCAACCCACCCGCGACGCCGAACCCTAGCAACGACAGTCGGATGGGGAGAGAGGGTACGTGCATGTAGAGGCGACCGATCCGAGGCCCCCTCATACACGTCGCTAGCCCCCTCAGCGCCGTTCGCCTGGCCAGCCCCCTGGGCCTCAAGCCCAGTACTGACCAAGCCAACGTCGCAGTCACCCTCCGGCAGCCCAACTGAGCCCAAAATCGCATTCAAACGCTCAGATCTGGCCGCCCGGATGTCACATGGCTCGGCCACCGCCGGCAATCTCTGAGACACCATCGGACCATCTTTTTTCTTCCGCCTAGTCACTCTCGTCCAACACTCGGGACGGAAAAAATCTGACAAAGTGAAGCCCGACGGCCCATCCTTGGGCAACGGTCCCCTCCATGGTTTCACCTTTGCTTTCTGCGAAGGAACCGGAGTGACCAACGAACCCGATCTCTTAGAACTCACCTTTGGTATAGATTCCGAGGTAGATGTAGCAACAGCTAGAGTAGATGGTAACCGCACCGGCGCCTCCGGCAGATCATCATCGTCATCTTCATCATCATTAGCTAGTATCCAAAAACGACCCCCAACCCGCTTTGCAGGCTTGGGCTCCTCGGCGTCCTTCGTAAGATCCACGAGCTCGATTTTCTCAACGCATTCTCTGGGTGCCTGCATACACTCAAGAACCTCTATATGGTAAAGATCGATAAATAAACTCTTACCAACAGCAATATCTTCGCCAACGTTGAGATGTCGTCCGGCCAAAATGTCTCCTTCTTCATCGCGGATCGTCATCCAGCGTGACGGGTGCGAGTAGATCAGGCCCTTCATCCATCGCCCCTCCTTACTAACTTCTTGAAAACGTACATGCCATTTCGAATGATTCAGAAAATCCCAATCCCGATCCGCCGTCGATGGATCCGGGCTGGAAAACGAGGAATGGGGGAGATCTGGCGCCGCCTCTGAAACCGGCCAGCACGCATCATGGATCGCATCCGGCGCGAGCCGCCGGGGCGGCGGAGGCGGAGGATCCGCTCCACATGACGGCGGACGGAGCGGCGGAGAGGAACTCTCCTTCCCAAGGGCAAACCCGTCCCCAACCGCCGTAGCTGGCGGCGGCGGCTCCGGCCGGATTGGAGGCGTCGGGGATGACCGGTCGGCGCCCGCAGAGTCGCCCGCAGAGTCGCCCGAGATGTCGCCCGAGGAGTCGCCCCTCATGTTTGTTCTTCTTTTGACGGGAGAAAGTTGATGTCTCAAATCCATAATCCACTACACAGCCACATTATAGCAACTTAGCATCCTGCAAGCTCCTCTTCCCCACTGCCATCCGCGTACCGGGAGAAACCCTAGGACTTGTCCGGGCAGCGGCGTCGTCGCATTTCTTCCTGAAGATGTTGCTTGGTACGCGAGGCTTCGGAGTGCTTGGCGGGCGGTGGTTCTTCTCCGGTGGGTGCAGCAAGTGTCGGTCATCTTTGCTTAGTTGAGCTGCCGGCGTCGGCATTTGTTTCTTTTTTCTTTCTTTCCTTTTTCTTTGGGCTTGTTTATGCTGCGGCCCAGCAAGCTGGTTGTATCGGTTGGACGTTGCTTTATAATCTAAAGCGGGGGAAACCCTTTTTCGTATACAATGCTGCAGTTACCAGGTCCACGCTTAGACCTGTGTTCTATGACAGTAGCTAGTACTCCTACCATACAGTAAGTAGTAGTAGTACAACTGAAGTGTTTCAGTATGTAAGAAGTGCCCTCTGCCCAGACGCGCCCTTCAGGAGACAGACTGACAGAGACACAGAGTCACGATGGCGATGGGAATTAGTACTAGAGCAGTCCCATCTAATATCTACTGACCTCCCGTTAATTCGCTGCTCGGCGCACGGCAATGGCGCCGCGGCGGCCAAACCCGCCCCGCTGTTAGGATCAGAGAAGCGGACGCAATCAAGCTGCCATCACTTTGGTACGTGACGGGCGCCGAGGGCGTGGTCTCCGTATGGCATCGTGTGTCATTGACGTTGACGCTGTCTGATATAGAATGTACTCTCGGAGTCCCACTCAAAAGGGGAAAAAAGCTTTCCCCTTGTCATACTCGGTTTCCTAGTAGAATCTGCTTCCTACTCCGGAACCCTACTCCGGGCGAGGATCAATTTCCTGTCACGAACCCTACTCCGGGCGTACCGAGGAGACGATGTCGCGAGGAGGAGGAGGAGATGGCGTCTCGGAGCAGGATCTCCCACCGGCGACCAGCCCCCGTGGACACGGCGAGGACGCTCCGTCCCGTTCGCCGTCGCTCCCCGTCGTTGCTCCAGAGGTTCGTTCTTCCGCCTCCTCTTCCTTCTTCCAATATTTCCAATGTTGCATCTAAGTAAGAGAATCGGAGACCTGAACGAACCGTCTCTTCCCTTTGTAGAAGAAGAAGAAGAAGCTGATGCGCGAGCACGAGCAGCAGCCCTCGGCGGACCTCCCAGACGACGTCCTCATCGAGATCCTCTCGAGGGTGGGCTACAAGTCGCTCTGCCGCTTCAAGTGCGTGTCTAGGCCGTGGCTTGGTCTTTGCTCCGGTCTCGACATCCGCAAGAGACGGTCGCCACAGACCCTCTCTGGCCTCTACTTCTTCGGACAGGAACACGGCGAGGGCCTCTATTTCCACGATCTGGCAGGGGGTGCCCCCCCGTTGTTCAATGCCGGCCTCTCTTTCTTGGCCAGTTATCACTATCAACGGTACAGTGTCGAAAAATGCTGCGGTGGCCTTCTACTTTGCATGTGCTGGAAACCGCGCTCAGTGCAAGTGGATTGCGATTATGTCGTGTGCAATCCGGCGACTGAGAAGTGTACTGTATTGCCTGCTATAGAGGTACGGGACCGACCAGAGACTCTCCGTTTGGTGGGAGGTCACCTATGTGATATAGACCTAGCCGAACGTTTTTTGGGTTTTGATACAGCCAACCCCTCCAGTTTTGTGGTGGTCGTGCCCCTGGCATATTATTTTGATGTAATAGGAGAACTGGTGATCTACTCATCGGAAACTGGACGATGGACTTTTGCGCTGAATGAGTGGAGTCGCGATGCTATGGTTCGTGGTGATCAACCTGCCATCTTCCTGAATGGAATTATCCATTTGACTACCTTTGATTCTTCAATAGTAACGCTGGACAGAGAGGGAAAGATTTGGAGAGAAATTAAAGCGCCATGCGTGTCGGAAGCCATTGGACTGTCTCAGGGGTGCTTGCATACTTGGAGTGTAGATGATTGTTGTCAACTGTTCTTTTGGGTTCTTGAGGATTATGCTAGCGGAAAATGGACCCTAAAGCACACTGCTAATGTTTTGGGACTGTTCGGAAGACATTCTCGCAAAGATGACGAGTCCTACAAGATGTTGGCAATTCATCCAGATTATAATTCATTTTTCCTTACTGATGGGAAGATGACAGTCTTATACAATATGGATAATCAGGAATTGCAAGTTATCAGCGCTTCACAAGAATTCGTGGGCTGTGCGCCATATATTCCTTGTTTTGCAAAATGGCCCTCAGTACCAGTAGCGCCCTCGTAAAAAAAGTTTGTTGGATATAGGCCTAATCTTGTTGTGGAACTATATATAGCTTGGAATGTATATGTAACAACTCACATGACACCGATGAAGGAAATGGTTCAGTTTAACAATATACTTGTATTTTTCTTTTATTTCTTTCTCTTCTTTTATGTTCTTCCGTTCTTCTTTGAGGGAAGGTAACTTTGTTTTCTTAAGGGTGTAGAACAACTTAATTGTTTGAATGATATACTAGTCTAGACTCTCGTAATTGGAGGCAGGTTCGCCATTCAGTACTGTGGTTCCTGAATATTAGTCTTGTCTATGCTGTTCATGATATTTTATTCTCAAACTCTCCACAGCACATATTATAATCCAGAGAATCTTCTTGACACTGATACTTGTAGCATCCTAAATTTTGCATCGAGAAGAAAATATTGATGGTTAGAAGGATCTGAGGTTCATTCTGTGAATTACAACAAGTTAAATATCTGGTGTTGAATCAACCTAGAAGAAAAAGGATGCAGCATGTGTACTCCAGTTCCCTTCACCCATGTGCGGTCCTTTGCTTTTTATGTCGACATTACTTGATAAAGATAAATCGCTAACATAGCGACTTTTTTTAACTGGGCAAAAGATTTGCCATGTATCTTTATGTTTACCTAATAATAATAAATAAAAATGGGTTTCTGGTCGCCCGTCATGGCATTTTGCAGAAAACTCCCCCTGTTTCAGAGAATTCAACCCGCAATCCTGTTTTTTCATTGCCAGAGAGAGAGAGAGAGAGAGAGAGAGAGAGGGGGGGGGGGGGGGTACCCGCCGACCAGCTCGTCTGCACCCGTGCCTGTGAGGGGAAAAGTCAGACCTCCATGAAGGACCAGCTCCGTCGCCTGGGCGGCAAAGACGCGGACGAGAAGTACAACGACCCGCATGGTTGCCTGCATCTCCTCCGGCCGGCCAGGTCCAAGTAGATGTGCGTGGAGTGAGGATATGGCGTAGAGAGCGAGTGCCAGCTTTTAGCTTAGGATAAGATCGAGCGAGCAGAGCGCAGGTGCACAGCGCGCTTTCACAAAGCTGGATAGTCCATGTGTCGACCGCGCAACCCTTACTATTGTTATCATGCATTAATTTATTTATTTGACAGGCAACAGCAGGTGCTTTGTTTTTTCATTTAAGAAGGGGGGGGGGGGAGGGGAAGAGTACATCGTGATATACATAATGAAAATTAAAATAAAAAGCTCTAGTACTGTGCAGAATGAAAATGAAAATGAAGTTCTGTTTATAAAAGTAGATATTATATATCTCAAAATAGAGAGAAGTACTACTATAAAGAGGAAGTCTAACTTCTGAAGAGCGAGCGGAGCGAGGCCTGCTGAAGCGGAGTATATAGAGCGGGCGTAAGCCCCCTTTGGTACGGATCAGTGTTGACCTAGGTCATCTGTGTTATATATAGATGAGTTGACTGGCACCGGTAGTGAAGATTTGTTGGCAGGCACCCATAGTTTTTTTCCCTTCATGTTGAAGGGGTTTTTCATGTTAAATCTCATGTCTCTTGCTTGTTTTTCGTTCTTCGTCATGTTCGATTGCGTGCCGTATCTCTAACAAGAACAACAATCTTAGTTTTCATGAAGTGGAGCAAAATGTCAAAAGAGATTGACTTGTACATACCTAGAGGCAACTTTGCTGCTTTCCTTTGAAGAAACACAACAACGCTCTCTTCATTTTTGGCGGCAGAATTGAGAAAAATATCATGGTTCTCAGCATTACATAGATTCAGTTCTCACGGGTGGGGGTAGGCAAAGGCTAAAATAATTCCCATCTAAGCCCTCCTATAAACAAATTCTTCACATATTGGTTCAAATAGCGCTTTTGGAGTATCCATGACCATGCTCGGCATCGTCAGGTGCCACCGGCACCGCTCAGCCTTGCTCCAACATCACTAGCTGGAGGAGGCAGCTCGGTGGCGGCGTGAGGCCTAGGAGGCATGGGAAGGCTGACGCTCCCCATGCCAGGATGGCATGAGCGCAATTAATTCTTTCATGCAGAAAAGTATAATACTAATTTCATTTTTTACTTTTGTTGTTTCTTCCTTTTGGGTTAAGCTGCTCCCATAATTAATACTTCTTTAGGGCATCTCCAGCCGCGCCCCCAGGAAGGCCTCTGCAGACGATTTTTTTTTGGCGCTTGAAAACGCCTGGTCGCGCCCAGAGCTGATTTTCGCGGCTTGGGCCGAAAACAGCGCCGGGCGGACTCAACCCGAATCCGGCGCTGGGCGCCTGGGCGCCGGCGAGCTGTTTTGGCTCGAAAAAGGCAGGGCCAGCTGCGTCAACGACTTCAGCGCCTCGTCTTCCCCCAACGGCCTCGGTTCCGCTGGAATCAATGGCAAGGCTGCTGCCGGTCAGCCTTGCCATTGATTCTCATCACGGGCGGCGCTTCACGGACGGCGGCGGCCGACGCCCTCCTCCTCGCGACGCGTACACACGGGCGCTGCCTGGCTATAAAGCCGGGCGGCCTCCACTCGCCTGCCCACACCAGCCCCGCCCGCCGCCGCCCAGCCCTCCCTCTCCCTGCCTCTCCCGGCGCGCCGCCCAGCCCCTCCCTCTACCTCTCCCGAGCCCGCCAGCCCCGCCGTCGCCATGGCGTAACGCTTTGAGACGAGGCGGCGGCCAGCCGGTTGCCGCCGTTACCCAACAGGAGTCCTGGCTCCTGTTCCAGGCGAACATCCCGGCGCCACCGGACATGCGCGCCGGGCCAACGGGGTGGAGGCTCAGCGCCGGGGGAGTGCCCATTCCCCCGTTGCCCGACGTCGTGGCGAAGCCGAAGTGAAGGAAATATGCCCTAGAGGCAATAATAAAGTTATTATTTATTTCCTTATATCATGATAAATGTTTATTATTCATGCTAGAATTGTATTAACCGGAAACATAATACATGTGTGAATACATAAACCTGCTGAGTGTCACTAGTATGCCTCTATTTGACTAGCTCGTTAATCAAAGATGGTTGTGTTTCCTAACCATGAACAAGGAGTTGTTATTTGATTAACGGGATCACATCATTGGTTGAATGATCTGATTGACATGACCCATTCCATTAGCATAGCACCTGATCGTATAGTTTGTTGCTAGTGCTTTTCTTCATGACTTATACATGTTCCTATGACTATGAGATTATGCAACTCCCGTTTGCACGAGGAACACTTTGGGTGCTACCAAACGTCACAACGAATCGGGTGATTATAAAGGTACATTACAGGTGTCTCCGAAGGTACATGTTGGGTTGGCATATTTCGAGATTAGGATTTGTCATCCGATTGTCGGAGAGGTATCTCGGGCCCTCTCGGTAATGCACATCACATAAGCCTTGCAAGCATTGCAACTAATGTGTTAGTTGTGAGATGATGTATTACGAAAACGAGTAAAGAGACTTGCCGGTAACGAGATTGAACTAGGTATTGGATACCGACGATCGAATCTCGGGCAAGTAACATACCGATGACAAAGGGAACAACATATGTTGTTATGCGGTCTGACCGATAAAGATCTTCATAGAATATGTAGGAGTCAATATGGGCATCCAGGTCCCGCTATTGGTTATTGATCGGAGAGGTGTCTCGGTCATGTCTACATTGTTCTCGAACCCGTAGGGTCCGCACGCTAACGCTTCGATGACAGTTACTATGAGTTTTTATGATGTTAATGTACCAAGGTTGTTCGAGTCCCGGATGAGATCACGGACGTGACGAGGAGTCTCGAAATGGTCGAGACATAAAGATTCATATATTGGAAGTCTATGTTTGGACATCGGAAGTGTTCCGGTGAAATTGGGAATTTTACCAAGTACCGGAGGTTACCGGAACCCCGAATGCTAATGGGCCAACATGGGCCTTAGTGGAAAGGAGAAAAGGGGCCCAAGTGCTGGTCACCTTCCCCTTCCCTAGTCCTATTAGGACTAGGAGAGAAGGCGCCCTCTCTCTCCCTTCCCACTTGGCCAATCCTAGTTGGACTAGGATTTGGGGGAATCCTACTCCTAGTAGGAGTAGGACACCTGGCGCACCTCTCCTTGGCCGGCCAGCCCCTCCCTTCCCTCCTTTATATACAGGCAGGGGCACCCCATGACACACAAGTTGATCATTCAGATCGTTCCTTAGCCGTGTGCGGTGCCCCTTCCACCATATTACACCTCGAAAATACCAGAAGCGGAGCTTAGGCGAAGCCTGCGCCGTGGAACATCATCATCGCTACCACGCCGTCGTCGATTTAAACTCTCCTCAACACTCGGCTGGATCGGAGTTCGAGGGACGCCATCGAGCTGAACGTGTGCAGAACTCGGAGGTGCCGTACGCTCGGTACTTGGATCGGTTGGATCGTGAAGGAGTACGACTACTTCCTCTACGTCGCGTCAACGCTTCCGCTGCTGGTCTCACGAGGGTACGTAGACAACACTCTCATCTCGTTGCTAAGCATCACCATGATCTTGCGTGATCGTAGGAAAATTTTGAAATTACTACGTTTCCCAACAGTGGCATCCGAGCCTAGGTTTTTATGGTTTGATGATATGCACGAGTAGAACACAAGTGAGTTGTGGACGATACAAGTCATACGGCCTACCAGCATGTCATACTTTGGTTCAGCGGTATTGTTGGACAGACGATCCAGACCAACCTTACGCTGCATTCTTACGCGAGACCGGTTCCCTCGACGTGCTTTGCACATAGATGGCTTGTGGAAGACTGTCTCTCCAACTTTAGTTGAACCGAGTGTGGCTACGCCCGGTCCTTGAGAAGGTTAAAACGGAGTCTATTTGACAAAGTATCGTTGTGGTTTTGATGCGTAGGTGAGATTGGTTCTTGCTTAAAGCCCGTAGCAGCCACGTAAAATTTGCAACAACAAAGTAGAGGACGTCTAACTTGTTTTTGCAGGGCATGTTGTGATGTGATATGGTCAAGACATGATGCTGAATTTTATTGTATGAGATGATCATGTTTTGTAACCGAAGTCATCGGCAACTGGCAGGAGCCATATGGTTGTCGCTTTATTGTATGCAATGCAATCGCCCTGTAATGCTTTACTTTATCACTAAGCGGTAGCGATAGTCGTAGAAGCATAAGTTTGGCGAGACGACAACGATGCTACGATGGAGATCAAGGTGTCGCGCCGGTGACGATGGTGATCATGACGGTGCTTCGGAGATGGAGATCACAAGTACAAAATGATGATGGCCATATCATATCACTTATATTGATTGCATGTGATGTTAATCCTTTATGCATCTTATCTTGCTTTGATTGACGGTAGCATTATAAGATGATCCCTTACTAAATTATCAAGAAGTGTTCTCCCTGAGTATGCACCGTTGCGAAAGTTCTTCGTGCTGAGACACCACGTGATGATCGGGTGTGATAGGCTCTACGTTCAAATACATCGGGTGCAAAACAGTTGCACACGCTGAATACTCAGGTTATACTTGACGAGCTATGCATATAAGATATGACCTCGGAACACGGAGACCGAAAGGTCGAGCGTGAATCATATAGTAGATATGATCAACATATTGATGTTCACCATTGAAACTACTCCATCACACGTGATGATCGGTCATGGTGTAGTTGATATGGATCACGCAATCACTTAGAGAATTGGAGGATATTTTTCTAAGTGGGAGTTCTTAAGTAATATGATTAATTGAACTTAAATTTATCATGAACTTAGTACCTGATAGTATCTTGCTTGACTATGTTGTGTAGATAGATGGCTCGTGCTGTTGTTCCGTTGAATTTTAATGCGTTCCTTGAGAAAGCAAAGTTGAAAGATGATGGCAGCAATTACACGGACTGGGTCCGTAACTTGAGGATTATCCTTATTGCTGCACAGAAGAATTACGACCTGGAAGCACCGTTAGTTGCCAGGCCTGTTGCAAGGGCTGCGCAAGAAGTTGTGAACGTCTGTCAAAGCAAAGCTGATGACTACTCTATAGTTCAGTGTGCCATGCTTTATGGCTTAGAACCGGACTTCAACGTCGTTTTGAACACCATGGAGCATATGAGATGTTCCAGGAGTTGAAGTTAATATTCCAAGCGAATGCCCGGATTGAGAGATATGAAGTCTCCAATAAGTTCTATAGCTGTAAGATGGAGGAGAACGGTTCTGCTGCTGAGCATATACTCAGAATGTCCGGGTATAACAATCACTTGATTCAACTGGAGTTAATCTTCCGGATGATTGCGTCATTGATGTAATTCTCCAATCATCGCCACCAAGCTACAAGAGCTTCGTGATGAACTATAATATGCAAGGGATGACCAAAACAATGTTCGAGCTCTTCGCGATGCCGAAAGCCGCGAAGTAGAAATCAAAAAGGAGCATCAAGTGTTGATGGTTAACAAAACCACTAGTTTCAAGAAAAGGGCAAAGGAAAGAAAAGGGAAACTTCAAAAGAACGGCAAGCAAGTTGCTAATCAAGAGAAGAAACCCAAGTCTGGTCCTAAGCTCTGAAACCGAGTGCTTCTATTGCAAGCAGGCTGGTCACCGAAGCGGAACTGCCCCAAGTATTTGGCGGATAAGAAGGACGACAAGGTTAACAAAGGTATATGTGATATACATGTTATTGATGTGTACCTTACTAATACTCGCAGTAGCACTGGTATTTGATAATCGGGTTCTCATGCTAATATTTGCAACTCCAAACAGGGGCTACGGATTAAGCGAAGATTGGCTAAGGACGAGGTGACGATGCGCGTGGGAAATGGTTCCAAAGTCGATGTGATCGCGGTCGGCACGCTACCTCTACATCTACCTTCGGGACTAGTATTAGACCTAAATAATTGTTATTTAGTACCAGCGTTGAGCATGAACATTATATCTGGATCTTGTTTGATGCGAGACGGTTATTCATTTAAATCAGAGAATAATGGTTGTTCTATTTATATGAATAATATCTTTTATGGTCATGCACCATTGAAGAATGGTTTGTTTTTACTTAATCTCAATAGTAGTGATACACATATTCATAATGTTGAAGCCAAAAGATGTAGAGTTGATAATGATAGTGCAACTTATTTGTGGTAATCGCCGCTTAGGTCATATCGGTGTAAAGCGCATGAAGAAACTCCATACTGATGGACTTTTGGAGTCACTTGATTATGAATCACTTGGCACTTGCGTAACCGTGCCTTATGGGCAAGATGACTAAAACGCCGTTCTCCGGAACTATGGAGAGAGCAACAGATTTATTGGAAATCATACATATTGATGTATGTGGTCCAATGAATGTTGAGGCTCGTGGCGGATATCGTTATTTTCTCACCTTCACAGATGATTTGAGCAGATATGGGTATATCTACTTAATGAAACACAAGTCTGAAACATTTGAAAAGTTCAAAGAATTTCAGAGTGAAGTGGAAAATCATCGTAACAAGAAAATAAAGTTTCTGCGATCTGATCATGGAGGAGAATATTTGAGTTACGAGTTTGGTCTTCATTTGTAACAATGCGGAATAGTTTCAAGAACTTACGCCACCGAACACCACAACGTAATGGTGTGTCCGAACGTCAGAATCGTACTTTTATTAGATATGGTGCGATCTATGATGTCTCTTACTGATTTACCGCTATCATTTTGGGGTTATGCTTTAGAGACGGCTACATTCACTTTAAATAGGGCACCATCTAAATCCGTTGAGACGACGCCTTATGAACTGTGGGTTTGGCAAGAAACCAAAGTTGTCGCTTCTGAAAGTTTGGGGCTGCGATGCTTATGTGAAAAAGCTTCAACCTGATAAGCTCGAACCCAAATCGGAGAAATGTGTCTTCATAGGATACCCAAAGGAGACTGTTGGGTACACCTTCTATCACAAATCCAAGGCAAGATTTTTGTTGCTAAATTCGGAAACTTTTGGAGAAGGAGTTTCTCTCGAAAGAAGTGAGTGGGAGGAAAGTAGAACTTGATGAGATAACTGTATCTACTCCCTTATTGAGAAGTAGTACATCACAGAAAACAGTTTCGTGACACCTACACCAAATAGGGAGGAAGCTAATGATGATGATCATGAAACTTCAGATCAAGTTTCTACAGAACTTCAGAGATCAACCAGAGCAAGATCCGCACTGCAGTGGTACGGTAATCCTATTCGGAAGTCATGTTCTTTGGAACATGATGAACCTACGAACTATGAAGAAGCGATGGTGAGCCCAGATTCCACAAAATGGCTGGAGGCCATGAAATCTGAGATGGGATCCATGTATGAGAACAAAGTGTGGACTTTGGTTGACTTGCCCGATGATCGGCAAGCAATTGAGAATAAATGGATCTTCAAGAAGAATACTGACGCCGATGGTAATGTTATCGTTTATAAAGCTCGACTTGTTGCAAAAGGTTTTCGACAAGTTCAAGGGATTGACTACGATGAGACCTTCTCACCAGAAGCGATGCTTAAGTCCGTCCGAATCATGTTAGCAATTGCCGCATTTTATGATTATGAAATTTGGCAAATGGATGTTAAAACTGCATTCCTGAATGGATTTACGGAAGAAGAGTTGTATATGATGCAACCAGAAGGTTTTGTCGATCCAAAGGGAGCTAACAAAGTGTGCAAGCTCCAGCGATCCATTTATGGACTGGTGCAAGCCTCTCGGAGTTGGAATAAACGGTTTGATAGTGTGATCAAAGCATTTAGTTTTATACAGACTTTTGGAGAAGCCTGTATTTACAAGAAAGTGAGTGGGAGCTCTGTAGCATTTCTGATATTATATGTGGATGACATATTACTGATCGGAAATGATATAGAATTTCTGGATAGCATAAAAGGATACTTGAATAAGAGTTTTTCAATGAAAGACCTCGATGAAGCTGCTTACATATTGGGCATTAAGATCTATAGAGATAGATCAAGACGCCTAATAGGACTTTCACAAAGCACATACCTTGATAAAGTTTTGAAGAAGTTCAAAATGGATCAGGCAAAGAAAGGGTTCTTGCCGGTATTACAAGGTGTGAAGTTGAGTAAGACTCAATGCCCGACCACCGCAGAAGATAGAGAGAAAATGAAAGATGTTCCCTATGCTTCAGCCATAGGCTCTATCATGTATGCAATGCTGTGTACCAGACCTGATGTGTGCCTTTGCTGTAAGTTTAGCGGTGCAGTACCAAAGTAATCCAGAGTGGATCATCGGACAGCGGTCAAGAACATCCTTAAGTACTTGAGAAGGACTAAGGATATGTTTCTCATTTATGGCGGTGACAAAGAACTCGTCAGAACGGTTACGCCGACGTTAAGCTTTGACACTAATCCGGACGATTCTAAATCGCAAACCGGATACGTATTTACATTAAACGGTGGAGCTGTCATTGGTGCAGTTCCAAACAAAGCGCCGTGGCGGGATCTACATGTGAAGTTGAGTACATAGCTGCTTCGGAAGCAGCTAATGAAGGAGTCTGGATGAAGGAGTTCATAACCGATCTAGGTGTTGTACCTAGTGTATCGGGTCCAATGAAAATCTTTTGTGACAATACTGGTGCAATTGCCTTGGCAAAGGAATCCAGATTTCACAAGAGAACCAAGCACATCAAAAGACGCTTCAACTCCATCCGGGATTTGGTCCAGGTGGGAGACATAAAGATATGCAAGATACATACGGATCTGAATGTTGCAGACCCGTTGACTAAGCTTCTCTCACGAGCAAAACATGATCATCCCTTAGTACTCTTTGGGTGTTAATCACATAGCGATGTGAACTAGATTATTGACTCTAGTAAACCCTTTGGGTGTTGGTCACATGACCATGTGAACTATGGGTGTTAATCACATACAGATGTGAATATCAGTGTTAAATCACATGATGATGTGAACTAGATTATTGACTCTAGTGCAAGTGGGAGATCAAGGAAATATGCCCTAGAGGCAATAATAAAGTTATTATTTATTTCCTTATATCATGATAAATGTTTATTATTCATGCTAGAATTGTATTAACCGGAAACATAATACATGTGTGAATACATAAACCTACAGAGTGTCACTAGTATGCCTCTACTTGACTAGCTCGTTAATCAAAGATGGTTGTGTTTCCTAACCATGAACAAGGAGTTGTTATTTGATTAACGGGATCACATCATTGGTTGAATGATCTGATTGACATGACCCATTCCATTAGCATAGCACCTGATCGTATAGTTTGTTGCTAGTGCTTTTCTTCATGACTTATACATGTTCCTATGACTATGAGATTATGCAACTCCCGTTTGCCTCGAGGAACACTTTGGGTGCTACCAAACGTCACAACGTAATCGGGTGATTATAAAGGTACATTACAGGTGTCTCCGAAGGTACATGTTGGGTTGGCATATTTCGAGATTAGGATTTGTCACTCCGATTGCTCGGAGAGGTATCTCCGGCCCTCTCGGTAATGCACATCACATAAGCCTTGCAAGCATTGCAACTAATGTGTTAGTTGTGAGATGATGTATTACTTAAACGAGTAAAGAGACTTGCCGTAACGAGATTGAACTAGGTATTGGATACCGACGATCGAATCTCGGCAAGTAACATACCGATGACAAAGGGAACAACGATGTTGTTATGCGGTTCTGACCGATAAAGATCTTCATAGAATATGTAGGAGTCAATATGGGCATCCAGGTCCCGCTATTGGTTATTGACTGGAGAGGTGTCTCGGTCATGTCTACATTGTTCTCGAACCCGTAGGGTCCGTGACGCTTAACGCTTCGATGACAGTTACTATGAGTTTTATGATGTTAATGTACCAAGGTTGTTCGAGTCCCGGATGAGATCACGGACGTGACGAGGAGTCTCGAAATGGTCGAGACATAAAGATTCATATATTGGAAGTCTATGTTTGGACATCGGAAGTGTTCCGGTGAAATTGGGAATTTTACCAAGTACCGGAGGTTACCGGAACCCCCGGAATGCTAATGGGCCAACATGGGCCTTAGTGGAAAGGAGAAAAGGGGGCCCAAGTGCTGGTCGCACCTTCCCCTTCCCTAGTCCTATTAGGACTAGGAGAAGGCGCCTCTCTCTCCCTTCCCACTTGGCCAATCCTAGTTGGACTAGGATTTGGGGGGGGAATCCTACTCCTAGTAGGAGTAGGACACCCCTGGCGCACCTCTCCTTGGCCGGCCAGCCCCTCCCCTTCCCTCCTTTATATACAAGGGCAGGGGCACCCCATGACACACAAGTTGATCATTGAGATCGTTCCTTAGCCGTGCGGTGCCCCTTCCACCATATTACACCTCGAAAATACCAGAGCGGAGCTTAGGCGAAGCCCTGCGCCGGTGGAACATCATCATCGCCACCACGCCGTCAGGTCGACGAAACTCTCCTCAACACTCGGCTGGATCGGAGTTCGAGGGACGCCATCGAGCTGAACGTGTGCAGAACTCGGAGGTGCCAGACGCTCGGTACTTGGATCGGTTGGATCGTGAAGGAGTACGACTACTTCCTCTACGTCGCGTCAACGCTTCCGTTGCTGGTCTACGAGGGTACGTAGACAACACTCTCATCTCGTTGCTAAGCATCACCATGATCTTGCGTGATCGTAGGAAAATTTTGAAATTACTACGTTTCCCAACACGAAGTACTTCGCCGAGGAGGTCGAGATCGTGCGCGCGTCCCTCACCGACGCCGAACTCTCCCTCCCCCAGTATGTCGCCGACAACCACGCGGCCTGGGCGGCGTATTTCCAGCGCCGCCAGCAGCAGCGCTTGGCGTCCACCAACGGCGCGCCGGTGGTTGGCGGCCGGCAGAACAGCAAGGGGCGCCACCTCTGATGGGCGTCCCCGGCCGCACACTCGAGGGCGAGCTCACGTACCTCGAGGGCGGCAACGACCCGCCGTTGGCGTACTTCAGCTAGGTGGCCGCCCGACGCAGCACCGGCGCGCCGTCGGGCCATGCCAAGGAGGTTCGGCGCTTCCTCTTCTTCCTCCTCATCACGCTCTTCTTCCCATTCCTCCGGCTCTCCGGCGCTGCTTGGCGTCAAGGCCGAGCCCGCGGCGGAGACACCGCTCGGCCGGCGCACTCGCAGCGCCGGCATCGTCATCAACGAGGGCGGCCGGTGAAGACGGAGCCGGGGCTGGCGCCGGTGAAGACGGAGCCGGGGCTGGCGCCGGTAAAGGCGGAGTTCGACGACGACGACGCGGCCCTCGAATGGGCGCGCCAGGACTCCATTGCGTTGGAGAAGGCGCACCGGGAGAAGGAGAAGGAGCGCCAGGTCGTCGCCCTCACGCCGCTTCGAGGAGCGCCGACGCTGCCGCGAGGAAGGCGGGTCGCCTTATGCGACAATGACGACGACGACGACGACGCGCCGCCGCTGTTCGCCAAGTCGACGCCGGGCAGGGTCCAAATAGGGCACCAGCGTCAAGGAGGAGAAGGCCGACGACGACGATGGCGGCGACGACTTCAGCCCCTTTCTTTTTTTTAGATTAGGTTAATGTAATGTTTGGACGAATTTCGCCGAAACTTGCCATGGTTGGCCGAAATTTAACTAGTTTTTATCATAACTTCGCCGAACGGTTTTTTTTTAAATACGCGCCTGGGGGCGGCCCTGGGGGCCGACGGCTGGGGACCGACTCGCCCCAGGGCCATTTTTTGCGCCGGCTCACCCCCAGGCGGCGCTTTTAGACGCCCCCTGGGGGGCCAACGGCTGGAGATGCCCTTAGAAAGCAATTTTGTATTGTTTTTGTTCTCCACCACTCCTAAAATTATTTATTTCTTATAAATAAACTTGTTATTCGTTCTTTCTATTTTTTACTTCTACATTAAGGTGGTACCCTCTTAGATTTTCCCCCTTCCTTAGATTTTATTTTACAACATTTCTTGCTTTCAAGTAACACCACTCCCATAAAATAAGTCGTGTGATTTTTTTCCGACAAAATGCCTATTATTGCTAAGTTACACGACTATATAATATTGGTTCTTGCATATTGTTGAATAGTCCAAGTTCTATGAATCTGTGTACAAGTTATTTTTCCTTCTATTTTTTGTTTCTTATTTTCTTTCTTCTTTAGGGTAATACAAGTGCCTTAATTAGATTAACATTTTTTGTTTTTGAATATAACTTTATTTTTTATGCTGTAACTGTTTTTGACAATTGGGTTTTCTAATTTATCTGTGCATATGGTGGCGGTTTAATGATGCAATCATGTGACTTGTACTTAATCTTTAGCCCATCAAGCAACCGGCCTGGCTGGCCTTCATTCCTTTGTTGCTTTGCCGTGAAAATCAGTCTAGACAGCAAAAAGAAATAATGAAACCCCTCAACAAAAAAAGAGAATGTCCAAAAAAAAGCAAAAAGAAATAATCAAACCCCTAAGAAAAAGAAATGTGTTTGGACTGAAAAAAGCAAAAAAGAATCAGTCACATTTTCTACTTGATCTAGGTGTTGCCATTGAAAGCAAATCGTACAGCACAAAGAAGTGACTAAAACAACAACAAATTCCAGGCACACATAGACGCTCCCAACATTGAGACAGATGCTGCAAGATATTAATTACTATTATGCACAATGATAGTAATTTACATGCTAACTGAAAGCTGCCGACGACACACTGAGAGTCTGAGACCAAACACAAAGCAAAGACCCATTCGTTCTCTCTGAGATCATAGAGATGAACACATCTCACGACTAGGATTTCTAACTTTTTTTTTGTCTTTTGCTTCTCAAGCACCAAATCTGAAAACAGCGAGACACATTGATGAATGATACAATCTGAAAACAGAGGCGCCAATCCAACGCTCGCTTCTGAATGGGCCAGCACATCTGGCTTATCCGTTCACAGAAGCATGAACGGTTTGGGGAAGCTTCTAGAAGAACCACAAACGCTTTTGTGAATCCTCTAATGCTTCCGACTCTTTTTTTGTTTCTGGTTTCTTCGACTGGGTTTTGTTCGGTTTTTATTCTTTTTTTTTCTTTTTTTTTCTTTTTGCTATTTATTTACTGAACATTTTTAAATTTCGTGTTTTTTTTAATTTGTGACCTTTTCAAAAATTTTAACTTTTTTCAAATTCACAACCTCCTTTAGAAACTTCCTGACCTTAATTCAAATTTGTGAACTTTTTCAGATTCGTGAACTTTGTTCAAATTTGTTCATGGACTTTTCTCAAATTCGCATATTTTAAAATTCATGTACATTTTCAAATCCATAAACTTTTTTTGTACTCATTAACTTTTCTCAAATTCATGAACTTTGTAAATTTCATAAATTGTTTCCAAAATTTACGAACTTTTCTAGATCCATGTTTCTTGAAGTCAATGGTCAACTTGTTAAATTGGTGAAAAGTTGATCGATAAACAGTTAATGGAGCGAACAAAAATGGCTGCATGAGCAAGCGAGCGAATGAAATCCGTTGCACGCGTGAGCGAGTGATCCGTGCGCTTGTTGGGCCAGTCCATGCAAGCGGCTGCGAGCGCCAGGTTTTCTAATGGTGCCTGGAGCGCCGATTAGGCACTGCCGGATGAAGCTCAGTTGTAAAGGCCGATCGTAGCTTTAACAAAAACAACGCGGTTGTTCTGGTCGCGAGCACATGTGCTCGCGTTATCAGGACGGCTCGATAGCGCTTCGAGATGTGTCGCTCGCCAGTTGTTCGTTTCTTTTTAATTCACGGGAGGAAAGAATACTGTATGGGTCTGCGGCGTACGAACCGCCGGTGATGGAGGCCGCTGTTGGGGCGTGATGGGAGATTCCCTGAGCCGTGGCTCGGGTCTGCCTTCTACTCCCGACTAAGGATGGCAATTTTACCCATGGACATGGATATCCATGGATATCCGACCTGAATGGACAGGGTCTGGATATGCTTTTGTGTCCATGGACGCCGCCCAAACCCGACCCGATTGCTCGTGGGTAGGGTACGGATATAATCTTGTACCCGTGGATATATCCAAACCCGACCCGATAGTATGACTTAATGCGCCAAAATCTGCTATGCCTACCCCACAGTCACATGTCCGACTGCAATTTTACACTTTGTTATCTAAAACATGTAAAAGAAATTGCACAATCTCTGTCATAACTTTTACTAGTTGGCATTCAGTCCCTCCGTAACATACTCCAACGCCTTCGCTTATTTTTATCTCCTTGTTAAATGACCCGTCATTCACAGCTATTAGAAAAATACTAAATGATCTTAGCTTGTTAGTGGACGCTGATTTACCATAAGTTGATGTTTAGCATAAGTGAGGCCTAGCCTGCCACAAGGTGAAGAATGGAGGAGCTTATGTTAACACTTTGTTATTTGTAATTTATGTCTTGAGAGGACCCAATGGATATCCGTGGGTATGGATATCCATGGGGTTTGGACATGGATACAATTTATCACCCATGGATTTTTTCATGGATGGACAAAGACTGTCTTCATGGATGTGGATATGGATTTAATATTGTTCAACCCGATCCAAACCCGACCCATTGCCATCCTTCCATTGCTCCCGACCCTGTGGTGTATGTGAGATCTACCCCGGAGAATCGTATGAGAGGTCTAGCTGTGGCTCCGGCAAGGCGGTGGCAGAAGAGACGTGTGCACCGTCCAAAATAAGAAGTGTCATAATAGGTATCGAAATTCACCTTCCAGGACCGTGTCCTCTGCATCAGAGAGCTCTTACAACGATGCAGTCGGTAGGAGCAGTGAGCCAGTGATCAACCTGGACCAGCCGCTCCAAGGTAAAAAGAAATTGGATGATATAAGAGTGTATGCGTTATTTTTCAGTGTATAGTATTAATCAATTAGATAAAATTTGAAAACAGCAGGTGGGAGAGTTGTGCCTCCTGGAGACTCAGCCGGGAGAACAGAATTTGCAGCCAGGGGCAATGCCGGTGGCCGGAGTGAAGCATATGTGTTCCCTGGAATAACAAGTACCCTGACTCGCCTATTTCGCTTTTTTTACTGCACATCATACGCCTATTTCTAACTGCATGTATGTACTACCAAAAACATACAATGACTGGATGATCTTGTACTACGCTTAGGGCTGCAGGGAGTCTTCGTGTGCAGCTAATCGTCGAGGAGGTCCTGAAGGTGAGGTGCGTGGCATATGAAACCATTGGGAGATTATTTTGACATCTGGCAAATATTTTGTAAAATGTTGAGCAAAACAGTTAGAAACCTACTTGATGCAACTTTGTAATGCCTATGTAGGCACCCAGGCACCCATGGTTCAGGTGCATCAGGTGGCAATGGCACTGAAGAGTATGTTAATCCAATAGGGAACATCCATCCTGAGCATCAAGGTATAAAGCATATAATTTTGCAATTGCATTCTGGTCTGTTGTCCCGTGCATGAAATTCGGTTTGCCAGTTTTGCAGTTGGGGAGGGCAACAATCAGGGTGCTGAACGTAATGTCAGAGGTTCAGGAGCTGAGTCGGGGCGGATGATGAGCAACTTAAGGTTCTGTAGCAAACAAACAAGGTTCTGCAGCATATGTCGGCAGCAAGGGCACAAGAGGACTACGTGCCCGGACATGGGTGATGCCCCGAAGCCTGTTCGCAAGCCAGCGAGGTGCTAAAATTGTGGAATCAAAGGGCACAGGCCATCCTGCTGAAAAGGCTATCTATAGCCGGCTATTTAAAACTATGGTAAAACAGAGACTGACCATTAGAAGGCAACTCTTGTCATGGCTCCAACCATGCTATCTCTCTTGTTGTCTGGGCTTACAAAATCCGATCCAAGTGACGAGGTGGATGGAGTATCTGCAGAGGTTAGTTTCTCCTTGATCTAATCTAAGTTTAGCAAGCATTGGAAGTAGCTATTTCTAACACTTCACTCGATTAAGTGCCGAGTAGAATGAGTGAGAGGGAAGGGGATGAATGAATCGTGATGGGTAAGTTAGTGAAGCGGCGCAAAGAAAGAAAAGAGCAAGAGTCATGCTGGCCCAGAATCGGCGCGAAAATGGCCCACCCTGCTTGCATACGCCCGAGCGAGCCAAGGTTACTCACGGCGTTGGAAGGCCGTGCGGGCAGACGTGGGCCATGTGAACTGTTCAAAAAAGACTATACGTGAATAATACCTGGGCCTGTACGCTCGTGTTTCTGGATCACGAGGCGAGCAGGGGGTGGGGAGGGGGGGATACCGTGACCACCTATGCTCGCGCTCAGAAGATCACTTTCGCAACAAAAACTGTTAGGTAGGAGTAATATACATTTTTTCTATGACCTCAGCCTATGAAGTGGACTGTCTCCAGCCCAGCTGCACAACTACAAATTTCAGCGAAATGATATGTATCGCCTTCTGCAAGCGCTCGCCTACAGGCGGTTCAACATGAGTTGCCGCCCAATAAGAACAACCATCGTTTTTCCATTGCCCAACCTACAGCTGTTCAACGATCTTTTTCAGGCAAACTGCAACCGTTCATGTCTACAACCAGGAACCGGTTTGCCTTGGTTTCGGTAACCAGTGGGAACCTTCCGTTCGGTTTTCGTAACGTTCCAGAGGGTTTTTTTGTGTTGCTTTTCCGGTGTTTCTTCTATTTTTTTGTTAGTTTTTTGAGTTTTCAAAATACATGAACATTTTTTATTTCATAAATATTTTTCCAGACACGTAAGTTTTGTGAAAGTATGAATATATTTTCAATTCACTCCATTTTTAAAATTCATGAACAATTTTCCCAAATCCTAAACATTTTTGAAATCTTGTTCACTTACCAAATTTTCAAATTCATGAATATTTTTTGAAACACGTGAGACATTTTCAAATTCATGCATAATTTTTGAAATTCACCATCATATGTTCAAATTCATGAACAATTTTCATATTTTCACTAAACATTTCTCTTGCTCACTGAACAATTTTCAAATTCACAAATATTTTTTGATTCCCGTCACTAAATAATTTTCAAAAAAATTAAAATCCACGGTTTTTTACAAATTCACATTTAAAAAAATTTGGAACAATTTTTAAAATTCACAGACATTTTTCAAATCTTTGAAGCTTTTGGAAAATTGTTGAACAATTGCCAAACTTTTGAAGACTTTTGTGAATTCGTGAACTATTGTTTATTTTCAGGACCATTTTTTTATTATCCTTGTTGGTGAAGAACATGCCTGATGTGAAAAATGTAAAAGCCATACAAATTAACTTTCAAAAGACGCGCTACAGGAGTTCATCGCGAGTGCGGCTCGCGCTATAATGATGGGTCAGCCTACATCTACCGTTGTATCGGACGCGAGCGATCGTGTTGTGCGCGATACAGGACGGGTGTGATCGTTATAAGGGCATCTCCAACACCAACCCGCAAGACCCCCCGCAACCGTCCGGATGGCGCTATCCGGACCGAGGAAGCCGTCCAACGCAGTCCTATATCGGCCGCTGGGCAGTCCGGACACGATTTCTCCCGCAAACTGGAGACAAACGTGTGGAAGGTTTGGGGAGTCCGAACACGTGAAACTTCGCTCTCCGTCCCCTGGCCCACCCAAAAGGAAGGTCGAGCCCACGCTTTTGTAGCATCCCGCACTGTTTCTACGCCAAAATCCCCCACTCTCTTCTTCCACTCCCAGCCGCTCTCCGCCCAATTCCCGCTCTTTTATCCCACCCTCTCCTTCCCTCCGCCGTTGATGCATGGAACTATCGGAGAACCTATCGGAGATGGAGCTGGAGGAGGTGCCGGAGGATTCGAGTATCATGCTCGCCCCGAAGATCAGCTAGGAGACGCCGCAAAATCGCCGCGGCCAAAGTGAATTTCGCAAAGGAGAAGTTGAAGAAGCGGCTGGCCTGGTGGTGGCGATGGACGTGGAGGGCATGGCAGACGAGGCGGTCGGTGAGGCTGTGGTGGACGCCGCCCGACAGGCATACCCACAGTACAAACAGCATTGCGGCCGAAGGCTTACAAGGCTCTGTACTACTACGTCGCCAAGCAGCTCGCAACCCACACCCGCACGGTTCCTTACATCGTCGATGTTAACGCGGCGCCACTCTTCGCTGAGTATTCTTCGCCGTCGCTCGTCCGGGCAAGGATGACGGGCGGCGAGCAAATGGGCGCCCGCACGCTGTTTGTTGCAATGCCGAGAGCGGGTGAGCAGGCGTACAACATGGACAAGGAGATGCTCGATATCATCCATGATGGATGCGAGGGAGGAGGGAGGGGCTATGAGGATGGTTAGATGGAAGACTCGTATCCCACCCCGTCCGACAACTTCCAGCAATAGCAATTCTACACCCAGACGGCCATGCAGCAGTCCAGCACCCAGACCGGCGATGGCACAGAATAGCAACAACATTGGGCCGCCAAAGAGCACCATCCGAAGGGGAGAGAAGGGGTAGGAGGACGGCGGCAACGATGATCCGGATGATATAGCCGGTGATCCAAAGAAGAAGGGTAGAAGAGAAAACTTCAACGTGTGGAGGACGAGTTGTTGTCCGATGCATGGTTGCCACTAGCCTCGATCCTGTCCATGGCACGGAGAAAAGGGCACAACCTTTTGGAGGAACATTCACATATGGTTCCATGAGCACAAGCATTTCGCGCCCTACTCCGACGCGTTGTTCCGCAACCGTGAGTGGAAGTCCCTCAACCATCGATGGTACACCATCCAAGAGGCCGTCTGCAAGTATTGCGGACACTTGAAGCATCTCATCGCACGGTGGCCTAGTGGTGCACAAATCACCGAGCAAGTAAGTTGATCACTAGCCGGATATGGTTTAATTTTGTTGATCACTATTCGGACATGTATTATTTTGTTTCTCACTAGACGGATATGCGTTGTTTCACTTTAAAGCCTACTCGTGCTTGTGTGGTGTATAAGAAGTTGAAGAAGAAGTCCTTCACCATCATGCATTGTTGGTTGAAGTTGAATGGGCAACCGAAGTGGAACCTTTTCATTGCCAAGACCGGTGACCCTACCGACCCAACCTGTGAACCGCCAAAGAAGGTTAGATGAAATTTAGGGGCAAGAAGTGGGAGGAGGGCAGGGCAAAGCGAGAAGGTGTGTGATACGTCCATTTTGCATCATGCTTTTATATCGATATTTATTGCATTATGGGCTGTTATTACACATTATGTCACAATACTTATGCCTATTCTCTCTTATTTTACAAGGTTTACATAAGGAGGGAGAATGCCGGCAGTTGGAATTCTGGGCTGGAAAAGGAGCAAATATTAGAGACCTATTCTGCACAACTCCAAAAGTCCTGAAACTCCACGAAAGTCATTTTGGGAAATAATAAAAAATATCCAGCGGAAGAAGTTCACCAGAGGGGGGCCCACCTGTCCACGAGGGTGGGGGGCGCGCCCTACCCCCCAGGCCACGCCCCCTACCTCGTGGGCCCCCTGTTGGCTCTCCGATGGCCATCTTCTTCTATATGAGGTCTTTCGTCGAGGAAAAAATCATAAGCAACCTTTCGGGACGAAACTCCGCAGCCACGAGGCGGAACGTCGGCGGAACCAATCTAGGGCTCCGGCAGAGCTGTTCTGCCGGGGACACTTCCCTTCGGGAGGGGGAAATCATCGCCAATGTGATCACCAACACTCCTCTCATCGGGA
This sequence comes from Aegilops bicornis, assembly GCA_021605145.1. Lineage (NCBI taxonomy): Eukaryota > Viridiplantae > Streptophyta > Magnoliopsida > Poales > Poaceae > Aegilops > Aegilops bicornis. Next base: position 642,531,718 of record CM038669.1, read on the forward strand.
GAGGGCAATCTCCATCAACATCTTCACCAGCACCATCTCATCTCAAAACCCTAGTTCATCTCTTGTATCCAATTCTTGTCTCCAAGTTCGGGATTGGTACTAGTAGGTTGCTTGTAGTGTTGATTACTCCTTGTAGTTGATGCTAGTCGGTTTATTTGGTGGAAGATCATATGTTCAGATCCTTTATGCATATTAATACCCCTCTGATTATGAACATGAATATGCTTTGTGAGTAGTTACGCTTTGTTCCCGAGGACATGGGAGAAGTCTTTCTATTAGTAGTCATGTGAATTTGGTATTCGCTCGATATTTTGATGAGATGTATGTTGTCTAGCCTCTAGTGGTGTTATATGAACGCGTCGACTACATAACACTTCACCATTATTTTGGTCCTAGAGGAAGGCATTGGAAAGTAATAAGTAGATGATGGGTTGCTAGAGTGATGTAAGCTTAAACCCTAGTTTATGCGTTGTTTCGTAAGGAGCTGATTTGGATCCATATGTTTCATGCTATGGTTAGCTTTACCTTAATACTTTTGTTTAGTTGCGGATGCTTGCAATAGAGGTTAATCATAAGTGGATGCTTGTTCAAGTAAGAACAACACCCAAGCACCGGTCCACCCACATATCAAATTATCAAAGTACCGAACGCGAATCATATGAACGTGATGAAAACTAGCTTGACGATTTTCCCATGTGAACTCGGGAGCGCTTTTCCTTATATAAGAGTTTGTCCAGGCTTATCCTTTGCTACAAAAAGGATTGGACCACCTTGCTGCACTTTATTTACTTTTGTTACTTGTTGCTCGTTACAAATTATCCTATCATAAAACTATCTGTTACCACTTATTTCAAAGATTTGTAGAGAATACCTTGCTGAAAACTGCTTATCATTTCCTTCTGCTCCTCGTTGGATTCGACACTCTAACTTATCGAAAGGACTACAATAGATCCCCTATACTTGTGGTTCATCAAGACTCTTTTCTGGCGCCGTTGCCGGGGAGTGAAGCGCCTTTGGTAGGTGGAATTTGGTAAGGAAAAAATTTATATAGTGTGCTGAAATTTACTGTCACTTGTTACTATGGAAAGTAATCCTCTGAGGGGCTTGTTTGGGGTATCTTCATCCCGACCAGTAGAGCAAAGAGTTGCTCCTCAACCTACATAACCTACTGAAAATGAAAATATTCCCTTTTAAGTTCCTTCGGGTATGTTAGAAAAACTGCTAGCTAATACTTTTGCAGGAGATGGAACAAAGCATCCTGGTGAACACCTAATATATGTGGATGAAGTTTGTGAATTATATAAGCTTGCAGGTATACCCGATGATGTTGTTAAGAAGAAGGTCTTCCCTTTATCTTTGAAGGGAGATGCATCGACATGGTATAGGCTATGTGATGACACGGGATCATGGAACTATAAACGAATGAAGCTGGAATTTCATCAAAAGTATTATCCTATGCATCTTGTTCATCGTGATCGCAATTATATATATAATTTTTGGCCTCGCGAAGGAGAAAGCATCGCTCAAGCTTCGGGGAGGCTTAACTCAATGTTATATTCATCCCCAATCATGAGCTCTCAAGAGAAATAATTCTTCAAAATCTTTATGCTCGGCTTTCTGAAAACAATCGCACCATGCTTGATACTTCTTGTGCTAGCTCTTTTATGATGAAGACTATTGAATTCAGGTGGAATTTATTGGATAGAATTAAACGCAACTCTGAAGATTGGGATCTCGAGGAAGGTAAGGAGTCAGGTATGACACCTAAGTCTGATTGTGTTAAGTCTTTTATGGATACCAATATTTTCCGTAAGTTTAGCACTAAATAGGGACTTGACTCTGAGATAGTAGCTTCTTTCTGTGAATCTTTTTCTACTTATGTTGATCTCCCCAAAGAGAAGTGGTTTAAATATCATCCTCCCATATAAGTAAAAGTAGATGCACCTATTAAAGTTGAAGAAAAGATTGTCACTTATAATGATCCTGTTGTTCCTACTTCTTATGTTGAGAAACCACCTTTCCTGTTAGAATAAAGGATCATGCTAAAGCTTCAACTGTTGTTCGTAAAAGTAATATTAGAACTTATACACCTCCTGAGCAAATTAAAGTTGAACCTAATATTGCTATTGTTAAAGATCTCTTGGCCGATAATATTGATGGGCATGTTATTCAATTCTGCAGTGAAACTGCTAGAATTGCTAAACCTTGTGCTAAAGATAAACATAGACCTGTGGTAGGCGTGTCTGTTATTTCTGTTAAAATAGGAGATCATTGTTATCATGGCTTATGTGATATGGGTGCTAGTGCTAGTGTTATACCGCATACTTTATACGAAGAAATTAAGAATGAAATTGCACCTACTAAGTTAGAAGGAATTGATGTTACAATTAAACTTGCCAATAGAGATACTATATCAACAATGGGAATTGTTAGAGATGTTGAAGTCTTGTGTGGGAAAACTAAATATCCTGCTGATTTTCTTGTTCTTGGTTCTCCACAAGATAGTTTTTGTCCCATTATATTTGGTAGACCCTTCTTGAACACTGTTCATGCTAAGATAGGATGAAAAAGAATGTTGTTACTATTGGCTTGGATGATATGACTCATGAGTTTAATTTATCTAAATTTAGTAGACAGCACCGTGAAGAAGAATTTCCTAGTAAGGATGAAATTATTGGTCTTGCTTCTATTGCCGCATTCTCCTAGCGATCCTATAGAACAATATTTGCTAGACCATGAAAATGATATGTTTATGAATGAAAGAAGGGAAATAGATGAAGTATTCTTTAAGTAGGAACCTATTCTGAAACACAATTTACCTGTTGAAATCCTAGGGGATCTTCCTCCTCCCAAGGGTGATCCCGTGTTTGAGCTAAAACCGTTGCCTGATAATCTTAAATATGCTTATCTTGATGAAAAGAAGATATATCCTGTTATTATTAGTGCTAACGATTCAGAGCATGAAGGAGAGAGATTATTGAAAACTCTGAAGAAGCACCGTGCTGCTATTGGATATACTCTTGATGATCTTAAGGGCATTAGTCCCACTCTATGTCAACATAAAATAAATTTGGAAGAAGATGCCAAACCGGTTTGTGATCATCAACGACGGCTGAATCCTAAGATGAAAGAAATGGTAAGAAAAGAAATATTAAAGCTTCTGGAGGCAGGTATAATTTATCCCGTTGTTGATAGTCAGTGGGTAAGTCCTATCCATTGTGTCCCTAAAAAGGGAGGTATTACTGTTGTTCCTAATGATAAAGATGAATTGATTCCGCAAAGAATTATTACAGGTTATAGGATGGTAATTGATTTCCGTAAATTAAATAAGGCTACTAAAAGGATCATTACCCTTATCTTTTATCGATCAAATGCTAGAAAGATTATGCAAACATACACATTATTGCTTTCTAGATGGTTATTTTGGTTTCTCTCAAATACCGTGTCATTAAAGATCAATCAAAGACCAATTTACTTGCCCTTTTGGTACTTTTGCTTATACACGTATGCCTTTTGGTTTATGTAATGCACCTGCTACCTTTCAAAGATGCATGATGGCTATATTCTCTGACTTTTGTGAAAAGATTTGTGATGTTTTCGTGGACGACTTTTTCGTCTATGGATCCTCTTTTGATGATTGCTTGAGCAATCTTGATCGAGTTTTGCAGAGATGTGAAGAAACTAATCTTGTCTTGAACTGGGAAAAGTGCCACTTTATGGTTAATGAAGGTATTGTCTTGGGGCATAAAGTTTCTGAAAAAGGTATTGAAGTTGATAAAGCCAAGGTTGATGCTATTGAAAAGATGCCATGTCCCAAGGACATCAAAGGTATAAGAAGTTTCCTTGGTCACGCCGGATTTCATAGGAGGTTCATTAAGGACTTCTCAAAAATTTGTCGTCCTCTGACTAATTTATTAGAAAAAGATATACCATTTGTCTTTGATGATGATTGTGTAGAAGCATTTGAAATACTTAAGAAAGCATTGGTTTCTGCACCTATTGTTCAGCCACCTAATTGGAATTTACCCTATGAAATTATGTACGATGCTAGTGATTATGCAGTAGGTGCTGTTCTAGGGAAAAGAGTCGATAAGAAATTAAATGTTATCCATTATGCTAGTAAAACTCTAGAGAATGCTCAAAGAAATTATGCTACTACTGAAAAAGAATTCTTAGCAGTTCTATTTTCTTGTGATATGTTCAGGCCTTATATTGTTGATTCTAAAGTAACTATTCACACTGATCATGCTGCTATTAAATATCTTATGGAAAATAAAGATGCTAAACCTAGACTCATTAGATGGGTTCTCTTGCTACAAGAATTTGATTTGCATATTGTTGATAGAAAGGGAGCTGAGAACTGATACGTCTCCAACGTATGTATAATTTTTGATTGCTCCATGCTATATTATCTACTGTTTTGGGCAATATTGGGCTTTATTATACACTTTTATATTACTTTTGGTCTTTTAATGTGGAAACAATTTTTAGTGTTCAAGTTTTTTATGATACTCCCACTATTCCGAATAAGAAGAATTTTGCTTATGTGGAGAGTAGTAAATTTTCTATGCAAGTAGATCATGAAAAGAATGCTTTAGGTGCTGGTTATATTGTTGAATTCATTCATGATGCTACTGAAAATTATTATGAGGGAGGAACATATGCTTGTAGGAATTGCAATAATATCAAGTTTCCTCTCTATGTGCTTAAATTTTTGAAGTTATGCTTGTTTTGTCTTCCTATGCTTGTTGATTATTGTTCCCATAAGTTGTTTGCTCACAAAATCCCTATGCATAGGAAGTGGGTTAGACTTAAATGTTCTAGTCATATTCTTCATGATGCTCTCTTTATGTTTCAATTCTTATCTCTTATGTGAGCATCATTGAAATCATCATGCGTAGCTAGGGGCGTTAAACGATAGCGCTTGTTGGGAGGCAACCCAATTTTATTTTAGTTTCTTGCTTTTTGGTTCTGTTTAGTAATAAATAATCCATCCATCTTCTGTTTAGATGTGGTTTTATGTTTTAATTAGTGTTTGTGCCAAGTAGAACCTTTGGGAAGACTTGGATAAAGTCTTTATGATCATGCTGTAAAAAACAGAAACTTTAGCGCTCACGAGATTAGCTAGAACTTTTTACTGGAGAGTGCTATTTAGTTGATTCTTTTTTGAAGATGATTACTAGAAAAATTCCTCAGGTCCACCAATTTATTTTAGAATTTTTGGAGTTCCATAAGTTTGCGTTAGTTACAGATTACTACAGACTGTTCTGTTTTTGACAGATTCTGTTTTTTGTGTGTTGTTTGCTTATTTTGATGACCCTATGGCTAGTAAAATAGTTTATAAACCACAGATAAGTTTGAATACAGTAGGTTTAACACCAATATAAATAAAGAATGAGTTCATCACAGTACCTTGAAGTGCTGTTTTGTTTTCTTTCTCTAACGGAGCTCACGAGTTTTCTGTTAAGTTTTGTGTTGTGAAGTTTTCAAGTTTTGGGTAAAGATTCGATGGACTATGGAATAAGGAGTGGAAAGAGCCTAAGATTGGGGATTCCCAAGGCACCCCAAGGTAATATTCAAGGATAACCAAGGGCCTAAGCTTGGGGATGCCTCGGAAGTATTCCCCTCTTTCGTCTTCGTTCATCGGTAACTTTACTTGGAGCTATATTTTTATTCACCACATGATATGTGTTTTGCTTGGAGCGCCATGTAATTTTATTTAGATTTGCTTTCTGTTTGAATACAATAACAAGATCTGAAATTATTAAATGGGAGAGTCTTCACATAGTTGTATAATTATTCGACTACTCATTGATCTTCACTTATATCTTTCGGAGTAGTTTGTCATTTGCTCTAGTACTTCACTTATATCTTTTAGAGCACGGTGGTGGATTTATTTTGTAGAAATTAATGAACTCTCATGCTTCACTTAGATTATTTTGAGAGTCTTAAATAGCATGGTAATTTTCTTAAATAATCCTAATATGCTAAACATACAAGATTTGTAAGAATTCTTATGAGTGTGTTGAATACTAAGAAAAGTTTGATGCTTGATAATTGTTTTGAGATATGAAGATGGTGATATTAGAGTCATGCTAGTTGAGTAGTTGTCAATTTGAGAGATACTTGTGTTAAAGTTTGTGATTCCGTAGCATGCATTATGGTGAACCGTTATGTGATGAAGTCGGAGCATGATTTATTTATTGATTGTCTTCCTTATGAGTGGCGGTCGGGGACGAGCGATGGTCTTTTCCTACCAATCTATCCCCTAGGAGCATGCGCGTAATACTTTGCTTTGATAACTTCTAGATTTTTGCAATAAGTATATGAGTTCTTTATGACTAATGTTGAGTCCATGGATTATACGCACTTTTTCCCATCCTTCCACCATTGCTAGCCTCTCTAATACCGCAAGACCTTTTCGCCGGTATCATACACCCACCATATACCTTCCTCAAAACAGCCACCATACCTACCTATCATGGCATTTCCATAGCCATTCCGAGATATATTTCCATGCAACTTTCCACCGTTCCGTTTATTATGACACGCTCCATCATTGTCATATTGCTTTGCATGATCATGTAGTTGGCATCGTATTTGTGGCAAAGCCCTGCTCATAATTCTTTCATACATGTCACTCTTGATTCATTGCATATCCTGCACATCACGGAGGCATTCATATAGAGTCATATTTTGTTCTAAGTATCGAGTTGTAATTCTTGAGTTGTAAGAAAATAAAAGTGTGATGATCATCGTTATTAGAGCATTGTCCCAGTGAGGAAAGGATGATGGAGACTATGATTCCCCCACAAGTCGGGATGAGACTCCGGACGAAAAATAAAAAATAAAAAAAAGAGGCCATCAAAAAAAGAAAAGGCCCAAATAAAAAAATAAAAAAAAAAAATGAGAGAAAAGAGAGAAGGGACAATGCTACTATCCTCTTACCACACTTGTGCTTCAAAGTAGCACCATGATCTTCGTGATAGAGAGTCTCCTATGTTGTCACTTTCATATACTAGTGGGAATTTTCATTATAGAACTTGGCTTGTATATTCCAATGATGGGCTTCCTCAAAGTGCCCTAGGTCTTCGTGAGCAAGCAAGTTGGATGCACACCCACTGTCGTGGAATTGTCACGGCAGATGTCCTCTTGCAAGGACTTGATCGTGGAGCCATCGCAACTAGGAAGCTTAAAGGGGTTAATAGGGACAAAGGACACGAGAAGTTTTACTAGTTCGGCCCCTTACGGTGAAGGTAAGGCCTACGTGTAGTTGGTTTGGTATTGCTTGAGGTTTCGATGACCTGGGAGCGAGATACGCTATGCCCGGTTCTCGATTGGTTGTTTCTTTTTCTAAGCTGCCGGCGGGTCGTCCCCTTATATGCACGGGTTGACGCCCTGCGGCTTACAGAGTCCCGGCCGGCTCATAAACAGTGCCCGGCTCGGTGACTAGTCAAGTCTACCTGATGATACAAGTCACACCATTATGGCGGTTTACTACAACAGGCCTTAAGTCGCCTTTGGGCCTTAGGCCCCTTGTTGAGACGCCATCTTCATGCTTGGACTTGGGCTTCTGTCTGGTAACTCTTTACGTAACCCGGCCCCTCCTGGGCAACTTACACGAATAGTTATATCCCCAACATTAGGCCCCAGATTTATTTGAACCTGTTCATGTCAATCTTAAAAAATATATTTAAAGAATAAATGTTCAGTCTACTGACTATCCAAAGGGTTTTCTTTAACCCGCCATGACGTCATCTTCTGGATCTGTCTTAACCCGGCGTGACGTCATCCTTTCCTTAATTCATTTTCTATTCCATCGTATCCTTCAACGGATCTCTGCTTTTATTTATTGTTCCCAAAATCGAGGCGTCAGGGCCGCTGGATAGTAATTCTTATCTCCTTGTTTCCCGCGCCGTCTCGGTTATCTTCTCCCTATAAATAGGCGCGACTTTAGGTCTTTCATTCTTCTCCGTCCAGTCGTCTTCTTCCTCTCTTCTCTGTCACTCAAGATCTGCCGCCGCCGCCGTCAAACCCCTCGTCTTCATCAACTCAGGCCGCTGCATCACCGACTCGGACCAGAAATCGACGGCGAACCTCCGCAGCTCGAGTTCATCCGTGAGTTCCTCTCCTTTCCTTTCTTTAGATCTGCATCGGAACTTTCCTGAGTTCGTCGGCGTTCATCACCGCCCGACGCAAACCCTTGCTAGCTTGCACATCCACAGCCTGCTTAGATCGCAAAAACTATGCGTAATCGCTCATGTAGTTGGTTGTGTTGATCTTGCATAAAAACAGATCTCATCTCCCTTGTTTGGGAACTTTCTTCGAGTGCGTGAACTTCTCTGCTCTGTTTTAGGTCTAGAAAAAATTTCTTTCAGAACAATAATTTGATCCAAAATAATAGCTGTCATCTGTGAAACTTGTTTCTATCACCCGAAAAGCTTCTTCTGGTAAATGCCCTTAAACACAACTGTCCAGGTGTCCGGTTTAAATAAGTGATACTGAGTTGTAATCCTTGCCGTCTTCTCATGACTTTAAAAATTATGAATCGCTCTTGATGTTTGTAGCGGCTTAAATATTGTTGCACAATCACCCTTATATCATTAGTCCCCTTCATAAGCCGCTACCTTCAGTAATTTGGATATTTTCCTCCCGGGTTAAAATTTGAACCGGAACTTCTTATTTTGTAATAGGCCAACTGTTGTCATGGCACCTAAGGCGGCAAAAGCTCCTGTAACCTGCAACTGGGTCCCATCCACAGTCACTAAGAGTAAACTGGCCGAATTTGTGAAGTCTGGCCATCTGCCAAAAAAGGAGGTCATGTCTTATCGTGTTCCTGACCCATCCGAAGAAAAGCCTCAACCAAAAGACGGGGAAGTGATAGTTTTCACAGATCACATGAACCGGGGATTTGCCCCTCCCGGCTCAAAATTTTTCAGAGAAGTTCTGAATTTCTTTGACCTTAGACCTCAAGACATCGGGCCCAATTCCATGTCAAATCTCTGCAATTTTCAAGTTTTCTGCGAAGTGTACCTGGGAGAAGAACCAAATATGCTTTTGTTCAGAGAACTTTTTTATTTGAACCGGCAAAACGAACGTGCCAACGGTCCTAGTCTTGAACTTGGCGGCATCTCCATCCAGCGGCGAAGAGATTGTCTTTTCCCTTATGCTGAGCTGCCAAGTCACCCGAAAGACTGGAACCAGACGTGGTTCTATTGCCAAGATATATCACCGGCTGATGAGAAGCCACTGCCCGGCTTTCGCGCCCTGCGTCTCGAATCCAATCATCCACTGGCAGATAAGTTATCCGGTGTTGAATGCCTGCCTCTCAACCCCACCATCAAGAAGAGCAAAGCTCTTCTAGGGAACGGTTTAAATGGCATTGATCTGGTTCGAGTCTGGGTCACCTGGCGGATACTACCATTAAGCCGCCGCTCCGGCTTGATGTGTACTTATACAGGCGAAAAGGATGACTCGATGCGTCATAGCTCGATGATTTATCGACGATGCAAGAGATGCTACAGTCCAATCTCTGTTGAAGGAAGGCAATCAGAACCAAAGAATGTCTTCGCTTACTTCCCTTCTATAAGAAGAACCCGGCCTCTGCGGTAAGTTACTAGTCTTCACAAATACTCTTTTATATGTTACCTTCTTATACTTATGATTCTTTATCTGTTTCCACAGGCCGGTGATGATTTACGGAAGGTCAAGGATGACCATGAGGTTGCTAAACAGGCCAGTATGCCAAGAAGACTGAAAGAAAAGCCGCTAGGACGGGCACCTCTAAGAAGAAGAAACCCAGCGCCTCTGATATGTTTAAATTGGATGACTCTTCTTCGGATGAGGAAGAGGTAATCTTTTTCAATTTTCTTTAACTCCTTTGCCATTACCTTTGTCGACATTTGATCCTTTCAGAGGATACTGGAAATACCAAGCGGTGGCGAAGAGGTAACTATAATTTCCTCCGACTCAGAGCCTTTCCCAACACAAAAAATCCGAAGGGTGACCCGGAAAGTAAGGTTTTCACACCCTCTATCTTACCAAGATCCTCAATTTCTTTTGAAGCAACAACAATTTGAGAACCGGAGGCAAACTCGATCCACTCAAGATGCAGAACTCTCCTCTGGCTTACCCGATATAACCAGGAAGCACCGGACTGAGTTTATCTCCAATTCACATTCTGCTTTTCCTTTGGCGGGTCTAATTCGCCGACCCCTCAATTCATCTGACTCCAATTATCAGGATACCTCTCCGTCTTCCGGCGAGTCGATGCAATCAAACATGCCGTCTTTTAAAACAGCTCCCGGGTAATGCCACCTTTCTTACTTTAAGTTTTTTCATACTTATTCGTTGGTACTCATCCTTCCACTTTGACTGACAGCCTGCAAGTGAAGCCTAGCAAGAAGGTCAAAAAGAATAATTTGTCCCGAGACCCGTGGTCACCGAACCGCAATTGACTCATCCGTTCTCGATAGCTCCACTCATCAGCCACCGCTTTGAACCGGCTTTTGATATTCCGGTGTCAACCTCTGACCCGCCTGCAGAAGACGTTGTCCACGATTCTGATAAACCGACAACTCCTAGCCCGGTCAAGACGACTGAACCAGAAGTTGAATTTCTAAAAAGCCAATATGTTGACCCGGGCCAGCCTACTGTCCTTGCTCGATGCACTGCCAAGGAGGAGTTTGCCCAACGTCGTAAAACCAAATAGGACATCACTGATTATACTCACCTAAGCATTGGTGATATAGTCTCGGGCTATCTGAACCAAGTGCACTATAGCCGTGACCTGGAAATTGACATGGTGAAGCAAATACAACATAGATCTGAGGTATAACTTTAACTTTTTCCTGAACCTTACTTACTGTATCAGCCCCCAAGTCTATTGCTTATGAATGAATATGTTGTAGACTTAGAAATCTACTTACTGTTTAGTTTTGTCCGGCTTAAATTGAATATATTTAACCCGGTGATAGCATGAAACTTTGAATTTGGGTTACACATTAGCCCCCAAGTGTCAAGTGCCTTTACTTGTAAAGTGCTTGGGACTTAATATACATGACCCGGTAAAATAGGTTAAGAAATTCTTTAAGCATACATTAGCCCCCAAGTGCCAAGTATCTTTACTTGTAAAGTGTTTGGGACTTGAATGTAATTTTATCGTGATTCTTACCATAACCTAATGTCGATGCAGGCCACCATAAGTCAATTTGAGGCGGAGATTGCTGATCTGAAGAGTCAGTTGAAAACCCAAGAGCTTGAAGCTCAGAAAGCCAACTCCAAGTTTGAATTCAGTGTCTCCGAACAAGAGAATCTGAAGAAAAAATTTGAATCGGAGAAGAAAACTTGGGTTGAGGAGAGGGCTTCACTGGTGACTCGGGCTGAAACAGCAGAGGCATCTCTTGCCGAGGCAACCACCGAGCTGTCCGGCTTAAAGCGCCAGATATCTCAAATGGTCTCAGCAATCTTCAGTAAGTTACTATGTATAACTCTGAATATCACAATGGTTCCTTTGATGTCTATTTTAATTGTTAACTCCGGCTCACCTTATATGTATAAACGCAGGCCCCAGGAGCACGAACCTCAAGCAAAATATGCTGGTCAAGCTTAAGGCGGTATACACTCGTGTGGAACAACTATACACCAGGTCACAACGTGCTTTAGCCGTTGTGGCTTTATCAAATGATGCTCCTTATCTCCTGCAAGATGTACTCAAGCGGCTTGCCGTGTTACCTCAACGGATTCAGGAGTTAAGGCGAGCATCTGGTAGAGCCGGGGCCATAGCCGCCTTAAGCCAGGCTAAAGCATTGGCTCCAGAGCTAGACTTAAGCGATGTTGCTCTTGGATACCCCAGCTTAAAGGAGGACGGCTCTGCATTCAGTCAATCAGACTTCACCACCTGTGTGAGAGTCGTACGTCCTGTGGCCACCATCATCGACAACGATATTGATCTTACAAAGTACCAGCCGGTTATGACAACGAGAACCGAGGATTCCAACTCCGCATTATGATGATGTCACCTGATCCCTCCAACTCGTAAGCATACCTTTGCTCCTGAAGTTGACCCGCCAGTTTAATAAATGATGAAGCTAAATTTGAAGCCTTAAGCGGCATTGATCGGACCTCGTCAACCTTCCAGGACAAAACAACCAAGGAGAGGCGGGAAGGATAACCCGAGTCATCAAGCCAGCCGGAGGAATGAGCCGCCAGATGTGTTATGACTTTTGCAAAACAATGCTTCACTTACTTTAGACTCGGGGAGTCTTGTAATAGGATAGAGAAAACTCCTTAACTCTGTCATGCCTTCGTGCATGTTTTGCGGTGCTTAACAATGTCTCAAGCCGCCAGTAATGTGCACTGCCAGCTTGCTTGAATCGTCCAAAAGCTTCGCTTTACTCTATGTATAAAACAAAACTTCCTTTGTGATCTCAACACATCTGTGGTGATGTAAGATTATGTTAATCCTGAGTAGGAACCAAAACATCATAAGTATCAACCGGTTTAAGGCGTACCTTACTGGCTTACTTGATCCCAAAAAAGCAGACAGTTATACTTAACGTCTGAAAATTGGCACATATAATGTTTACCTGGTCCTTAGTATTATTTACTCTTATAGAATAAAGTTAACCTGATTTTCAAAGGCCTCTGATTCGAATACGATCAGTAGAACCATTCCAGAGGGGTTAAGCTAAGATTCGGATACGATCATATAGCCCCCAATGGCTTTGGCGATGCCGATCAAATGGGTATCGACAGCTATGTTCTCTTTGGTTCGAATATGACCTATGTTTGAACATGAAGGCCCCAAGTGACCATGAGAGTTGTTTAATGACGCTGATTCGAATACGATCCACGTCAGACCCAAAGAGGTTAAGCTATGATTCAAATATGATCAAGAAGCCCTCAAGTGGGTTCGGCAGTGTGCCAATCAATTGGGTATCGACAGCTATGTTCTTTTTGGTTCGAATACGACCTATATTTGAACAGGAAGCCCCCAAATGACCATGGCTTGATTCAGATATGATCATAAGCCGGACCAAAGGGAAAACCGGATTCAGATATGATCCGCTCCTCGTTAGTCGCTTTCCATCACACGGTAAAGAAGACACATAAACCTTGTAGGATGGAAAAGAAAGAGGTCCTGCTTTATTGCTTTATATAATATATACATTGCTAAAAAAGGAAAGATAAATATACTCTGAAAGCCAGCGGCTTAAGTATAGTAGGGCCGGAGATGCGCTATGTTCCACGGCCGGCGGGTCTCCTCCTCCGACTTACCTGAGTCTTTGTGCTCTCGAACATCGATGAGGTAATATGACCCGTTGTTGAGATTCTTGCTGACCACGAAAGCTCCTTCCCAAGGAGGGGACAACTTGTGCATATCAGTTTGATCCAGGATGAGCCGGAGCACTAAATCACCTTCCTGGAAAGTTCTGCTTCTAACCCGGCGTCTGTGATAACGGCGCAGGTCTTGCTGGTAAATCGCCGAGCGGGCTATGGCCAAGTCTCGCTCTTCATCCAACAAGTCAAGTGCATCCTGTCGAGCTTTTTCGTTATCAGCCTCAACGTAAGCCGCCACCCGGGGTGAATCATGCCAGATGTCACTTGGCAGAACCACCTCTGCTCCGTACACCATGAAGAAAGGTGTATAACCAGTAGACCTGTTAGGCGTTGTGTTGATGCTCCATAGCACAAAAGGTATTCCTCCACCCAACAACCCGGAGTTCGCTGTAAAGGAACTAAGAGCCGGGGTTTGATACCTTTCAAGATCTCTTGATTAGCTCTTTCTGCCTGACCATTAGATCGGGGTGAGCAACACCAAACATCAAGCCGGATGTGCTCTTGTTGATGAACTCTTCCATGGCACCCTTAGAGAGATTAGTGCCATTATCGGTTATAATACTGTGCGGAAAACCAAAATGAAAGATCACCTTTTGATGAACTGAACCGCCGTGGCTGCATCACACTTATCGACCGGCTCGCTTCAACCCACTTGGTGAATTTATCCACCGCCACCAACAGTGTGTCTTCTTATCTTTAGACCTTTTGAAAGGTCCAACCATATCAAGCCCCAGCATCGCAAACGGCCAAGTAATTGGAATCATCCTAAATTCTTGAGCGGCACATGAGCTCGTCGTGAGAATTTTTGACATCCGTCGCATTTCTTGACCAGATCCTCCGCATCGCGATGAGCCGTCACCAATAAAAACCATGACGAAAAGCCTTGGCTACCAGAGACTTTGAACCGGCATGATGACCGCAATCACCTTCATGAATCTCACGAAGTATCTCCTGACCCTCCGTAGGTGACACACAACGCTGAAACGCCCCAGTGACGCTGCGGTGATGCAACTCGCCATGAACAATTGTCATGGATTTGGACCGCCTGACGATTTGTCTTGCCAAGGTCTCATCCTCAGGCAATTCTTCCCGGGTCATATAGGCTAAGTATGGGACCGTCCAGTCCGGGATGGCATGGAGAGCCGCCACCAGCTGCGCCCGGTCCGGTAATCGCAAGTTCTTCCTCTGTAGGCACTCGGCGGAAGGGTTATGCAAAATGTCAAGAAAAGTATTAGGCGGCACCGGCTTACGCTGAGATCCCAGCCGGCTTAAAGCATCAGCCGCCTCATTCTTCCTTCGATCAATGTGCTCTACTTGATAACCTTTGAAGTGCCCAACCACCGCATCAACCTCACGACGATAAGCCGCAATGAGGGGATCCTTAGAATCCCATGTGCCTGACACCTTTTGAGCGACGAGGTCTGAATCGCCCAAGCATCTGACCCGGCTCAAATTCATCTCTTTGGCCATCCGGAGGCCATGGAGTAAAGCCTCATACTCAGCTGCATTGTTAGTACAGGGAAACATAAGCTGGAGCACATAACAAAATTTGTCACCTCGGGGGGAAGTTAAAACAACCCCAGCCCCCGAGCCCTCCAACTGCCTGGACTCATCGAAGTGAATAGTCCAATACGTGTTATCCGGCTTCTCCTCTGGTGCCTGCAACTCCGTCCAATCATTGATGAAGTCCACTAGGGCTTGAGGTTTGATAGCTGTGCGCGGCATATACTTCAAACCGTGAGGCCCAAGCTCGATGGCCCACTTGGCAACTCGTCCAGTGGCTTCCCTATTCTGGATGATGTCTCCCAAGGGGGCTGAACCTACCACCGTTATAGGATGACCCAGGAAGTACTGTTTTAGCTTCCGGCTCGCCATGAACACCCCATAAACCAGTTTCTGCCAATGTGGATACCTTTGCTTGGACTCTATGAGCACCTCACTGATGTAATAAACCGGCCGCTGAACCGGATGCTCCTTGCCAGTCTCCTTACGCTCCACCACAATAGCCACACTAACAGCACGTGAGTTAGCAGCAACATACATTAGCAATGGCTCTTTCTCAATCGGAGCTGCGAGAACTGGTGGCTTAGCCAATTGTCTCTTTAAATCTTCAAAAGCAGCATCAGCAGCCTCGCTCCAGACAAAGGTGTCTGCTTTCTTCATCATCTGATACAACGGTAAAACCTTCTCCCCTAGCCGGCTTATGAATCGGCTTAAAGCAGCAACGCGGCCCGCCAATCTGAACATCATTGATGCACGCCCGGCTTAGCTAGAGAGGTAATCGCCTTGATCTTCTCCGGTTAGCTTCAATGCCCCTGTTTAAGACCAGGAATCCCGAAGTTTGCCCGCAGTACGCCTAACACGCACTTGTCCGGTTAAGCATCATCTTGTAAACCCGGAGATTATCAAAGGTTTCCTTTAAATCGGAGATCAAGGTTTCCTTCTCTCTGGATTTCACCACAATGTCATCCACATAAGCATGAACATTGCGCCCAATCTGATTGTGAAGACAATTCTGCACACACCGCTAATAAGTCGCCTGGGCACTCTTGAGCCCAAACGGCATAGACACATAGCAGAAGGCTCCAAATGGAGTAATGAAAGCCGTCTTCTCCTGGTCCTTAACTGCCATCTTGATCTTGTCTCGGCGGCCGACTTAAATTTCAAAGCCGAGTCTTGCTCTATGGTTGGCTTCTTCAAAGAGGTCATATCTGCCGGGTCAACATTAGTTTGATAAAACTTCAGCTCCTCTTCAAAGACAAACGGATTCGGCATAACCGCATCTCCTTCCTCGCACTCCAAGGCCACTTTTCGACTCCCATGCACAGTGATGGTGCCCTTGTAACCCGGCATCTTGAGCTGCAGATAAACATAACACGGCCGTGCCATAAACTTGGCATAAGCCGGCCGTCCAAACAGAGCATGATACGGGCTTCTGATTTTGACTACCTCAAACGTCAGCTTCTCAGCCCTGGAGTCGTATTCGTCTCCAAAAGCCACTTCCAGCTCGATCTTTCCAACAGGATATGCTGACTTACCGGGTACCACCCCATGGAAAACAGTGTTGGACGTCCTCAAGTCCTTATCAGTGAGACCCATACGGCGAAAGGTCTCATAATAGAGAATATTGATGCTGCTTCCGCCATCCATGAGCACCTTAGTGAATTTATATCCACCAACCTGAGGGGCCACCACCAGGGCTAATTAACCCGGGTTATCAACCGGGGGGGGGGTGATCTTCTCTACTCCAAATGATAGGCTGTTCTGACCACCTCAGATAACGGGGAACCGCCGGTTCAACTGAATTCACAGCCCTTTTATGAACCTTCTGGTCACGTCATAAAAGTTAGTGGTAAACACATGGTATTGCCCACCGCTTAACTGTTTTGGATGGCTCGATAACTCGACCGATGCTGCTGTCCTCCTCGACCGGATCTGCTGATTATAGCCACCTTGACCACCTTGAAAACCAGAACTTGAGCCGCCACCCGGGCCATGGAAACCGCCTGCTCCAGAACCACCGCCTGATCCGTGATCGCCATCAAACATGTTTGAATTCTTGAAAGCTTTCATGATCGCGCAGTCTTTCCATAAGTGGGTGGCAAAATTTTCCCGAATACCGTGTCTTGGACAAGGCTCATTCAGAAGCTGCTCAAGAGATGGACCTGAGCCACCAGATCGAGGAGGTCCTCTCCCCTTACGCTTCTTGTTGTTACCTTGAGCATTAGCATTGGCATGAACGCGGGTTACCGTCCGGCTTACGCTTGTTACCACCACGACTTACCGGCTGTTCTGCTGACCCTTTCCGTTGCCGTTCTTCTTTCCCTTCCTGTCTTTTCCTCCTCAGACACGGTATCATCAGTAGTATCAGACTCGGCATATTTAACCAAAGCCGCCATCAGCGTACCCATGTCATTGCAATCACGCTTAAGGCGCCCCGCTTCGCTTCAGCACAAAACGACAATTACGATGGAGCATAAGTATCATAGAGTCAAAGATCCATCTTATCAGATGAATGTATTATTTCTTTGACCCGGTGCACCCAATGAGTTGTGGACTCACCCTCCTGCTTCTTACAATTGGTCAAGTCCACAATGGACATAGATTTCTTGCAAGTATCCTTAAAGTTCTGCATAAACCGGGCCTTTAACTCAGCCCATGAACTGATGGAATTGGGAGGCAAGCTTTTCCACCAAGTTCGGGCCGTTCCATCTAACATCATGGTGTAATACTTAGCCATTGCCGCTTCGCTGACTTCCAATAATTCCATGGCCATCTCGTAACTTTCAATCCATGCCCCCGGCTGTAAGTCGGCCGTGTAATTCGGCACCTTTCGAGGACACTTGAAATCCTTGGGCAGACGCACATCTCGCAGAGCCGGCACCAGACAAGGGACACCGTCGGTTCAAGTGGCCACCCCTGCTCCAACAGAAGTCATTGGATACTCTAGGAAACCATCATACGCCGTCTGCTGAGCCGCTAATTGAGCCGCCCGTTCATCCTCCTGACGCAATCGATCCTGCACCGGGTTATAGCTGCTGGGTTGGTTGCAACGCTGGGCATTACTTGATAAAGCCTCTGACTCCATGTGTCTGCTGTAACTCGGACTCCGGTTTGGTCGAGGTGCTACCCAAGGCTGAGGAGTGGAATGAATCTTGTCCCTGCTGTAAGAATAGGCCTCTTGTTGTGCCAAGGCCGTCTGAAGAAGCTCCATAACCCTCCGGGTTTCCACCGCCGTCGGGTCGTCACCATCCACTGGAAGAGCCGCCAGACGCACCGATGCTGCTATCAGATTCTCCATGGGGTTGGAAAAGTGGCCCGGAGGTGTTGGTATGTATCGGGGTGGGGCCATGCTCCCGTGAAGAGGTGCCGTCTCTCGAGGCTGAACCGGCTCTCCTGCTCCAGGTGTCATAAATTGATTGGCTTCGGGCGGATTGCTAGGACCAGCTCTGGGTGTCGTGAAAAGATTTCGAGGATCGTAAACTGGAGGCAGACGGGACTGGGTTTTCTGATGTCTCCTTCTCATCACCTCATTGGATGCATTCAGACTCATGTTAAGCTGGAAAGCCTCTGACTGGAGTCGCTGCGCTCGTGCATCTAAAGCCGCCCGCTCTGCAGCTAGCCTGGTGTTCTCAGCCGCTAAGGCCTCCTTGGCCTGAGCTATCTCCTCACGCACCTTTGCCACCTCCGCGTTATGCTCATCTGGATTTGCAGGAATAATCATGGAGGTTAACAAAGCCGTCAACTTGTCCATAAGATCTATCAGCACCTGAGCCGGCGGGCGCGCGGGGCCTCCTGCCCCGGCCGCTCCTAACCCGGACGTTATTGCTGTCGCAGCCGTCGAGTTCTGGTTGGGTTGGGTACCAGCCATGAAGACTCCTGCCCAGCTTGGCGGCTCATAGCAATCTGGAATGCTAGAGTCGTCAGAACAGCCCCCTAGCATGCCTTCTTGGACCTGACATGAGAGAATCTGTTGAGCCGGAGGACGAATCATCATCTGACGGGACGACCATCTCTTCGCCATCTCTAGATCCTTCCGAAAGTGCCTCTCCATGAATACAGCCCAGAAAGGCACACTTCATCACAGGTTGAATCTGAGCGGGTCTCGCACGCTGAGCCGTCTCAATGAGGTCGGTACAGCTTTCCGGCTCTGGGCCCGGCTCACCGATCCGGCCGATGAAGACGTGAATTCCGCCAAAGGGGACCCGGTACCCGTACTCAATTGAGTCGACCTCGGGGCCCCAGCCTTCATTATCGATGTAGATCTTGCCGCGATGACTCTTGGTCATCCGGCGTACTGCGTATCCCTTGAGCCCTTCGAAGCTTCCGTTCAAGAACTCAAATCCACCATGCGCTGGCCCCACGGTGGGCGCCAACTGTCATGGAATTGTCACGGCAGATGTCCTCTTGCAAGGACTTGATCGTGGAGCCATCACAACCAGGAAGCTTAAAGGGGTTAATCAGGACAAAGGACACGAGAGGTTTTACTAGTTCGGCCCCTTACGGTGAAGGTAAGGCCTTCGTCTAGTTGGTTTGGTATTGCTTGAGGTTTCGATGACCAAGGAGCGAGATACGCTATGCCCGGTTCTCGATTGGTTGTTTCTTTTTCTAAGCCGCCGGCGGGTCGTCCTCTTATATACACGGGTTGACGCCCTGCGGCTTACAGAGTCCCGGCTGGCTCAAAAACAGTGTCCGGCTCGGTGACTAGTCAAGTCTACCTTATGATACAAGTCACGCCATTATGGCGGTTTACTACAACGGGCCTTAAGTCGCTCAGGGCCTTAGGCCCCTTGTTGAGACGCCATCTTCATGCTTGGATTTGGGCTTCTGTCTGGTAACTCTTTACGTAACCCGGCCCCTCCTGGGCGGCTTACACAAATAGTTATATCCCCAACACCCACTTAGTTTCTTTTGTTGAGCTTTCATATATTAATAGCTCTAGTGCATCCGTTGCATGGCAATCCCTACTCACTCACATTGATATCTATTAATGGGCATCTCCATAGCCCGTTGATACGCCTAGTTGATGTGAGACTATCTTCTCCTTTTTGCCTTCTCCACAACCACCCTTCTATTCCACCTATAGTGCTATATCCATGGCTCACGCCATGTATTGCGTGAAGATTCAAAAGTTTTGAGAATGTCAAAAGTATGAAACAATTGCTTGGCTTGTCATCAGGGTTGTGCATGATTTAAATACTTTGTGTGGTGAAGATAGAGCATAGCCAGACTATATGATTTTGTAGGGATAACTTTCTTTGGCCATGTTATTTTGAGAAGACATGATTGCTTTGTTAGTATGCTTTAAGTATTATTATTTTTATGTCAATATTAAACTTTTGTATTGAATCTTTCGGATCTGAATACTCATACCACAATTAAGAAGAGTTACATTGAAATTATGCCAACTAGCATTCCACATCAAAAATTATCTTTTTTTATCATTTACATACTCGAGGACGAAAGGTGAATTAAGCTTGGGGGTGCTTGATACGTCTCTAACGTATCTATAATTTTTGATTGCTCCATGCTATATTATCAACTGTTTTGGGCAATATTGGGCTTTATTATACACCTTTATATTACTTTTGGGACTAACCTATTAACCGGAGGCCCAGCCCATATTGTTGTTTTATTGCCTGTTTCAGTATTTCGAGGAAAAGGAATATCAAACGGAGTCCAAACGGAATGAAACCTTCGGCAACGTGATTTTTTGGAAGATTATCATCCTGGAGACTTTGAGTTTACGTCAGAAGATACTCGAGGACCCCTCGAGCACCCCCCGACCCTACTGGGTGCGCCCCCTGTCTTGTGGACCCCTCGAGCACCCCCCGACCGACTTCTTTCGCCTATATATTCCCTCTTACCCTAAAAACATAGAATATCATGATAGATCGGGAGTTCCGCCGCCGCAAGCCTCTGTAGCCACCAAAACCCTCTTGGGAGCCTGTTCCAGCACCCTGCCGGAGGGGGAACCCATCACCTGTGGCCATCCTCATCATCCCGGCTCTCTCCATGGTGAGGAGGGAGTAGTTCACCCTCAGGGCTGAGGGTATGTACCAGTAGCTATGTGTTTGATCTCTCTCTCTCCCGTGTTCTATCTCGTGTTCCCTCTATGGCACAATCTTGATGTATCCCAAGCTTTGCTATTGTAGTTGGATCTTATGATGTTTCTCCCCCTCTACTCTCTTGTGATGAATTGAGTTTCCCCTTTGAAGTTATCTTATCGGATTGAGTCTTTTATGAGAACACTTGATGTATGTCTTGTCATGTTTATCTGGTGACAATGGGATATCATGTGCCTCTTGATGTATGTTTTGGTGACCAACTTGCGGGTTCCGCCCATGAACCTATGCATAGGGGTTGGCAAACGTTCTTGACTCTCCGGTAGAAACTTTGGGGCACTCTTTGAAGTACTTTATGTTGGTTGGATGAATCTGAGATTGTGTGATGCATATCGTATAATCATGCCCACGGATACTTGAGGTGACAATGGAGTATCTAGGTGACATTAGGGTTTTGATTGATTTGTGTCTTAAGGTGTTATTCTAGTACGAACTCTTTTATAGATTGATCCGAAAGAATAGCTTTGAGGTGGTTTCGTACCTACCATAATCTCTATGTTTGTTCGCCGCTATTAGTGGCTTTGGAGTGACTCTTTGTTGCATGTTGAGGGATTGTTATATGATCTATCTATGTTATTATTGTTGAGAGAACTTGCACTAGTGAAAGTATGAACCCTAGGCCTTGTTTCCTATCATTGCAATACCGTTTGTGCTCACTTTTATCATTAGTTACCTTGCTGTTTTTATAATTTCAGATTACAAATACCTTTATCTACCATCCATATTACACTTGTATCACCATCTCTCCGTCGAACTAGTGCACCTATACAATTTACCATTGTATTGGGTGTGTTGGGGACACAAGAGACTCTTTGTTATTTGGTTGCAGGGTTGTTTGAGAGAGACCATCTTCATCCTACGCCTCCCATGGATTGATAAACCTTAGATCATCCACTTGAGGGAAATTTGCTACTGTCCTACAAACCTGTGCACTTGCAGGCCCAACAACGTCTAAAAGAAGAAGGTTGTGTAGTAGACATCAAGAACCCCGTTGCAGACAACTTGTCTAGGTTAGAGAATGTTCTTGATGACCCACTACCTATTGATGATAGCTTTCCTGATGAGCAATTAAATGTCATAAATGCTTCTCGTAGTACTCCGTGGTATGCTGGTTATACCAATTACATTGTTGCTAAATTTATACCACCTAGTTTCACATATCAACAAAACAAAAAGTTTTTCTATGATTTGAGACATTACTTTTGGGATGAACCACATCTTTATAAAGAAGGAGTAGATTGTGTTATTAGACGTTGTGTACCTGAGCATGAACAGGAACAGGTCCTACGCAAGTGTCACTCCGAAGCTTATGGAGGGCACCACGCTGGAGATAGAACTGCACATAAGGTATTGCAATCTGGTTTTTATTGGCCTACTCTCTTCAAGGATGCCCGTAAGTTTGTCTTATCTTGTGATGAATTTCAAAGAATTGGTAATATTAGTAGACGTCAAGAAATGCCTATGAATTATTCGCTTGTTATTGAACCATTTGATGTTTGGGGCTTTGATTATATGGGACCTTTTCCTGCCTCTAATGGATATACACATATTTTAGTTGCTGTTGATTACGTTACTAAGTGGGTAGAAGCTATTCCAACTAGTAGTGCTGATCATAACACTTCTATTAAAATGCTTAAAGAAGTCATTTTTCAGAGGTTTGGAGTCCCTAGATATTTAATGACTGATGGTGGTTCACATTTTATTCATGATGCTTTCCGAAAAATGCTTGCTAAGTATGATGTTAATCATAGAATTGCATCACCATATCACCCTCAGTCTAGTGGTCAAGTAGAATTGAGTAATAGAGAACTCAAATTAATTTTGCAAAAGACTGTCAATAGGTCTAGAAAGAATTGGTCCAAGAAACTTGATGATGCATTATGGGCCTATAGAAATGCATATAAAAATCCTATGGGTATGTCTCCGTATAAAATGGTTTATGGAAAAGCATGTCACTTACCTCTCGAACTAGAGCATAAGGCTTATTGGGCTATTAAAGAGCTCAATTGTGATTTCAAACTTGCCGGAGAGAAGAGGTTATTTGATATTAGCTCACTTGATGAATGGAGAACCCGAGCTTATGAAAATGCCAAGTTGTTTAAAGAGAAAGTCAAAAGATGGCATGACAAAAGGATACAAAAGTGTGAGTTTAATGTAGGTGATTATGTATTGCTATACAACTCTCGTTTAAGATTTTTTGCAGGAAAACTTCTCTCTAAATGGGAAGGCCCCTACGTTATCGAGGAGGTCTATCATTCCGGTGCCATAAAAATCAACAGCTTCGAAGGCACAAATCCCAAGGTGGTAAACGGTCAAAGAATCAAACATTATATCTCAGGTAATCCTATAAATGTTGAAACCAATGTTATTGAAACCGTAACCCCGGAGGAATACATAAGAGACACTTTCCGGAACGTTTCAGACTCCGAAAAGGAATAGTTATGTGGTGAGTAAATCGACTCCAAAATAATTTTAAGGCAATATTTCCCCGTTTTGAAATATTTAGAAAAATAGAAAAATAAGTAGCAGTTCGGGAAGGACACGAGGGCCCCACGAGGGTGGAGGGCGCGCCCCCCTACCTCGTGGGCACCTCGTGTGCCTTCCGGACTCCGTTTTCTTGCACGATACGTATTTCGGTCGGTAAAAATTCCTAATATAATCTCCAAGGTTTTGACTCCTGTATCACGCAATTATCCTCTGTTCTTGTTCCGAGCTGTTGCCGCAGATTAGAGCAAGATGTCTTCTCAAGAGTTAGTCGGGAGAGCCGGTGTCTCATCCGGCATTGGAATCAAGGGCAAATAGCGACGCTGACCACTTTGGGACGGCAACGGAGGAAGAGATGGATGCTGACTTGATGAGAGTAGATACCATGGAGGATCAAGAAGTCACTTCACGCTCCCAAGATGGGCTCACGATGGGGGAACTACATAGCTCATCTATTCCAAATTCAGTTATCCCTTCCAATGTTAGATTTCTTTCTTATGAAAATGTGAGGAGGAGTGTCACTTGTTCTCCCGCAGCTATGCAACACCCTTGGGTGCAAGGAGCTTTAGCTGTAACAGAAAGCTTCAGAAGGAAATAATGGACCTCAAGCATCAAGTCAATAAGCTTGAGAAGGAGAATCTTATCCTGAAAGGCATCATCGCCAAGAATATTTCACCAACAACAAAGAAGGAGACACAATCACATGGGTATGGGCACTCGCCTTGGCAACTGCCAAGCTTCGGGGAGGTGCCCCGGTATCGTATCACAATCACATCTCCTATCTTTACCGCTTTTTCTTAGTTCGATCCTATTAGTAGTATCATGATATAATAGAATAAAGTTTATTGAATGATATAGTTTTGAGTTTTTGCTTTATGATCTCTCTATGTAATCGAGTCCGTGAGCTATATAATAAAGATTATTGTTGAGTCAAGGGCTTGATTAGTTTGCCATGATCTTGAGTGAATAAAATAAAGAGAAAATAATAAAAAGAAACAAAGAGATCATATTGATCTTATCGAGAGTGATGACTTTACATATGAAGAGTATGATGATTAAAAGTTGTTGGGAGTTGGCAAACATAGCTTTGGTCATCGTTGCAATTAATAGGAAGTAATAAGGAAAGAGAGGTTTCACATACAAATATACTATTGTTGACATCTTTTATGATTGGGAGCACTCATTAAAATATGACATGCTAAAGAGTTGCTGTTGGACAAGGAAGACAACGTAGTGGGTTATGTTTTCTTATACCTGAGATAAAATATATTGTCATGGATCATCCAACATGTTGAGCTTTCCTTTCCCCCTCATGCTAGCCAAATTCTCAGCACCAAGTAGATATACTACTTGTGCTTCCAAAAACTCTTAAACAAGTTTTGCCATGAGAGTCCACCATATCTACCTATGGATTGAGTAAGATCCTTCAAGTAAGTTGTCATCGGTGCAAGCAATAAAAATTTCTCTCTAAATATGTATGATTTATTAGTGAGGGAGAAAATAAGCTTTATACGATCTTGTGATGTAGAAGTAATAAAAGCGACGGACTGCATAATAAAGGTCTATATCACAAGTGGCAATATAAAGTGATGTTCTTTCACATTAAGACTTTGTGCATCCAACCCTTAAGCGCATGACAACCTCTGCTTCCCTCTGCGAAGGGCCTATCTTCTATTATTATCCTCTATCTTATGCAAGAGTCATGGTGACCTTCACCTTTCCTTTTTACATTTTATCCTTTGGCAAGCACAATGTGTTGGAAAGATCCTAATTGATATATCTAATTGGATGTAGGGGGCATGAGTTATTATTGTTGACATTACCCTTAAGGTAAAAGGTTGGGAGGCGAAACTATAAGCCCCTATCTTTCTCTGTGTCCGATTAAAACTCCGTAACCACAAGTATCGCGTGAGTGTTAGCAATTATGAAAGACTAAATGATAGTTGAGTATGTGGACTTGCTATTAAGCTCTGACATAGACTCTTTCTTATGTTATGATAAATTGCAATTGCTTCAATGACTGAGATTATAGTTTGTTGGTTCTCAATAAAGTTTATGATTCGTACTCTGCATTGTGAATGGATTATTACTTGAACATAAGAAATCATATGACAATATCTATTTATGTTGCTGTTATGAGAATAATCATGATGCCTTCATGTCCGTATTTTTTTATCGACGCCTCTACCTCTAAACATGGGAACATATTTATTGTTATCGGCTTTCGCTTGAGGACAAGCGAGGTCTAAGCTTGGGGGAGTTGATACGTCTATTTTGCATCATGCTTTTATATCGATATTTATTGCATTATGGGCTGTTATTACACATTATGTCACAATACTTATGCCTATTCTCTCTTATTTTACAAGGTTTACATAAGGAGGGAGAATGTCGGCAGCTAGAATTCTGGGCTGGAAAAGGAGAAAATATGAGAGGCCTATTCTGCACAACTCCAAAAGTCCTGAACACGAAAGTCGTTTTGGGAAATAATAAAAAATATTCAGAGCAAGAAGTTCACCAGAGGGGGGCCCACCTGTCCACGAGGGTGGGGGCGCGCCCTACCCTGTAGCGCGCCTCACCTCGTGGGCCCCTGTTGGCTCTCCGATGGCCATCTTCTGCTATATGAGGTCTTTCGTCGAGAGAAAAATCATAAGCAACCTTTCGGGACGAAACTCCGCCGCCACGAGGCGGAACCTCGGCGGAACCAATCTAGGGCTCCGGCAGAGCTGTTCTGCCGGGGACACTTCCCTTCGGGAGGGGGAAATCATCGCCAACGTCATCACCAACGCTCCTCTCATCGAGAGAGGGCAATCTCCATCAACATCTTCACCAGCACCATCTCATCTCAAAACCCTAGTTCATCTCGTGTATCCAATTCTTGTCTCCAAGTCCAGGATTGGTACTAGTAGGTTGCTAGTAGTGTTGATTACTCCTTGTAATTGATGCTAGTTGGTTTATTTGGTGGAAGATCATATGTTAAGATCCTTTATGCATATTAATACCCTCTGATTATGAACATGAATATGCTTTGTGAGTAGTTACGCTTTGTTCCCGAGGACATGGGAGAAGTCTTGCTATTAGTAGTCATGTGAATTTGGTATTCATTTGATATTTTGATGAGATGTATGTTGTCTAGCCTCTAGTGGTGTTATGTGAACGTCGACTACATAACACTTCACCATTATTTTGGGCCTAGAGGAAGGCATTGGGAAGTAATAAGTGCTGGAATTAGTCTATATTGGGGCAGCCCAATAACTATTTCAGAAATTCCTAATAAATCCTAGAGGCCCACTTAGCCCATTTGTGCAAGGCAAGGGATACTACTAAAGTTTAGTCCCACATTGCTAGTTGAGTGGGAATTGGACCTCCTTATAAGGGAGGTTCTTTCCCCACTTGTATGAGCATGAGAACAAGAGGGACATCCATGCGCGTTCCTCCTCCGCCGCCCGCCTCGCCACGCCACGCCTCGTCACGACGCGCCGCGGGTTGCGGGAATGAGCCGAGACGATGTCTAAATTTTTGCCACGCACTACGGGTATACGAAAGGTCACACGGAAGCTGAAAAGATTTTTCGCGAAAGTGGATTTCAAATGCGAACGGTGCAGCTCTTCGGCTGCTGGCTGTTTCCTTCATCTCCGTCTCTTTGTTTCGCATGCCGTCGCTGCCCTCTCGCCTCCTTCTCTTGCGCCTATAAAACAGAGGTCACTCCTCCCAGAGAGACGCACCAGAACTTCTCCTTCCTCTCGCCACCGGTTCCAATCTCTGAGCTGCTGCTGTCTTCCTCATCCCGGCTTGCGGCGTGCACCGTGAGTTGGGACAGTAGGCCTCCGAAACCGCACCTTTTGAGTCCTGTACGGGAGAAGGGTGATAAGGTTTTTGGGGAGCGCTCTGCGCGACTACTGACTTCTTCGTCACAGACGCCCCGGACTCCGATGACTACTTCCCCGACGACGACTACTTCCCCGACGTCGACAACCTCCTCGACCACATGGAGGACACCGACCCCAAGTCCAGTGCCTCTGCTCCTACTGCTGTCACGTACGTGTTTCTCCTCTTTCTATTGGAGGTTCTGCTACAGTTCCTTGCTCTAGTATTTGCCCTACATATGTTAGACTCTATTTCATATATGCAACTTGCTATATTGTCTGCTCAAGATATGTTTAGTTACGATTCATATATGAAGTTGTTTACCTTCTCTTTGTCAAATCGCATGACTTGTTTTATCACTGCTATACTAGTCATGCTTTATCTAGTATTTATGTTAATAAAATCATTCCGTAAATTGCTCATATTTCCAACAATCCAAAAACCATATTATAGGAAATTTACCCCGAGTGGTTTTGCTGCTTCCATGAGACCTCCTATGTTTGAGGGTATCCACTATAAGAGGTGGCGCCTGAGAGCAGTCTTATGGTTTCAGACCATGAGCTGTTATGACGCCACTCTTGGCAAACATGAAGGAGAGCAAGATGCCCAACAGGCACAAGCTTTTCAGAAAATGGATACTCTGTCTAAGGCTGCTCTCTTGAGTGTTCTTGGTGAGAACATAGTTGATGCTTATGCGTCAATTGACAATGGAAAAGATATGTGGGACGCACTCGAGGCCAAGTTTGGGGTCTCGGATGCCGGCACTGAGCTGTACATCATGGAGCAATTCTATGATTACAAAATGACTGAAGAGCGCTCCGTGGTTGAGCAGGCTCATGAGATACAATCATTTGCTAGAGAACTTGAGCACTTCAATTGCATACTACCGGACAAGTTTGTTGCCGGGGGTATCATTACTAAGCTTCCTCCTTCATGGAGGAACTTTGCTACCTTACTGAAGCATAAGAGACAGGAGTTCTCCGTTCCGGATCTCATTGGTACTCTTGATGTGGAAGAAAAGGCGAGAGCAAAGGACACACGTGCTCGAGGTATTGAGGGAGGATCTAGTGCCAATGTGGCATGAAGCAGTAACTTCCAGCCCCACAAGTTCAAGAACAAGGGCAAGTTTGATGGTAAAGCAAAGTTTGATGGAAAGAACAAGGTCATGCAACACACGAACTTCAAGAAGAAGAATGGCAAGAAGAAAGGTGCTTGTCATGTGTGTGGAGATCCTGATCATTGGGCTCCTAGTTGCCCTAATCGCTATGACAAGCGTCATCCTGGGAAAGGCGGCAAGACTGCTAATGTTGTCATTGGAGACACTGACATGAAGGATGCTGGGTATGGTATATTTCCCACTATTCTTTCAGTATGTCATTCTCCTGATTGTTTGATTGACACGTGTGCTAATGTGCATGTATGCGGTGATATTTCCATGTTTTCGTCTTATCGTATCATAGGGACTTCAACCGTGCTAATGGGCAACGGTTCAAGTGCTTCGTTCGTGGTGTTGGTACGGTCGATCCGAAGTTTACTTCGAGGAAGATCGTCTGGTGAAGAATGTGCATTATGTCCCTCCGTCAATAAAAATCTTGTTAGCGGATCTCTTACGTGTAGAGATGGCTACAAGCTTGTCTTTGAGTCGAATAAATTTGTAATATCCAAGTATGGAACCTTTGTCGGTAAAGGCTATGACTCAGGAGGCCTGTTTCGTTTATCCTTGTCAGATGTTTGCAATAAGGTTGTTAATCATATTTGCAACAATAGTGAATCAAATGTGTGGCATTCACGTCTTTGTCGTGTTAACTTTGGTTGCATGTCGCAACTAGCAAAGTTGAACTTAATCCCTAGTTTCACCACTATCAAGGGATCTAAGTGTCAAGTGTGCGTGCATGCTAAGCAACCTCGTAAGTCTCACGTGACTGCGGAGACGAGAAATCTTGCACCACTAGAACTTATACATTCAGATCTATGTGAAATGAATGGTGTTTTGACAAAAGGTGGAAAGAAATATTTCATGACGTTAATTGACGACTCCACTAGATATTGTCGTGTGTATCTTCTGAAATCTAAAGATGAGGCTTTGAACTTTTTCAAGATCTATAAAGCTGAAGTGGAAAAACAACTTGATCGAAAAATCAAGAGGCTTAGGTCCGACCGTGGTGGAGAGTATTTTTCCAATGAATTTGATGCTTTTGTGCGGAACATGGTATAATCCATGAGAGGACGCCTCCCTACTCACCTCACCAAATGGGGTGGCGAAAGAAAGAACCATACTCTAACTGATTTGGTTAACGCCATGTTAGACACATCGGGTCTCTCAAGGCATGATGGGGGGAGGCGATATTGACAGCATGTCATGTCCTAAATCGAGTCCCCATAAAGAACAAAGAGATAACTCCATTCGAGGAATGGGAGAAGAAAAGGTTAAAACTCTCTTATCTGCGAACATGGGGTTGTTTGGCGAAAGTCAATGTTCCAATTCCAAAGAAGCGGAACCTTGGACCAAAGACTGTGGATTGTGTTTTCCTGGGACATGATTTTCATAGCATTGGCTATAGATTCTTGGTTGTAAAATCTGAGGTACCTGACATGCATGTCGGTACGATCATGGAGTCGAATGATGCGACTTTCTTTGAAGATATCTTTCCCATGAAGGATATGGCTACCTCATCTAATCAGAGATGCCTAGTTCATCGAATCGGGAACCGATTACAATTACCATCAACCTGGCATTTCGATGGAACACTTTGAAAGTCCTGTGGAGGAGAACAATGAAGTTCCTACTAGGAGCAAGGGATGAGGACTGCAAAGTCCTTTGGTGATGATTTTCTTGTGTATCTCATAGATGACACTCCGGTTCTATTTCAGAGGCCTATGCATCTCAAGATGTTGACTCATCTTGGAAGGAAGCAGTTCAGAAGTAGATGGATTCCATCTTGGCGAATGAAACTTGGGAGATAACTGATCGTCCTGATGGCTGCAAACCTATAGGATGCAAATGGGTATTCAAGAAGAAGCTTAGGCCCGATGGTACTATCCAAAAGTACAAGGCTCGGCTCGTGGCTAAGGGTTATACCCAAAAGGAAGGTGAAGACTTATTTGATACTTACTCACCTGTGGCTCGACTCACCACTATTTGAATTCTACTTTCACTAGCTGCCTCACATGGTCTTCTCGTTCATCAGATGGATGTTAAGACTGCTTTCCTAAATGGAGAGTTGGATGAGGAAATTTATATGGAACAACCAGATGGGTTTGTAATAGATGGTCGAAGGGAAAGTGTGCAAGTTGTCAAGTCTTTCTATGGACTCAAGCAAGCACCCAAACGATGGCATGAGAAGTTCGAAAGAACTTTAACCGCTGCGAGCTTTGTTGTGAACGGTTGACAAATGTGTGTACTATCGCCATGGTGGGGGCGAGGGAGTTATGCTTTGCTTGTATATTGATGACATACTGATTTTCGGAACAAATCTGAATGTTATTAAGGAGGTCAAGGATTTTCTATCTCGCTATTTTGAGATGAAGGATTTAGGAGTGGCTGATGTCATTCTGAACATCAAGTTGTTGAGCGGTGATGATGGTGGGATTACATTGCTTCAATCTCACTATGTGGAAAAGATCTTGAGTCGCTTTGGCTATAGTGACTGCAAGCCCTCTCCAACACCATATGATGCTAGCGTGCTGCTTCGAAAGAATTGAAGAATTGCTAGAGATCAATTGAAGTATTATCAGATTATTGGCTCGCTTATGTACTTAGCCAGTGCTACAAGACCTGACATCTCTTTTGGTGTTAGCAAACTGAGTCGGTTTGTCTCAAAACCAGGAGATGTGCATTGGAAAGCTCTAGAGAGAGAGTTTTGCGTTATTTGAAAGGCACTACAAATTATGGAATTCACTACACCGGGCATCCAAAGGTGCTTGAAGGGTATAGTGACTCAAACTGGATCTCAGATGCTGATGAGATAAAGGCCACGAGCAGATATGTATTCACTCATGGAGGTGGCGCTGTTTCTTGGAAGTCTTGCAAGCAGACCATCTTAACAAGGTCAACAACGGAAGCAGAACTCACAGCACTAGATACAGCTACGGTTGAAGCAGATTGGATTTGCCGGCTCTTGAATGACTTGCCGGTTGTTGATAAACCTGTACCGGGTGTCCTTATGAACTGAGATAATCAAAATGTGATCACGAAAGTGAGCAGCTCAAAGGATAACATGAAGTCATCAAGACACGTTCAAAGAAGGTTAAAGTCTGTCAGGAAAATGAAAAACTCCGGAGTTATTGTACCGGATTATATCCAAACATCTAAAAATCTGGCAGATCCTTTTACTAAGGGTCTATCACGTAATGTGATAGATAATGCATCGAGGGAGATGGGTATGAGACCCACAATATGAGTTGTTCACAGTGGTAACCTATTCTTTGTGATCGGAGATCCCGTGAATTAGATGTGGAAGACAAGCTGTTGGTCAACTGAGAGGAGAATATCCTACTATTCACAATACCACTCCATGAAGATGCAATACTCTCCTAATCTGCATGGCAGGTTGATGTATATCTTAATGTGTTCTAAGTGGCTTATTTAAGCAGTAGATGTTATCTGCAGAACATCTTTGAAGAACACACCTATATGAGTACGATTGTCAAACGTCGCAATCTATGAGAGTAGGGTTCTCTCTAGTAAACTCATGAAAGGTCACGGAGTATGACGATAAGCTTCACCAAGGGGAAGACCCACGGTAGCCACGTATCGGTCAAGGCTTTATGTGAAGCTAGATTCGCAAAAACTTGCAGTTCAAGGCCCGATCCACTGTTCAAGTTGCTTACTAGTGTAGCATAGAGTTCTAGGTGGAAGTTCAACTTAACAGTCTCCACTACTGACCGGTATATAAACAGTGTTTTGGAACCAAAGGCAAATTTTTGTGTGCCTCACGGGATGCAGTGGGGGATTCTTTGGAATTTAGTCTATATTGGGGCAGCCCAATAACTATTTCAGAAATTCCTAATAAATCCTAGAGGCCCACTTAGCCCATTTGTGCAAGGCAAGGGATACTACTAAAGTTTTGTCCCACATTGCTAATTGAGTGGGAATTGGACCTCCTTATAAGGGAGGTTCTTTCCCCACTTGTATGAGCATGAGAACAAGAGGGACATCCACGCGCGCTCCTCCTCTGCCGCCCGCCTCGCCACGCCACGCCACGCCTCGTCACGACGCGCCGCGGGTTGCGGGAATGAGCCGAGCCGATGTCTAAATTTTTTCCATGCACTACGGGTATACGAAAGGTCACACAGAAGCTAAAAAGATTTTTTGCGAAAGTGGAGTTCGAATGCGAACGGTGCGGCTCTTTGGCTGCTGGTTGTTTGCTTCATCTCCGTCTCTTCGTTTCGTCTCCCGTCGCTGCCCTCTCGCCTCCTTCTCTTGCGCCTATAAAACGGAGGTCACTCCTCCAAGAGAGACGCACCAGAACTTCTCCTTCCTCTCGCCACCGGTTCCAATCTCTGAGTTGCTGATGTCTTCCTCATCCCGGCTTGCGGCGTGCACCGCGAGTCAGGACAGTAGGCCTCCGAAACCGCACCTTTTGAGTCCTGTACGGGAGAAGGGTGATAAGGTTTTTGGGGAGCGCTCTGCGACCATCGACTTCTTCGTCACGGACGTCCCGGACTCTGACGACTACTTCCCCGATGACGACTACTTCCCCGACGTCGACAACCTCCTCGACGACATGGAGGACACCGACCCCAAGTCCAGTGCCTCTGCTCCTACTGCTGTCACGTACATGTTTCTCCTGTTTCTATTGGAGGTTCTGCTACAGTTCCTTGCTCTAGTATTTGCCCTACATATGTTAGACTCTATTTCATATATGCAACTTGCTATACTGTCTTCTCAAGATATGTTTAGTTACGGTTCATATATGAGTGACAGAAGCTTAAACCCTATTTTATGCGTTGCTTCGTAAGGGGCTGATTTGGATCCATATGTTTCATGCTATGGTTAGGTTTACCTTAATACTTTTGTTGTAGTTGCGGATGCTTGCAATAGAGGTTAACCATAAGTGGGATGCTTGTTCAAGTAAGAACAGCACCCAAGCACCGGTCCACCCACATATCAAATTATCAAAGTACCGAACACGAATCATATGAAAGTGATGAAAACTAGCTTCACGATATTCCCATGTGAACTCGGGAGCGCTGTTCCTTATATAAGAGTTTGTCCAGGCTTATCGTTTGCTACAAAAAGAATTGGACCACCTTGCTGCACTTTATTTACTTTTGTTACTTGTTGCTCGTTACAAATTATCCTATCACAAAACTATTTGTTACCACTTATTTCAAGATTTGCAGAGAATACCTTGCTGAAAACTGCTTATCATTTCCTTCTGCTCCTCGTTGGGTTCGAAACTCTAACTTATCGAAAGGACTATGATAGATACCCTATACTTGTGGGTCATCGGTGTGGTGGACAAGCTGACGGAGAGGCTCGAGGAGATCTTGGCAAAGGAGGAGGCATGAGTGAGGCGCCTGGACATCAAGGAGGAGAGGAAGGTGGAGAGGTTCAAGCAGTTGATGTAGGGGACATAGAAGAAAATCAAGCTTGAAGAGAGGAGGACCATGATCGAAGAAAGGAAGGTTGCGCTCGAGGAGAAGAAGGCCACGTGAAAGTGCATGGTGCCCCCATGTGTGGTTTTGGTAATTGATGAGATTCTCTATGGACTAATGGCTGCCTTGAGTTATATTTGTAGGTTTTGTCCATATGCATTTTTTGAAGTCCATTTGTTGGTTTCAAGGAGTTTATGTGATGAACAAGGTGCTATTCAAGGAATTATCCAAGGATTGTTCATAGATTGGTGGTTTCAAGGAGTTGATGTGATGAACAAGGTGCTATTAAATGAATTATCCAAATATAGGTCATAAAGAAGATATGATACAAGGTTGATCACAACTAAGTCAAAGAATGAATCAAGTTGATCAACACACAAAGCGTATAAGATGTACCGTGGGGGACAAGTGATCCCATAGTATGGTAAGCATTGTCCATTATGCTTTGTGTACTAACCCATGGTCCATGTGAGTGTTTTGTGTGGGGTTATACTGCGGTGTGCAAGTTCAAGTGGAGCACCACTAGAGATTCAGACTGGAGTTTGGCACGATATTGTCAAAGCCAGATATTTGTCTAATAAGACGGTGGCCAATGTTGGTCATAAGTTCTCGGACTCCCCCTGTTGGAAAACTCTATTGAAGGTCAAGGAGCAATACATGGTGGGGAGGAAAATTAAATTGGAATCTGGTGACTTAACTAGAGTTTGGAAGCATCCTATAAATGGGCTGATCCCATTTAATATGCAATTCCCTTGTTTCTTTCAGATTTGCACGGATCCGCATCGCATGGTTGATAAGTTTAGTGTTGTGGAAGTTAATGCCTTTTTTAGACGTCGCCTATGTCCAATCCTTGCTGAACAATGGCGTGAGATGTGTCACCAAATTTTAGAGGTTAACCTCACGGCTGAAAAAGATGAGATGTACTAGGGGTTAAATAAAAATGCTAAATTCTCTACTAAATCAATGTATAAATGGCTAGAAAAGCCTCTTAATGGCTGCAGTTACAAATGGATTTGGGAGGCAAAAATACCTCTCAAAATTCAGATTTTCATGTGGCAATTAACCCAAGATGCTGTACTCACGAGGCAAGTGACGAGGAGAAAAAATTGGCCTGGTAATCCAGCTTGCTCTTTTTGCGATGAGGCTGAGACAACCACTAATATCTTTTTACCTTTCCCGTGGCTCGTGTGGTGTGGAGATCAATAGAGGTGGTTCTGGTGACTAATCTGTGCCCTAATGATTACTGGTAATACTACTTTTGGTGTCACAAATTTCACCCTGGTGAACCCCACCAGATATCGGCCCGGCTGCCGCCACCGGCCATCCGGCTAGCTTGCAACAGGGCCACTTTTGAGAAAAAATGATTAAATCTCCTTTTGAGATTGTTTTCTCGATGTGTTCTTTTCTTCTATCTTGGGCAGGTCTTCAACCAGCCAGGGAAGCGGAGAAGCTGCGATGTATTGAAATGGTGAGAACCAGTACAATGAAGCTGATGAAACTCTATGAGACATCCAGACGTCTGGGCGATGATGCAGGGGGCGTTCTTTCCTGGCGATCAAGTAGTAGTCTTTCGATTCAAGTCCGAGTTGATGAGTCGGTACTATCTTGTGATGGGTTCGGACCTGTCGGGTAGTTTATCTCTTTTGGGTTTCTCGGTGTTGATAGCCGCGGTTAGGCCTTTGTTGCTAGAACTGTTATACTCTCATACCCTAGCTGTTCTGGGTTTGTGCCTCTCTGATCTGGGCATGTAATAGGTTAGTTATTTTGGAGTTGTCATGTTTTCGCCCCATAACATTCGTTTCGATGGCGGGCGAATGTAGTGGGTTTCCTGACAGTGCGTTGAACTCACTACCTCTCTTTTCTGTCCTCCTGAATGTTTCTCGGACTATTTGTATTTCCAACTTTCCGTTCTTTGTAATGGAAAGGGGGTCAGCACGGTTCAAAAAAAGTGGGAAGCAAAATTCTTCAAGAGAGGCAACGCATTACGCTTCTTGCTGCCACCTACTCATGCCTGGAAGGTGAACAATCAATCTTTCAATCGCTGGCTCACACCATGTATATGAAAAGCAAGCATGCGCCAATATGCTTGGCAAGCACAAAATAGAAAGGATATTTCAACTTCATGGCCCAATATATCTACATCAAAGTAATCAGCATGGATGAGATCCGTCAAATTTTTCTTGAAGCGCAAGTCAAGGATCCTGTCAAGTACTTTGAGGTCTGATATATCGTGGACTGAAGAAAGCATAATAGAATATTTTCAATGATTAGGCATGTGAAGGTTGGAACACGCCCTTAGAAGAAGCGTGGATTTGAACAAATACCCTTGAACTTTTGCTACCAATGGTTGTACATAACAAATGCGAGAAAGTCCGATTGGTTAAAAGGTTCTACATGGTGAACTCGGTACAACTTATCATAAATACCCAGCAACTGAGTCAGCAACCCGGCAAGATACCACCAAAAATGAAACTAGCACCTATGGGCCATACAAATTATGATACTCGTAAAAGCACTATCAAGATGTCGGACCTATGAAACAGGCAGAATGGGGGGATTTGTAGCACTTATCGCTGTTAAAATCAAGCCAAGAAGGTCATTTGTTCCCTTCCAATCTTCCTAAGTAAAATAGCAGGCAGTGAAATGTAAGGATTTCAATAAGTTTTTCTTTTCCTTGTTTTTACCACTTTACCTTCAACACCATTTTGACTAATGCTCTCTTTATTCCTGGTATGTACATCCCCATCATTACAAGAATTTTCTTCTCTATGTTTCCTCCGTCGACTTGATTGCATATGCTAAAGTTCCACCAGCAAGTAGTGCACGAAACAGTTGCAATCGTTCTCCTGAATGTGGTTTGAATGGAGGAGCATATAAGAACTAAGAATCGACTAACCAAAATTTTAAAACAAACATTGGCCCTCCAATATACTCCCTCCATTTTTATATAGAAAGCCACTATCAAAATTACGGTTTGCATGTATACAAGGCCACTAACACTAATTAAGACAAAATTAATGACGTTTGCCTCGTAGAAGCAAAGGAGAACATTAATTATCCCTTGCATGCATGCGGGGTTGGAAAGGTTGGCTTGCAGGTGCCTCATTAATCAACCAAAAAGGAGTGAGAGCATTGGCTTGTTGTGCATGAGAGTGAAAAATACACATTAATTAACACGGCAAACAAAGAGACAAGCTGACTTGCAACACTGGGATAAGTAGGCATTAACTTTTGCCTTGGTACCTGTAATATGGATTTGTGGCCTTGTATACAAAAATGGAGGGAGTATATGATATGATTCAAAGTGGGGAGTTCCCTCACTCCCGGTGAAAATTCAAACAAAAACAAAGATTCCGCCCATGTTAGTTGCAATAGCTGAAGTGATGACATTGTTGATCGCCTCCAAATGCATGCAGACAACGAGCAAAAATGAAGGTTAAGTTGTATGGAAGCCTTGACAATCAACAAGACACAAATATCGCCAAGCAAGGGCACCGCCTGTCTGTCACAATATCGCTTCAATGTATCCAATTTGAAACTGCGAAGATTCAGCAGATAACTATTGTTCATTGCAAAACATGGCTATTAAGAAAATGTGAATAAAACTTGAGGACAAAGAAAATCAAAATAGCCTGTAAAACTAGCCGACCACAATGCGTCAAGCGCAAGGCGCACGCAAATCGAATTTTGGGAGTGAAACAAGTGTATTCGGCCTGCATCAGCAAGCAACAGGGTAATGTGAGCTCTATGCCCCTGAATCATGAAGAATTTTGCTGAGGAACTGCAAGGCTACATTCCCATCCCCGTGCCCCCAAGCGACTACTTAACCTGAGATCTCTAATCCACTACACAGCCGCATTATAGAAACGTAGCATCCTGCAAGCTCCCCTGCTCCTTACTTGTTGGCAACCAATACAATGCTGCAGTTACTAGGTCCGCGCTTAAACCTGTGGTCTATGACGGTAGCTAGTACTCCTACCACATGAAGTAGTAGTAGTACAACTGAAGTGTTTCGGTGTGTAAGAAGTGCCCTCTGCCCGAGACACGCCCTTCACGAGACAGATCGACAGAGACACAGAGTCACGATGGCGATGGGAATTAGTACTAGAGCAGTCCATCTATTATCTACTGACCTCCCTGCTTATTCGCTGCTTGGCGACGGCAATGGCGCCACAAGCGGCCAAACCCGCCTCATTGTTAGGATCAGAGAAGCGCAATCAAGCTGCCATCACTTTGGTACGTGGCGCCGAGGGCGTGGGGATGGAAGTGAATTAGAATCAGACGGTCATCGAACGAATTCCCAATAAATGGAAGATCTACGGCAAATAGAGCTCTTGCACATTTTCGTTAATCCATGAACAAAATCTATGTATGTAGACACATGGATCCGTACGTCTCGATCGGAAAAGAATCAATAGAAAGAGAATCAGACGATATCTTTCTCGTGCTCAACATTCTTTCCACAAAGCAACTAGAAAAGTGGAGAAAATCCAATAAGGGAAGGTCGGTGAATACAAATCAATTGGAAACCGAACCTCCTTATGGCATCGTGTGTCATTGACGCTGTTCGATATAGAATGTACTCTCGAGTCCCACCCAAAAGGAAAAAAAGCTTTCCCTTGTCATACTAGGTTTCCTAGTAGAATCTGCTTCCTACTCCGGAACCCTACTCCGGGTGGGGATCGATTTCCTGTCACGAACCCTACTCCGGGCGTACCGAGGAGACGATGTCGCGAGGAGGAGGAGGAGGAGGAGGAGATGGCGTCACAGAGCAGGATCCCCCACCGGCGACCAGCCCCCATGGACGCGGCGAGGACGCTCCGTCCCTTTCGCCGTCGCTCCCCGTCGTGGCTCCAGAGGTTCGTTCTTCCGTCTTCTCTTCCTTCTTTCAATATTTTCAATCTCTCATCTAAGTAAGAGAATCAGAGACCTGAACGAACCGTCTCTTCCCTTTGTAGAAGAAGAAGAAGAAGCTGATGCGCGAGCACGAGCAGCAGCCTCGGCGACCTCCCGCACGACGTCCTCATCGAGATCCTCTCGCGGGTGGGCTACAAGTCGCTCTGCCGCTTCAAGTGCGTGTCTAGGCCGTGGCTTGATCTTTGCTCCGGTCTCGACATCCGCAAGAGACGGTCGCCACAGACCCTCTCTGGCCTCTACTTCTTCGGACAGGAACACGACGAGGCACTACTAGAAAAACCACTACTAATGGCGCACCTAATTTGGCCATTAATGGCGCATCACTGGTGCGCCATTAATAGCACGCCATTAGTAATTTTTACTAATGGCGCACCACCAGTGCGCCATTAGTATCGGTATACTAATGGCGCACCACCCGGTGCGCCATTAGTATATGCGAGGGTGCGCCATTTGTATGCCTCCCCGGGGGATTTTATACCCAGTTTCTTTGGCATACTAATGGCGCACCACCTCTGGATGCGCCATTAGTAATCGCGGCATACTAATGGCGCACTACCCAAAGTGATGCGCCTATTAGTATAGACTGCCATACTAATGGTGCAATGTCATGTGATGCGCCATTAGTATGAATATTAGGTTTTTTATTTTTTTATTTTCTGTTGTTTGCACAGGTTACAAAATGTATAATTTGACAAAATATAGACAGCACACATCAACAATAGATTCATCAGATACAATAGAAGATTAGTCTTTGAATACAATTCATCATATTAGTCTCCGAATACAATTCATCATATTAGTCTCCCAATTGAAAAGACCGAACAAAGATAGAACATTATATTACTCTGTCAAAACTAGAAGAAAATGAACATATATTCCTATACAGTGCAAAAACTAAATATATGCCCTCTGTCAAACCCTTGCACTCTTGCACTCTGTCAAACCCTTGCACTCTTGCACTCTGTCAAACCCTTGCACTCTTTTAATTGAAGAAACTAAACATTTGATCATATTCAGTGCGTAAACAGAGTTTATAATATTTTGAAGTGGACAAACTGAAGATTGGCTTTTTAAGTGCAAAACTGAAGATACATGCTACGTTATTGTGCAAAACGTTTACATTAACTCGTGTAAGTGCAAGTGATGTGCCTATTCATTTTTCCAAAGAATGATCGCATGTTTCTTCGAAGCTGAAAATGTGCAATCTGATTCATGATACTTACTAGTAACCGTAGGTTCAAGATTGATTTTCTTATTCTTCGCCATTACTTTTGTTTTTGTTAAGACCCTCCAGATTATTTTTCAGTTATAAATGAATGAATCGGGCACCTAGACCCCAAGAACTGACCAAGCATGGGCTTGTGCTCTGAAAGACTGTTTGGCCATTGCCTGTCGACAAAGAGTACAAGATGATAGTACTAGTGTCCAACAGTGCTGCCAAGACTTTGGTAATAATATTCTCAAGAGAGAATATATGCATGTTCCAGACCATGCATCATTTCAACATCTCGTAAAGCACCAATCATACATACACAGATCCAAATGTCAGAATACTCTATGTGTATTATATATTAGATCTGGCAGAGCCCCAGCATACAGTTAAAACGAAAAGTTAAAAGTTATAGCCTCCATGAGTGAACAAATCAATCGAGCAAATGCCAAAATTTTCCTTAATTTCCAATAATACAATTGGAGATATGTTCGCTACAAATAGTACACAAATGTTCATCTATAACATCCCCTTCGACTATACTACAATGATCTAATGCATCTTAGCTAAATATATATTATCAAAATCTACATAAAAAGAATTGACTAGCACAAAGGTAAGAAACTTGTCAAGAAATAAAAAGTGATAATTCGCATGTAAACTCTTTTGTCCATAAAAGAACAAATATATCGATGGTGGCCTTATTCTTGGAGCATTTCTTTAATTACTTGAGAAACCAAAGCTACATAGTGTCAAGAATTCCATTTCAATCTCTACATACTTTCAACAGATAGCCTTGTATAGGTTGAAAGCAACATCAAGCTATGGTTCAGAATTGAACTTCTCCTATTGGGTTCACCTACATATATTTTTTTGAGAAAGTTCTTTCCATTTTTCCCTCCTCTCTAATTTTTTTTATATATCATGCTGCAAATTTCTTGATTATTCTTTGCTGCAATATGTCGAGCTCACTTAGTTGTAACAGGATTTGGTAAAAACTGCTTATAGTGGTATTTAATCAATCTGCTTTGTTTCTTCTATGGATTTATAGCATGAAGAATCAATATGAGAAAATAGATATAACTAAATCCCATGATCTCTTGGCAAATGAATGTTTACAAACTGCAATTCACATGTATAGGACATCATCGAGACAATGTTATTTTCATTCAAATGCGGGGGAGGAGGAGGGGAGCTCACGGGGTGGTGGTGCTCGCTGACGATGGTGTGGACGGGCGGGTCGAGGTGGGGCAGCGCTGGGCGGCGGGCAGCGCCGAGGCGGAGTCGGGCGGCGTCTGGGCGGCGGGGTCGCGGCCGAGGCGGCGGCTGGGCGGCGG
Source organism: Aegilops bicornis (assembly GCA_021605145.1). Classification (NCBI taxonomy): domain Eukaryota; kingdom Viridiplantae; phylum Streptophyta; class Magnoliopsida; order Poales; family Poaceae; genus Aegilops; species Aegilops bicornis. Next base: position 642,573,099 of record CM038669.1, read on the forward strand.
GGTCGGCCGAGGCGGCGCTGGGCGGCAAGGCCCGGCGGGCGGGTCGCGGCCGAGGCGGCGGCTGGGCGGCGGGTCGCGGCCGAGGCAGCGCTGGGCGGCAAGGCCCGGCGGGCGGGGTCGCCGAGGCGGCGGGGCAGCGCCGAGGTGGCGGGGACGGTGGCGCCGAGGGAGGCGGGCGAGGGAGAGGGAAGGCGAGGAGAGGGCGAGGGAGGGAGAGGGCGAGGCGAGGGCGAGGGTCAGGCAGCGGGCGGCGGTGGATCGAGAGGGAGAGGGAACTGGCGAGGGGAGAGGGAAGGGGGATCGGGCGAGGGGAGAGGGCAGGGGATCGGGCACAATACTAATGGCGCACCTCACCGTGGTGCGCCATTAGCATGTCCCATACTAATGGCGCACCTCACCGTGGTGCGCCATTAGTATTTTTTTTATTTCAACTCGAGCCAAAAGGTTATGTACTACCAGAACCTATCCACGTCAAGTCCACTCTACTAGCTCGACTGGTCAGCAGCCAGGTCTCACACCAGGAGGTCCTGGGTTCGACTCCCAGGCTCCACCAATTTTTTTTAGCATCTAAAAAGCTGTTTGATACTTATTTATGTTTAAATATGTTCAAACTTTTTTAAATAATAACAGTAATATTTTTTTATAAGACAGTAGCATTTAAAAAGCTATTTGATACTTATTTTTTTTATAAGACGGTGCGCGGGTGCGGGGTCGGGCGGCGGCGGTTGAGTAGGGAGTCGAGGGTGCGGGGGTTTGGCGGCGGCCGGTGGATCAAGGGGTGCTCGGCGCGAAGGGGACCGGATCTGGCGAGGTGGGATAGCGATCGAGATGGAGGGGATCGAGATCGAGTGTCCATGAAATTTAAAAATATTCATGATAGTTCAAAAAGTACCCATGAAATACAATCGAGAAATGAAGGCTACGATTTAAATACAATCGATCTTAGCTAGCTATCTGTTCACAATCTTCTTGCCCTTCTTTTTCGTAAATGGAGTTCTTCTGTGGAACGGACGTCCTTTAGGTAGGGTTGTCCTGCTTCTTCTTGTGGTGTATGCTGCTACTTCATCATCGTCGTCATGTTCGATCCTTGGGTCGCCGTACTTGTCGAAGTCTTGCTCATTGGCTACTCCATCCATTCCGATGATCTTCCTTTTGCCTCTCCTCACGACAACACGATCGGGCTTTGGCGGTCGGTAATGAAGAAGCATTGGTCCACTTGGGAAGCCAGTACCCATGGCTCATTTTTAGCGGTGACGCTTGCGCCATGGTCTTGGATTTGGCCGGGTATAACCATGGTGGTGAAATACCGGTCTTCTTTTATGACGTTCTTGGTCCATCTCGACACGGAACATCGGGACCTTCTCTCCAGCGTAGCTCAGCTCCCAGATCTCCTCGATCCTTCCGTAGTATCTGTCCTTGTCGTTACGGTGTAGGATTCCATCGTTACCCGGAGTTCGATAACCATCGCTTCTTCATGTCCTTGGCCTCGGTGTAGAATGTGTAGCCGTTGATATCGTGACGCCTCATAGGTCATCGAGGTTGTGCTCGGCGCAAGCTGTGACAAGGCGAATATGAGTTGTTCTTCCGCGGAAGAATCCTCATGTAAAGGGTAACGAAGCTTATGCTTGAACCAACGCGTGAAACATGAGTTGTGCTCTTTGAGTGTATCTCCGTCCGTCCTCTGTTGGCCTCGGTCATTGTACGTCTTTTTAATAAAGGTTTTGTGCTCTACCACCCAAGGATCGACCACGTCTATGTGTTGTAGCGCGACTAGGTTTGCTCTTTCAAAGTCGGCGAGTCAACCCTCGAAGTCGACATGCATTTCGCGGCGACCCTCACGGTGACCCCATCCAGCGAGCCTGTCGAGGTGCTCGCTGACGGCGGAGACCAACGGGGTTCTCGATGCCTAGATAATTCGTGCGTAGGAGATGCACTCTTCGTCGAAAAGCCCTGGCTATGCTTCCTTCGGGCGTGACATGTTGCGAACGTATCCTTTGATGACACCATTCATCCTTTCGAGCGGCATCATGCGTGCAGGTGAACGTCGGCCCGAGTTGGATGATATCCTCCACTATATGGACCAGCAGATGCACCATAACGTCGAAGAATGCGGGCGGAAGTACATCTCAAGCTCGCATAGTATCACCACGATCTCTTCTTGTAGCCTTCGAGTTGCCTCACGCCAATCGACTTCCGAGAGATGACGTCGAAGAAGTTGCATAGGCCAAATAGCGTTTCACGGACGTGCGCATCCATGATCCCACGGATTGCAACCGGAAGTATCTGCGTCATCAAGACGTGGCGGTCGTGAGACTTCATCCTGCTGAACTTCTCCTTCACTGGGTCTAGGTATCCGCTTATCTTCCAGCGTAACCGAAGGAAGTTTTACTCCTAGGAGGCAGGTGAAAACTGCTCGATCTCCTCCCCGACTTAGAGTGAAGCACACGGAGGGTAGTCATTTCCGGTCTTCTTGGCCTTTTTGCCTTTGCGGCGACTTTACGTGGTCCTGCTTCGCCTCATCATCATCATCATCATCATCATCATCATCATCATCATCATCATCATATAGCGTGAAGCTCCTGCACGATGCCCATTGATTTCAAGTCTGCCCTTGCTTTCGCCCATGTTTGGTCCTCTACGGCATGTTGAGCAGGGTACCAAGCAGACTCTCGCACACGTTCTTCGTGATATGCATGACATCAAGACTGTGAGGCACACGGTGGATCTTCCAAGACGGCAAGTCCCGAAAACAGACCTCGTTTTCCATACCTTCAGCAGCTCTGGCGCCTTTCGCTTCTTTCCTGGCTCTGGCGCCTTTTGCTTCTTTCCCGGCAGTGGGCAATCTTTCCAATTTTTCAACAGCTTGTCTATTTCCTCGCCGCTCCTCGTACGCGGGCGTCTTCGGGGTTCGGTTTCACCATCGAACAGATCCTTGCGTTTCCTCCATGAGTCATCGTCACGAAGCCACCTTCGATGTCCCATGAACACGGTTTTTGAAGACCCGGGATCTCTATCTAGCTGGCGATACGTTGTGTCATCCATGCACCTGACGCATCCAGAAAATCCGTGGACTACCGCCCCACGAGATATCCGTAATCGAGATAGTCGTGCACCGTCGTGAGCGGTCACGGCTCTCATAGGAAATATTCTTTCTCTGCGGCGTCCACGTATTGGCTGGCGTTTTCCACAGCGTGTCTAGCTCCTCTTTCAGCAGCCCAGATACAGATTGATGTCATTCCCTGGTTGTTTCGGCCCTTCAATTAGCATACTCATGTGAATGTACTTCCTCTTCATGCACAACCAGGGGGGAAGGTTGTACATCCACACAAACACAGGCCAGGTGCTATGTGTGCTTCTCTCGCTGCCAAACGGATTGACTCCATCGGTGCTCGCGCCCAAAGACGATGTTCCTTGGATCGTTCCCAAATTCGAGTCTTGAAGTTCAACGCTTTCCACAGGCTCGCATCCTTAGGGTGACTCAGCATCTTGTCTTTTTTATCTATCTCCGGATCATTTGCGTCATCTTCCCGCTTCTTCTCCTCCCTATCCGCGTGCCAACGCAGGAGCTTTGCTACCTTAGGGTCGGCGAAATAGCGCTGCAGACGAGGAGTGATCGGAAAGTACCACACCACTTTTCGAGGAGCTTTCTTCCTCTTCTTGTATCGAGTGACGCCGCACACCGGACATATGGTAGACTCCGCATGCTCGTCCCGATAAATGATGCAATTGTTCATGCACACATGGTATTTCACGTGCGGTAAATCGAGAGGACACACGATTTTCTTCGCCTCCTCCAAACTGGTCGGGCACTTGTTCCCCTTGGGAAGACGTTCGTGCCAGAATGACATGTTCTCGACGAAGCATGCGTCCGTCATTTTGTGTTTTAGCTTCATCTAAAGAGCCATGAGCGTTAATTTCAGCGGGTATCCTCGGCCTGCATCCTTCATACAATGGAGTAACCGCGTCTAACTCAAGTTGATCCATCTTGGCTTTCTCTCGGGCGGCAGCTCTTGCGTTATCCGTGCGCTTGAGAAGCAGCTCTTGAATATGAGGGTCCTGCACCCAGCCCATCGATGGTCGGCGTCGTCGCTCCGCCCGGCATCATCATCTTCATGATCATGCCCGTCGCCTGCTCCGGCATCTTCCTCATCATCATGTCCTGCATCTTCTACATGATGATCGTACAACATCACAGTTGTGATCATCTCCGGGATTCTTCGTCTTCTCGCCTACCGAGCCGCGGTGGTTGTCTTGCTGCCCTTCCTCATTTCTTGCCCGGCCCGCATGGACGACTTCGTAGTCATCTTCATCACCTTGCCACCGATAGCCATCCATGAAACCACGCAATGCAGGTGGTTCCGCACCTGCCGGAATCCGGGTCCGCAATAAGGCTCTTCACTTGCATCTTCGACACGGACATCTTATCTCCGTCTCGTTCTTTTGAAGCATCTCGGCCTTCAGCGGACCTAAAAACCTATTCACGATGCCTTCGGTCATCGTGCGGACCATGGTCTTCAAGGGTAGAGCAAAAGCGATATTTTAGAACCAAACAAAAATTTGGCATGACTTTCCCTAAAAATAGGACCAAAAGAATGCTTAATGCCAAAATTCTACGAAACGGAAATGAATCAACATTCCGCAAAATATTGGCAACTATCGCATTTCAAATACGGTACACCTCCAAACACAAACACATATGCAACACCACAAACATATGCAACACCACGAACATACATAGATCTAGCTAGGCCGTAAAAAGTGCATGTGCACATTGTTGTAGGGAGAACAACCTAAATATAGCTTCCCCCCTTACTTACCTATTAAAACAAGGTAATTTAACCACTTAATTTGAATGAATCTATGGTGGAAATGAGGTGAAAAAAGAGGAGGCACCGAGACAAGGAGGAGGTGGAGAGAATGAAGTGGGGAGAAAGTGAGTGTGTGGGTAGGAGAGGCTGTCCCAAATATCTTGTTGCTGCCCACTTACTAATTGCGCACCTCTTGCATGGTGCGCCATTAGTAGTTACAACTACTAATGGCGCATAAGCAGGATGCGCCATTAGTATGTTTGGATAGGCGCACTAGTTCAAAAAAAATTATATACTAATGGCGCACCCACTGCCTGGCGCGCCATTAGTAGTTACAACTACTAATGGCGCACTCGGGCAGGATGCGCCATTAGTATGTTTGGATAGGCGCACTAGTTCAAAAAAAAATTTCTATACTAATGGCGCACCTTTGCGGTGCGCCATTAGTAGTTACAACTACTAATGGCGCACTTTGGCGGGATGCGCCATTAGTATGTTTGGACAGCGCACTAGTTAAAAAAAATTTGATACTAATGGCGCACCCATTGCAAGGTGCGCCATTAGTAGTTTAAACTCTAATGGCGCATCGGATGGTGGTGCGCCATTAGAATATACTAATGGCGCACCATCTTTCTGATGCGTCATTAGTGTCAATCCCATCTATAGCCCTTTTTCTAGTAGTGAGGGCCTCTATTTCCACGATCTGGCAGGGGGTGCCCCCCCGTTGTTCAACGCCGGCCTCTCTTTCTTGGCCAGTTATCACTATCAACGGTACAATGTCGAAAAATGCTGCGGTGGCCTTCTACTTTGCATGTGCTGGAAACCGCGCTCAGTGCAAGTGGATTGCGATTATGTTGTTGCAATCCGGCGACTGAGAAGTGTACTGTATTGCCTGCTATAGAGGTCCGGGACCGACCAGAGACTCTTCGTTTGGTGGGAGGTCACCTATGTGATATAGACCTAGCCGAACGTTTTTTGGGTTTTGATACAGCCAACCCCTCCAGTTTTGTGGTGGTCGTGCCCCTGGCATATTATTTTGATGTAATAGGAGAACTGGCACTAGTGGAAAAACAGGCTTCCGTCCAGCCCCATAAGTCGCGAAGCTGTAGGAACTGACTAATGGGACCTTTAGTCATGATTCGAGGTGAACCGCGACCAAAGGCTCCGGGCCTGTGGCGCTCGGTGGCCAGTGGTGCACGTGAGGGCTTTAGTCGCGGTTGGCCGTGACAACCGCGACTAAAGGCCTTTCGGGCACCTTTAGTCACGGTTTGCTGTGCCAACCGCAACTAAAGCCCTCCCTATATATACCCATCCAGCAGCCAACACTTAGCCATTTGGAGCCATTCTCTTCACAAGTGGGTGTAGGTTTGCTTTTTGGTTCCTCTTATGCACATAAGGTGTTTGATGAAATGCCCCAAGAGCATGAAACAAACATGACATGAAGTGTTGGAGCCACACTCTTCGATCATGTTAGCAACTTGATGAACCTTTGATGTGTCAATATGCATGTGTGTAGTTCATTGTTTAATTTATATTGTTTGTAGCTAGTTAGTTTAACAAATGCATGATGGTTAATTATATATTTTATATTATAATAATGCAGATGAATCGGCAATGGATGTACGGTAACCGACTCTCCGTGAGTTCACTACGGGTTTGAAAGATTTCCTCGTAGTGGCTAATGCGAACAAGCGGGGGGTTGTTATCTGTCCATGTGTTATCTGTAAGAATGAGAAGGGTTACTCTTCCTCAAGAGTTGTTCACATGCATCTGCTTGAAGGGTTTCATGCCAAGCTATAATTGTTGGACCAAGCATGGAGAAAGAGGGGTTATAATGGAAGAAGATGAAGAAGGGATGATTTCATCGATGAAAGCTATCTTGCTCATTTCGGTGATACTTTCATGGAGGATGTGAAGGTGAAGGGAAGGTGAAGAAGAGGCACGTGATGATCCCGTTGATGATCTTGGTCGGACCATTCTTGATGCACGGAGACGCCGCTAAACCGAAAAGGAGAGGAGAATTTGGATCGCATGTTAGAGGATCACGAGAAAGGCGCTGTACCCGGATGCGATGATGGTCTGAAAAAGCTGGGCTGCACAATCGGATTTGCTGAAATGGAAGGCAGAGGCAGGTGTAGCTGACTCGGCATTTGAAAACTTGCTGAAAATGTTGAAGAATATGTTTCCAAAGGATAACGAGTTACCCGCCAAAGACGTCTGAAGCAAAGAAGGTTGTACGCCCTCTAGGTTTAGAGGTTACGAAGATACATGCATGCATCAACGATCGCATCCTCTACCATGGTGAATACGAGAATTTGAATGAATGCCGGTATGCACTGCATTGCTATATAAGATCGAGGCGATGACCCCGGTGACGATGTTGAGGGCGAAACCTGTGAAGAGGGTTCCGCCAAGGTGATGTGGTATGCTCCTATAATACCACGGTTGAAACGTCTGTTCAGGAACAAAGAGCATGCCAAGTTGTTGCGATGGCACAAAGAGGACCGTAAGTCGGACGGGAGTTGAGACACACCGCAGATGGAACGCAATGGAGAAAGATCGACGGATGGTTCAAAGATTTTGCAGCCGACGCAAGGAACATAAGATTTGCTCTAAATACGGATGGCATGAATCCTTTTGGCGGCAGAGCTCCAGCCATAGCACCTGGCCCGTGACTCTATGCATCTACAACCTTCCTCCTTGGTTGTGCATGAAGCGGAAGTTCATTATGATGCGGTGCTCATCCAAGGTCCGAAGCAACCGGGCAACGACATCGATGTGTACCTAAGGCCATTAGTTGATGAACTTTACAGCTGTGGGGTGGTGTCCGTGTGTGGGATGAGCACAAACAAGAGGAATTTGACCTCTGACGTTGCTTTTCGTAACCATCAACGATTGGCCTGCTCTTAGTAACCTTCGGGACTGTCAAATAAGGGATACAATGCATGCACGCACCGCTTACATGAGACTGAAAGTGTACATTTGCCAAATTGTAAGAAGAACGTGTACCTTGGGCATCGTCGATTTCTTCCGAAAATTCATCGATGAAAGAAAGAAAGGCAAGCATTACAACGGCAAGGCAGATCACCGGCCGAAGCCTGCGAACGACCGGTGCCGAGGTATTTGATATGGTCAAGGATTTGAAAGTCATCTTTGGAAAGGGTCTGGCGGACAATCAGTTCGAAGGAGCCGACGGGCACGCAGCCATGTGGAAGAAGAAATCTATATTCGGGAGCTAGAATATTGGAAAGTCCTAGATGTCCGCTACGCAATCGACGTGATGCACGTTACGAAGAATATTTGCGTGAACCTCCTAAGCTTCTTGGGCGTGTATGGGAAGACAAATGATACAAAGGAAGCACGGCAGGACCAGCAACGTTTGAAAGACCACGATGACCGGCATCCGGAATGGTTTCAAGGTCATGCCAGCTACGCTCGACCAAAGAAGAGAAGGTCATCTTTTTGAATGCCCGAAGCGGTATGAAGGTTCCGTCTGGATTCTCGTCCAATATAAAGGGAATAATAAACATGGCGGAGAAAAAGTTCCAAAACCTGAAGTCTCACGACTGCCACGTGATTATGACGCAATTGCTTCCGATTGCTTTGAGGGGCTCCTGCCGGAAAATGTTCGAGTAGCCATTGTGAAGCTATGTGCATTCCTCAATGCAATCTCTCGAAGGTAATCAATCCAGAAGTTCTACCACGGTTCTGAGCGATGTGATCCAATGTCTTGTCGGTTTCGAGTTGGTGTTCCCGCCATCCTTCTTCAATATTATGACGCACCTCCTGGTTCACCTAGTCGAAGAGATTTTCGTTCTCGGTCCTGTATTTCTACACAATATGTTCCCCTTGAGAGGTTCATGGGAGTATTAAAGAAATATGTTCAGAACCGTGCTAGGCCAGAAGGAAGCATCGCCAAGGGCTATGGAAATGAGGAGGTAATTGAGTTTTGTGTTGACTTTGTTCCTGACCTTAAGCCGATTGGTCTTCCTCGATCGCGGCACGAGGGAAGACTAAGTGGAAAAGGCACGATCGGAATGAAATCAACGATATGTATGGACGGCCATTCTCATTGAAGCACACCACCTTTATCTTGACCAATTCCAGCTTGGTGGCTCCGTACTTTGAGAAACACAAGAATATTTTACGCTCGACAACCCGGGAAGCCTGAATCCTGGATTAGGAAGGCCCACATGGAGACTTTCGGCAGTTGGTTGAGAAAACATTTAATGAATGACAATGATGTTGTAGATCAGCTGTACATGTTGGCCAAGACACCATCTTCGACTATAACGACTTTCCAAGGGTACGAGATAAATGGGAATACATTTTACACGATCGCCCAAGATAAAAGAGCACCAACCAAAAAAGTGTTGTCCGCTTTGATGCAGCAACCGAGAATGGGCAAGAGGTCACATATTATGGTTACATAGAGGAGATATGGGAACTTGACTATGGACCCTCCTTTAAGGTCCCTTTGTTCCGGTGCAAATGGTTCAAGCTAACAGGAGGTGGGGTAAAGGTGGACCAGCAATACGGAATGACAATGGTGGATTTCAACAATCTTGGTTACCTTGACGAACCATTCGTCCCTAGCGAAAGATGTCGCTCAGGTTTTCTATGTGAAGGACATGAGTAGCAAACCGAGGAAACGGAAAGATAAGAAAACGATCAAGACATCATGCGATGATCCAAAGCGCCACATTGTTCTTTCGGGGAAAAGAAACATCGTGGGAGTGGAGGACAAGATGACATGTCAAGATTATAATATGTTTGCTGAAATTCCGCCCTTCAAAGTGAACACCGACCCAAGCATTAAGTTAAATGATGAGGATGCTCCATGGATACGGCACAATCGTAAGCAAGCAGGGACACAAGGGAAGAAATGATGTGTAATAATTTATTGTACCAAACTTTGTTGAATGGATCATGTGAATTATATTACCCGTGATGTGTTTGGTGTCCATTTGAATGATTCGAGATACCACCGATGATACATGAAATTTGGAGTGATTTAGTCATACTCCTGCCTAGGCGTATAATATGCATACTGTAGTCTTCATAGCCGCCGTCGTCGTTATCTTGGTAGTCGCCGCCTTCTAAGTTGCCGCCGCCGTCGCCGCCGCTTGCGTCGCTGCTGTGATGTAGTCCATGACGCCTGCAGAGTCCGCCATACCACCATAGCCGACGGCCGGCCTCGTGGAAGTTCCCGGGAGGCAGACCGTCCTCCTCATACCGGCGAGCGCCCTCTCACGCCGATTGATGAAGAAGGCGTCCCAAGTATGCTGGTTATCGGGATGCCGGTGATTCATCCGCTGCTCCGGCGTGAGGTCGAGGTAGTAGTGGTTCGTGATGGCCGCCCGGCCAGTACTGAGGGACGGGAGGGACCGGCACGCCGCCGGCGCTTAGGCTCCAGCCGGTGGGGACGCGGTAGCCCGGTGGACAAGGGTAGTTCGAGGCGCAAAGCTCCTCCACCTGCTGGTAGGTTAGAGTGGGTAGAATGGGAGCGGGAAGACAGGAGGCGGGAAGAAAGTGGCGGGAAGAAAGAGGCGGGAAGACAGGGAAGAAATGGCGGGAAAACCCTAAACCTGCGGCGGCCTTTAGTCGCGGTAAGGCGGCGACCAGCGACTAAAATAGCAACAATAAGTATTTTGTTGTAAGTAGAAACAAAATAAAATAAATAAAGCAACAAAGAAAACAAAAAAGTGTTTTCAAATTTGAAAACTAATGGCACTAACAGAAAAGTTTATAATTTTTCTAAAACTAAAAGCAAAAAGAATTAAAAAATAAAGCAAAAACAACAAAAAATAAATAATAATGCAGAAAACAAAACAAAAAAACTTGAAAAAAATACTGCCCCCTAACGGACCCCCACGGCCTGAATACGACTAGAAACCCTACATGGCCCAGGATTCAGGCCAGCAGGAGGCCAAGTAGGCCCACATGTGCACATAGCTAGTGACAGATTAGGCCCGAAGCTCAGTTGAGAGGAGCTCGAGAGGGTGGGCGCAGCGGCGCTTATAAACCACTCTCGAGCTCTCTCAACTAGCGAGGTGGGACTAAACTTTGGGCGGGGGCAGCAAGGCCTTTAGTCGCTGGTCGCTGGACCAGCCGCGACTAAAGGTGGGGCGCGAACGCAAAAACCCGCTTAAAAACCTTTAGTCGCGGTTGGGCAGGCGACCATGACTAAAGGTACCTTTAGTCATGGGCCTCGTAGCCCACCGCGACTAAAGGGGGGGCTATAAATACCACGCTCCGATCTATTCTCGTCTTCTCCGATCGGTTCGTCTCGCGCCCTCGGCCGCCCGCCGTCGCCCTCGCCCCGTCGCGCCGGACTGCCGTCCCGCCTCTCCTTCGTCGGTCCTCCCGCGCAGACGCCGCCCTCTCCTTGGTGAGCTCCCCGGGCCCCGTCCGCCGTCTCTGGCCCCCTCCGAACGCTGCGCCCGCCCGTCCGTCGCTGCCGCCCGCCGCATGGCGGCGCGCGTCGCCTCCACATCCCGGTTGGCGCTCACGGACCGCCACTTCCTCCGCCTGCCGCCTGTTCGGCCGGGCGCCATCGCCCTTGGCGCCGGAGCTCGTGCGGCTCCCCCTCGCCCGGGCAGGCTACGGCCTCGGGCATGGGCACCACACCCGCTGCCCGCTAGCGCCGGGCGCCGTTAAGGCCCCCTGGCCCAATGACAATTGGGGCCCACGCCTGTAAACGATTTAAAAAAGGAGAGAACAGAATTTAGAAAATAAATAAATAAATATATAAATTAATTAACCAGTTAATTAAATTAATTAACTTAATTAAGTGTGTTTAGTAAACCTAATTAAATAACTAATATAACTAATCTGTTAATTAATCTAATTAACTTGGTTAATTAGTTAATGCAGACAATTTAATTAATTACATTAATTCTAAAAATGATATAAAACTTTAAAAATTAATATAAAATAATCCGTAACTCGGATGAAAATACTTTGTACATGAAAGTTGCTCGTAACGATGAGGCGGATCCGGATACGCAGCCCGCTCGTCCGCCACACATCCCTAGCATAGCAAACACGTAACTTTCCCCTCCGGTTCATCTCGTCAAACGCGAATCACCGGGGATACTTTCCGGATGTTTCTTTCACGGTGACGACCCATCGCTAGCGTTAGGGCACACCTAGCACCGCGTATTGCCAGATTACGCTTTGTGATGCTTTGATTGCTCTGTTATTTATTGTGTTCCCCCTCCGTTACTTCTTTCCGGTAGACCCGAGACTGCCGACCCCTAAGTTCGACCACGGAGCACCGTCTCGCGCTCTACCGCGACACCCTCTCCCACCCCTTCCTCGCCCCTCCTTTTGCCACCGCCCTTTCGCCACCGCCACCGCCACCGCCCTCCTTCTTCACTTAATTAATTTGTTTTTACTACATGTTTTCAGGGTGACATAATGGCGGACGATAGAGCTGACCCGATTATGGACAACTATGATCCGGACGGTGAAGCACATATGTTCGGCATCATAAACGGCGATATTCAATATGTGCCGACCGGAGAAGAAGAAGATGATATCTGTTCTTATCTGAACCTTGACGGTGAAGATGAAGGGCGCCACAAGAAGAAGATGTCAAGAAAGCGTCGATAAACGCATTTATCTTCAAATGGAAGTAGCAACCACCTCCGGCGCCGAGGTATATATATACATTGAGCCTCCGGTGATACAAACTAACTGATTTGAATAAATATGTGTACTAACGCCGCGACTCTCTTTCTTATTTTAGCACTCGGCGGATCGTCAAACAATCGAGCGTCGTCAAAGCGTGGCGCAACCAAGACGATGAAACAAGGAGAAACATGCACCATCGAGGTTGTCGGCGGTGCAACCGGCAGTCAGCTGGAGCCCCGCAAGAACGCCACCAAGTTTGTCACCAATGCGGAGCCATTGTTAGAGACAACGTCTCGATCACCGTCGAGAGTGGAATGAGCCAAAGAAGGCCGCGAATTGATGGTTTCACTTTTGTCGATAAGAGAACAAAAAAGATTGCTTCAAGAAGCTTATGGAACATTTCGTTCTACCTCCGAATACAACAAATTCGATGAGGAGGGTAACAAGATTGAGGAAAACAAGGAGAGGAGGAGGCTAGTCAAACAGTTCGCTCTTCATATGATGGCCGACGCATTTCGGAAATTCAAGCAAAATCTAGCCCGTGACTTTGTCAAGCAGAACAAGACTCCGGATTTCAAAGGACAATATGAGAAACTGAAACATGATTGGCCAGAATTTGTGAAGCAAAAGAAATCGGAGCAGTTCATTGAAATATCAAAAAAAAAATAAGAAAAATGCGGCTAAGAAGGAGTACAATCATGTTATGGGGCCAGGAGGGTATCGCATTTTGGTGCCTAGGTTGGAGAAGATGGAGAACGAGATGAGGGCGCGAGGAATCCGTCCAGTGCGGAGGATGGGACCCAAGGGCCAAAAGCTGGTGGTACGGGCATGGGGGAATGAACCCGGAGATGTGGGAGTGTGTTTACCGGGCAAATTAATTAAACCCACCCAAGCCCTTATTGACGCAATGAAGGATGCTCAACAGGAAGATCAAGTTCAACAAAGAGAACGACGCTACCGACAAAAGCCCTCGGGAATCCTGAACACGGAGGACGTGACGAGGCATGGGGCACATTCCGTGGAAAATAGGGTTCCCCGAGCGATGACCCGTGCAGTTCTGAAGCCGTAAGAGAAAGATGGATCGGGAATCAGATGTTGTGGCGCGGTTGGCATCGGAAATGGATGTGATGAAGAAAATCATGAGTGTACTAGTAGCGAAGAGATGCAGCTCGGTGCAGCATGAAGATCATCCAGCGGATCTCGGAAGCCAGCAGCGGAGAAGCAGCATGGCTTCCACGGAGGCCCCACCGGCTGGTGCAGATGCACCGACGATCGAAATTACTGCACCGGAGCCTCCGATGGTCGAAATTACTGCACCGGAGCCTCTGGTGGTCAAAATTACTGCACCGGAGCCTCCTCGCTACCCGTGGGCGATATAAAGGAGATGAAAGAATGTCATCTGTATTATCCTATCGGGAACATGTCCATGAAGGTAGCCATCGGCGATGCTTTACCATGTTTATTCGAGCACTCCACCACAACAACCCCATTCAAGATGGCTATGCTCGTGTCACGGTGGAGGACATAGTCCAAGGGTTTGAGGACCTGAGATTGACATTGCTACACGAAGGGGAGAAAAGACTTGGAGATGTCAAGCGCCATTTCATTCTATGGCAAAAGAAGTTTATCAAGTTTCGAGGCGAGGCGCCAAGGACAACAAGTCCACCCCCTACGGTGGTGGTGGTGGCGGTGGCGGTGGTGGTGGTGGTGGTGGTGGTGGCGGTTCACCTACACCTCCGCCACGTCGGCGACGCCGCCTGATCCACAACGTCCGGCTGGTGATCACCGCCGCCCCGATCCTCGTCCGTGGTGATCAGCGCCGCCCCAATCCACCTCCGACAAAGAAGCGAGCAGTCCTGGATTATTAACCCGGACCCTTATGTACCTAAGACCACAAAGGTACGGAGCCATCATCAAGCCTCTCCCCACAAGGCCTTGGGAACGTAGTGCCGAGGAAGTCGGCAGCGGCGGCTGCTCATTATGAGAAATGGAAGGCGGACTGCAAGAAGAAAAGAGAGCCCGAGCCCAAGCCAAGATATTACGATGAGCAAAAGAAGTGGGCTAAGTCATTTTGAGCACACCGTCCCAAGCCGCGAAGAATCTGCTTAACGACTATGCACGTGAACTGCAGGCAGGCACTCATGTTCAACGAGAACAAAGAGCGGAGAAGGCCGAAAGTAAAATAAGCGGAAACAAGTTGCCCAGCTCGGGGAACAAAGTAAACAATCGATTGCCCGCTTATAGTGGAAGCCCGGATGCCCCGAGATCATACAAGCTGCGACAGACATGGATTGACTGTAACGAGTGCCGAGAGAACAAGCGGCCAACTTAGGTATTACTCTTCGTGAACTGTTAGGCCTTGATGAGGCGCCCGATGAAGGAGGTAGTAATTACATATGTCAAGAATGGGCCTCTCGTCGAGCTGCGCAGAAAATGATCTACGACCAAATGAAAGGTCTGCTGAATTGGTACAAGGGTTACATAAAAAATAAAACGCCAAAGAATATATTTATGCGGAAGTTAGACATGAGCATCACTTCAAACATTACTATGTACAAATTGCAATCGAGTGAATTGTTCCAGCTTTTCAATCTGCGCGAGCTCGACAAATCTATCATCGGTTGCTACGTTACGTAAGTGATTTATTAATTTCTACCCCATCTCGTTCATATTGCCTGCACTATATATATGTCCTAACTATATTGTTGTGTCCGCTATTATACATGCAGAATGAAGATTAAGGAATGCAGAGTAAGGAACATCCATGATGTTGGGTTCATTGACCCACACATCGTTAATGGACATGTGTTGGAGCGTCACCCCGCCGACGTGGAGGCAGACCTGTGGCGGTTTCTTACAAAGCAGGAACTCAAAAGTGATATTCTATTTCCTTACCATTTTGGGTGAGTGTTTACTGTGTTGAGCACATTCTCTTTTGTTTACTCCATGTGCATGGTATGTGGCGGCTAATCGATGAGTTATGCATGACGTCTTGTGCATGTATCGTGTCCGCAGGTTCCTTTGGATTCTGCTAGTAATTAATGTTAACCCCTCATAAGGTCTCGTCCACGACTCTCTGAATATGGATCCAAAGCTTTGGGCCGACATGAGAAGAATGCTGCAGAAGTAATTATTTTCATTCATTTGCGCTCTATATCGATCGGCCTATTTCGTTCATTTCCTAATATCAAGTAACTAATAACTCTCTTGTTCATTTAATTTTCTTTGCCTCGTAGGGTTTGGAGACGGTTCGTAGATACAAAGGTCGGTGAATTCAAAAAGAGCTAGAATTCAAAATGTTAAAGCCTAAGAATGCTGGGGATATTCAGCCACCGGAGACCAATCTATGTGGATACTATGTTCAGTGAGAGGATCCGGAGATACACCTCTGAGCGGGTTCCGAGTGATACCAAATGCTCAGAGGAATAGCCTCCGGATGATGCTTAGTCCAGAAGCTCGCTTCCGACCACTTCAAGAGGAACTAGCTGGATGGTTCAACAGGGAAGTCCTCCATCCTAAAGAAGAACACTATTACGAGGACGTAGAAATTTATATGCATTAAATCATGTATGGAAACTTGTTCAAAATTGTATATGGTCATCCGATGATATTGAATATATATTGTATATTCCTCTTGAATTTTTTTGGTTCTAATTTCAAATTTATTTGAAATTGTACATTCATATGCATGTATGTAGTATCGTAGAATATATGAAACTCCTTCAAAATTAAAATAAAGCACAAAAGAAATAAAACAATACAAATTAAACAGAAAACAGGTTTAGGGGGGGCTAAAACCCTAAACCTGTGGCGGCCTTTAGTCGCGGTTGGCGGAAGAACCGCGACTAAAGGTCCTCCGCCTGACGGTCACTGGCGCCCATGTGGACGGGCCGTTAGTCGCGGTTCTTAAGCAGCCGCGACTAAAGGTGGGGGGCTTTAGTCGCGCTTATTTGGTCGCGGTTGCGCAACCGTGACTAATGACAGTTGCGAACCGCGACCAAAGGCCTTTTTTCCACCAGTGTGGCGATCTACTCATCGGAAACTGGACGATGGACTTTTGCGCTGAATGAGTGGAGTCGCGACGCTATGGTTCGTGGTGATCAACCTGCCATCTTCCTGAATGGAATTATCCATTTGACTACCTTTGATTCTTCAATAGTAACGCTGGACAGAGAGGGAAAGATTTGGAGAGAAATTAAAGCGCCATGCGTGTCGGAAGCCATTGGACTGTCTCAGGGGTGCTTGCATACTTGGAGTGTAGATGATTGTTGTCAACTGTTCGTTTGGGTTCTTGAGGATTATGCTAGCGGAAAATGGACCCTAAAGCACACTGCTAATGTTTTGGGACTGTTCGGAAGACATTCTCGCAAAGATGACGAGTACTACAAGATGTTGGCAATTCATCCAGATTATAATTCATTTTTCCTTACTGATGGGAAGATGACAGTCCTATACAATATGGATAATCAGGAATTGCAAGTTATCAGCGCTTCGCAAGAATTCGTGGGCTGTGCGCCATAATATATTCCTTGTTTTGCAAAATGGCCCTCAGTACCAGTAGCGCCTTCGTAAAAAACGTTTGTTGGATATAGGCCTAATATTGTTGTGGAACTATATATAGCTTGGAATGTATATGTAACAACTCACATGACACCGATGAAGGAAATGGTTCAGTTTAACAATATACTTGTATTTTTCTTTTTATTTCTTTCTCTTCTTTTATGTTCTTCCGTTCTTCTTTGAGGGGAAGGTAACTTTGTTTTCTTAAGGGGTGTAGAACAACATAATTGTTTGAATGATATACTAGTCTAGACTCTCGTAATTGAAGACAGGTTCGCCATTCAGTACTGTGGTTCCTGAATATTAGTCTTGTCTATGCTGTTCATGATATTTTATTCTCAAACTCTCCACAGCACATATTATAATCCAGAGAATCTTCTTGACACTGATACTTGTAGCATCCTAAATTTTGCATCGAGAAGAAAATATTGATGGTTAGAAGGATCTGAGGTTCATTCTGTGAATTACAACAAGTTAAATATCTGGTGTTGAATCAACCTAGGAGAAAAAGGATGCAACATGTGTACTCCAGTTCCCTTCACCCATGTGCGGTCCTTTGCTTTTTATGTCGACATTACTTGATAAAGATAAATCGCTAACATAGCGATTTTTTTTAACTGGGCAAAAGATTTGCCATGTATCTTTATGTTTACCTAATAATATAAAGAAAAATGGTTTTCTGGTCGTCCGTCATGGCATTTTGCAGAAAACTCCCCCTGTTTCAGAGAATTCAACCCGCAATCCTGTTTTTTCATTGCGAGAGAGAGAGAGAGAGAGAGAGAGAGAGAGAGAGAGAGAGGGGGGGGTACCACGACCAGCCTGCCTGCACCTGCCTCGTGAGGGGAAAAGTCAGACCTCCATGAAGGACCAGCTCCGTCGCTGGGCGGCAAAGACGCAGACGAGAAGTACAACGACCAAGATGGTTGCCTGCATCTCCTCCGCCGGCCAGGTCCAAGTAGATGTGCGTGGAGTGAGGATATGGCGTAGAGAGCGAGTGCCAGCTTTTAGCTTAGGATAAGATCGAGCGAGCAGAGCGCAGGTGCACAGCGCGCTTTCACAAAGCTGGATAGTCCATGTGTCGATCGCGCAACCCTTACTGTTGTTATCATGCATTAATTTATTTATTTGACAGGCAACAGCAGGTGCTTTGTTTTTTCATTTAAAGAAGGGGAGGGGGAGGGGAAGAGTACATCGTGATATACATAATGAAAATGAAAATAAAAAGCTCTAGTACTGTGCATAATGAAAATGAAAATGAAGTTCTGTTTATAAAAGTAGATATTATATATCTCAAAATAGAGAGAAGTACTACTATAAAGAGGAAGTCTAACTTCTGACGAGCGAGCGGAGCGAGGCCCGTTGAAGCGGAGTATATAGGGGCATAGCGGCTAAGCCCCGGTGGTAGTGCGGATCAGTGTTGACCTAGGTCACCTGTGTTATATATAGATGAGTTGACTGGCACCGGTAGTGAAGATTTGTTGGCAGGCACCGTAGTTTTTCCCCTTCATGTTGAAGGGTTTTCATCATTAAATCTCATGTCTCTTGCTTGTTTTTCGTTCTTCGTCATGTTCGATTGCGTGCCGTATCTCTAACAAAAACAACAATCTTAGTTTTCATGAAGTGGAGCAAAATGTCAAAAGAGATTGACTTGTACATACCTAGAGGCAACTTTGCCGTTTCCCTTTGAAGAAACACAACAACGCTCTCTTCATTTTTGGCGGCAGAATTGAGAAAAATATCATGGTTCTCAGCATTACATAGATTCAGTTCTCACGGGTGGGGGTAGGCAAAGGCTAAAATAATTCCCATCTAAGCCCTCCTATAAACAAATTCTTCACATATTGGTTCAAATAGGGCTTTTGGAGTATCCATGACCATGCTCGGCATCGTCAGGTGCCACCGACACCGTCTAGCCTTGCTCCAACATCACTAGCTGGAGGAGGCAGCTCAGTGGCGGCGTGAGGCCTAGGAGGCATGGGGAAGGCTGACGCTCCCCATGCCAGGATGGCATGAGCGCAATTAATTCTTTCATGCAGAAAAGTATAATACTAATTTCATTTTTTACTTTTGTTGTTTCTTCCTTTTGGGTTAAGCTGCTTCCATAATTAATACTTCCTTAGGGCATCTCCAGCCGCGCCTCCAGGAAGGCCTCTCCAGACAATTTTTTCGCCGCGAAAAACGCCCGATCAGCGCCTCGGGAGCCTGATTTTCGCCCGGCTTGGGCGAAAACAGCCGGCGGACCCAACCCGAACCCAGCTGGGGCGCCCGGGTACGCCGGGGCGAGCTGTTTTGGCGCGAAAAAGACGCGGGCCAGCCGCGTCAGCGACTCGGCGCCGCGTCTTCCCCCAACGGCCTCGGTTCCCGCGGGGAATCAATGGCAAGGTTGCTGCCTGTCAGCCTTGCCATTGATTCCTCATCACGGGCGGCGCTTCACGGGACGGCGCGCCGACGCCTCCCCTCCCTCGCACGCGTACACACGGGCACGGCCCGGCTATAAAAGCCGGCAGCCTCCACTCGCCTGTGCCCACACCAGCCCGCCGCCGCCGTCCAGCCCTCCCTCTCCTCGCCTCTCCCGAGCGCCGCCGCCAACCCTCCTCTACCTCTCCCGAGCCCGCCCAGCCCCGCCATGGCAGAACGCTTCCCCGGAGATGAGGCGGCGGCCAACGGCTTCGGCCGCCGTTCGCTCCACGAACAGGAGTCCTGGCTCCTGTTCCAGGCGAACATCCCGGCGCCGCCGGACATGCGCGCCGAACCAGCGGGTGGAGGCTCAGCCGGGAGTGCCCATTCCCCGCTGTTCGACGCTGCGGGCCGGGCATTTCGCCGAGGAGGTCGAGATCATGCGCGTGTCCCTCACCGACGCCGAACTCTCCCTCCCCGATCGCCGCCCGACAACCACGCGGCTGGGCGGCGATTTCCGGCCGCCAGCAGCGCTTGGCGTCCACCAACGGCGCGCCGGTGGTTGGCGGCCGGCAGAACAGCGAGGGGCGCCACCTCTGGTGGGGCGTCCCCGGCCGCACACTCGAGGGCGTGCTCAGGACTCCATTGCGTTGGAGAAGGCGCGCCGGGAGAAGGAGAAGGAGCGCTAGTGCGCCGCCCTAAGCCGCTTCGAGGAGCGCCGACGCGGCCGCGAGGAAGGCGGGGTCGTCGTCTTATGCGACAGCGACGACGACGACGACGCGCCGCCGCCTGTTCGCCAAGGCGACGCCGGGCAGGGGTCCAGCAGGGGCACCCGCGTCAAGGAGGAGAAGGCCGACGACGACGATGGCGGCGACGACTTCAGCCCCTTTCTTTTTTTTAGATTAGGTTAATGTAATGTTTGGACGAATTTCGCCGAAACTTGCCATGTTTGGCCGAAATTTAACTAGTTTTTATCATAACATCGCCGAACGGTTTTTTTTAAATACTGGCGGGGCGGCCACAGTCCGACGGTGGGGACCGACTTCGCCCAGGGGCCATTTTTTTTCGCCGGCTCACCCCCATGCGGCGCTTTTAGACGCCCCCTGGGGGGCCAACGGCTGGAGATGCCCTTAGAAAGCAATTTTGTATTGTTTTTGTTCTCCACCACTCCTAAAATTATTTATTTCTTATAAATAAACTTGTTATTCGTTCTTTCTTTTTTTTACTTCTACATTAAGGTGCTACCCTCTTAGATTTTCCCCCTTCCTTAGATTTTATTTTACAACATTTCTTGCTTTCAAGTAACACCACTCCCATAAAATAAGTCGTGTGATCTTTGTCCGACAAAATGCCTATTATTGCTAAGTTACACGACTATATAATATTTGTTCTTGCATATTGTTGAATAGTCCAAGTTCTATGAATCTGTGTGCAAGTTATTTTTCCTTCTATTTTTTTTCTTATTTTCTTTCTTCTTTAGGGTAATACAAGTGCCTTAATTAGATTAACATTTTTTGTTTTTGAATATAACTTTATTTTTTATGCTGTAAGTGTTTTTGACAATTGGGTTTTCTAATTTATCTGTGCATATGGTGGCTGTTTAATGATGCAATCATGTGACTTGTACTTAATCTTTAGCCCATCAAGCAACCGGCCTGGCTGGCCTTCACTCCTTTGTTGCTTTGCCGTGAAAATCAGTCTAGACAGCAAAAAGAAATAATGAAACCCCTCAACAAAAAAAGAGAATGTCCAAAAAAAAGCAAAAAGAAATAATCAAACCCCTAAAAAAAGAAATGTGTTTGGACTGAAAAAAGCAAAAAAGAATCAGTCACATTTTCTACTTGATCTAGGTGTTGCCATTGAAAGCAAATCGTACAGCACAAAAAAGTGACTAAAACAACAACAAATTCCAGGCACACATAGACGCTCCCAACTTTGAGACAGATGCTGCAAGATATTAATTACTATTGTGCACAATGATAGTAATTTACATGCTAACTGAAAGCTGCCGACGACACACTGAGAGTCTGAGACCAAACACAAAGCAAAGACCCATTCATTCTCTCTGAGATCATAGAGATGAACACATCTCACGACTAGTAGTACATTATTATCCAAGGGGAGATTTCTAACTTTTTTTTTGTCTTTTGCTTCTCAAGCACCAAATCTGAAAACAGCGAGACACATTGATGAATGATACAATCTGAAAACAGAGGCGCCAATCCAACGCTCGCTTCTGAATGGGCCAGCACATCTGGCTTATCCGTTCGCAGAAGCATGAACGGTTTGGGGAAGCTTCTAGAAGAACCACAAACGCTTTTGTGAATCCTCTAATGCTTCCGACTCTTTTTTTGTTTCTGGTTTCTTCGACTGGGTTTTGTTCGGTTTTTATTCTTTTTTTTCGTTTTTTTTTCTGTTTTTGCTATTTATTTACTAAACATTTTAAATTTCGTGTTTTTTTAATTTGTGACCTTTTCAAATTTTTTAACTTTTTTCAAATTCACAACCTCCTTTTCAAACTTCCTGACCTTAATTCAAATTTGTGAACTTTTTCAGACTCGTGAACTTTGTTCAAATTTGTTCATGGACTTTTCTCAAATTCGCATATTTTAAAATTCATGTACATTTTCAAATCCATAAACTTTTTTTGTACTCATTAACTTTTCTCAAATTCATGAACTTTGTAAATTTCATAAATTGTTTCCAAAATTCTGAACTTTTCTAGATCCATGTTTCTTGAAGTCAATGGTCAACTTGTTAAATTGGTGAAAAGTTGATCGATAAACAGTTAATGGAGCGAACAAAAATGGCTGCATGAGCAAGCGAGCGAATGAAATCCGTTGCACGCGTGAGCGAAGTGATCCGTGCGCT
This sequence comes from Aegilops bicornis, assembly GCA_021605145.1. Lineage (NCBI taxonomy): Eukaryota > Viridiplantae > Streptophyta > Magnoliopsida > Poales > Poaceae > Aegilops > Aegilops bicornis. The sequence goes on from CM038669.1 coordinate 642,595,373, forward strand.
TGTTGGGCCAGTCCATGCAAGCGGCTGCGAGCGCCAGGTTTTCTAATGGTGCCTGGAGCGCCGATTAGGCACTGCCGGATGAAGCTCAGTTGTAAAGGCCGATCGTAGCTTTAACAAAAACAACGCGGTTGTTCTGGTCGCGAGCATAGGTGCTCGCGTTATCAGGACGGCTCGATAGCGCTTCGAGATGTGTCGCTCGCCAGTTGTTCGTTTCTTTTTAATTCACGGGAGGAAAGAACACCGTATGGGTCTGCGGCGTACGAACCGCCGATGACGGAGGCCGCTGTTGGGGCATGACGGGAGATTCCCTGAGCCGTGGCTCGGGTCTGCCTTCTACTCCCGACTAAGGATGGCAATTTTACCCATGGACATGGATATCCATGGATATCCGACCTGAATGGACAGGGTCTGGATATTCTTTTGTGTCCATGGACGCCGCCCAAACCCGACCCGATTGCTCGTGGGTAGGAATGCGGATATAATCTTGTACCCGTGGATATATCCAAACCCGACCCGATAGTATGACTTAATGCGCCAAAATCTGCTATGCCTACCCCACAGTCACATGTCCGACTGCAATTTTACACTTTGTTATCTAAAACATGTAAAAGAAATTGCACAATCTCTGTCATAACTTTTACTAGTTGGCATTCAGTCCCCTCCGTAACATACTCCAACGCCCCTTCGCTTATTTTTATCTCCTTGTTAAATGACCCGTCATTCACAGCTATTAGAAAAATACTAAATGATCTTAGCTTGTTAGTGGACGCTGATTTACCATAAGTTGATGTTTAGCATAAGTGAGGCCTAGCCTGCCACAAGGTGAAGAATGGAGGAGCTTATGTTAACACTTTGTTATTTGTAATTTATGTCTTGAGAGGACCCAATGGATATCCGGTGGGTATGGATATCCATGGGGTTTGGACATGGATACAATTTATCACCCATGGATTTTTTCATGGATGGACAAAGACTGTCTTCATGGATGTGGATATGGATTTAATATTGTTCAACCCGATCCAAACCCGACCCATTGCCATCCTTCCATTGCTCCCGACCCTGTGGTGTATGTGAGATCTACCCCGGAGAATCGTATGAGAGGTCTAGCTGTGGCTCCGGCAAGGCGGTGGCAGGAGAGACGTGTGCACCGTCCAAAATAAGAAGTGTCATAATAGATATCGAAATTCACCTTCCAGGACCGTGTCCTCTGCATCAGAGAGCTCTTACAACGACGCAGTCGGTAGGAGCAGTGAGCCAGTGATCAACCTGGACCAGCCGCTCCAAGGTAAAAAGAAATTGGATGATATAAGAGTGTATGCGTTATTTTTCAGTGTATAGTGTTAATCAATTAGATAAAATTTGAAAACAGCAGGTGGGAGAGCTGTGCCTCCTGGAGACTCAGCCGGGAGAACAGAATTTGCAGGCAGGGGCAATCTTTGGTGGCGGAGTGAAGCATATGTGTTCCTGGAATAACAAGTACCGACTTCGCCTATTTCGTTATTTTACTGCACATCATCGCCTATTTCTAACTGCATGTATGTACTACCAAAAACATACAATGACTGGATGATCTTGTACTACTGATTAGGGCTGCAGGGAGTCTACGTGTGCAGCTAATCGTCGAGGAGGTCCTGAAGGTGAGGTGCGTGGCATTTGAAACCATTGGGAGATTATTTTGACATCTGGAAAATATTTTTGTAAAATGTTGAGCAAGACAGTTAGAAACCTACTTGATGCAACTTTGGAATGCCTATGTAGGCACCTGTGCACCCATGGTTCAGTGCATCGGTGGCAATGGCACTTTGAAGAGTATGTTAATCCAATAGGGAACATCCATCCCGAGCATCAAGGTATAAAGCATATAATTTTGCAATTGCATTCTGGTCTGTTGTCCCGTGCATGAAATTCGGTTTGCCAGTTTTGCAGTTGGGGAGGGCAACAATCAGGGTGCTGAACGTAATGTCAGAGGTTCAGGAGCTGAGTCAGGGCGGATGATGATCAACTTAAGGTTCTGCAGCAAACAGACAAGGTTCTGCAGCATATGTCGGCAGCAAGGGCACAAGAGGACTACATGCCCGGACATGGGTGATGCCCCGAAGCCTGTTCGCAAGCCAGCGAGGTGCAAAAATTGTGGAATCAAAGGGCACAGGCGAAACAACTGCCACAAAGTGGGTGATCTGCGGATGATTGGGATGTGAGCAATTGCAATAATTTGTTTGTTTAGACTATGAACTCAGAGAACTTCATGTGCGTTGGTAGTTCCATCACTAGCTAGAACTTCTTTATTTCCATGCTTGCTGGGTGTATTCACCTGCTGTTGTGCCAACTATGTATAATCTGAAGCTACTGTATGATACAAATGGTTTGGAACTGTGCGTATGAGGGTTCGTCGGTAGTTCCATTAGTAGAACTTCTCTACTGTCATGATTTCTGAATTTTGTGCCACAATGGAGCTTCTGGACTGTCATGATTTTCTGAATTTTGTTCCAATGTGATGATGCATTATGGAATTTTGATTACTGTGAAACATGTCTTTGTTTCTGAATTATGTTCCACAATAGAACTCCTGTCTTTGTAATAATTTCTGGATTATGTTGCAATGTGAGGACGCATTATGGAAATTGGATGACTGTGAAAACGAGTCTTGGTTTCTAAATTTTTGGTGTCTGTATTTCTGAATTTTGTTCCAATGTGATGATGCAATATTGCAATTTGATGACTGTCAAACGTGTCTTGCTTTCTGAATTTTTGTAGATCATTGCTTGCATTATGGTTTCTTGAAGAGCACAGCATAATTTCATGATCACAAACGCTTTCTTGCTTTCTGAATTTTTGTAGATCATTGCTTGCATTATGGTTTCTTCAAGAGCACATCCATGAAAGTCTGAAATTTCAGAGAGATCCGGGAGTGCATTCAGAATTGCTGAGTATAATCACAATGCGGTGCATGAATTTAATAACTGGTCTGGGTTATATATTGTAAGAACTACATTACCCATCCGGAGCATGGTGTGTGTTGATAAGAAAATCAAATCTGAGATAAATTTTGGCATGCTTGTTCATTGGGATATTCCACGTAGGTGAGTGATTGACACGTAGTACCACCGTGCAGAGTAGACAGGTGCGTGCTCTCTGGGATGACACGTGCCCATTGCTGTGGTAATCCTTTTCAAATTTCAAAGTCCGTGGCGGGAAGACGAGCAACAGCAAGTAGATAAGGAGGCGGAGCAGACTGCCTAGGCTGAGCCATTCCTCTGTACTGGTAAAACACAATGTTTTAAATACCGGGCTATGGAAAATAGCTATGGGACTAAAAAAGCTATAGCGGGTAAAGCGTGTTATAGCGGGCTATTTATGAAGGCGACCATTTAACAGCATCCTGCTGAAAAGGCTATCTATAGCCGGCTATTTAAAACTATGGTAAAACAGAGACTGACCATTAGAAGGCAACTCTTGTCATGGCTCCAACCATGCTATCTCTCTCGTTGTCTGGGCTTACAAAATCCGATCCAAGTGACGAGGTGGATGGAGTATCTGCAGAGGTTAGTTTCTCCTTGATCTAATCTAAGTTTAGCAAGCATTGGAAGTAGCTATTTCTAACACTGCACTAGATTAAGTGCAGAGTAGAATGAGTGAGAGGGAAGGGGATGAATGAATCGTGATGGGTAAGGTAGTGAAGCGGTGCAAAGAAGAAAAGAGCAGCAGCCGGGCGTTGGCCCAGAATCGGCGCGAAAATGGCCCACCCCGTTTGCATACGTCTGAGCCAGAGCCAAGGTGACTCACGGCATTGGAAGGCCGTGCGGGCAGACGTGGGCCATGTGAACTGTTCAAAAAAGACTATACGTGAATAATACCTGGGCCTGTACGCTCGTGTTTCTGGATCACGAGGCGAGCCGGGGGGGGGGGGGGATACCGTGACCACCTATGCTCGCGCTTAGAAGATCACTTTCACAACAAAAACTGTTAGGTAGGAGTAATATACATTTTTTCTATGACCTCAACCTATGAAGTTGACTGTCTCCAGCCCAGCTGCACAACTACAAATTTCAGCGAAATGATATGTATCATATACGCAAGCGCTTCGCCTCTGAGCGGTTCAACATGAGTTGCCGCCCAATAAGAACAACCATCGCTTTTTCCATTGCCCAACCTACAGCTGTTCAACGATCTTTTTCAGTAAACTGCAACCGTTCATGTCTACAACCAGGAACCGGTTTGCCTTGGTTTCGGTAACCAGTGGGAACCTTCCGTTCGGTTTTCGTAACGTTCCAGAGGGTTTTTTGTGTTGGTTTTCCGGTTTTTCATCTATTTTTTGTTAGTTTTTCAGTTTTCAAAATACATGAACATTTTTTTATTTCATAAATATTTTTCCAGACACGTAAGTTTTGTGAAAGTATGAATATATTTTCAATTCACTACATTTTTAAAAATTCATGAACAATTTTCCCAAATCCTAAACATTTTTGAAATCTCGTTCACTTACCAAATTTTCAAATTCATGAATATTTTTTGGAACACGTGAGACATTTTCAAATTCATGCATAATTTTTGGAATTCACCATCATATGTTCAAATTCATGAACAATTTTCATATTTTCACTAAACATTTCTCTTGCTCACTGAACAATTTTCGAATTCACAAATATTTTTTGATTCCCGTCACTAAATAATTTTCAAAAAAATTAAAATCCATGGTTTTTTTTTACAAATTCACATTTAAAAAAATTTGGAACAGTTTTTAAAATTCACAGACATTTTTTAAATCTTTGAAGCTTTTGGAAAATTGTTGAACAATTGCCAAACTTTTGAAGACTTTTGTGAATTCGTGAACTATTGTTTATTTCCAGGACCATTTTTTATTATCCTTGTTCGTGAAGAACATGCCTGATGTGAAAAATGCAAAAGCCATACAAATTAACTTTCAAAAGACGCGCTACAGGAGTTCATCGCGAGCGCGGCTCGCGCTATAATGATGGGTCAGCCTACATCTACCGTTGTATCGGACGCGAGCGATCGTGTTGTGCGCGATACAGGACGGGTGTGATCGTTATAAGGGCATCTCCAACACCAACCCGCAAACCCCCCGCAACCGTCCGGATGGCGCTTATCCGGACCGAGGAAGCCATCCAACGCAGTCCTATATCGTCACTGGCGGTCCGGACACGATTTCTCCCACAAACTGGAGACAAACGTGTGGAAGGTTTGGGGAGTCCGAACACGTGAAACTTCGCTCTTTGTCCCCTGGCCCACCCAAAAGGAGGGTCGAGCCCACACTTTTGTAGCATCCCGCACTGTTTCCGCACCAAAATCTCCCACTCATTTCTTCCACTCCGGCCGCTCTACACCCAATTCCCGCTCTTTTCTCCCTCTCTTTCCCTCTGCCGCCGACGCATGGAACCGTCAGAGAACCTGTCGGAGATGGAGCTGGCGGAGGTGCCGGAGGATTCGAGTATCATGCTCGCCCCAAAGATCAGCTAGGAGACGCCGCAAAATTGCCGCGTCAAAGTGAATTTTGCAAAGGAGAAGTTGAAGATGCGGCTGGCCTGGTGGTGGCGATGACCGTGGAGGGCATGGCAGACGAGGCGGTCGGCGAGGCTGTGGTGGACGCCGCCAGACAGGCATACCCACAGTACAAACGGCATTGCGGCCGAAGGCTTACAAGGCTCTGTACTACTACGCCGTCAAGCAGCTCGCAACCCACACCCGCACGGTTCCTTACATCGTCGACGTTAACGCGGCGCCACTCTTCGCTGAGTATTCTTCGCCGTCGCTCGTCCGGGCAAGGATGACGGGCAGCGAGCAAATGGGTGCCCGCACGCTGTTTGTTGCAATGCCGAGAGCGGGTGAGCAGGCGTACAACATGGACAAGGAGATGCTCGATATCATCCATGATGGATGCGAGGGAGGAGGGAGGGGCTATGAGGATGGGCAGATGGAAGACTCGTATCCCGCCCAGTCCGACAACTACCAGCAGCAGCAGTTCTACACCCAGACGGCCATGCAGCAGTCCAAAGACCTGCATCGATGGCACAGAATAGCAACAACATTGGGCCGCCAAAGAGCACCATCCGAAGGGGAGAGGAGGGGTAGGAGGACGGCGGCAACGATGATCCGGATGATATAGTCGGTGATCCAAAGAAGAAGGGTAGAAGAGAAAACTTCAACGTGTGGGAGGACGAGTTGTTGTCCGATGCATGGTTGCCACTAGCCTCGATCCTGTCCATGGCACGGAGAAAAGGGCACAACCTTTTGGAGGAACATTCACATATGGTTCCATGAGCACAAGCATTTCGCGCCCTACTCCGATGCGTTGTTCCGCAACCGTGAGTTGAAGTCCCTCAACCATCGACGGTACACCATCCAAGAGGCCGTCTGCAAGTATTGCGGACACTTGAAGCATCTCATCGCGTGGTGGCCTAGTGGTGCACAAATCACTGAGCAAGTAAGTTGATCACTAGCCGAATATGGTTTAATTTTGTTGATCACTATTCGGACATGTATTATTTTGTTTCTCACTAGACGGATATGCATTGTTTCACTTTAAAGCCTACTCGTGCTTGTGTGGTGTATAACAAGTTGAAGAAGAAGCCCTTCACCATCATGCATTGTTGGTTGAAGTTGAATGGGCAACCGAAGTGGAACCTTTTCATTGCCAAGACCGGTGACCCTACCGACCCAACCCAGGAACCGCCAAAGAAGGTTAGATGAAATTTAGGGGCAAGAAGTGGGAGGAGGAGAGGGCAAAGCGAGAAGGTGTGTGATACGTCCATTTTGCATCATGCTTTTATATCGATATTTATTGCATTATGGGCTGTTATTACACATTATGTCACAATACTTATGCCTATTCTCTCTTGTTTTACAAGGTTTACATAAGGAGGGAGAATGCCGGCAGCTGGAATTCTGGGCTGGAAAAAGAGCAAATATTAGAGACCTATTCTGCACAACTCCAAAAGTCCTGAAACTCCACGAAAGTCATTTTGGGAAATAATAAAAAATATCCAGCGGAAGAAGTTCACCAGAGGGGGGCCCACCTGTCCACGAGGGTGGGGGCGCGCTCGTGGGCCCCCTGTTGGCTCTCCGATGGCCATCTTCTGCTATATGAGGTCTTTCGTCGAGGAAAAAAAATCATAAGCAACCTTTCGGGACGAAACTCCGCAGCCACGAGGCGGAACGTCGGCGGAACCAATCTAGGGCTCCGGCAGAGCTGTTCTGCCGGGGACACTTCCCTCCGGGAGGGGGAAATCATCGCCAATGTGATCACCAACACTCCTCTCATCGGAGAGGGCAATATCCATCAACATCTTCACCAGCACCATCTCATCTCAAAACCCTAGTTCATCTCTTGTATCCAATTCTTGTCTCCAAGTCCGGATTGGTACTAGTAGGTTGCTAGTAGTGTTGATTACTCCTTGTAGTTGATGCTAGTTGGTTTATTTGGTGGAAGATCATATGTTCAGATCCTTTATGCATATTAATACCCTCTGATTATGAACATGAATATGCTTAGTGAGTAGTTACGTTTGTTCCTGAGGACATGGGAGAAGTCTTTCTATTAGTAGTCATGTGAATTTGGTATTCGTTCGATATTTTGATGAGATGTATGTTGTCTAGCCTCTAGTGGTGTTATATGAACGTCGACTACATAACACTTCACCATTATTTTGGTCCTAGAGGAAGGCATTGGAAAGTAATAAGTAGATGATGGGTTGCTAGAGTGATAGAAGCTTAAACCCTAGTTTATGCGTTGTTTCGTAAGGGGCTGATTTGGATCCATATGTTTCATGCTATGGTTAGGTTTACCTTAATACTTTTGTTGTAGTTGCGGATGCTTGCAATAGAAGTTAATCATAAGTGGATGCTTGTTCAAGTAAGAACAACACCCAAGCACCGGTCCACCCACATATCAAATTATCAAAGTACCGAACACGAATCATATGAACGTGATGAAAACTAGCTTGACGATATTCCCATGTGTCCTCGGGAGCGCTTTTCCTTATATAAGAGTTATACTTTGCTACAAAAAGGATTGGGCCACCTTGCTGCAATTTATTTACTTTTGTTACTTGTTGCTCGTTACAAATTATCCTATCATAAAACTATCGGTTACCACTTATTTCAGTACTTGTAGAGAATACCTTGCTGAAAACTGCTTATCATTTCCTTCTGCTCCTCGTTGGATTCGACACTCTAACTTATCGAAAGGACTACGATAGATCCCCTATACTTGTGGGTCATCAAGACTCTTTTCTGGCGCCATTGCCGGGGAGTGAAGCGCCCTTGGTAGGTGGAATTTGGTAAGGAAAAAATTTATATAGTGTGCTTAAATTTACTGTCACTTGTTACTATGGAAAGTAATCCTCTGAGGGGCTTGTTTGGGGTATCTTCATCCTGACCAGTAGAGCAAAGAGTTGCTCCTCAACCTACAGAACCTACTGAAAATGAAAATATTCCCTTTGAAGTTCCTTCGGGTATGTTAGAAAAACTGCTAGCTAATACTTTTGCAGGAGATGGAACAAAGCATCCTGGTGAACACCTAATATATGTGGATGAAGTTTGTGGATTATATAAGCTTGCAAGTATACCCGATGATGTTGTTAAGAAGAAGGTCTTCCCTTTATCTTTGAAGGGAGATGCATCGACATGGTATAGGCTATGTGATGACACGAGATCATGGAACTATAAACGAATGAAGCTGGAATTTCATCAAAAGTATTATCCTATGCATCTTGTTCATCGTGATCGCAATTATATATATAATTTTTGGCCTCATGAAGGAGAAAGCATCGCTCAAGCTTCGGGAGGCTTAACTCAATGTTATATTCATGCCCCAATCATGAGCTCTCAAGAGAAATAATTCTTCAAAATCTTTATGCTCGGCCACGAAAACAATCGCACCATGCTTGATACTTCTTGTGCTAGCTCTTTTATGATGAAGACTATTGAATTCAGATGGAATTTATTGGATAGAATTAAACGCAACTTTGAAGATTGGGATCTCGACGAAGGTAAGGAGTCAGGTATGACACCTAAGTTTGATTGTGTTAAGTCTTTTATGGATACCAATATTTTCCTTAAGTTTAGCACTAAATATGGACTTGACTCTGAGATAGTATCTTCTTTCTGTGAATCTTTTGCTACTTATGTTGATCTCCCCAAAGAGAAGTGGTTTAAATATCATCCTCCCATATAAGTAAAAGTAGATGCACCTATTAAAGTTGAAGAAAAGATTGTCACTTATAATGATCCTGTTGTTCCTACTTCATATGTTGAGAAACCACCTTTCCCCGTTAGAATAAAGGATTATGCTAAAGCTTCAACTGTTGTTCGTAAAAGTAATATTAGAACTTATACACCTCCTGAGCAAATTAAAGTTGAACCTAATATTGCTATTGTTAAAGATCTCTTGGCCGATAATATTGATGGGCATGTTATTCAATTCTGCGGTGAAACTGCTAGAATTGCTAAACCTTGTGCTAAAGATAAACATAGACTGTGGTAGGCGTGCACATTATTTACTGTTAAAATAGGAGATCATTGTTATCATGGCTTATGTGATATGGGTGCTAGTGCTAGTGTTATACCGCATACTTTATATGAAGAAATTAAGCATGAAATTGCACCTGCTAAGTTAGAAGGAATTGATGTTACAATTAAACTTGCCAATAGAGATACTATATCAACAATGGGAATTGTTAGAGATGTTGAAGTCTTGTGTGGGAAAACTAAATATCATGCTGATTTTCTTGTTCTTGGTTCTCCACATGATAGTTTTTGTCCCATTATATTTGGTAGACCCTTCTTGAACACTGTTCATGCTAAGATAGACTACGAAAAGAATGTTGTTACTATTGGCTTGGATGATATGACTCATGAGTTTAATTTATCTAAATTTAGTAGACAGCACCGTGAAGAAGAATTTCCTAGTAAGGATGAAATTATTGGTCTTGCTTCTATTGCCGTACCTCCTAGCGATCCTTTAGAACAATATTTGCTAGACCATGAAAATGATATGTTTATGAATGAAAGAAGGGAAATAGATGAAGTATTCTTTAAGTAGGAACCTATTACGAAACACAATTTACCTGTTGAAATCCTAGGGATCTTCCTCCTCCCAAGGGTGATCCGTGTTTGAGCTTAAACCGTTGCCTGATAATCTTAAATATGCTTATCTTGATGAAAAGAAGATATATCCTGTTATTATTAGTGCTAACCATTCAGAGCATGAAGAAGAGAGATTATTGAAAACTCTGAAGAAGCACTGTGCTGCTATTGGATATACTCTTGATGATCTTAAGGGCATTAGTCCCACTCTATGTCAACATAAAATAAATTTGGAAGAAGATGCCAAACCGGTTCGTGATCATCAACGACGGCTGAATCCTAAGATGAAAGAAGTGGTAAGAAAAGAAATACTAAAGCTTACGGAGGCAGGTATAATTTATCCCGTTGTTGATAGTCGTTGGGTAAGTCCTATCCATTGTGTGCCTAAAAGGGAGGTATTACTGTTGTTCCTAATGATAAAGATGAATTGATTCCATAAAGAATTATTACAGGTTATAGGATGGTAATTGATTTCCATAAATTAAATAAGGCTACTAAAAAGGATCATTACCCCTTATCTTTTATCGATCAAATGCTAGAAAGATTATGCAAACATACACATTATTGCTTTCTAGATGGTTATTTTGGTTTCTCTCAAATACCTGTGTCATTTAAAGATCAATCAAAGACCAATTTACTTGCCCTTTTGGTACTTTTGCTTATAGGCGTATGCCTTTTGGTTTATGTAATGCACCTGCTACCTTTCAAAGATGCATGATGGCTATATTCTCGACTTTTGTGAAAAGATTTGTGATGTTTTCATGGACGACTTTTTTCGTCTATGGATCCTCTTTTGATGATTGCTTGAGCAATCTTGATCGAAGTTTTGCAGAGATGTGAAGAAACTAATCTTGTCTTGAGCTGGGAAAAGTGCCACTTTATGGTTAATGAAGGTATTGTCTTGGGGCATAAAGTTTACGAAAAAGGTATTGAAGTTGATAAAGCCAAGGTTGATGCTATTGAAAAGATGCCATGTCCCAAGGACATCAAAGGTATAAGAAGTTTCCTTGGTCACGCCCGGATTTTATAGGAGGTTCATTAAGGACTTCTCAAAAATTTGTCGTCCTCTGACTAATTTATTAGAAAAAGATATACCATTTGTCTTTGATGATGATTGTGTAGAAGCATTTGAAATACTTAAGAAAGCATTGGTTTCCGCACCTATTGTTCAGCCACCTAATTGTAATTTACCCTATGAAATTATGTATGATGCTAGTGATTATGCAGTAGGTGCTGTTCTAGGGCAAAGAGTCGATAAGAAATTAAATGTTAACCATTATGCTAGTAAAACTCTATACAATGCTCAAAGAAATTATGCTACTACTGAAAAAGAATTCTTAGCAGTTCTATTTGCTTGTGATAAGTTCACACCTTATATTGTTGATTCTAAAGTAACTATTCACACTGATCATGCTGCTATTAAATATCTTATGGAAAAGAAAGATGCTAAACCTAGACTCATTAGATGGGTTCTCTTGCTACAAGAATTTGATTTGCATATTGTTGATAGAAAGGAGTCGAGAACCCATCGTCTCCAACGTATGTATAATTTTTTATTACTCCATGCTATATTATCTACTGTTTTGGGCAATATTGGGCTTTATTATACACTTTTATATTACTTTTGGGACTAACCTATTAACCGGAGGCCCAGCCCATATTGCTTTTTTATTGCCTGTTTCAGTATTTCGAGGAAAAGGAATATCAAACGGAGTTCAAACGGAATGAAACCTTGACAGCGTGATTTTTGGAAGATTATCATCACGGAGACTTGGAGTTTACGTCGAAGATACTCGAGGAGCCCAGAGATGAGGCGCCCCTCTTGGCGCGCCCCATCTCGTGGACCCCTCGAGCACCCCCTGGCCGACTTCTTTCGCCTATATATTCCCTCGTACCCTAAAAACGTCGAATATCAAGATAGATCGGGAGTTCCGCCGCCGCAAGCCTCTGTATCCACCAAAAACCTCTCGGGAGCCTGTTCCGGCACCCTGCCAGAGGGGGAACCCATCACCGGTGGCCATCTTCATCGTCCCGGCGCTCTCCATGGCGAGGAGGGAGTAGTTCACCCTTGGGGCTAAGGGTATGTACCAGTAGCTATGTGTTTGATCTCTCTCTCGTGTTCCCTCTATGGCACGATCTTGATGTATCCCGAGCTTTGCTATTGTAATTGGATCTTATGATGTTTCTCCCCCTCTACTCTCTTGCGATGAATTGAGTTTCCCCTTTGAAGTTATCTTATCGGATTGAGTCTTTTATGAGAACACTTGATGTATGTCTTGCCGTGTTTATCTGTGGTGACAATGGGATATCATGTGCCTCTTGATGTATGTTTTGGTGACCAACTTGCGGGTTCCGCCCATGAACCTATGCATAGGGGTTGGCAAACGTTCTTGACTCTCCGGTAGAAACTTTGGGGCACTCTTTGAAGTACTTTATGTTGGTTGGATGAATCTGAGATTGTGTGATGCATATCGTATAATCATGCCCACACATACTTGAGGTGGCAATGGAGTATCTAGGTGACATTAGGGTTTTGATTGATTTTTGTCTTAAGGTGTTATTCTAGTACGAACTCTTTTATAGATTGATCCGAAAGAATAGCTTCCAGGTGGTTTCGTACCCTACCATAATCTCTACGTTTGTTCTCTGCTATTAGTGGCTTTGGAGTGACTCTTTGTTGCATGTTGAGGGATTGTTATATGATATATCTATGTTATTATTGTTGAGAGAACTTGCACTAGTGAAAGTATGAACCCTAGGCCTTGTTTCCTATCATTGCAATACCGTTTGTGCTCACTTTTATCATTAGTTACCTTGCTGTTTTTATAATTTCAGATTACAAATACCTTTATCTACCATCCATATTACACTTGTATCACCATCTCTTCGCCAAACTAGTGCACCTATACAATTTACCATTGTATTGGGTGTGTTGGGGACACAAGAGAATCTTTGTTATTTGGTTGCAGGGTTGTTTGAGAGAGACCATCTTCATCCTCGCCTCCTACAGATTGATAAACCTTAGGTCATCCACTTGAGGGAAATTTGCTACTGTCCTACAAACATGTGCACTTGCAGGCCCAACAATGTCTACAAGAAGAAGGTTGTGTAGTAGACATCAAGCAGTTTCTGGCGCCGTTGCCGGGGAGGTGAGTGCTTGAAGGTATATCTTTAGATCTTGCAATCGAATCTTTTTGTTTCTTGTTTTATCACTACTTTAGTTTATAAAAGAAAACTACAAAAATGGAATTGAGTTTGTCTCATACGCAACCGTCTTTTTAATATCTTTCATGAGAATGATGGAAAGGAAAATTATGCTCAAGTGCTAGAAGAAGAATGCTTTAAAATGCTTGGTACTAAATCTTTGAATGATGAGCATGATTGCAATGTTGTTAGTATAAACTCCTTGAATATCCTTAGTACTAATGATGATTGCTCTAGTCATAATGAAAATATATCTCATAAGCATGTCAACTTTTGTGGAGTGCATGTTTGCATTAACACACCAAATAAAGAAGATATATATTGCAAGAGGCATAAGTATTTAGAAACTAAGAAGTTGCAAGAAAGGCTAGATAAGAGTGCGGAGAATTTAAGATATCTTTCCCATTGTGAATTTTGCAATAAACAAGATCATTTACATCTCCAATGCAAATTGTTTCATGATCGGATCGTGTCCAAAAATTGTGATGATTTGATCTCCCTTTCTCATTACAATGAACTTAGATTGCTTTTGGGTTGTGAAGAGTTGAAACTTTTAACTAAGCCTATTCCAGAATTTAATCTTATGCATTTTCTTGATATTGATCTAGAAAAGATTTATTTGTTTTATGCGGAGAATTGCATTGAAAATCCTTATATTGCCAATTACCTAAAGAAAAGAAAGCAAATGGAAGATGATGAGAATACTAATGAAAGGGAAGAGACTTCCCAATCTCCTCCTATTATTTCTTATGATGAATCAGTAACGAGGAGGAGCTTTCTATTCAACCGATCTCATCAATAAGGAGCTCAAAGAGGAAGGTTGAACCTACACATAATGTGAAGAATAAAAGAAAAGAAGGAGCAACAAAGGTAGAAAGGTATCCCTCCCAAATGATGTTGCTCCTACTACTCATTGTGATGATGATAATTGCTTTACTATTGGTGCTATCCATATTTTTAATGATGAGAGTGATTATGCTTATGATATGAAAGGGCCCAAGCTTGGGGAAGCTACGTTTGATGAGGATGAAATATTTGAGACTATATTTTCTGAAATTAATGTTTGTCCCAAGCTTGGGGATGCTATGTTTAATGAAAATGATATTTTTAGCATCCCAAGTTTTGATATGCAAATTTGTTATGATGATAGCATGCCTCCTACATATGATGATTATATTGATGAAAGTGGGTTTGGAAGAGTGTCAACTTTAGGAAGTAGTGATCCCACTATTTTGGAGGATGTTGAATCTTATTGTGATGAATGTGAAAGTGGATTTGGAAGAGTGTCAACTTTATTTAGTGATTCCACTATCTTGGGAGAGGTTTCAATCGATTATGATGAGAACGAAGTTGCTACTTATGATGATTATTGTGATGACACATATGCTATAAAAAGTAGTGATGATTATATTTACAAATCTTTTCATGATTATGATTACCCTTTTTCTGAACATTAGTCTTTTAATGTGGAAACAATTTTTAGTGTTCAAGTCTTTTATGATACTCCCACTATTCCGAATAAGAAGAATTTTGCTTATGTGGAGAGTAGTAAATTTTGTATGCAAGTAGATCATGAAAAGAATGCTTTAGGTGCTGGTTATATTGTTGAATTCATTCATGATGCTACTGAAAATTATTATGAGGGAGGAACATATGCTTGTAGGAATTGCAATAATATCAAGTTTCCTCTCTATGTGCTTAAATTTTTGAAGTTATGCTTGTTTTGTCTTCCTATGCTTGTTGATTATTGTTCCCATAAGTTGTTTGATCACAAAATCCCTATGCATAGGAAGTGGGTTAGACTTAAATGTTCTAGTCATATTGTTCATGATGCTCTCTTTATGTTTCAATTCTTATCTCTTATGTGAGCATCATTGAAATCATCATGCCTAGCTAGAGGCGTTAAACGATAGCGCTTGTTGGGAGGCAACCCAATTTTATTTTAGTTTCTTGCTTTTTGATTCTGTTTAGTAATAAATAATCCATCCATCTTCTGTTTAGATGTGGTTTTATGTTTTAATTAGTGTTTGTGCCAAGTAGAACCTTTGGGAAGACTTGGGTAAAGTCTTTATGATCATGCTGTAAAAAACAGAAACTTTAGCGCTCACGAGATTAGCTAGAACGTTTTACTGGAGAGTGCTATTTAGTTGATTCTTTTTGCAGATGATTACTAGACAAATTCCTCAGGTCCACCAATTTATTTTAGAATTTTTGGTGTTCCATAAGTTTGCGTTAGTTACAGATTACTACAGACTGTTCTGTTTTTGACAGATTCTGTTTTTCGTGTGTTGTTTGCTTATTTTGATGACCCTATGGCTAGTAAAATAGTTTATAAACCACAGAGAAGTTTGAATACAGTAGGTTTAACACCAATATAAATAAAGAATGAGTTCATCACAGTACCTTGAAGTGGTGTTTTGTTTTCTTTCGCTAGCAGACTCACGAGTTTTCTGTTAAGTTTTGTGTTGTGAAGTTTTCAAGTTTTGGGTAAAGATTCGATGGACTATGGAATAAGGAGTGGCAAGAGCCTAAGATTGGGGATTCCCAAGGCACCCCAAGGTAATATTCAAGGATAACCAAGGGCCTAAGCTTGGGTATGCCTCGGAAGTATTCCCCTCTTTCGTCTTCGTTCATCGGTAACTTTACTTGGAGCTATATTTTTATTCACCACATGATATGTGTTTTGCTTGGAGCGTCATGTCATTTTATTTAGCTTTGCTTTCTGTTTGAATACAATAACAAGATCTGAAATTATTAAATGGGAGAGTCTTCACATAGTTGTATAATTATTCGACTACTCATTGATCTTCACTTATATCTTTCGGAGTAGTTTGTCATTTGCTCTAGTACTTCACTTATATCTTTTAGAGCACGGTGGTGGATTTATTTTGTAGAAATTAATGAACTCTCATGTTTCACTTAGATTATTTTGAGAGTCTTAAATAGCATGGTAATTTGCTTAAATAATCCTAATATGCTAAACATACAAGATTTGTAAGAATTCTTATGAGTGTGTTGAATACTAAGAAAAGTTTGATGCTTGATAATTGTTTTGAGATATGAAGATGGTGATATTAGAGTCATGCTAGTTGAGTAGTTGTCAATTTGAGAGATACTTGTGTTAAAGTTTGTGATTCCCGTAGCATGCATTATTGTGAACCGTTATGTGATGAAGTCGGAGCATGATTTATTTATTGATTGTCTTCCTTATGAGTGGCGGTCGGGGACGAGCGATGGTCTTTTCCTACCAATCTATCCCCCTAGGAGCATGCGCGTAATACTTTGCTTTGATAACTTCTAGATTTTTGCAATAAGTATATGAGTTCTTTATTACTAATGTTGAGTCCATGGATTATACGCACTTTTTCCCATCCTTCCACCATTGCTAGCCTCTCTAATACCGCGCACCTTTTCGCCGGTATCATACACCCACCATATACCTTCCTCAAAACAGCCACCATACCTACCTATCATGGCATTTCCATAGCCATTCCGAGATATATTTCCATGCAACTTTCCACCGTTCCGTTTATTACAACAGGCCTTAAGTCGCCTGTGGGCCTTAGGCCCCTTGTTGAGACGCCATCTTCATGCTTGGACTTGGGCTTCTGTCTGGTAACTCTTTACGTAACCCGGCCCCTCCTGGGCAGCTTACACAAATAGTTATATCCCCAACATTAGGCCCCAGATTTATTTGAACCTGTTCATGTCAATCTTAAAAAATATATTTAAAGAATAAATCTTCAGTCTACTGACTATCCAAAGGGTTTTCTTTAACCCGCCATGACGTCATCTTCTGGATTTGTCTTAACCCGGCGTGACGTCATCCTTTCCTTAATTCATTTTCTATTCCATCGTATCCTTCAACGGATCTCTGCTTTTATTGATTGTTCCCAAAATCAAGGCGTCGGGGCCGCTGGATAGTAATTCTTATCTCCTTGTTTCCCGCGCCGTCTCGGTTATCTTCACCCTATAAATAGGCGCGACTTTAGGTCTTTCATTCTTCTCCTTCCAGTCGTCTTCTTCCTCTCTTCTCTGTCACTCAAGATCCGCCGCCGCCGCCGTCAAACCCCTCGTCTTCATCAACTCAGGCCGCTGCATCAGCCTGACTCGGACCAGAAATCGACGGCGAACCTCCGCAGCTCGAGTTCATCCGTGAGTTCCTCTCCTTTTCTTTCTTTAGATCTGCATCGGAACTTTCCTGAGTTCGTCGGCGTTCATCACCGCCCGACGCAAACCCTTGCTAGCTTGCACCTCCACACCCTGCTTAGATCGCAAAAACTGTGCAGAACTGCTGCTGTAGTTGGTTGTGTTGATCTTGCATAAAAACAGATCTCATCTCCCTTGTTTGGGAACTTTCTTCGAGTGCGTGAACTTCTCTGCTCTGTTTTAGGTCTAGAAAAATTTCTTTCAGAACAATAATTTGATCCAAAATAATAGCTGTCATCTGTGAAACTTGTTTCTATCACCCGGAAAGCTTCTTCTGGTAAATGCCCTTAAACACAACTGTCCAGGTGTCCGGTTTAAATAAGTGATACTAAGCTGTAATCCTTGCCGTCTTCTCATGACTTTAAAAATTATGAATCGCTCTTGATGTTTGTAGCCGCTTAAATATTGTTGCACAATCACCCTTATATCATTAGTCCCCTTCATAAGCCGCTACCTTGAGAATTTGGATATTTTCCTCCGGGTTAAAATTTGAACGAAACTTCTTATTTTGTAATAGGCCAACTGTTGTCATGGCACCTATATGCGGCAAAAGCTCACCTGTAATCTGGCTGGGTCCCATGCACAGTCACTAAGAGTAAACTGGCCGAATTTGTGAAGTCTGGCCATCTGCCAAAAAAGGAGGTCTTGTCTTATCGTGTTCCTGACCCATCCGAAGAAAAGCCTCAACCAAAAGACGGGGAAGTGATAGTTTTCACAGATCATATGAACCGGGGATTTGCCCCTCCCGGCTCAAAAATTTTCAGAGAAGTTCTGAATTTCTTTGACCTTAGACCTCAAGACATCGGGCCCAATTCCATGTCAAATCTCTGCAATTTTCAAGTTTTCTGCGAAGTGTACCTGGGAGAAGAACCAAATCTGCTTTTGTTCAGAGAACTTTTTTATTTGAACCGGCAAAACAAACGTGCCAACGGGCCTAGTCTTGAACTTGGCGGCATCTCCATCCAGCGGCGAAGAGATTGTCTTTTCCCTTATGCTGAGCTGCCAAGTCACCCGAAAGACTGGAACCAGACGTGGTTCTATTGCCAAGATATATCACCGGTGATGAGAAGCCCTTTGCCCGGCTTTGGCGCCTGGCGTCTCGAATCCAATCATCCTTTGGCAGATAAGTTATCCGGTGTTGAACGCCGCCTCTCAACCCCACCATCAAGAAGATCAAAGCTCTTCTAGGGAACGGTTTAAATGGCATCGATCTGGTTCGAGTGCGGGTCACTGGCGGATACTACCATTAAGCCGCCGCTCCGCTTGATGTGTACTTATCTGAGCGAAAAGGATGACTCGATGCGTCATAGCTCGATGATTTATCGAGGATGCGATGAATGCTTTCTGATCCAATCTCTGTTGAAGGAAGGTACTATAACCAGTAATGCCTTCGGCTTACTTCCCTTCTGTAAGAAGAACCCGGCTCCTGCGGTAAGTTACTAGTCTTCACAAATACTCTTTTATATGTTACCTTCTTATACTTATGATTCTTTATCTGTTTCCACAGGCCGGTGATGATTTCTAGAAGGTCAAGGATGACCATGAGGCTGCTAAACAGGCCAGGGCGGCCAAGAAGACTGAAATAAAAGCCGCTAGGACGGGCACCTCTAAGAAGAAGAAACCCAGCGCCTCTGATATGTTTAAATTGGATGACTCTTCTTCGGATGAGGAAGAGGTAATCTTTTTCAATTTTCTTTAACTCCTTTGCCATTACCTTGTCGACATTTGATCCTTTCAGGAGGATCTGGAAACAGTCAAGCAGCTGGCGAAGAGGTAACTATAATTTCCTCCGACTTAGAGCCTTTCCCAACACAAAAAATCCGAAGGGTGACCCGGAAAGTAAGGTTTTCACACCCTCTAGCTTACCAAGATCCTCAATTTCTTTTGAAGCAACAACAATTCGAGAACTGGAGGCAAACTCGGGCCACTCAAGACGCAAAACTCTCCTCCGGCTTACCCGATATAACCAGGAAGCACCGGACTGAGTTTATCTCCAATTCACATTCTGCTTTTCCTTTGGCGGGTCTAATTCGCCGACCCCTCAATTCATCTGACTCCAATTATCAGGATACCTCTCCGTCTTCCGGCGAGTCGATGCAATCAAACATGCCGGCTTTTAAAACAGCTCCCGGGTAATGCCACCTTTCTTACTTTAAGTTTTTCCATACTTATTCGTTGGTACTCATCCTTCCACTTTGACTGACAGCCTGCAAGTGAAGCCTAGCAAGAAGGTCAAAAAGAATAATTTGTCCCGAGACCCGGTGGTCACTGAACCGGTGATTGACTCATCCGTTCCTGATAGCTCCACTCATCAGCCACCGCCTTAACCGGCTTTTGATATTCCGGTGTCAACCTCTGACCCGCCTGCAGAAGACGTTGTCCATGATTCTGATAACCGACAACTCCTAGCCCGGTCAAGACGACTGAACCAGAAGTTGAATTTCTAAAAAGCAATATGTTGACCCGGGCCGGCCTACTGTCCTTGCTCGATGCACTGCCAAGGAGGAGTTTGCCCAACGTCGGAAAACCAAACAGGACATCACTGATTATACTCACCTAAGCATTGGTGATATAGTCTCGGCTATCTGAACCAAGTGCACAATAGCCGTGACACGGAAATTGACATGGTGAAGCAAATACAACATAGATCCGAGGTATAACTTTAACTTTTTCCTGAACCTTACTTACTTGTATCAGCCCCAAGTCTATTGCTTATGAATGAATATCTTGTAGACTTAGAAATCTACTTACTGTTTAGTTTTGTCCGGCTTAAATTGAATATATTTAACCCGGTGATAGCATGAAACTTTGAATTTGGGTTACACATTAGCCCCCAAGTGTCAAGTGCCTTTACTTGTAAAGTGCTTGGGACTTAATATACATGACCCGGTAAAATAGGTTAAGAAATTCTTTAAGCATACATTAGCCCCCAAGTGCCAAGTATCTTTACTTGTAAAGTGTTTGGGACTTGAATGTAATTTTACCGTGATTCTTACCATAACCTAATGTCGATGCAGGCCACCATAAGTCAATTTGAGGCGGAGATTGCTGATCTGAAGCGTCAGTTGAAAACCCAAGAGCTTGAAGCTCAGAAAGCCAACTCCAAGTTTGAATTCAGTGTCTCCGAACAAGAGAAACTGAAGAAAAAATTAGAATCGGAGAAGAAAACTTGGGTTGAGGAGAGGGCTTCACTGGTGACTCGGGCTGAAACAGTAGAGGCATCTCTTGCCGAGGCAACCACCGAGCTGTCCGGCTTAAAGCGCCAGATATCTCAAATGGTCTCAGCAATCTTCGGTAAGTTACTATGTATAACTCTGAATATCACAATGGTTCCTTTGATCTCTATTTTAATTATTAACTCCGGCTCACCTTATATGTATAAACGCAAGCCCCAGGAGCATGAACCTCGTCAACCTTCCAGGACAAAACAACCTAAGGAGAGGCGGGGAAGATAACCCGGAGTCATCAAGCCAGCCGGAGGAATGAGCCGCCAGATGTGTTATGACTTTTGCAAAACAATGCTTCACTTACTTTAGACTCGGGGAGTCTTGTAATAGGATAGAGAAAACTCCTTAACTCTGTCATGCCTTCGTGCATGTTTTGCGGTGCTTAACAATGTCTCAAGCCGCCAGCAATGTACACTGCCGGCTTGCTTGAATCATCCAAAAGCTTTCTGCTTTACTCTGTGTATAAAACAAAAACTTCCTTTGGCATCTCATCACATCCGGGGTCATGTAAGATAACATTAATCCGGAGTAGGAACCAAAACATCATAAGTATCAACCGGTTTAAGGCGTACCTTACTGGCTTACTTGATCCCAAAAAAGCAGACAGTTATACTTAACGTCTGAAAATTGGCACATATAATGTTTACCTGGTCCTTAGTATCTTTACTCTTATAGAATAAAGTTAACCTGATTTTCAAAGGCCTACGATTGAATACGATCGTGAGAACCGTTCGGAGGGATTAAGCTAAGATTCGGATACGATCATATAGCCCCCAATGGCTTTGGCGATGCCGATCAAATGGGTATCGACAACTATGTTCTCTTTGGTTCGAATATGACCTATGTTTGAACAGGAAGGCCCCAAGTGACCATGAGAGTTGTTTAATGACACTGATTCGAATACAATCCACGTCAGACCCAAAGAGGTTAAGCTATGATTCAAATATGATCAAGAAGCCCCCAAGTGGGTTCGGCAGTGTGCCAATCAATTGGGTATCGACAGCTATGTTCTCTTTGGTTCGAATACGACCTATATTTGAACAGAAGCCCCAAATGACCATGGCTTAATTCAGATATGATCATAAGCGGACCAAAGGGAAAACCGGATTCAGATATGATTCGCTCCTCGTTAGTCGTTTCCATCACACGGTAAAGAAGACACATAAACCTTGTAGGATGGAAAAGAAAGAGGTCCTGCTTTATTGCTTTATATAATATATACATTGCTAAAAAGGAAAGATAAATATACTCACGAAAGCCAGCGGCTTAAGTATAGTAGGGCCAGAGATGCGCTTATGTTCCACGGCGGCGGGTCTCCTCCTCCGACTTACGTGAGTCTTTGTGCTCTCGAACATCGATGAGGTAATATGACCCGTTGTTGAGATTCTTGCTGACCACGAAAAGTCCTTCCCAAGGAGGGACAGCTTGTGCATATCGATTTGATCTGGATGAGCCGGAGCACTAAATCACCTTCTGGAAAGTTACGCTTCTAACTTTGGCGGCTGTGATAACGGCGCATGTCTTGTCGGGTAAATCGACGAGGCGGGCTATGGCCAAGTCTCGCTCTTCATCCAACAAGTCAAGTGCATCCTGACGAGCTTTTTAGTAAACAGCCTCAAAGTAATCCTCCACCCTGGGTGAATCATTCCGGATGTCACTAGGCAGAACCGACTAAGCTCCGTACACCATGAAGAAAGGTGTATAACCAGTAGACCTGTTAGGCGTTGTGTTGATGCTCCATAGCACAAAAGGTAATTCCTCCGCCCAACAACCCGGAGTTCGCTGAAAAGGAACTAAGAGCCGGGGTTTGAAACCTTTCAAGATCTCTTGATTAGCTCTTTCTGCCTGACCATTAGACTGGGGGTGACCAACAGCCGAAACATCAAGCCGGATGTGCTCTGGTTGACAGAACTCTTCCATGGCACCCTTAGAGAGTTTAGTGCCATTATCAGTTATAATACTGTGCGGAAAACCAAAACGAAAGATCACCTTTTTGATGAAATGAACTGCCGTGGCTGCATCACACTTACTGACCGGCTATGTTTCAACCCACTTGGTGAATTTATCCACTGCCACCAACAGGTGTGTCTTCTTATCTTTAGACCTTTTGAAAGGTCCAACCATATCAAGCGCCCAGACTGCAAACGGCCAAGTAATTGGAATCATCCTCAATTCTTGAGCGGCACATGAGCTCATCGTGAGAATTTTTGACATCCGTCGCATTTCTTGACGGATCCTCCGCATCGGCATGAGCCGTCAGCCAATAAAAACCATGACGAAAAGCCTTAGCTACCAGAGACTTTGAACCGGCATGATGACCGCAATCACCTTCATGAATCTCACGAAGTATCTCCTAACCCTCCGTAGGTGACACACAACCCTGAAACGCCCCAGTGACGTTGCGGTGATGCAACTCGCCATGAACAATTGTCATGGATTTGGACCGCCTGACGATTTGTCTTGCCAAGGTCTCGTCCTCAGGCAATTCTCCCCGGGTCATATAGGCTAAGTATGGGACCGTCCAGTCCGGGATGGCATGGAGAGCCGCCACCAGCTGCGCCTCCGGGTCTGGTACTGCAAGCTCTTCCTCTGTAGGCACTCTGACAGAAGGGTTATGCAAAATGTCAAGAAAAGTATTAGGCGGCACCGGCTTACGCTGAGACCCCAGCCGGCTTAAAGCATCAGCCGCCTCATTCTTCCTTCGATCAATGTGCTCTACTTGATAACCTTTGAAGTGCCCAACCACCGCATCAACCTCACGACGATAAGCCGCAATGAGGGGATCCTTAGAATCCCATGTGCCTGACACCTGTTGAGCGACGAGGTCTGAATCGCCCAAGCATCTTACCCGGCTCAAATTCATCTCTTTGGCCATCCGGAGGCCATGGAGTAAAGCCTCATATTCAGCTGCATTGTTAGTACAGGGAAACATAAGCTGGAGCACATAACAAAATTTGTCACCTCGGGGGGAAGTTAAAACAACCCCAGCCCCCGAGCCCTCCAACTGCCTGGACTCATCAAAGTGAATAGTCCAATACGTGTTATCCGGCTTCTCCTCTGGTGCCTGCAACTCCATCCAATCATTGATAAAGTCCACTAGGGCTTGAGATTTGATAATTTGTCTTGTGACATATACTTCAAACCGTGAGGCCCAAGCTCGATGGCCCACTTGGCAACTCGTCCGTGGCTTCCCTAATACGGATGATGTGTCCCAAGGGGGCTTAACTTACCACAGTTATAGGATGACCCAGGAAGTACTGTTTTAGCTTCCGGCTCGCCATGAACACCCCATAAACCAGTTTCTGCCAATGTGGATACCTTTGCTTGGACTCTATGAGCACCTCACTGATGTAATAAACCGGCCGCTAAACCGGATGCTCCTTGCCATTATCCTTACGCTCCACCACAATAGCCACACTAACAGCACGTGAGTTAGCAGCAACATACAATAGCAATGGCTCTTTATCAATCGGAGCTGCGAGAACCGGTGGCTCAGCCAATTGTCTCTTTAAATCTTCAAAAGCAGCATCAGCAGCCTCACTCCAGACAAAGGTGTCTGCTTTCTTCATCATCTGATACAACGGTAAAGCCTTCTCCCCTAGCCGGCTTATGAATCGGCTTAAAGCAGCAACGCGACCATGATCGCTGAACATCATTGATGCACGCCGGCTTAGCTAGAGAGGTAATCGCCTTGATCTTCTCCGGGTTAGCTTCAATGCCCCTGTTTAAGACCAGGAATCCCAGAAGTTTGCCTGCAGGTACGCCAAATACGCACTTGTCCGGGTTAAGCATCATCTTGTAAACCCGGAGATTATCAAAGGTTTCCTTTAAATCGGAGATCAAGGTTTCCTTCTCTCTGGATTTCACCACAATGTCATCCACATAAGCATGAACATTGCGCCCAATCTGATTGTGAAGACAATTCTGCACACACCGCTAATAAGTCGCCTAGGCACTCTTGAGCCCAAACGGCATAGACACATAGCAGAAGGCTCCAAATGGAGTAATGAAAGCCGTCTTCTCCTGGTCCTTAACTGCCATCTTGATCTGATGATAACCAGAGTAAGCATCCAAAAAGCTCAAACGCTCGCAACCCGCCGTAGCATCAATGATTTGATCAATATGGGGTAAAGCAAAGGGATCAGCCGGACAGGCCTTATTTAAGTCCGTGTAATCCACACACATCCGCCAGGTGCCATTC
This sequence comes from Aegilops bicornis, assembly GCA_021605145.1. Taxonomy (NCBI): domain Eukaryota; kingdom Viridiplantae; phylum Streptophyta; class Magnoliopsida; order Poales; family Poaceae; genus Aegilops; species Aegilops bicornis. The sequence goes on from CM038669.1 coordinate 642,620,318, forward strand.
TTCTTGAGCACAAGCACCGGGTTAGCCAACCACTCCGGGTGAAAAACTTCCATGATGAACCCTGCCACTAAGAGCCGAGCGACCTCTTCCCCTATAGCCTTTCGCCTTTCCTCATTGAACCGCCGGAGAAACTGCCTGACCGGCTTATACTTTGGATCAATATTAAGAGTGTGCTCAGTGAGTTCTCTTGGGACACCCGGCATGTCAGAAGGTTTCCATGCAAAGATGTCCCGGTTCTCACGGAGGAACTCGATGAGCGCGCTTTCCTATTTGGGATCCAAATTGGTGCGATCTTGAACTTCTTGGAAGAGTCACAGGAGTGAAGTCAACCAGTTTTGTCTCGTGACCGACTTAAATTTCAAAGCCGACTCTTGCTACGTGGTTGGCTTCTTCAAAGAGGTCATATCTGCCGGTCAACATTAGTTTGATAAAACTTCAGCTCCTCTCTTTAGCACAAACGGATTCGCATAACCCGCATCTCCTTCCTCGCACTCCAAGGCCACTTTTCGACTCCCATGCGGTGATGGTGCCCTTGTAACCCGGCATCTTGAGCTGCAGATAAACATAACACGGCCGTGCCATAAACTTGGCATAAGCCGGCCGTCCAAAACAGAGAGCATAATCACGGGCTTGATTTTGACTACCTCAAACGTCAGCTTCTCAGCCCTGGAGTCGTATTCGTCTCCAAAAGCCACTTCCAGCTCGATCTTTCCAACAGGATATGCCGACTTACCGGGTACCACCCCATGGAAAACAGTGTTGGACGTCCTCAAGTCCTTATTAGTGAGACCCATACGGTGAAAGGTCTCATAATAGAGAATATTGATGCTGCTTCCGCCATCCATGAGCACCTTAGTGAATTTATATCCACCAACCTGAGGGGCCACCACCAAGGCTAACTAATCCGGGTTATCAACCCGAGAGGTGATCTTCTCTACTCCAAATGATAGGCTGTTCTGACCACCTCAGATAACGGGGAACCGCCGGTTCAACTGAATTCACATCCCTTTTATGAACCTTCTAGTCACGTTTACACAAGTTAGTGGTAAACACATGGTATTGCCCACCGTTTAACTGTTTTGGATGGCTCTGATAACCTGACTGCTGCTGCTGTCCTCCTTGACCGGACCGCTGCTGATTATGGCCACCTTGACCACCTTGAAAACCGGAACTTGAGCCGCCACCCGGGCCATGGAAACCACCTGCTCCTGAAACACCGCCTGATCCGTGATTGCCATCAAACATGTTTGAATTCTTCAAAGCTTTCATGATCGCGCAGTCTTTCCGTAAGTGGGTGGCAGGATTTTCCCGAGTACCGTGTCTTGGACAAGGCTCATTCAGAAGCTGCTCAAGACATGGACCTGAGCCACCAGATCGAGGAGGTCCTCTCCCCTTACGCTTCTTGTTGTTACCTTGAGCATTAGCATTGGCAACGAACGCCGGGTTACCGTCCGGCTTACGCTTTGTTACCACCACGACTTACCGCATTGTTCTTCTTGACCCTTTCCGTTGCCGTTCTTCTTTCCCTTCCCTGTCTTTTCCTCCTCACACACGGGATCATCAGTAGTATCAGAGTCGGCATATTTAACCAAAGCCGCTATCAGCGTACCCATGTCATTGCAATCACGCTTAAGGCGCCTCTACCGCTTCAGCGCACAAAACGACAATTACGATGGAGCATAACTATCAAGAGCGGCATCCATCTTATCGGATGAATGTATTATTTCTTTGACCGGCGCACCCAATGAGTTGTGGAGTCACCGCCTCCTTCTTACAATTGGTCAAGTCCACAATGGACATAGATTGCTTGCAAGTATCCTTAAAGTTACGGATAAACCGGCCTTTAACTCGGCCCATGAACTGATGGAATTGGGAGGCAAGCTTTTCAACCAAGTTCGGGCCGTTCCATCTAACATCATGGTGAAATACTTAGCCATTGCCGTCGCTGACTTCCAATAATTCCATGGCCATCTCGTAACTTTCAATCCATGCCCCCGGCTGTAAGTCGGCCGTGTAATTCGGCACCTTTCGAGGACCCTTGAAATCCTTGGGCAGACGCACATCTCGCAGAGCCGGCACCAGACAAGGGACACCGCCGGTTCTAGTGGCCACCCCTGCTCCAACAGAAGTCATTGGATACTCTGGGAAACCATCATACGCCTTCTGTTGAGCCGCTAATTGAGACGCCCGTTCATCCTCCTGACGCAATCGATCCTGCACCGGGTTATAGCCGCCGGGTTGGTTGCAACGCTGGGCATTACTTGATAAAGCCTCTGACTCCATGTGTCTGCTGTAACTCGGACTCCGGTTTGGTCGAGGTGCTACCCAAGGCTGAGGAGTGGAATGAATCTTGTCCTGCTTGTAAGAATAGGCCTCTTGTTGTGCCAAGGCCGTCCGAAGAAGCTCCATAACCCTCCGGTTTCCACCGTCGGGTCGTCACCATCCACTGGAAGAGCAGCCAGACGCGCCGATGCTGCTATCAGATTCTCCATGGGGTTGGAAAAGTGGCCCGGAGGTGTTGGTATGTATCGGGGTGGGGCCATGCTCCCGTGAAGAGGTGCCGTCTCTCGAGGCTGAACCGGCTCTCCTGCTCCAGGTGTCATAAATTGATTGGCTTCGGGCGGATTGCTAGGACCAGCTCTGGGTGTCGTGAAAAGATTTCGAGAATCGTAAACTGGAGGCATACGGGACTGGGTTTTCTGATGTCTCCTTCTCATCACCTCATTGGATGCATTTAGACTCATGTTAATTTGGAAAGCCTCGATCGAGTCGCTGCGCCTGTGCATCTAAAGCCGCCCGCTCCGCAGCTAGCCTGGTGTTCTCAGCCGCCAAGGCCTCCTTGGCCTGAGCTATCTCCTCACGCACCTTTGCCACCTCCGCGTTATGCTCATCTGGATTTGCAGGAATAATCATGGAGGTTAACAAAGCCGTCAACTTGTCCATAAGATCTATCAGCACCTGAGCCGGCGGGCGCGCGGGGCCTCCTGCCCCGGCCGCTCCTAACCCGGACGTTATTGCTGTTGCAGCCTCGAGTTCTGGCCGGGTTGGGTACCAGCCATGAAAACTCCTGCCCAGCTTGGTGGCTCATAGCAATCTGGAATGCTAGAGTCGTCAGAACAGCCCCCTAGCATGCCTTCTTGGACCTGATACCGAGAATCTGTTGAGCCGGAGGACGAATCATCATCTGACGGGACGACCGTCTCTTCGCCATCTCTAGATCCTTCCGAAAGTGCCTCTCCATGAATACAGCCCAGAAAGGCACGCTTCATCACAGGTTGAATCTGAGCGGGTCTCGCACGCTGAGCCGTCTCAATGAGGTCGGTACAGCTGTCCGGCTCTGGGCCCGGCTCACCGATCCGGCCGATGAAGACATGAATTCCGCCAAAGGGGACCCGGTACCCGTACTCAATTGAGTCGGCCTCGGGGCCCCAGCCTTCGTTGTCGATGTAGATCTTGCCGCGATGACTCTTGGTCATCCGGCCTACTGCGTATCCCTTGAGCCCTTCGAAGCTTCCGTTCAAGAACTCAAATCCACCATGCGCTGGCCCCACGGTGGGTGCCAACTATCGTGGAATTGTCACGGTAGATGTCCTCTTGCAAGGACTTGATCGTGGAGCCATCGCAACTAGGAAGCTTAAATGGGTTAATCGGGACAAAGGACACGAGAGGTTTTACTAGTTCGGCCCCTTACGGTGAAGGTAAGGCCTACGTCTAGTTGGTTTGGTATTGCTTGAGGTTTCGATGACCAAGGAGCGAGATATGCTATGCCCGGTTCTCGATTGGTTGTTTCTTTTTCTAAGCCGTCGGCGGGTCGTCCCCTTATATACACGGGTTGACGCCCTGCGGCTTACAGAGTCCCGGCCGGCTAATAAACAGTGTCCGGCTCGGTGACTAGTCAAGTCTACCTTATGATACAAGTCACGCCATTATGGCGGTTTACTACAACGGGCCTTAAGTCGCCTGTGGGCCTTAGGCCCCTTGTTGAGACGCCATCTTCATGCTTGGATTTGGGCTTACGTGGTAACTCTTTACGTAACCCGGCCCCTCTGGGCGGCTTACACAAATAGTTATATCCCCAACACCCACTTAGTTTCTTTTGTTGAGCTTTCATATATTTATAGCTCTAGTGCATCCGTTGCATGGCAATCCCTACTCACTCACATTGATATCTATTAATGGGCATCTCCATAGCCCGTTGATCGCCTAGTTGATGTGAGACTATCTTCTCCTTTTTGTCTTCTCCACAACCACCCTTCTATTCCACCCATAGTGCTATATCCATGGCTCACGCTCATGTATTGCGTGAAGATTCAAAAAGTTTTGAGAATGTCAAAAGTATGAAACAATTGCTTGGCTTGTCATCAGGGTTGTGCATGATTTAAATACTTTGTGTGGTGAAGATAGAGCATAGCTAGACTATATGATTTTGTAGGGATAACTTTCTTTGGCCATGTTATTTTGAGAAGACATGATTGCTTTGTTAGTATGCTTTAAGTATTATTATTTTTATGTCAATATTAAACTTTTGTCTTGAATCTTTCGGATCTGAATATTCATACCACAATTAAGAAGAGTTACCTTGAAATTATGCCAACTAGCATTCCACATCAAAAATTATCTTTTTTTATCATTTACCTACTCGAGGACGAGCAGGAATTAAGCTTGGGGATGCTTGATACGTCTCTAACGTATCTATAATTTTTGATTGCTCCATGCTATATTATCAACTGTTTTGGGCAATATTGGTCTTTATTATACACTTTTATATTACTTTTGGGACTAACCTATTAACCGGAGGCCCAGCCCATATTGTTGTTTTATTGCCTGTTTCAGTATTTCGAGGAAAAGGAATATCAAACGGAGTCCAAACAGAATGAAACCTTCGGCAACGTGATTTTTTGGAAGATTATCATCCTGGAGACTTGGAGTTTACGTCAGAAGATACTCGAGGACCCCTCGAGCACCCCCCGACCCTACTGGGTGCGCCCCCTGTCTTGTGGACCCCTCGAGCACCCCCCGACTGACTTCTTTCGCCTATATATTCCCTCGTACCCTAAAAACGTAGAATATCAAGATAGATCGGGAGTTCTGCCGCCGCAAGCCTCTCAGAGCCACCAAACCCTCTCGAGCCTGTTCCAAAGACCTGCACGAGGGGGGAACCCATCACCGGTGGCCATCCTCATCATCCGGCGCTCTCCATGGCGAGGAGGGAGTAGTTCACCCTCGGGGCTGAGGGTATGTACCGATAGCTATGTGTTTGATCTCTCTCTCTCGTTTTTCTATCTCGTGTTCCCTCTATGGCACGATCTTGATGTATCGAGCTTTGCTATTGTAGTTGGATCTTATGATGTTTCTCCCCCTCTACTCTCTTGTGATGAATTGAGTTTCCCCTTTGAAGTTATCTTATCGGATTGAGTCTTTTATGAGAACACTTGATGTATGTCTTGTCATGTTTATCTGTGGTGACAATGGGATATCATGTGCCTCTTGATGTATGTTTTGGTGACCAACTTGCGGGTTCCGCCCATGAACCTATGCATAGGGGTTGGCACACGTTACAGACTCTCGGTAGAAACTTTGGGGCACTCTTTGAAGTACTTTATGTTGGTTGGATGAATCTGAGATTGTGTGATGCATATCGTATAATCATGCCCACGGATACTTGAGGTGACAATGGAGTATCTAGGTGACATTAGGGTTTTGATTGATTTGTGTCTTAAGGTGTTATTCTAGTACGAACTCTTTTATAGATTGATCCGAAAGAATAGCTTTGAGGTGGTTTCGTACCCTACCATAATCTCTATGTTTGTTCTCCGCTATTAGTGGCTTTGGAGTGACTCTTTGTTTCATGTTGCGGGATTGTTATATGATCTATCTATGTTATTATTGTTGAGAGAACTTGCACTAGTGAAAGTATGAACCCTAGGCCTTGTTTCCTATCATTGCAATACCATTTGTGCTCACTTTTATCATTAGTTACCTTGCTGTTTTTATAATTTCAGATTACAAATACCTTTATCTACCATCCATATTGCACTTGTATCACCATCTCTTCGTCGAACTAGTGCACCTATACAATTTACCATTGTATTGGGTGTGTTGGGGACACAAGAGACTCTTTGTTATTTGGTTGCAGGGTTGTTTGAGAGAGACCATCTTCATCCTACGCCTCCCACGGATTGATAAACCTTAGATCATCCACTTGAGGGAAATTTGCTACTGTCCTACAAACCTGTGCACTTGTAGGCCCAACAACGTCTACAAGAAGAAGGTTGTGTAGTAGACATCAAGAACCCCGCTGCAGACAACTTGTCTAGGTTAGAGAATGTTCTTGATGACCCACTACCTATTGATGATAGCTTTCCTGATGAGCAATTAAATGTCATAAATGCTTCTCGTAGTACTCCGTGGTATGCTGGTTATACCAATTACATTGTTGCTAAATTTATACCACCTAGTTTCACATATCAACAAAAGAAAAAGTTTTTCTATGATTTCAGACATTACTTTTGTGATGACCCACATCTTTATAAAGAAGGAGTAGATTGTGTTATTAGACGTTGTGTACCTGAGCATGAACAGGAACATGTCTCATAAGTGTCACTCCGAAGCTTATGGAGGGCACCACGCTGGAGATAGAACTGCACATAAGGTATTGCAATCTGGTTTTTATTGGCCTACTCTCTTCAAGGATGCCCGTAAGTTTGTCTTATCTTGTGATGAATTTCAAAGAATTGGTAATATTAGTAGACGTCAAGAAATGCCTATGAATTATTCGTTTGTTATTGAACCATTTGATGTTTGGGGCTTTGATTATATGGGACCTTTTCCTGCCTCTAATGGATATACACATATTTTAGTTGCTGTTGATTACGTTACTAACTGGGTAGAAGCTATTCCAACTAGTAGTGCTGATCATAACACTTCTATTAAAATGCTTAAAGAAGTCATTTTTCCGAGGTTTGGAGTCCCTAGATATTTAATGGTGATGGTGGTTCACATTTTATTCATGGTGCTTTCCGAAAAATGCTTGCTAAGTATGATGTTAATCATAGAATTGCATCGCCATATCACCCTCAATCTAGTGGTCAAGTAGAATTGAGTAATAGAGAACTCAAATTAATTTTGCAAAAGGCATCAATAGGTCTAGAAAGAATTGGTCCAAGAAACTTGATGATGCATTATGGGCCTATAGAAATGCATATAAAAATCCTATGGGTATGTCTCCGTATAAAATGGTTTATGGAAAAGCATGTCACTTACCTCTCGAACTAGAGCATAAGGCTTATTGGGCTATTAAAGAGCTCAATTATGATTTCAAACTTGCTGGAGAGAAGAGGTTATTTGATATTAGCTCACTTGATGAATGGAGAACCCGAGCTTATGAAAATGCCAAGTTGTTTAAAGAGAAAGTCAAAAGATGGCATGACAAAAGGATACAAAAGCGTGAGTTTAATGTAGGTGATTATGTATTGCTATACAACTCTCGTTTAAGATTTTTTGCAGGAAAACTTCTCTCTAAATGGGAAGGCCCCTACATTATCGAGGAGGTCTATCATTCCGGTGCCATAAAAATCAACAACTTCGGAGGCACAAATCCGAAGGTGGTAAACGGTCAATGAATCAAACATTATATCTCAGGTAATCCTATAAATGTTGAAACCAATGTTATTGAAACCGTAACCCCGGAGGAATACATAAGAGACACTTTCCGGAACGTTTCAGACTCCGAAAAGGAATAGTTATGTGGTGAGTAAATCGACTCCAAAATAATTTTAAGGCAATATTTCCCCGTTTTGAAATATTTAGAAAAATAGAAAAATAAGTAGCAGTCCGGGAAGGACATGAGGGCCCCACGAGGGAGGAGGGCGCGCCCCCCTACCTCGTGGGCACCTCGTGTGCCTTCCGGACTCCGTTTTCTTGCACGATACGTATTTTGATCGGTAAAATTCATTATATAATCTCCGGAAGGTTTTGACTCCTGTATCACGCAATTATCCTCTGTTCTTGTTTCGAGTTGTTGCTGCTGCAGATTAGAACAAGATATTCTCAAGAGTTAGTCGGGGAGAGTCGGGTGTCTCATCCGGCATTGGAATCAAGGGCAAATAGCGACGCTGACCACTTTGGGTCGGCAACGGAGGAAGAGATGGATGCTGACTTGATGAGAGTAGATACCATGGAGGATCAAGAAGTCACTTCACGCTCCCAAGCTGGGCTCACGATGGGGGACTACATAGCTCATCTATTCCAAATCCGGTTATCCCTTCCAATGTTAGATTTCTTTCTTATGAAAATATGAGGAGGAGTGTCACTTGTTCTCCCGCAGCTATGCAACACCCTTGGGTGCAAGGAGCTTTAGCTGTAACAGGAAAGCTTCAGAAGGAAATAATGGACCTCAAGCATCAAGTCAATAAGCTTGAGGAGGAGAATCTTATCTTGAAAGGCATCATCGCCAAGAATATTTCACCAACAACAAAGAAGGAGACACAATCACATGGGTATGGGCACTCGCCTTGGCAACTGCCAAGCTTGAGGAGGTGCCCCGGTATCATATCACAATCACATCTCCTATCTTTACCGTTTTTCTTAGTTCGATCCTATTAGTAGCATCTTGATCTAGTAGAATAAAGTTTATGGCATGATCTAGTTTTGACTTTTTGCTTTATGATCTCTCTATGTAATCGAGTCCATGAGCTATATAATAAAGATTAGTGTTCAGTCAAGGGCTTGATTATTTGGCCATGATCTTGAGTGATTAAAATAAAGAGAAAAGAATAAAAAGAAACAAAGAGATCATATTAATCTTATCGAGAGTGATGACTTTACATATGAAGAGTATGATGATTAAAAGCTGTTGGGAGTTGGCAAACATAGCTTTGGTCATCGTTGCAATTAATAGGAAGTAATAAGGAAAGAGAGGTTTCACATACAAATATACTGTTGTTGACATCTTTTATGATCGGGAGCACTCATTAAAATATGACATGCTAAAGAGTTGCTGTTGGACAAGGAAGACAACGTAATGGGTTATGTTTTCTTATATCTGAGATAAAATATATTGTCATGGATCATCCAACATGTTGAGCTTTCCTTTCCCCCTCATGCTAGCCAAATTCTTAGCACCAAGTAGAGATACTACTTGTGCTTCCTAAAACCCTTAAACAAGTTTTGCCATGAGAGTCCACCATATCTACCTATGCATTGAGTAAGATCCTTCAAGTAAGTTGTCATCGGTGCAAGCAATAAAAATTTCTCTCTAAATATGTATGATTTATTAGTGAGGGAGAAAATAAGCTTTATACGATCTTGTGATGTAGAAGTAATAAAAGCGACGGACTGCATAATAAAGGTCTATATCACAAGTGGCAATATAAAGTGATGTTCTTTCACATTAAGACTTTGTGCATCCAACCCTTAAGCGCATGACAACCTCTGATTCCCTCTGCGAAGGGCCTATCTTCTATTATTATCCTCTATCTTATGCAAGAGTCATGGTGACCTTCACCTTTCCTTTTTACATTTTATCCTTTGGCAAGCACAGTATGTTTGGAAAGATCCTAATTGATATATCTAATTGGATGTAGGGGGGCATGAGTTATTATTGTTGACATTACCCTTGAGGTAAAAGGTTGGGAGGCGAAACTATAAGCCCCTATCTTTCTCTGTCTCTGATTAAAACTCCGTAACCACAAGTATCGCGTGAGTGTTAGCAATTATGAAAGACTAAATGATAGTTGAGTATGTGGACTTGCTTTTAAGCTCTGATATAGACTCTTTACGATGTTATGATAAATTGCAATTGCTTCAATAACTGAGATTATAGTTTGTTGGTTCTCAATAAAGTTTATGATTCGTACTCTGCATTGTGAATGGATTATTACTTGAACATAAGAAATCATATGACAATATCTATTTATGTTGCTGTTATGAGAATAGTCATGATGCCTTCATGTCCGTATTTTTTTATCGACGCCTCTACCTCTAAACATGGGGACATATTTATTGTTATCGGCTTTCGCTTGAGGACAAGCGAGGTCTAAGCTTGGGGGAGTTGATACGTCTATTGCATCATGCTTTTATATCGATATTTGTTGCATTATGGGCTGTTATTACACATTATGTCACAATACTTATGCCTATTCTCTCTTATTTTACAAGGTTTACATAAGGAGGGAGAATGCCGGCAGCTAGAATTCTGGGCTGGAAAAGGAGAAAGTATGAGAGACCTATTCTGTACAACTCCAAAAGTCCTGAAAATCCACGAAAGTCATTTTGGGAAATAATAAAAAATATCCAGCGGAAGAAGTTCACCAGAGGGGGGCCCACCTGTCCACGAGGGTGGGGGCGCGCCCTACCCCCCAGGGCGCGCCCCCCTACCTCGTGGGCCCCCTGTTGGCTCTCCGATGGCCATCTTCTGCTATATGAGGTCTTTCGTCGAGAAAAAAATCATAAGCAACCTTTCGGGACGAAACTCCGCCGCCACGAGGCGGAACCTTGGCGGAACCAATCTAGGGCTCGGCAGAGCTGTTCTCGGGGACACTTCCCTCCGGAGGGGGAAATCATCGCCAACGCGTCATCACCAACGCTCCTCTCATCGAGAGGGCAATCTCCATCAACATCTTCACCAGCACCATCTCATCTCAAAACCCTAGTTCATCTCGTGTATCCAATTCTTGTCTCCAAGTCCAGGATTGGTACTAGTAGGTTGCTAGTAGTGTTGATTACTCCTTGTAGTTGATGCTAGTTGGTTTATTTGGTGGAAGATCATATGTTAAGATCCTTTATGCATATTAATACCCCTCTGATTATGAACATGAATATGCTTTGTGAGTAGTTACGTTTGTTCCTGAGGACATGGGAGAAGTCTTGCTATTAGTAGTCATGTGAATTTGGTATTCGTTTGATATTTTGATGAGATGTATGTTGTCTAGCCTCTAGTGGTGTTATGTGAACGTCGACTACATAACACTTCACCATTATTTTGGGCATAGGGGAAGGCATTGGGAAGTAATAAGTGCTGGAATTTAGTCTATATTGGGGCAGCCCAATAACTATTTCAGAAATTCCTAATAAATCCTAGAGGCCCACTTAGCCCATTTGTGCAAGGCAAGGGATACTACTAAAGTTTAGTCCCACATTGCTAGTTGAGTGGGAATTGGACCTCCTTATATGGGAGGTTCTTTCCCCACTTGTATGAGCATGAGAACAAGAGGGACATCCATGCGCGCTCCTCCTCCGCCGCCCGCCTCGCCACGCCACGCCTCGTCACGACGCGCCGCGGGTTGCGGGAATGAGCCGAGCCGATGTCTAAATTTTTTCCACGCTTTTCTGGTGTCTGAAAGGTCACACAGGCTGAAAAGATTTTTCGCGAAAGTGGAGTTCAAATGCGAATGGTGCAGCTCTTCGGCTGCTGGCTGTTTTCTTCATCTCCGTCTCTTTGTTTCGCCTCCCGTCGCTGCCCTCTCGCCTCCTTCTCTTGCGCCTATAAAACGGAGGTCGCTCCTCCCAGAGAGACGCACCAGAACTTCTCCTTCCTCTCGCCACCGGTTCCAGTCTCTGAGCTGTTGCTGTCTTCCTCATTCCGGCTTGCGGCGTGCACCGCGAGTCGGGACAGTAGGCCTCCGAAACCGCACCTTTTGAGTCCTGTACGGGAGAAGGGTGATAAGGTTTTTGGGGAGCGCTCTACGCACTACTGACTTCTTCGTCACAGACGCCCCGGACTCCGATGACTACTTCCCCGACGACGACTACTTCCCCGACGTCAACAACCTCCTCGACCACATGGAGGACACCGACCCCAAGTCCAGTGCCTCTGCTCCTATTGCTGTCACGTACGTGTTTCTCCTCTTTCTATTGGAGGTTCTGCTACAGTTCCTTGCTCTAGTATTTGCCCTACATATGTTAGACTCTATTTCATATATGCAACTTGCTATATTATGCACTCAAGATATGTTTAGTTACGATTCATATATGAAGTTGTTTACCTTCTCTTTGTCAAATCGCATGACTTGTTTTATCACTGCTATACTAGTCATGCTTTATCTAGTATTTATGTTAATAAAATCATTTCGTAAATTGCTCATATTTCCAACAATCCAAAAACCTTATTATAGGCAATTTACCCCGAGTGGTTTTGTTGCTTCCATGAGACCTCCTATGTTTGAGGGTATCCACTATAAGAGGTGGCGCCTGAGAGCAGTCTTATGGTTTCAGACCATGAGCTGTTATGACGCCACTCTTGGCAAACCTGAAGGAGAGCAAGATGCCCAACAGGCACAAGCTTTTCAGAAAATGGATACTCTGTTTAAGGCTGCTCTCTTGAGTGTTCTTGGTGAGAACATAGTTGATGCTTATCGTCAATTGACAATGGAAAAGATATGTGGGGCCTTTTCGAGGCCAAGTTTGGGGTCTCGGATGCGGCAGACCGAGCTGTACATCATGGAGAAATTCTATGATTACAAAATGACTGAAGAGCGCTCCGTGGTTGAGCAGGCTCATGAGATACAATCATTTGCTAGAGAACTTGAGCACTTCAATTGCATACTACCGGACAAGTTTGTTGCCAGGGGTATCATTACTAATCTTCCTCCTTCATGGAGGAACTTTGCTACCTTACTGAAGCATAAGAGACAGGAGTTTTCCGTTCTGGATCTCATTGGTACTCTTGATGTGGAAGAAAAGGCGAGAGCAAAGGACACATGTGCTCGAGGTATTGAGGGAGGATCTAGTGCCAATGTGGTACAGAAGCGAACTTCCGACCCCACAAGTTCAAGAACAAGGGCAAGTTTGATGGTAAAGCAAAGTTTGATGGAAAGAACAAGGTTGTGTAACACACGAACTTCAAGAAGAAGAATGGCAAGAAGAAAGGTGCTTGTCATGTGTGTGGAGATCCTGATCATTGGGCTCCTAGTTGCCCTAATCGCTATGACAAGCGTCATCACAGGAAAAGCGGCAAGACTGCTAATGTTGTCATTGGAGACACTGACATGAAGGATGCTGGGTATGGTATATTTCCCACTATTCTTTCAGTATGTCATTCTCCTGATTGGTTGATTGACACGGGTGCTAATGTGCATGTATGCGGTGATATTTCCATGTTTTCGTCTTATTAGACCGCAGGGACTTCAACCGTGCTAAAGGGCAACGGTTCAAGTGCTTCTGTTCATGGTGTTGGCACGGTCGATCTGAAGTTTACTTCGAGGAAGATCGTGCGGCTGAAGAATGTGCATTATGTCCCCTCCGTCAATAAAAATCTTGTTAGCGGATCTCTTCTGTGTAGAGATGGCTACAAGCTTGTCTTTGAGTCGAATAAATTTGTAATATCCAAGTATGGAACCTTTGTCGGTAAAAGCTATGACTCAGGAGGCCTGTTACGTTTATTCTTGTCAGATGTTTGCAATAAAGTTGTTAATCATATTTGTGACAATAGTGAATCAAATGTGTGGCATTCACGTCTTTGTCGTGTTAACTTTGGTTGCATGTCGCGACTAGCAAAGTTGAACTTAATCCCTAGTTTCACCACTATCAAGGGATCTAAGTGTCAAGTGTGCGTGCATGCTAAGCAACCTCGTAAGTCTCACGTGACTGCGGAGACGAGAAATCTTGCACCACTAGAACTTATACATTCAGATCTATGTGAAATGAATGGTGTTTTGACAAAAGGTGGAAAGAAATATTTCATGGCGTTAATTGGCGACTCCACTAGATATTGTCGTGTGTATCTTATGAAATCTAAAGATGAGGCTTTGAACTTTTTCAAGATCTATAAAGCTGAAGTGGAAAACCAACTTGATCGAAAAATCAAGAGGCTTAGGTCCGACCGTGGTGGAGAGTATTTTTCCAATGAATTTGATGCTTTTTATGCGGAACATGGTATAATCCATGAGAGGACGCCTCCCTACTCACCTCAGTCAAATGGGGTGGCCGAAAGAAAGAACCATACTCTAACTGATTTGGTTAACGCCATGTTAGACACATCGGGTCTCTCCAAGGCAAGGTGGGGGGAGGCGATATTGACAGCATGTCATGTCCTAAATCGAGTCCCCACAAAGAACAAAGAGATAACTCCATTCGAGGAATGGGAGAAGAAAAGGTTCAAACTCTCTTATCTGCGAACATGGGGTTGTTTGGCGAAAGTCAATGTTCCAATTCCAAAGAAGCGGAAGCTTGGACCAAAGACTGTGGATTGTGTTTTCCTGGGACATGCTTTTCATAGCATTGGTTATAGATTCTTGGTTGTAAAATCTGAGGTACCTGACATGCATGTGGGTATGATCATGGAGTCGAATGATGAGACTTTCTTTGAAGATATCTTTCCCATGAAGGATATGGCTACCTCATCTAATCAGGAGATGCCTAGTTCATCGAATCAGGAACCAGTTACAATTACCGAACCTGTCATTTCGATGGAACACTTTGAAAGTCCTGTGGAGGAGAACAATGAAGTTCCTACTAGGAGCAAGTGACAGAGGACTCCAAAGTCCTTTGGTGATGATTTTCTTGTGTATCTCATAGATGACACTCCCAGTTCTATTTCAGAGGCCTATGCATCTGAAGATGTTGACTACTGGAAGGAAGCAGTTCGTAGCGAGATGGATTCCATCTTGGCGAATGAAACTTGGGAGATAACTGATCGTCCTTAAGGGTGCAAACCTATAGGATGCAAATGGGTATTCAAGAAGAAGCTTAGGCCCGATGGTACTATCGAAAAGTACAAGGCTCGGCTCGTGGCTAAGGGTTATACCCAAAAGGAAGGTGAAGACTTATTTGATACTTACTCACCTGTGGCTCGACTGACCACTATTCGAATTCTACTTTCACTAGCTGCCTCACATGGTATTCTCGTTCATCAGATGGATGTTAAGACTACTTTCCTAAATGGAGAGTTGGATGAGGAAATTTATATGGAACAACCAGATGGGTTTGTAATAGATGGTCAGGAAGGGAAAGTATGCAAGTTGCTGAAGTCTTTGTATGGATGAAGCAAGCACTAAACGATGGCATGAGAAGTTCGAAAGAACTTTAACCGCTGCAGCTTTGTTGTGAACAGAAGGCGACAAATGTGTGTACTATCGCCATGGTGGGGGCGAGGGGAGTTATGCTTTGCTTGTATGTTGATGACATACTGATTTTCGGAACAAATCTGAATGTTATTAAGGAGGTCAAGGATTTTCTATCTCGCTATTTTGAGATGAAGGATTTAGGAGTGGCTGATGTCATTCTGAACATCAAGTTGTTGAGCGATGATGATGGTGGGATTACATTGCTTCAATCTCACTATGTGGAAAAGATCTTGAGTCGCTTTGGCTATAGTGACTGCAAGCCCTCTCCAACACCATATGATGCTAGCGTGCTGCTTCGAAAGAATCGAATAATTGCTAGAGATCAATTGAAGTATTATCAGATTATTGGCTCGCATATGTACTTAGCCAGTGCTACAAGACCTGACATCTCTTTTGCTGTTAGTAAACTGAGTCGGTTTGTCTCAAAACCAGGAGATGTGCATTGGAAAGCTCTAGAGAGAGAGTTTTGCGTTATTTGAAAGGCACTACAAATTATGGAATTGACTACACCGGGCATCCAAAGGTGCTTGAAGGGTATAGTGACTCAAACTGGATCTCAGATGCTGATGAGATAAAGGCCATGAGCGGATATGTATTCACTCATGGAGGTGGTGCTGTTTCTTGGAAGTCTTGCAAGCAGACCATCTTAACAAGGTCAACAACGGAAGTAGAACTCACAGCACTAGATACAGCTACGGTTGAAGTAGATTGGCTTCGCCGGCTCTTGAATGACTTGTCGTTTGTTGATAAACCTGTACCGGGTGTCCTTATGAACTGCGATAATCAAAATGTGATCACGAAAGTGAGCAGCTCAAAGGATAACATGAAGTCATCAAGACACGTTCAAAGAAGGTTAAAGTCTGTCAGGAAAATGAAAAACTCCGGAGTTATTGCGCTGGATTATATCCAAACATCTAAAAATCTGGCAGATCCTTTTACTAAGGGTCTATCACGTAATGTGATAGATAATGCATCGAGGGAGATGGGTATGAGACCCACAATATGAGTTGTTCATAGTGGTAACCTATTCTTTGTGATCGGAGATCCCGTGAATTAGATGTGGAAGACAAGCTGTTGGTCAACTGAGAGGAGAATATCCCTACTATTCACAATACCACTCCATGAAGATGCAATACTCTCCTAATCTGCATGGCAGGTTGATGTATATCTTAACGTGTTCTAAGTGGCTTATTTAAGCAGAGATGTTATCTGCAGAACATCTTTTGAAGAACACACCTATATGAGTCTGATTGTCAAACGTCGCAATCTATGAGAGTAGGGTTCTCTCTAGTAAACTCATGAAAGGTCACGGAGTATGACGCATAAGCTTCACCCGCGGGGAAGACCCACGGTAGCCACGTATCGGTCAAGGCTTTATGTGAAGCTAGATTACATGAAAACTTGCAGTTCAAGGCCCGATCCTTTGTTCAAGTTGCTTACTAGTGTAGCATAGAGTTCTAGGTGGAAGTTCAACTTAACAGTCTCCACTCGATGCACCGGTATATAAAACAGTGTTTTTGGAACCAAAGGCAAATTTTTGTGTGCCTCGGGATGCAGCGGGGATTCTTTGGAATTTAGTCTATATTGGGGCAGCCCAATAACTATTTCAGAAATTCCTAATAAATCCTAGAGGCCCACTTAGCCCATTTGTGCAAGGCAAGGGATACTACTAAAGTTTAGTCCCACATTGCTAATTGAGTGGGAATTGGATCTCCTTATAAGGGAGGTTCTTTCCCCACTTGTATGAGCATGAGAACAAGAGGGACATCCACGCGCACTCCTCCTCTGCCGCCCGCCTCGCCACGCCACGCCACGCCTTGTCACGACGCGCTGCGGGTTGCTGGAATGAGCCGAGCCGATGTCTAAATTTTTTCCACTTTTCTGGTATCTGAAAGGTCACACGGAAGCTAAAAAGATTTTTGCGAAAGTGGAGTTCGAATGCGAACGGTGCGGCTCTTCGGCTGCTGGTTGTTTGCTTCATCTCCGTCTCTTTGTTTCGCCTCCCGTCGCTGCCCTCTCGCCTCCTTCTCTTGCGCCTATAAAACGGAGGTCACTCCTCCAAGAGAGACGCACCAGAACTTCTCCTTCCTCTCGCCACCGGTTCCAATCTCTGAGCTGCTGATGTCTTCCTCATCCCGGCTTGCGCGTGCACCATGAGTCAGACAAGATGAAACCTCCGAAACCGCACCTTTTGAGTCTTGTACGGGAGAAGGGTGATAAGGTTTTTGGGGAGCGCTCTGCGCGACTACTGACTTCTTCGTCACGGACGTCCCGGACTCCGACGACTACTTCCCCGATGACGACTACTTCCCCGACGTCGACAACCTCCTCGACGACATGGAGGACACCGACCCCAAGTCCAAAGGCCTCTGCTCCTCACTGCATCACGTACATGTTTCTCCTGTTTCTATTGGAGGTTCTTTCTGATTCCTTGATCTAGTATTTGCCCTACATATGTTAGACTCTATTTCATATATGCAACTTGCTATACTGTCTGCTCAAGATATGTTTAGTTACGGTTCATATATGAAGATGTTGTTTACCTTCTCTTTGTCAAATCGCATGACTTGTTTTATCACTTCTATACTAGTCACGCTTTATCCAGTATTTCTGTTAATAAAATCATTCAGTAAATTGCTCATATTTCCAAAAGTAAGTAGATGATGGGTTGCTAGAGTGACAGAAGCTTAAACCCTAGTTTATGCGTTGCTTCGTAAGGGGCTGATTTGGATCCATATGTTTCATGCTATAGTTAGGTTTACCTTAATACTTTTGTTGTAGTTGCGGATGCTTGCAATAGAGGTTAATCATAAGTGGGATGCTTGTTCAAGCAAGAACAGCACCCAAGCACCGTCCACCCACATATCAAATTATCAAAGTACGACGCGAATCATATGAAAGTGATGAAAACTAGCTTGACGATATTCCCATGTGAACTCGGGAGCGCTTTTCCTTATATAAGAGTTTGTCGGGCTTATCCTTTGCTACAAAAAGGATTGGACCACCTTGCTGCACTTTATTTACTTTTGTTACTTGTTGCTCGTTACAAATTATCCTATCACAAAACTATTTGTTACCACTTATTTCAGTACTTGCAGAGAATACCTTGCTGAAAACTGCTTATCATTTCCTTCTGCTCCTCGTTGGGTTCGAAACTCTAACTTACCGAAAGGACTATGATAGATTCCCTATACTTGTGGGTCATCGGTGTGGTGGACAAGCTGACGGAGAGGCTCGAGGAGATCTTGGCAAAGGAGGAGGCATGCGTGAGGCGCTCGGACATCAAGGAGGAGAGGAAGGTGGAGAGGTTCAAGCAGTTGATGTAGGCGACATAGAAGAAAATCAAGCTTGAAGAGAGGAGGGCCATGATCGAAGAAAGGAAGGTTGCGCTCGAGGAGAAGAAGGCCACGTGAAAGAGCATGGTGCCCCCATGTGTGGTTTTGGTAATTGATGAGATTCTCTATGGACTAATGGTTGCCTGGAGTTATATTTGTAGGTTTTGTCCATATGCGTTTTTTGAAGTCCATTTGTTGGTTTCAAGGAGTTTATGTGATGAACAAGGTGCTATTCAAGGAATTATCCAAGGATTGTTCATAGATTGGTGGTTTCAAGGAGTTGATGTGATGAACAAGGTGCTATTCAATGAATTATCCAAATATAGGTCATAAAGAAGACATGATACAAGGTTGATCACAACTACGTCAAAGAATGAATCAAGTTGATCAACACACAAAGCGTATAAGATGTACCGTGGGGACAAGTGATCCCATGGTATGGTAAGCATTGTCCATTACGCTTTGTGTACTAACCCATGGTCCATGTGAGTGTTTTGTGTGGGGTTATACTTTGCGGTGTGCAAGCTCAAGTGGAGCATCACTAGAGACTCAGATCGGAGTTTGTACGATATTGTCAAAGCGGATATTTGTCTAATAAGGCGGTGGCCAATGTTGGTCACAAGTTCTCGGACTCCCCTGTTGGAAAACTCTATTGAAGGTCAAGGAGCAATACATGGTGGGGAGGAAAATTAAATTGGAATCTGGTGACTTAACTAGAGTTTGGAAGCATCCTATAAATGGGCTGATCCCGTTTAATATGCAATTCCCTTGTTTCTTTCAGATTTGCACGGATCCAGACTGCATGGTTGATAAGTTTAGTGTTGTGGAAGTTAATGCCTTTTTTTAGACGTCGCCTATGTCCAATCCTTGCTGAATAATGGCGTGAGATGTGTCACCAAATTTTAGAGGTTAACCTCACGGCTGAAAAAGATGAGGTGTACTAGGGGTTAAATAAAAATGCTAAATTCTCTACTAAATCAATGTATAAATGGCTAGAAAAGCCTCTTAATGGCTGCAGTTACAAATGGATTTGGGAGGCAAAAATACCTCTCAAAATTCAGATTTTTCATGTGGCAATTAACCCAAGATCTTTGTACTCACGAGGCAAGTGACGAGGAGAAAAAATTGGCACAGTAATCCAGCTTGCTCTTTTGGCGATGAGGTGAGACACCCACTAATATCTTTTTACCTTTCCCGTGGCTCGTGTGGTGTGGAGATCAATAGAGGTGGATTACGGTGACTAATCTGTGCCCTAATGATTCTTGGCAATACTACTTTTGGTGTCACAAATTTCACCTGGTGAACCCCGGTACATATCTGGCGGTCTGGGCTGCTGCGACCTGGGCCATCTGGCTAGCTTGCAACAGGGCCACTTTTGAGAAAAAAATGATTAAATCTCCTTTTGAGATTGTTTTCTTGATGTGTTCTTTTCTTCTATACTGGGCAGGTCTTCAACCAGCAGGGGAAGCGGAGAAGCTGCGACAGGGCGCGGAAATGGCGAGAACCAGTACAATGAAGCTGATGAAACTCTATGAGACATCCAGCGTCTGGCGATGATGCGAGGCGTTCTTTCCTGGTGATCAAGTAGTAGTCTTCGATTCAAGTCCGAGTTGATGAGTCGGTACTATCTTGTGATGGGTTCGGACTGTCGGGTAGTTTATCTCTTTTGGGTTTCTCGGTGTTGATAGTCATGTTAGGCCTTTGTTGCTAGAACTGTTATACTCTCATACCCTAGCTGTTCTGGGTTTGTGCCTCTCTGATCTGGGCATGTAATAGGTTAGTTATTTTGGTGTTGTCATGTTTTCGCCCCATAACATTCGTTTCGATGGCGGGCGAATGTAGTGGGTTTCTGACGGTCGTTGAACTCGCTACCTCTCTTTTCTGTCCTCCTGAATGTTTCTCGGACTATTTGTATTTCCAACTTTCCGTTTTTTGTAATGGAAAGGGGGTCAGCACGGTTCAAAAAAAAGTGGGAAGCAAAATTCTTCAAGCGAGGCAACACATTACGCTTCTTGCTGCCACCTACTCATGCCTGGAAGGTGAACAATCAATCTTTCAATGTGGCTCACACCATGTATATGAAAAGCAAGCATGCGCCAATATGCTTGGCAAGCACAAAATAGAAAGGATATTTCAACTTCATGGCCCAATATACCTACCTCAAAGTAATCGGCATGGATGAGATCCGTCAAATTTTTCTTGAAGCGCAAGCTGAAGGATCCTGTCAAGTACTTTGAGGTCTGATATACTGTGGACTGAAGAAAGCATAATAGAAGTTTTCAATGATTAGGCATGTGAAGGTTGGAACACGCCGCAGAAATGTGGATTTGAACTATCAGTATGTCAGACCTATGAAACAGGCAGAATGGGGGAGATTTGTAGCACTTACTGCTGTTAAAATCAAGCCAAGAAGGTCATTTGTTCCCCTTCCAATCTTCCTAAATAAAATAGCAGCCAAGAAATGTAAGGATTTCAATAAGTTTTCTTTTTCCTTGTTTTTACCACTTTACCTTCAACACCATTTTGACTAATGCTCTCTTTATTCCTGGTATGTACATCCCCATCATTACAAGAATTTTCTTCTCTATGTTTCCTCCGTCGACTTGATTGCGCATATGCTAAAGTTCCACCAGCAAGTAGTGCACGAGAAACAGTTGCAATCGTTCTCCTGAATGTGGTTTGAATGGAGGAGCATATAAGAACTAAGAATCGACTAACCAAAATTTTAAAACAAACATTGGCCCTCAATATACTCCCTCCATTTTTATATAGAAAGCCACTATCAAAATTACGGTTTGCATGTATACAAGGCCACTAACACTAGTTAAGACAACATTAATGACGTTTGCCTCGTAGAAGCAAAGGAGAACATTAATTATCCCTTGCATGCATGCGGGGTTGGAAAGGTTGGCTTGCAGGTGCCTCATTAATCAACCAAAAAGGAGCAAGAGCATTGGCTTGTTGTGTATGAGAGTGAAAAATACACATTAATTAACACGGCAAACAAAGAGACAAGCTGACTTGCAACACTGGGATAAGTAGGCATTAACTTTTGCCTTGGTACCTGTAATATGGATTTGTGGCCTTGTATACAAAAATGGAGGGAGTATATGATATGATTCAGGCGGGGGAGTTCCCTCACTCCCCGGTGAAAATTCAAACAAAAACAAAGATTCCGCCCATGTTAGTTGCAATAGCTGAAGTGATGACATTGTTGATCGCCCCCTCCAAACAGACAGACAGCGAGCAAAAATGATGGTTAAGTTGTATGGAAGCCTTGACAATCAACAAGACACAAATATCGCCAAGCAAGGGCACCGCTTTATACATCACAATATCGCTTCAATGTATCCAATTTGAAGCTGCGAAGATTCAGCAGATAACTATTGTTCATTGCAAAGCGTGGCTATTAAGAAAATGTGAAGAAAACTCGAGGACAAAGAAAATCAAAATAGCCTGTAAAACTAGCCCGACCACAATGCGTCAAGCGCAAAGGCGCACGCATAAATCGAATTTTGGGAGTGAAACAAGTGTATTCTGCCTGCATCGGCAAGCAACAGTGGTAATGTGAGCTCTATGCCCCTGAATCATGAAGAATTTTCTTTGAGGAATTGCAAGGCTACATTCCCATCCCGTGCCCCCAAGCGACTACTTAACACGAGATCCATAATCCACTACACAGCCACATTATAGCAACGTAGCATCCTGCAAGCTCCCTGCTCCTTACTTGTTGGCAACCAATACAATGCTGCGATTACTAGGTCCGCGCTTAAACCTATGGTCTATGACGGTAGCTAGTACTCCTACCACACGAAGTAGTAGTAGTACAACTGAAGTGTTTGATGTGTAAGAAGTGCCCTCTGCCTGAACCGCCCTTCACGAGACAGACCGACAGAGACACGAGTCACGATGGCGATGGGAATTAGTACTAGAGCAGTCCATCTATTATCTATCGACCTCCCGTTTGTTCGCTGCTTGGCGACGCGGCAATGGCGCCACATGGCCAAACCCGCCGCTGTTAGGATCGAGAAGCGCCGCGCAATCAAGCTGCCATCATTTTTGATGCGTGGCGCCGAGGGCGTGGGGATGGAAGTGAATTAGAATCAGACGGTCATCGAACGAATTCTCAATAAATGGAAGATCTACGGCAAATAGAGCTCTTGCACATTTTCGTTAATCCATGAACAGAATCTATGTATGTAGACACATGGATCTGTACATCTCGATCGGAAAAGAATCAATAGAAAGAGAATCAGACGATATCTTTCTCGTGCTCAACATTCTTTCCACAGCAACTAGAAAAGTGGAGAAAATCCAATAAGGGAAGGTCCCGGTGAATACAAATCAATTGGAAACCGAACCTCCGTATGACATCGTGTGTCATTGACACTGTCTGATATAGAATGTACTCTCGGAGTCCCACTGAAAAGGAAAAAAAAGCTTTCCCCTTGTCATACTAGGTTTCCTAGTAGAATCTGCTTCCTACTCCGGAACCCTACTTCGGGCGGGGATCGATTTCCTGTCATGAACCCTACTCCGGGCGTACCGAGGAGACGATGTCGCGAGGAGGAGGAGGATCCCCCACCGGCGACCAGCCCCCGTGGACGCGGCGAGGACGCTCCGTCCCTTTCGCCGTCGCTCCCCGTCGTTGCTCCAGAGGTTCGTTCTTCCGCCTTCTCTTCCTTCTTTCAATATTTTCAATCTCTCATCTAAGTAAGAGAATCGGAGACCTGAACGAACCGTCTCTTCCCTTTGTAGAAGAAGAAGAAGAAGCTGATGCGCGAGCACGAGCAGCAGCCCTCGGCGGACCTCCCAGACGACGTCCTCATCGAGATCCTCTCGCGGGTGGGCTACAAGTCGCTCTGCCGCTTCAAGTGCGTGTCTAGGCCGTGGCTTGATCTTTGCTCCGGTCTCGACATCCGCAAGAGACGGTCGCCACAGACCCTCTCTGGCCTCTACTTCTTCGGACAGGAACACGACGAGGGCCTCTATTTCCACGATCTGGCAGGGGGTGCCCCATCCCCCCCGTTGTTCAATGCCGGCCTCTCTTTCTTGGCCAGTTATCACTATCAACGGTACAGTGTCGAAAAATGCTGCGGTGGCCTTCTACTTTGCATGTGCTGGAAACCGCGCTCAGTGCAAGTGGATTGCGATTATGTCGTGTGCAATCCGGCATCGAGAAGTGTACTTTGTATTGCTTCGCTATAGAGGTCCGGGACCGACCAGAGACTCTCCGTTTGGTGGGAGGTCACCTATGTGATATAGACCTAGCGAACGCTTTTTGGGTTTTGATACAGCCAACCCCTCCAGTTTTGTGGTGGTCGTGCCTGGCATATTATTTTGATGTAATAGGAGAACTGGTGATCTACTCATCGGAAACCGGACGATGGACTTTTGCGCTGAATGAGTGGAGTCGCGACGCTATGGTTCGTGGTGATCAACCTGCCATCTTCCTGAATGGAATTATCCATTTGACTACCTTTGATTCTTCAATAGTAACGCTGGACAGAGAGGGAAAGATTTGGAGAGAAATTAAAGCGCCATGCGTGTCGGAAGCCATTGGACTGTCTCAGGGGTGCTTGCATACTTGGAGTGTAGATGATTGTTGTCAACTGTTCGTTTGGGTTCTTGAGGATTAGTCTAGCGGAAAATGGACCCTAAAGCACACTGCTAATGTTTTGGGACTGTTCGGAAGACATTCTCGCAAAGATGACGAGTCCTACAAGATGTTGGCAATTCATCCAGATTATAATTCATTTTTCCTTCTTGATGGGAAGATGACAGTCTTATACAATATGGATAATCAGGAATTGCAAGTTATCGGTAACCATAAGAATTCGTGGGCTGTCGCCATATATTCCTTGTTTTGCAAAATGGCCCTCGATGCAGATGGCGCCCTCGTAAAAAAAGTTTGTTGGATATAGGCCTAATCTTGTTGTGGAACTATATATAGCTTGGAATGTATATGTAACAACTCACATGACACCGATGAAGGAAATGGTTCAGTTTAACAATATACTTGTATTTTTCTTTTTATTTCTTTCTCTTCTTTTATGTTCTTCCGTTCTTCTTTGACGGGAAGGTAACTTTGTTTTCTTAAGGGGTGTAGAACAACATAATTGTTTGAATGATATACTAGTATGATGGCAGGACGCATCCGTCGGAGTTCCTCAACATCTACACCATCGCGGTGCAAGCTGCGGGGGGACGGGACGACAAGATCCTCGCCAACTACTTCCCGCTCGTGCTCAAGCCCAACGTCAGATCTTGGCTCATGCACTTGCCAGACAGCTCCATATCCTCTTGGCCAGATCTGTGCCATCAGTTTGTTGGCGCCTTCACAGGTGGCCACAAGCCTCATGGCCAAGAGAGCGACCTTCATCTGCTCGCCTGAAGGAAGGAGAGTCCCTGCGAAGTTCATTCAGAGATTCAGCCGTGTGCACTACAACATCCCAGACGTCCACCCTGCCACGGTGATCAGCGCATTTCATCAGAATGTGCGGAACCGCAGGATGAGGGAGGAGATGGCGATGTGCAAAGTCAAGGACGTCAGTGAGCTGTACGCCTTGGCCGACAAGTGTGCACGCGCTGAAGAAGGGAGGAGACTCCCAGGAGAGAATGCGGACGCAGGATCTCGACAAGGAGGACACCGCCCGGCAAAGAAGGGCCGCGGCGAGGCAACAGGAAGAAGAAAGGTAGAGAAGTGCTAGCTGTTGAGCAGTCCGGCAATGGAGGTGGCGACAAGAACGCCAAGGCTGGTGGCTCCGGCAAGGAGGTTGTCACGACGCCAACCACCACCGGTGGCGGCCACCGACAAGCGTGACAGCTCCGCAAGCAAGATCGCAAGATCCACCGCACCAAGGGCCACGACCTCCAGAGCTGCAAGAAGGTCGAGCAGCTTGTCGAACATCGAGAGCCGAGTACGAGCGGGCGCGACAAGGAGAAGGCCAGGAAGGTCTTTGGGGAGCAAGCAAGAAACGCCCCGGGGAGGACGCCATGGCAAGGCCAAGCAGCGTAAGGAGACATACCTCCCCGCGGCCGCGACAAGGATGAAGATGATGACGACAACGAATATATGGAAGACGACGACGCTGATGAGCAGGAGTTTCAGAAAGCCACAGAGGTCCTCTGCGTTGACGGAGGTGCTTCCCTGCATACCTCCCACCGCCAACTCAAACAATGGATGCGGGAGGTCAATGCAGCGGAACCATCCGTAGAGTCACGCAAGCCTCTGAAGTGGTCCAGCACGCCTATCATTTTTTATATTGAGGACCACCCTGATCGCATAAGCTGCGTTGGTGCTTGCCGATGTTGGTCTCACCAACCATCCGCAACCTCAAGGTCACCAAAATGCTAGTTGACGGCGGGCCGGCTTGAATCTGATCTCCTCCGCGGTGCTCGAAGCTTCAAATCCACGACAATGAAGCTCGAAGAGACCGGCACCTTCCAAGGAATCAATCCGGGAAGGAGCAAGTCAAGGGGAAGATTACGTTGCCGGTAACATTTGGCAGCGAGCTGAACTTTAGGATCGAGAGGGTCACATTCGACGTTGCCGATTTCCGTTGCCTTACAATGGGATACTCGGCCGCCCAGACTCGCCAAGTTCATGGCAGCCTCTCACTACGCCTACAACTTACTCAAGATGCCAGGCCCGATAAGCGCCATCTCTGTCCATGGCGACAAGAAGGACGCTCTTATCTGTGCCGACAAGATCTACCGGATGCAGGCGATCGCGACAGATTGCCAAACACTTGCCGCTGAAGCTCCCGGGGAAGAAGACAAAGTCCAAGTCCGCAAGAACTACGATGCTCACTCCGGAAAGCGCACCTCTTCGGAGTGCTGCGCTACCGTCGAGGACGCACCATCGAGCTCCACCGGCAAGTGCAAGAAGATGGTGGCTCCGCCAAAGACCAAAAAGGTGCCCGCCAAGGAGGACGGCACTGGTGGTACCTTTACCACCAGTGCCTCTCTCGATCCTAAATAGGAAGGCGCGCTCGTTGCTGTTTTCCTCATGGGCGAATGTCGGCGTGTTTGCATGGCAACCGTCCGACATCCCGGTGTTCCTGTGGAAGTGATTGAGCACCACCTGGCCGCTTGTCCTCATGCGCGGCCCGTCAAGCAAAAAGTCAGGAAGCAAGCAGTGGAGCGCCAAGAATTCATAGCAGAAGTGATCAAGAAACTGGAAGCAGCAGGCCTTGTCAGAGGAGTGCTCCATCCTACGTGGTTGGCCAATCCTGTAGTCGTGCGTAAAGCAAACGGAAAATGGAGACTTTGTATTGAATTCACGGATGTTAATAAAGCTTGTCCCAAAGATCCATTTCCCTTGCCGCGCATTGACCAGATTGTCGACTCCACGGCTGGATGTGATTTGCTTTCGTTTCTTGATGCATACTCAGGATACCATCAGATCTTCATGGCTGAAGAAGATGAGGAGAAGACCGCATTCATCACACCATGTGGCACATACTGTTTCATACGGATGCCTTTCGGTTTGAAGAATGCTGGTTCAACATTTGCAAGGGTGGTCCATGACGCTTTTGAGCCGCAAATGCACGTAAATGTAGAAGCCTACATGGATGACATAGTGGTCAAGAGCAAGGACAAAGCAACTCTGGTTCAAGATTTGACGAGACCTTTGCAAATCTGCGCAGGATCAACCTCAAGCTCAACCCCGAGAAGTGCGTGTTTGGAGTCCCTTCCGGCAAGCTTCTCGGTTCTTCGTGGTCTCAACGAGGGATTGAAGCTAATCCCGACAAGATCAAGGCCATTGAGCAGATTGAAGCACCAAAGCGCGTCAAGGATGTACGAAGACTTGCCGGTTGCATGGCTGCTCTCAAGAAGGTTTATTTCTAGGTCTGTTGAACGCAGCATCGCCGCTTTTTCAAAATTTTGAAAAAGGCAGGTCCAATGAAATGGACTCGAAGCGGAGGCTGCGCTGCAGGACTTAAAGAGATACCTGTCCTCCACTCCAACACTTGTCGCACCTAAGCCACAAGAAAAGTTGCTACTATATATAGCGGCAACCAATCAAGTGGTTAGTGCTGCGTTAGTAGCGGAGAGGGAGGCGGATGACGAGCCAGCAACCGCGACAAGCACATCCAGCAACAAGCAGGGGGCTTCGCCGACAAGCTCTGGTCCCGACAAGGACGAATCCGCGCACACGCATGACCAGATGTAGAAAAGGATGGTGCAGCGCCCAGTCTACTTTGTCAATTCCCTCCTGCAGGGGGCTAGGTCAAGGTACTCTGGTGTACAGAAATTGCTTTTCGGCCTCCTCATGGCCTCGAGAAAGCTGCGCCATTACTTCCAAGCACATGAGATCACAGTTGTCACTCGCTTTCCGCTGAAGAGGATACTACAGAATCCAGAAGCAACGGGCAGGATTGTCGAGTGGGCGTTGGAGCTGTCAAGCTTTGGTCTCAAGTTTGAAAGCACATCAACTATCCAAAGCAGAGCGTTGGCAGAATTCATAGCAGAATGGACGCCAACACCGATGAAGAGATTCCGGACGAAAGCATTCTGGCCAAAGAAGCAAGCAAAGAATGGCTGATGTACTTTGATGGTGCCTTCTCGCTGCAAAGGCGCCGGTGTTGCGGCGATGCTTATCGCACCCACCGGAGAGCACCTCAAGCACGTAGTCGGATGCACTTTCCCAAGGAGCAAGTGACAAACAATACTGCAGAGTATGAAGGGTTGCTTGCCGGTCTCAGGATCGCAGTGGACCTTGGGATCAAAAAGCTTATTGTCAGGGGTGACTCACAGCTTGTCGTCCGCCAAGTAACCAAAGATTACCAGAGTCCGTTAATGGAAGCCTACGTCGATGAAGTGAGGAAGCTAGAAGAGCACTTTGACGGCCTGCAAATGGAACATGTTCCAAGAGCTCAGAATGATATTGCTGACGGCCTGTCAAAGTGCGCCGCACTTAAGTTGCCTGTGGAACCAGGGATTTTCGTGCTCAAGCTGACTCAGCCAACCGTAACACCATCAACTCGACAAAGAAAGAAGAGGAAGTTGACCTCTGGTGACTACTTTCCGACTGAGCTTCCCGAAGCCGTCGTTGCAAAGGTCCCCAAGATCAACACCAGCAAAGGTCGAGGAGTCTGCTCCCGACAGGCCCCAGGGTTTGTTTCGTTGAAGCGGACGCTCCCGACAAGTCTTGCTCTCGCAAGCTTGTCGGGGAGCATCAAGCTCCGGCAGGGCCGCAAGTTCTTGCCGTGGAAGCTGATGTTCCCGCAACAGCAGATTTGCCTTTAGTCCTTGTTGTCGAGCCGCAAGCTCCAGCATGGGCGCAGCAGATTGTCCATTTCCTTCAGACAGGAGAACTTCCCGAAGAGCAAGAAGAAGCGGAAAGAGTAGCCCGGCAGTCAAGTATGTACCAGTTTGTCGACAGCATACTGCATGTAAGAAGATTCAACGGTGTGAAATTGAAGTGTATTCCTGTGGAGGATGGATGAAGCTGTTGGCAGAGACACATGGAGGCATATGTGTTCACCACATTGGCAGAAGAGCACTTGCTTCAAGAAAGCTTTCCGCAAGGTTTCTTCCGCCGACAGCCCTCCGTGATGCAATCGCACAAGTAACCAAGTGTGAAGCGTGCTGGCCCATTCCAAACAGATACACCAGCCAGCTCAAGCTCTCCAGACGATCCCTTTATCCTGGCCATTTTCGGTGCAGGGCTCGACATCCTCGGCCCCTTCCCCGAGCTGTCGGGGCGTTGAGTACTTGTACGCCGCCATCGACAAGTTCACAAAGTGGCGGAAGTGGAAGCAGTGAGGAAGGTGACGGCATCGGTGATCAAGTTCTTGGTCGATTGTTTGCCGCTTGGAATCCCTAACAGGATCATCACCGACAACGGCACACAATTTACTTAGTCGCACCTTCATGCAAGACGTCCAAGATCTTGGCGCCAAGGTTTGCTTTGCTTCCGTTGCTCACCCGAGAAGCAACGGTCAAGCGAGAGGGCAATGCTGAAGTGCTGCGCTGGCTCAAGACCAGAACTTTCGACAGTGCTGCACAAGTGCGGAAGAAATCGGATCGAGGAGCTGCCGGTGGTTCTTTGGTCGATCAGGACGACGCCAAATCGAGCCACCGGCCAGACACCTTTTTCTCTAGTCTATGGAGCAGAGGCAGTTCTCCCCATGGAACTCGTATACGGATCGCCTCGAGTGCTCGCTTATGATGAGCTCGAGCAAGAGCAGCTGCGACAAGATGACGCTACCGCTCCTTGAGGAGGATCGTCTTTCAGCCGCGGCGAGCCGCCGCTACAAGCAAGCTTTGCGTCGCTACCATAGCCGCAGTTAGTGCCAAGTCTCGATCCGCCAAGATTTCAAACAAGTTGACGCCGAAGTGGGAAGGCCCTTATCAGGTGAAACGAGTCACTAGGCCTGGCGCTGTCCGCCTTGAGACCGAAGATGGCATTCCGGTGAGCAACTCCTGGAACATTGAGCATCTTCATAAGTTTTACCCATAGGGCGCGGTTGTCGGAACCCGTTCCGGCAACCACCTTTTGTACAAGTCTTGCCGCTGTTGCATGTAATCCTTTGTACAAAGCCGGGCGCAGACCCCG
The DNA here is from genome assembly GCA_021605145.1 of Aegilops bicornis. Taxonomy (NCBI): domain Eukaryota; kingdom Viridiplantae; phylum Streptophyta; class Magnoliopsida; order Poales; family Poaceae; genus Aegilops; species Aegilops bicornis. The sequence goes on from CM038669.1 coordinate 642,650,281, forward strand.
TGCATCAGTAAAGCTCATGTGTTGCGCACAACTTGTCAAATTCATGCTTTCATTATTTTATTGCATGTTTTAGCTAACACTTTGTGCAGCAACCACACCCGGTAAGCAGAATCGAGCCGCTAGGCTCCATAACGTTATTTCCTCTTCTTTTTCTTTTCTCAAAGAAAGGAAGGCTCCCTCGCGCACAAGTTAACCATGGGGGGAGGAGGAGATAATACTATGGACTGTGCACCGCTCGAGGAAGTTTCACCTCATCGGGAAGCAAGAGACAGAAAAGCTAAGTTGCCAAAGTTTGAGCAATCATTTTTTAAATTTTTAAGTTATCTTCCTCGAACGATAGTACTTTGTATGGAAAACCCATGCGCAGAGGAACCAACTCGCCGGCGAGTCGCCCTTACTTTGTTTCGAGTCCGCTCAACAACTTAAGTGAGCTGCGGCTAGTCGCGACAAGGTTGTTTGTCGGAGGCGGCAACCTTGCCAGCAGGCTCGACGTTCGCACTCGGCCATGCAAAAAGTGCCCGCACCGACAAGCCCCCCAAATGCGTAAGGGAGAAACGTACAAAAGAAGGAGTCAAGTAGAGGAAATAACGTTGCATTGATCGCCTAAGATAGAGTATATTACAAAATAACTTGTCGCTGATCTAACAAAGTGTTCTAAACATGATCAGCAGCGACAAGGGAAAGATAAAGGTGGCGGCCTAGTCTACGCGGTCGCCCTCAATCCGCTTGATCTTGTTCACCTTGTCCACAATGGGTGCGACAAGGGCTTTGAGCTCCTCCACGTTGGCATCTGGCGTCAAGGATCTGAGGACGCTGTTAAGGTTGAGGCCCGGATTGCGGAAGGCCACCTTTATCAACACCTTCTCGAGGGCTCCTGCACAGATCTGGCGTGATTCCTCGGCCAGCTGCTGGGTCCTCTTCCGGAGTCGGCTGGAGGCCCGCCACCACGCCTTTGAAGAATAAGCTGAGTTTGGCGCCGGATTGGAGATGCTCGTCGGAGGAGTATGCAAGGTCCGCCATCCCCAGCTCCATCACTCGTTAGGTTGTCGGCGGCGGTGTCCACAAGACCTTGATCAGTCGATGCTCCACGCCTCTCCCTCAAGGTGCTGCGATGGAGGCAGCATTCGCCACAGCTCCTCCTTGGCCTTGATCGCCTCCAACAAGCCCACCTCCCGCTCTGGGCGCCTGGCCCAACGTCTGCGTCGAGTGGTCGGCTTCAGCTCAAGATCCGCCTTGGAATCCTTGGCGGCGTCGAGCTCCTTGCCTCTATCAGCAAGACGACTCTGCAGCTCGCCAAGAGTGTAGGCGTCCTTCTCGCGTTCACGCTTGAGCGTGGCAAGCTCTTCACCGCTCTTCTTGAGGCTGGCCTCCAGCTGTGCCACCTTCGCCTTCAGCTCTTCCTTGGCGGCCTCGGCGGCTGCGGCAGCATCCTTCGCTTCCTTAAGCGCCCCGCCAAGTGACTCCTCGCGCGTGGCAAGGTCTTCTTCATGGCTATCCAGGTTGACCTTCCGCTGCGCCAGCTCACTTTCCTGCTGGCGAAGCTTCTCAAAGAGCTAGCCGCTGCTCCTCTCACCATGGCCTTCTCAAGGATGAAGGCCGTGCGCTCTTCTGCAAGATGCCCCCGCGCTTCTGCTACGTCGCAGAGGGCTTCTTGGTTGGCGCTCCGGAGCTCTTCTGCGCGCTTCTCCATGTCCGCTCCCGCCCTCGTGACAAGTGCTTCCCGGGACTCCAATTTGGCCTGCCGGGCGCGGTAGAGCGACATCAGCTTCTTGAGCTTGCTCCTCCTCGAGACTTCGCCGCTGCTGCTTGGCGCGTCCACCAGCATCAGCCCAAAGGCGAGTAGCTCGCCGTCGAAGGTCTCTCCTCGACCGGGCGCCTGGAGCTCGGGTTCCTGGGGAGCTTGATGAAGACGCCGCCCGGCCTTCGGTAGGCACGGGCTGGGGCTCCTCGAACTGGCAGCAGCGTGGCGTGGGAATCGGCTGTCGGTGTGGCGCTTGGCGCTCCTGCGGCCTCGGGGCCGTCGGTCGATCGCCCGACCCTCGCCCGGCCTCTGCGTCGGCGGCAGCCTCGGTGGCCTCCTCGCCGACAGGCTCGTCGGCGACGGCCTCTTCTTCCACAACGAGGACCTCTTCTTCCTCGACGGGCGGCCTCGTCGGTGTTGCTGGCCTTCCTCCTGGCGGCCTCGACCTCCATCGGCTCAAGGCCGACGAAGAAAGAGCAGTCAAGCAATTGTTCAAAAAGAGAAACAAAAGAGAGAAAGCCCAAGGGAAATTTTCGTGTAAGGAAATTACCTGCAACGGGATCCGCAGTCATGGCCTCGACCGCTGGAGGGTCACTAGCGCCGTCCCTTGCCGGGGTAGCCTCCCTTGCCGGAGTGGCCTCCCTTGTCGGAGGGCGCTCCCTTGCCAGAGATTCCTCCCTTGGCGGCGTAGCGGCAGCAGACAAGATCTCGGGGGCGGCTTCCGAGCCCTCCTGATGAGGCTGCTCTGCTCGTACACAAGCAAATAATCAGAAATCAACGAAGAAGGGCCACCCCTGCACACCTAATAGTAAGAAGAAAACTGCACACTTACTCTGGGGGCTGTGCTGGGGACTGCTCTGAGGAAGGGTTGCCGGGTCCGGCAAGGGAGTCTCGGACGCGTCCCCTGTCGCCACGGGAGAATCGTCCTCAACGACGACCGTCGGGATCTTGGCCCTCTTCGACGCTCTCTGGGCCAGCGTCCTAAAAAGGAAAGAGTCCAGAACGAAGCAAATCAGATTCAAGATGAAGCAATAAAATTGAAGAAATACAAGCACAAATCTCAAGATCTTACTCTTCGCCTTCCTCCTCAGAACTGAGCGCGGAGAAGTCGAACTCCGGCTCGCCTCCGGTGCGACGAGGCGGGGGAGTGGGCTCTCTTGGCCGCTTGGCGGAGGCGTCGGTGGTGGCCTGAGAAGATCCCGCCCCAGTTGTCGCGGCAGTGTGGGGCGCTCCCGCGGCAACCTCGCTTGTCGCGGTGGAGCGCGTCGCGCGGCGCTGCTGCTGTGGGCCGGTCTGCCGCCCCGACTCATCTCCAGCCTTGCGGAGACGCCTCTTCGGCGGAGCCGGGGGCTCCGCTGGCGGCAAGTCGCTGGGTGGTGGAGAAGAAGCGCCCTCGGCGGGTCCACTCGACCCGGCCACGGGCTCGACAAGCTCGTCCTCGCTGACGACGTCCCCTCGCTCGGCAAGGCTTGCCGCCTTCGCAGCGTCCGCCTCCTCCACGGTGAACCCGAAGGCTCCAGCGGCAGCGGCTGCCGCCTCCTCCACCTGGTGGCAATCCGCGCCATCTCCTCGCCGGTGGTGTCGCGGGTGAGCCTTTTACGCTTTCGTCGGAGCGGATCGGCACTTCTTCTAAGTCATCGAAGAACTGCTGCACGACCTCGTCGGGGGGCTCCTGCCAGGTTGGAACGATCCCATGGGAATCGCACAACGGCATCATGGCGCGGATGCGGTCGAGCACCGAGTTGTTGCACAATGGGACGACCCCCCGCGGCAACCTAAACCACTCAGGGTGGTCGGGGTCGTTCTTGAACAGCTCGAGCAGCATCGTGTCCAGCTCCAAGACAGTGAAGTCCCAGTTTAGGCCCGGGCGCAACCTCATGATGTCTGCCGCATTCTGGAACTCCCAAGCAGGCCTCCTCCTCTCCTGCAAGGGGGCGATGCGGCGGCGAAGGAAATCTGCGCCAACTGCGCCTACGGTTAGCCCGGCAAGCCTGAGGCGCAAAATCTGAGTCACAGCTACCTTCAGCTTCGCATCCTCCGGCGCCAAGTTGCTCCAATCTCTGCCGCGCACTATTGGAGTTTGGCGCACGACGGTGAAGGGCTGCGGGTTCTCCTCTACGACCCAACACCAATTGGCTCTCCACTCCTCCCACTTGTTGCGGAACTGTCCTTCCAGGTAGGCCTCTTTCTTGCCGATCCTAGAGACCCAGGCTATCCCTCCGGCAAGTGGCTCTCCTCTCTCGACGCGGGGCACAAAGAAGTGGCGGAAGAGTGCCACGTTTGGCTGGACTCCGACAAAGTTTTCGCACAAATGCGCGAAAACTGCCATGGTCAAGACGGCGTTGGGGGTGAAATCAAGGAGGCGGAGGCTAAACGTGTTCATGATGTCGCAGAAGAACTCGGAAAAGGGCGGGCAAAGCCCGCAATAGAAGAAAAGGGCGAAAAAGGGGTACCCTGTTGGTGCCAAATCAGAGGCGGAGGCGGGGAGTACCCTCGTGCGCGGATGCGCACGCGTCTCCGTCGACCAGAAAAGGTAGAAGACGTCCCGCAGCTCCCTTGCGCCGAGCTGCGGGAAGATGGCCCGCTCGTTGCGCAGCGCCGCGAGCCGGTGCGCCTCGGCCGACTTGACGCCATTATCCTTGTCGGCTTTCGGAGCCATGGCGAGGGCGGCGGAGGAGGCCGACGGCGGTGAGCGTGCTTGTGGCGAAAGGGGGCGGGGCGCTGCTCTCTTCACAACGGAGAAGAAGAGGGGAGCGGCGGTGGTTTTCTTGACAAGACAGCAATGGCAGGAGTGGGCGGCCTGCCTCTGTTTCCTCCGCTTATAAAGAGGGGGGACGGGCGGACGTTCCGCTTATACTAATAAAGAAACCCCCCACGACCGCGCCCACGATCTCTCGCACGACGCCACGTCCGGTGCGTGCCGTTAGTGGGGATCGTGGTGGGTCCGGGGCGAAGTTGCGGCGTGGTCGAGGCCGCGTGTGTCCGTGCACAGTTTTGGGCCTGGCCCGACAAGCGCTTCGGCACCGTGTCGCCCAGTTCGGGGCTCCTGTCGGTGTGTACTAGAGTAGGGGTACCCTAGTATCCCATACTGCGTGCCTGACATAGCCAGACACCAGCGGTGGTTTGCCTCGTCACCGCTAAGATCCTCCGTGGCTCCTTTGGAGCCATTCAAGAACAAAGTATTTGATTAAGAAGACAAGGCCCCGACAAGAGGAGCTTGTCGGGAAGGCCACTCAAGGCATGCAGAAGACAAGGCCCCGCAAGAGGAGCTTGCCGGAAGGCCCGGAGAGCGCGACAAGCCTCCGGACGCGACAAGGATTCGTCACGCGGTAAGGCGCTTTGCCGCTGCAAGCAACCTCTCTCCATCTCCGCTCCAGCTCATCCAGCGACGTGTCGCCATGGGGCCGCTCCATGGGCGCTGCGGTCGAGAGGCTGTGCAGCCAGCGGAGAGCAGCGATAAGCGGCGCTGACAAGCTTGCCATCGTGGCGAAGCGGAGACGCACTGACGGTCTCTGTTGCCTGTTTGTGCGACAATCGACGGGCATTTATTGCTTTTGTCCCTTGCCGTCGAGTTAGGTATTTTGCACTGTATAATCGCTCGAGTAGGTGTACCAACTCCTATTTTTACATTTGTACCCCCGCCTATGTTGCCACCTTTCGGAGACCCCTTGAGCATATAAAAGGAGGCCCATGCGCAACGTAGAAAGGGTTCGGCTCGTTCGACTTACTCGAGACCAGAGACACTCACGCTAGGTTTTGTAGCTTGCATTGCTCCCTAGCAAGAACACAATACATCAAACAAGCAGCAGTAGGAGTTTTATCTCTCCGGAGAGCTCCGAAGCTAGGTAAACTGCTCGTGTGCCTCGCCTCGATCCGCTCTTCGTGCGATCTCCGCCCCCCTCCGAACCACAAGGGGCCTGTTCCGCCGGCCCCATAGGTGTCCGTGGGTACGATCAGCCTCCCCGACAATAAGGAGTGGAAAGAGCCTAAGATTGGGGATTCCCAAGGCAACCCAAGGTAATATTCAAGGATAACCAAGGGCCTAAGCTTGGGGATGCCTCGGAAGTATTCCACTCTTTCGTCTTCGTTCATCGATAACTTTACTTGGAGCTATATTTTTATTCACCACATGATATGTGTTTTGCTTGGAGCATCATGTAATTTTATTTAGCTTTGCTTTCTGTTTGAATACAATAACAAGATATGAAATTATTAAATGGGAGAGTCTTCACATAGTTGTATAATTATTCGACTACTCATTGATCTTCACTTATATCTTTCGGAGTAGTTTGTCATTTGCTCTAGTACTTCACTTATATCTTTTAGAGCACGGTGGTGGATTTATTTTGTAGAAATTAATGAACTCTCATGCTTCACTTAGATTATTTTGAGAGTCTTAAATAGCATGGTAATTTGCTTAAATAATCCTAATATGCTAAACATACAAGATTTGTAAGAATTCTTATGAGTGTGTTGAATACTAAGAAAAGTTTGATGCTTGATAATTGTTTTGAGATATGAAGATGGTGATATTAGAGTCATGCTAGTTGAGTAGTTGTCAATTTGAGAGATACTTGTGTTAAAGTTTGTGATTCCGTAGCATGCACGTTATGGTGAACCGTTATGTGATGAAGTCGGAGCATGATTTATTTATTGATTGTCTTCCTTATGAGTGGCGGTCGGGGACGGCGATGGTCTTTTTCCTACCAATCGATCCCCCTAGGAGCATGCGCGTAATACTTTGCTTTGATAACTTCTAGATTTTTGCAATAAGTATATGAGTTCTTTATGACTAATGTTGAGTCCATGGATTATACGCACTTTTTCCCATCCTTCCACCATTGCTAGCCTCTCTAATACCGCGCACCTTTCGCCGGTATCATACACCCACCATATACCTTCCTCAAAACAGCCACCATACCTACCTATCATGACATTTCCATAGCCATTCCGAGATATATTTCCATGCAACTTTCCACCGTTCCGTTTATTATGACATGCTCCATCATTGTCATATTGCTTTGCATGATCATGTAGTTGGCATCGTATTTGTGGCAAAGCCCTGCTCATAATTCTTTCATACATGTCACTCTTGATTCATTGCATATCCGGTACATCACCGGAGGCATTCATATAGAGTCATATTTTGTTCTAAGTATCGAGTTGTAATTCTTGAGTTGTAAGAAAATAAAAGTGTGATGATCATCATTATTAGAGCATTGTCCCAGTGAGGAAAGGATGATGGAGACTATGATTCCCCCACAAGTCGGGATGAGACTCCGGAAGAAAAATAAAAAATAAAAAAAAGAGGCCATAAAAAAGAGAAAAGGCCCAAATAAAAAAAATAAAAAAAAACAAAAAAAAATGAGAGAAAAAGAGAGAAGGGACAATGCTACTATCCTCTTACCACACTTGTGCTTCAAAGTAGCACCACCATGATCTTCGTGATAGAGAGTCTCCTATGTTGTCACTTTCATATACTAGTGGGAATTTTCATTATAGAACTTGGCTTGTATATTCCAATGATGGGCTTCCTCAAAGTGCCCTAGGTCTTTGTGAGTAAGCAAGTTGGATGCACACCCACTGTCGTGGAATTGTCACGGCAGATGTCCTCTTGCAAGGACTTGATCGTGGAGCCATCGCAACTAGGAAGCTTAAAGGGGTTAATAGGGACAAAGGACACGAGAGGTTTTACTAGTTCGGCCCCTTACGGTGAATATAAGGCCTACGTGTAGTTGGTTTGGTATTGCTTGAGGTTTCGATGACCTGGGAGCGAGATACGCTATGCCCGGTTCTCGATTGGTTGTTTCTTTTTCTAAGCCGCCGGCGGGTCGTCCCCTTATATACACGGGTTGATGCCCTGCGGCTTACAGAGTCCCGGACGGCTCATAAACAGTGTCCGGCTCGGTGACTAGTCAAGTCTACCTTATGATACAAGTCACGCCATTACGGCGGTTTACTACAACAGGCCTTAAGTCGCTTGTGGGCCTTAGGCCCCTTGTTGAGACGCCATCTTCATGCTCGGACTTGGGCTTCTGTCTGGTAACTCTTTACGTAACCTGGCCCCTCCTGGGCGGCTAAACAAATAGTTATATCCCCAACATTAGGCCCCAGATTGATTTGAACCTGTTCATGTCAATCTTAAAAAATATATTTAAAGAATAAATCTTCAGTCTACTGACTATCCAAAGGGTTTTCTTTAACCTGCCATAACGTCATCTTCTGGATCTGTCTTAACCCGGCGTGACGTCATCCTTTCCTTAATTCATTTTCTATTCCATCGTATCCTTCAACAGATCTCTGCTTTTATTTATTGTGCCCAAAATCGAGGCGTCGGGGCCGCTGGATAGTAATTCTTATCTCCTTGTTTCCCGCGCCGTCTCGGTTATCTTCTCCCTATAAATAGGCGCGACTTTAGGTCTTTCATTCTTCTCCTTCCAGTCGTCTTCTTCCACTCTTCTCTATCACTCAAGATCCGCCGCCGCCGCCGTCAAACCCCTCGTCTTCATCAACTCAGGTCGCTGCATCAGCCTGACTCGGACCAGAAATCGACGGCGAACCTCCGCAGCTCGAGTTCATCCGTGAGTTCCTCTCCTTTCCTTTCTTTAGATCTGCATCAGAACTTTCCTGAGTTCGTCGGCGTTCATCACCGCCCGACGCAAACCCTTGCTAGCTTGCACCTCCACAGCCTACTTAGATCGTAAAAAACCGTGCGTAACTGCTGCGGTAGTTGGTTGTGTTGATCTTGCATAAAAAACAGATCTCATCTCCCTTGTTTGGGAACTTTCTTCGAGTGCGTGAACTTCTCTGCTCTGTTTTAGGTCTAGAAAAAATTTCTTTCAGAACAATAATTTGATCCAAAATAATAGTTGTCATCTGTGAAACTTGTTTCTATCACCCGGAAAGCTTCTTCTGGTAAATGCCCTTAAACACAACTGTCAAGGTTTCCGGTTTAAATAAGTGATCTTGAGCTGTAATCCTTGCCGTCTTCTCATGACTTTAAAAATTATGAATCGCTCTTGATGTTTGTAGCGGCTTAAATATTGTTGCACAATCACCCTTATATCATTAGTCCCCTTCATAAGCCGCAACCTTCAGTAATTTGGATATTTTCCTCCCGGGTTAAAATTTGAACCGGAACTTCTTATTTTGTAATAGGCCAACTGTTGTCTTGGCACCTGAGGCGGCAAAAGCTCCTGTAACCTGCAACTGGGTCCCATCCACAGTCACTAAGAGTAAACTGGCCGAATTTGTGAAGTCTGGCCATCTGCCAAAAAAGGAGGTCATGTCTTATCGTGTTCCTGACCCATCCGAAGAAAAGCCTCAACCAAAAGACGGGGAAGTGATAGCTTTCACAGATCACATGAACCAGGGATTTGCCCCTCCCGGCTCAAAAAATTTCAGAGAAGTTCTGAATTTCTTTGACCTGAGACCTCAAGACAACGGGCCCAATTCCGTGTCAAATCTCTGCAATTTTCAAGTTTTCTGCGAAGTGTACCTGGGAGAAGAACCAAATATGCTTTTGTTCAGAGAACTTTTTTATTTGAACCGGCAAAACGAACGTGCGAACGGGCCTAGTCTTGAACTTGGCGGCATCTCCATCCAGCGGCGAAGAGATTGTCTTTTCCCTTATGCTGAGCTGCCAAGTCACCCGAAAGATCGGAACGAGACATGGTTCTATTGCCAAGATATATCACCGGTGATGAGAAGCCACGCCCGGCTTTTCGCGCCTGCGTCCTCAATCCAATCATCCACCGGCAGATAAGTTATCCGGTGTTGAACGCCTGCCTCTCAACCCCACCATCAAGAAGATCAAAGCTCTTCTAGGAACGGTTTAAATGGCATCGACCGTTCGAGTCTGGGTCACTGGCGGATACTACCATTAAGCCGCCGCTCCGGCTTAATGTGTACTTATACAGGTGAAAAAGATGACTCGATGCGTCATAGCTCTGATGATTTATCAGACGATGCAGTAGATGCTACAGTCCAATCTCTGTTGAAGGAAGGCACTGTAACCAGTAATGCCTTCGGCTTACTTCCCTTCTGTAAGAAGAACCCGGCTCCTGCGGTAAGTTACTAGTCTTCACAAATACTCTTTTATATGTTACCTTCTTATACTTATGATTCTTTATCTGTTTCCACAGGCCGGTGATGATTTCTGGAAGGTCAAGTATGACCATGAGGCTGCTAAACAGGCCAGGGCGGCCAAGAAGACTGAAAGAAAAGCCGCCAGGACGGGCACCTCTAAGAAGAAGAAACCCAGCGCCTCTGATATGTTTAAATTGGATGACTCTTCTTCAGATGAGGAAGAGGTAATCTTTTTCAATTTTCTTTAACTCCTTTGCCATTACCTTGCTGACATTTGATCCTTTCAGGAGGATACTGGAAACAGTCAAGCAGCTGGCGAAGAGGTAACTATAATTTCCTCCGACTTAGAGCCTTTCCCAACACAAAAAATCCGAAGGGTGACCCGGAAAGTAAGGTTTTCACACCCTCTAGCTTACCAAGATCCTCAATTTCTTTTGAAGCAACAACAATTTGAGAACCGGAGGCAAACTCGGGCCACTCAAGACGCAGAACTCTCCTCCGGCTTACCCGATATAACCAGGAAGCACCGGACTGAGTTTATCTCCAATTCACATTCTGCTTTTCCTTTGGCGGGTCTAATTCGCCGACCCCTCAATTCATCTGACTCAAATTATCAGGATACCTCTCCGTCTTCCGTAGTCGATGCAATCAAACATGCCGCTTTTAAAATAGCTCCTGCATCGCCACCTTTCTTACTTTAAGTTTTTCCATACTTATTCGTTGGTACTCATCCTTCCACTTTGACCGACAGCCCGCAAGTGAAGCCTAGCAAGAAGGTCAAAAGAATAATTTGTCCCGAGACCGGTGGTCACTGAACCGGCAATTGACTCATCCGTTCCTGATAGCTCCACTCATCAGCCACCGCCTGAACCGGCTTTTGATATTCCGGTGTCAACCTCTGACCCGCCTGCAGAAGACGTTGTCCACGATTCTGATAAACCGACAACTCCTAGCCCGGTCAAGACGACTGAACCAGAAGTTGAATTTCTAAAAAGCCAATACGTTGACCCGGCCAGCCTCATCGCCCTTGCTCGATGTAATCGCCAAGGAGGAGTTTGCCCAACGTCGTAAAACCAAATAGGACATCACTGATTATACTCACCTAAGCATTGGTGATATAGTCTCGGGCTATCTGAACCAAGTGCACAATAGCCGTGACCTGGAAATTGACATGGTGAAGCAAATACAACATAGATCTGAGGTATAACTTTAACTTTTTCTTGAACCTTACTTACTGTATCAGCCCCCAAGTCTATTGCTTATGAATGAATATGATGTAGACTTAGAAATCTACTTACTGTTTAGTTTTGTCCGGCTTAAATTGAATATATTTAACCCGGTGATAGCATGAAACTTTGAATTTGGGTTACACATTAGCCCCCAAGTGTCAAGTGCCTTTACTTGTAAAGTGCTTGGGACTTAATATACATGACCCGGTAAAATAGGTTAAGAAATTCTTTAAGCATACATTAGCCTCCAAGTGCCAAGTATCTTTACTTGTAAAGTGTTTGGGACTTCAATGTAATTTTATCGTGATTCTTACCATAACCTAATGTCGATGCAGGCCACCATAAGTCAATTTGAGGCGGAGATTGCTGATCTGAAGAGTCAGCTGAAAACCCAAGAGCTTGAAGCTCAGAAAGCCAACTCCAAGTTTGAATTCAGTGTCTCCGAACAAGAGAAACTAAAGAAAAAATTTGAATCGGAGAAGAAAACTTGGGTTGAGGAGAGGGCTTCACTGGTGACTCGGGCTAAAACAACAGAGGCATCTCTTGCCGAGGCAACCATCGAGCTGTCCGGCTTAAAGCGCTAGATATCTCAAATGGTCTCAGCAATCTTCGGTAAGTTACTATATATAACTGTGAATATCACAATGGTTCCTTTGATGTCTATTTTAATTGTTAACTCCGGCTCACCTTATATGTATAAACGCAGGCCCCAGGAGCACGAACCTCAAGCAAAATATGCTGGTCAAGCTTAAGGCGGTATACACTCTGGTGGAACAACTATACACCGGTCACAACGCGTTTTAGCCGTTGTGGCTTTATCAAATGATGCTCCGTATCTCCGCAAGATGTACTCAAGCGGCTTGCCGTGTTACCTCAACGGATTCAGGAGTTAAGGCGAGCATCTGGTAGAGCCGGGGCCATAGCCGCCTTAAGCCGGGCCAAAGCATTGGCTCCAGAGCTAGACTTAAGCGATGTTGCTCTTGGATACCCCAGCTTAAAGGAGGACGGCTCTGCATTCAGTCAATCAGACTTCACCACCTGTGTGAGAGTCGTACGTCCTGTGGCCACCATCATCGACAACGATATTGATCTTACAAAGTACCAGCCGGGTTATGACAACGAGAACCGGAGGATTCCAACTCCGCATTGTGATGATGTCAGCCTGATCCCTCCAACTCGTAAGCATACCTTTGCTCCTGAAGTTGACCCGGCCAGTTTATTAAATGATGAAGCTAAATTTGAAGCCTTAAGCGGCATTGACTGGACCTCGTCAACCTTCCAGGACAAAACAACCGAAGGAGAGGCGGGGAAGGATAACCCGGAGTCATCAGGCCAGCCGAAGGAATGAGCCGCCAGATGTGTTATGATTTTTGCCAAACAATGCTTCACTTACTTTAGACTCGGGGAGTCTTGTAATAGGATAGAGAAAACTCCTTAACTCTGTCATGCCTTCGTGCATGTTTTGCGGTGCTTAACAATGTCTCAATCCGCCAGCAATGTACACTGCAGGCTTGCTTGAATCATCCAAAAGCTTTCTGCTTTACTCTGTGTATAAAACAAAAACTTCCTTTGGCATCTCATCACATCCGGGGTCATGTAAGATAACATTAATCCGGAGTAGGAACCAAAACATCATAAGTATCAACCGGTTTAAGGCGTACCTTACTGGCTTACTTGATCCCCAAAAGCAGTATGCTTATACTTAACGTGCGAAAATTGGAACATATAATGTTTACCTGGTCCTTAGTATTATATAATCTTATAGACTAATGTTAAACAGATTTTCAAAGGCTTCTGATTAGAAAACGATCAGTAGAACCGTTCGCAGAGGGTTAAGCTAAGATTCGGATACGATCATATAGCCCCCAATGGCTTTGGCGATGCCGATCAAATGGGTATCGGCTACTATGTTCTCTTTGGTTCGAATATGACCTATGTTTGAACAGGAAGGCCCCAAGTGACCATGAGAGTTGTTTAATGACGCTGATTCGAATACGATCCACGTCAGACCCAAAGAGGTTAAGCTATGATTCAAATATGATCAAGAAGCCCCCAAGTGGGTTCGGCAGTGTGCCAATCAATTGGGTATCGACAGCTATGTTCTCTTTGGTTCGAATACGACCTATATTTGAACAGGAAGCCTCCAAATGACCATGGCTTGATTCAGATATGATCATAAGCCGGACCAAAGGGAAAACCGGATTCAGATATGATCCGCTCCCTGTTAGTCGTTTCCATCACCTGGTAAAGAAGACACATAAACCTTGTAGGATGGAAAAGAAAGAGGTCCTGCTTTATTGCTTTATATAATATATACATTGCTAAAAAAGGAAAGATAAATATACTCTGAAATCCAGCGGCTTAAGTATAGTAGGGCCGGAGATGCGCTATGTTCCACGGCCGGCGGGTCTCCTCCTCCGACTTACCTGAGTCTTTGTGCTCTCAAACATCGATGAGGTAATATGACCCGTTGTTCAGATTCTTGCTGACCACGAAAGGTCCTTCCCAAGGAGGGGACAACTTGTGCATATCAGTTTGATCCTGGATGAGCCGGAGCACTAAATCACCTTCCTGGAAAGTTCTGCTTCTAACCCGGCGGTTGTGATAACGGCGCAGGTCTTGCTGGTAAATCGCCAAGCGGGCTATGGCCAAGTCTCGCTCTTCATCCAACAAGTCAAGTGCATCCTGTCGAGCTTTTTCGTTATTAGCCTCAACGTAAGCCGCCACCCGGGGTGAATCATGCCGGATGTCACTTGGCAGAACCGCCTCTGCTCCGTACACCATGAAGAAAGGTGTATAACCAGTAGACCTGTTAGGCGTTGTGTTGATGCTCCATAGCACAGAAGGTAATTCCTCCACCCAACAACCCGGAGTTCGCTGTAAAGGAACTAAGAGCCGGGGTTTGATACCTTTCAAGATCTCTTGATTAGCTCTTTCTGCCTGACCATTAGACTAGGGGTGAGCAACAGCCGAAACATCAAGCCGGATGTGCTCTTGTTGACAGAACTCTTCCATGGCACCCTTAGAGAGATTAGTGCCATTATCAGTTATAATACTGTGCGGAAAACCAAAACGAAAGATCACCTTTTTGATGAACTGAACCGCCGTGGCTGCATCACACTTACTGACCGGCTCTGCTTCAACCCACTTGGTGAATTTATCCACTGCTACCAACAGGTGTGTCTTCTTATCTTTAGACCTTTTGAAAGGTCCAACCATATCAAGCCCCCAGACTGCAAACGGCCAAGTAATTGGAATCATCCTCAATTCTTGAGCCGGCACATAAGCTCATCGTGAGAATTTTTGACATCCGTCAGACGGTCTTGACCAGATCCTCCGCATCAAGATGAGCCGTCGACCAATAAAAACCATGACGAAAAGCCTTGGCTACCAGAGACTTTGAACCGCATGATGACCGCAATCACCTTCATGAATCTCACGAAGTATCTCCACGACCCTCCGTAGGTGACACACAACGCTGAAACGCCCCAGTGACGCTGCGGTGATGCAACTCGCCATGAACAATTGTCATGGATTTGGACCGCCTGACGATTTGTCTTGCCAAGGTCTCATCCTCAGGCAATTCTTCCCGGATCATATAGGCTAAGTATGGGACCGTCCAGTCCGGGATGGCATGGAGAGCCGCCACCAGCTGCGCCTCCGGGTTTGGTACTGCAAGTTCTTCCTCTGTAGGCACTCTGACAGAAGGGTTATGCAAAATGTCAAGAAAAGTATTAGGCGGCACCGTCTTACGCTGAGATCCCAACCGGCTTAAAGCATCAGCCGCCTCATTCTTCCTTTGATCAATGTGCTCTACTTGATAACCTTTGAAGTGCCCAACCACCGCATCAACCTCACGACGATAAGCCGCAATGAGGGGATCCTTAGAATCCCATGTGCCTGACACTTGTTGAGCAACGAGGTCTGAATCGCCCAAGCATCTTACCCGGCTCAAATTCGTATCTTTGGCCATCCGGAGGCCATGGAGTAAAGCCTCATATTCAGCTGCATTGTTAGTACAGGGAAACATAAGCTGGAGCACATAACGAAATTTGTCACCTCGGGGGGAAGTTAAAATAACCCCAGCCCCCGAGCCCTCCAACTGCCTGGACTCATCGAAGTGAATAGTCCAATACGTGTTATCCGGCTTCTCCTCTGGTGCCTGCAACTCCGTCCAATCATTGATAAAGTCCACTAGGGCTTGAGATTTGATAGCTGTGCATGGCATATACTTCAAACCGTGAGGCCCAAGCTCGATGGCCCACTTGGCAACTCGTCCCGTGGCTTCCGTATTCTGGATGATGTCTCCCAAGGGGGCTGAACTTACCACAGTTATAGGATGACCCAGGAAGTACTGTTTTAGCTTCGGCCGCCATGAACACCCCATAAACCAGTTTCTGCCAATGTAGATACCTTTGCTTGGACTCTATGAGCACCTCACTGATGTAATAAACCGGCCGCTAAACCGGATGCTCCTTGCCATTCTCCTTACGCTCCACCACAATAGCCACACTAACAGCACGTGAGTTAGCAACAACATACAATAGCAATGGCTCTTTATCAATCGGAGCTGCGAGAACCGGTGGCTCAGCCAACTGTCTCTTTAAATCTTCAAAAGCAGCATCAGCAGCCTCACTCCAGACAAAGGTGTATGTTTTCTTCATCATCTGATACAACGGTAAAACCTTCTCCCCTAGCCGGCTTATGAATCGGCTTAAAGCAGCAACGCGACCCGCCAGTCGCTGAACATCATTGATGCACGCCGGCTTAGCCAGAGAGGTAATCGCCTTGATCTTCTCTGGGTTAGCTTCAATGCCCTGTTTGAGACCAGGAATCCCAAAAGTTTGCTGCAGTACGCCTAACACGCACTTGTCTGGGTTAAGCATCATCTTGTAAACCCGGAGATTATCAAAGGTTTCCTTTAAATCGGAGATCAAGGTTTCCTTCTCTCTGGATTTCACCACAATGTCATCCACATAAGCATGAACATTGCGCCCAATCTGATTGTGAAGACAATTCTGCACACACCGCTGATAAGTCGCCTGGGCACTCTTGAGCCCAAACGGCATAGACACATAGCAGAAGGCTCCAAATGGAGTAATGAAAGCCGTCTTCTCCTGGTCCTTAACTGCCATCTTGATCTGATGATAACCAGAGTAAGCATCCAAAAAGCTCAAACGCTCGCAACCCGCCGTAGCATCAATGATTTGATCAATACGGGGTAAAGCAAAGGGATCAGCCGGACAAGCCTTATTTAAGTCCGTGTAATCCACACACATCCGCCAGGTGCCATTCTTCTTGAGCACAAGCACCGGGTTAGCCAACCACTCCGGTGAAAACTTCCACGATGAACCCTGCCGCTAAGAGCCGAGCGACCTCTTCCCCTATAGCCTTTCGCCTTTCCTCATTGAACCGCTGGAGAAACTGCCTGGCCGGCTTATACTTTGGATCAATATTAAGAGTGTGCTCAGTGAGTTCTCTCGGGACACCCGGCATGTCAGAAGGTTTCCATGCAAAGATGTCCCGGTTCTCACAGATGAACTCGATGAGCGCCCTTTCCTATTTGGGATCCAAATTGGTACTGATGCTGAACTTCTTGGAAGAGTCACCTGGAGTGAAGTCAACCAGTTTTGTCTCGGCGGCCGACTTAAATTTCAAAGCCGAGTCTTGCTCTATGGTTGGCTTCTTCAAAGAGGTCTCATCTGCCGGGTCAACATTAGTTTGATAAAACTTCAGCTCCTTTCAGCACAAACGGATTCAGCATAACCCGCATCTCCTTCCTCGCACTCCAAGGCCACTTTTCGACTCCCATGCACAGTGATGGTGCCCTTGTAACCCGGCATCTTGAGCTGCAGATAAACATAACACGGCCGTGCCATAAACTTGGCATAAGCCGGCCGTCCAAACAGAGCATGATACGAGCTTCTGATTTTGACTACCTCAAACGTCAGCTTCTCAGCCCTGGAGTCGTATTCGTCTCCAAAAGCCACTTCCAGCTCGATCTTTCCAACAGGATATGCCGACTTACCGGGTACCACCCCATGGAAAACAGTGTTGGACGTTCTCAAGTCCTTATAAGTGAGACCCATACGGCGAAAGGTCTCATAATAGAGAATATTGATGCTGCTTCCGCCATCCATGAGCACCTTAGTGAATTTATATCCACCAACCTGAGGGGCCACCACCAAGGCTAACTAACCCGGGTTATCAACCCGGGGGGGGGGGGTGATCTTCTCTATTCCAAATGATAGGCTGTTCTGACCACCTCAGATAACGGGGAACCGCCGGTTCAACTGAATTCACAGCCCTTTTATGAACCTTCTGGTCACGTTTACATAAGTTAGTGGTAAACACATGGTATTGCCTACCATTTAACTGTTTTGGATGGCTCTGATAACCTGACTGCTGCTGCTGTCCTCCTTGACCGGACTGCTGCTGATTATGGCCACCTTGACCACCTTGAAAACCGGAACTTGAGCCGCCACCCGGGCCATGGAAACCACCTGCTCCTGAACCACCGCCTGATCCGTGATTGCCATCAAACATGTTTGAATTCTTGAAAGCTTTCATGATCGCGTGATCTTTCCGTAAGTGGGTGGCAGGATTTTCCCGAGTACCGTGTCTTGGACAAGGCTCATTCAGAAGCTGCTCAAGAGATGGACCTGAGCCACCAGATCGAGGAGGTCCTCTCCCCTTACGCTTCTTGTTGTTACCTTGAGCATTAGCATTGGCAACGAACGCCGGGTTACCGTCCGGCTTACGCTTGTTACCACCCTGACTTACCGGCTGTTGCTGCTGACCCTTTCCGTTGCCGTTCTTCTTTCCCTTCCCTGTCTTTTCCTCCTCAGACACGGGATCATCAGTAGTATCAGAGTCGGCATATTTAACCAAAGCCGCCATCAGCGTACCCATGTCATTGCAATCACGCTTAAGGCGCCTACCGCTTCAGCCGCACAAAAGCGACAATTCGATGGAGCATAAGTATCATGAGAGTCAGCATCCATCTTATCGAGATGAATGTATTATTTCTTTGACCGGCGCACCCAATGAGTTGTGGACTCACCCTCCTCCTTCTTACTGATTGGTCAAGTCCACAATGGACATAGATTGCTTCCAAGTATCCTTAAAGTTACGGATAAACCGGCCTTTAACTCGGCCCATGAACTGATGGAATTGGGAGGCAAGCTTTTCAACCAAGTTCGGGCGTTCCATCTAACATCATGGTGAAATACTTAGCCATTGCCGCGTCGCTGACTTCCAATAATTCCATGGCCATCTCGTAACTTTCAATCCATGCCCCCGGCTGTAAGTCGGCCGTGTAATTCGGCACCTTTCGAGGACCCTTGAAATCCTTGGGCAGACGCACATCTCACAGAGCCGGCACCAGACAAGGGACACCGCCGGTTCTAGTGGCCACCCCTGCTCCAACAGAAGTCATTGGATACTCTAGGAAACCATCATACGCCGTCTGCTGAGCCGCTAATTGAGCCGCCCGTTCATCCTCCTGACGCAATCGATCCTGCACCGGGTTATAGCCGCCGGGTTGGTTGCAACGCTGGGCATTACTTGAAAAAGCCTCTGACTCCATGTGTCTGCTGTAACTCGGACTCCGGTTTGGTCGAGGTGCTACCCAAGGCTGAGGAGTGGAATGAATCTTGTCCCTGCTGTAAGAATAGGCCTCTTGCTGTGCCAAGGCCGTCTGAAGAAGCTCCCTAACCCTCCGGGTTTCCACCACCGCCGGGTCGTCACCATCCACTGGAAGAGCCGCCAGACGCTACCGATCTTGCTATCGATTCTCCATGGGGTTGGAAAAAGTGGCCGGAGGTGTTGGTATGTATCGGGGTGGGGCCATGCTCCTGAAGAGGTGCCGTCTCTCGAGGCTGAACCGCTCTCTGCTTGTGTGTCATAAATTGATTGGCTTCGGGCGGATTGCTAGGACCAGCTCTGGGTGTCGTGAAAAGATTTCGAGAATCGTAAACTGGAGGCATACGGGACTGGGTTTTCTGATGTCTCCTTCTCATCACCTCATTGGATGCATTTAGACTCATGTTAAGCTGGAAAGCCTCTGACTGGAGTCGCTGCGCCCGTGCATCTAAAGCCGCCCGCTCCGCAGCTAGCCTGGTGTTCTCAGCCGCTAAGGCCTCCTTGGCCTGAGCTATCTCCTCACGCACCTTTGCCACCTCCGCGTTATGCTCATCTGGATTTGCAGGAATAATCATGGAGGTTAACAAAGCCGTCAACTTGTCAATAAGATCTATCAAGACTGAGCCGGCGTGGCGCTGGGCCTCCTGCCCCGCCGCTCCTAACCCGGACGTTATTCTTGTCGCAGCCTGCCGAAGTTCTGGTCGGGTTGGGTACCAGCCATGAAGACTCCTGCCCAGCTTGGCGGCTCATAGCAATCTGGAACGCTAGAGTCATCAGAACAGCCCCCTAGCATGCCTTCTTGGACCTGATACAGAGAATCTGTTGAGCCGGAGGACGAATCATCATCTGACGGGACGACCATCTCTTCGCCATCTCTAGATCCTTCCGAAAGTGCCTCTCCATGAATACAGCCCAGAAAGGCACGCTTCATCACAGGTTGAATCTGAGCGGGTCTCGCACGCTGAGCCGTCTCAATGAGGTCGGTACAGCTGTCCGGCTCTGGCCCGGCTCACCGATCCGGCCGATGAAGACATGAATTCCGCCAAAGGGGACCCGGACCGTACTCAATTGAGTCGGCCTCGGGCCCCAGCCTTCGTTGTCGATGTAGATCTTGCCGCGATGACTCTTGGTCATCCGGCCTACTGCGTATCCCTTGAGCCCTTTGAAGCTTCCGTTCAAGAACTCAAATCCACCATGCGCTGGCCCCACGGTGGGCGCCAACTATCGTGGAATTGTCACGGCAGATGTCCTCTTGCAAGGACTTGATCGTGGAGCCATCGCAACTAGGAAGCTTAAAGGGGTTAATCGGGACAAAGGACACGAGAGGTTTTACTAGTTCGGCCCCTTACGGTGAAGGTAAGGCCTTTGGTATTGCTTGAGGTTTCGATGACCAAGGAGCGAGATACGCTATGCCCGGTTCTCGATTGGTTGTTTCTTTTTCTAAGCCGCCGGCGGGTCGTCCCCTTATATACACGGGTTGATGCCCTGCGGCTTACGGAGTCCCGACCGGCTCATAAACAGTGTTCGGCTCGGTGACTAGTCAAGTCTACCTTATGATACAAGTCACGCCATTATGTCGGTTTACTACAACGGGCCTTAAGTCGCATGTGGGCCTTAGGCCCCTTGTTGAGACGCCATCTTCATGCTTGGACTTGGGCTTCTGTCTGGTAACTCTTTACGTAACCCGGCCCCTCCTGGGCGGCTTACACAAATAGTTATATCCCCAACACCCACTTAGTTTCTTTTGTTGAGCTTTCATATATTTATAGCTCTAGTGCATCCGTTGCATGGCAATCCCTACTCACTCACATTGATATCTATTAATGGGCATCTCCATAGCCCGTTGATACACCTAGTTGATGTGAGACTATCTTCTCCCTTTTTGTCTTCTCCACAACCACCCTTCTATTCCACCCATAGTGCTATATCCATGGCTCACGCTCATGTATTGCGTGAAGATTCAAAAAGTTTTGAGAATGTCAAAAGTATGAAACAATTGCTTGGCTTGTCATCGGGGTTGTGCATGATTTAAATACTTTGTGTGGTGAAGATAGAGCATAGCCGGACTATATGATTTTGTAGGGATAACTTTCTTTGGCCATGTTATTTTGAGAAGACATGATTGCTTTGTTAGTATGCTTTAAGTATTATTATTTTTATGTCAATATTAAACTTTTGTCTTGAATCTTTCGGATCTGAATATTCATACCACAATTAAGAAGAGTTACATTGAAATTATGCCAACTAGCATTCCACATCAAAAATTATCTTTTTTTATCATTTACCTACTCGAGGATGAGCAGGAATTAAGCCTGGGGATGCTTGATACGTCTCTAACGTATCTATAATTTTTTATTGCTCCATGCTATATTATCAACTGTTTTGGGCAATATTGGGCTTTATTATACACTTTTATATTACTTTTGCGACTAACCTATTAACCGGAGGCCCAGCCCATATTGTTGTTTTATTGCCTGTTTCAGTATTTCGAGGAAAAGGAATATCAAACGGAGTCCAAACTGAATGAAACCTTGACAACGTGATTTTTGGAAGATTATCATCCTGGAGACTTGGAGTTTATGTCAGAAGATACTCGAGGACCCCTCGAGCACCCCCCGACCCTACTGGGTGCGCCCCCTGTCTTGTGGACCCCTCGAGCACCCCCCGACCGACTTCTTTCGCCTATATATTCCCTCGTACCCTAAAAACGTAGAATATCAAGATAGATCGGGAGTTTCGCCGCCGCAAGCCTCTGTAGCCACCAAAACCCTCTCGGGAGCCT
Source organism: Aegilops bicornis (assembly GCA_021605145.1). Lineage (NCBI taxonomy): Eukaryota > Viridiplantae > Streptophyta > Magnoliopsida > Poales > Poaceae > Aegilops > Aegilops bicornis. The sequence continues at coordinate 642,671,765 of CM038669.1, forward strand.
GTTCCAGCACCCTGCCGGAGGGGGAACCCATCACCGGTGGCCATCCTCATCATCCCGGCGCTCTCCATGGCGAGGAGGGAGTAGTTCACCCTCAGGGCTGAGGGTATGTACCAGTAGCTATGTGTTCGATCTCTCTCTCTCTCGTGTTCTATCATGTGTTCCCTATATGGCACGATCTTGATGTATCCCGAGCTTTGCTATTGTAGTTGGATCTTATTATGTTTCTCCCCCTCTACTCTCTTGTGATGAATTGAGTTTCCCCTTTGAAGTTATCTTATCGGATTGAGTCTTTTATGAGAACACTTGATGTATGTCTTGTCATGTTTATCTGTGGTGACAATGGGATATCATGTGCCTCTTGATGTATGTTTTGGTGACCAACTTGTGGGTTCCGCCCATGAACCTATGCATAGGGGTTGGCACACGTTCTTGACTCTCCGGTAGAAACTTTGGGGCACTCTTTGAAGTACTTTATGTTGTTTGGATGAATCTGAGATTGTGTGATGCATATCGTATAATCATGCCCACGGATACTTGAGGTGACAATGGAGTATCTAGGTGACATTAGGGTTTTGATTGATTTGTGTCCTAAGGTGTTATTCTAGTACAAACTATTTTATAGATTGATCCGAAAGAATAGCTTTGAGGTGGTTTCGTACCCTACCATAATATCTATGTTTGTTCTCCGCTATTAGTGGCTTTGGAGTGACTCTTTGTTGCATGTTGAGGGATTGTTATATGATCTATCTATGTTATTATTGTTGAGAGAACTTGCACTAGTGAAAGTATGAACCCTAGGCCTTGTTTCCTATCATTGCAATACGGTTTGTGCTCACTTTTATCATTAGTTACCTTGCTGTTTTTATAATTTCAGATTACAAATACCTTTATCTACCATCCATATTGCACTTGTATCACCATCTCTTCGTCGAACTAGTGCACCTATACAATTTACCATTGTATTGGGTGTGTTGGGGACACAAGAGACTCTTTGTTATTTGGTTGCAGGGTTGTTTGAGAGAGACCATCTTCATCCTCGCCTCCCATGGATTGATAAACCTTAGATCATCCACTTGAGGGAAATTTGCTACTGTCCTACAAACTTTGTGCGTGCAGGCCCAACAACGTCTACAAGAAGAAGGTTGTGTACAACACATCAAGAACCCCGTTGCAGACAACTTGTCTAGGTTAGAGAATGTTCTTGATGACCCACTACCTATTGATGATAGCTTTCCTGATGAGCAATTAAATGTCATAAATGCTTCTCGTAGTACTCCGTGGTATGCTGGCTATACCATTTACATTGTTGCTAAATTTATACCACCTAGTTTCACATATCAACAAAAGAAAAAGTTTTCTATGATTTGAGACATTACTTTTGGGATGACCCACATCTTTATAAAGAAGGAGTAGATTGTGTTATTAGACGTTGTGTACCTGAGCATGAACAGGAACAGGTCCTACGCAAGTGTCACTCCGAAGCTTATGGAGGGCACCACGCTGGAGATAGAACTGCACATAAGGTATTGCAATCTGGTTTTTATTGGCCTACTCTCTTCAAGGATGCCCGTAAGTTTGTCTTATCTTGTGATGAATTTCAAAGAATTGGTAATATTAGTAGACGTCAAGAAATGCCTATGAATTATTCGCTTGTTATTGAACCATTTGATGTGTGGGGCTTTGATTATATGGGACCTTTTCCTGCCTCTAATGGATATACACATATTTTAGTTGCTGTTGATTACGTTACTAAGTGGGTAGAAGCTATTCCAACTAGTAGTGCTGATCATAACACTTCTATTAAAATGCTTAAAGAAGTCATTTTTCCGAGGTTTGGAGTCCCTAGATATTTAATGATTGATGGTGGTTCACATTTTATTCATGGTGCTTTCCGAAAAATGCTTGCTAAGTATGGTGTTAATCATTGAATTGCATCGCCATATCACCCTCAGTCTAGTGGTCAAGTAGAATTGAGTAATAGAGAACTCAAATTAATTTTGCAAAAGACTGTCAATAGGTCTAGAAAGAATTGGTCCAAGAAACTTGATGATGCATTATGGGCCTATAGAAATGCATATAAAAATCCTATGGGTATGTCTCCGTATAAAATGGTTTATGGAAAAGCATGTCACTTACCTCTCGAACTAGAGCATAAGGCTTATTGGGCTATTAAAGAGCTCAATTATGATTTCAAACTTGCCGGAGAGAAGAGGTTATTTGATATTAGCTCACTTGATGAATGGAGAGCCCGAGCTTATGAAAATGCCAAGTTGTTTAAAGAGAAAGTCAAAAGATGGCATGACAAAAGGATACAAAAGCGTGAGTTTAATGTAGGTGATTATGTATTTCTATACAACTCTCGTTTAAGATTTTTTGCAGGAAAACTTCTCTCTAAATGGGAAAGCCCCTACATTATCGAGGAGGTCTATCATTCCGGTGCCATAAAAATCAACAACTTCGAAGGCACAAATCCGAAGGTTGTAAACGGTCAAAGAATCAAACATTATATCTCAGGTAATCCTATAAATGTTGAAACCAATGTTATTGAAACCGTAACCCCGGAGGAATACATAAGAGACACTTTCCTAACGTTTAGGACTCGAAAAGGAATAGTAATGTGGTGAGTAAATCGACACCAAAATAATTTTAATGCAATATTTCACAGTTTAGAAATATTTAGAAAAATAGAAAAATAAGTAGCAGTTCGGGAAGGACACGAGGGCCCCACGAGGGTGGAGGGGGCGCCCCCTACCTCGTGGGCACCTCGTGTGCCTTCCGGACTCCGTTTTCTTGCACGATACGTACTTTGGTCGGTAAAAATTCATTATATAATCTCCCGAAGGTTTTGACTCCTGTATCACGCAATTATCCTCTGTTCTTGTTTCGAGCTGTTGCTGCTGCAGATTAGAGCAAGATGTCTTCTCAAGGGTCAGTCGGGGAGAGCCGGGTGTCTCATACGGCATTGGAACCAAGGGCAAATAGCAACGCTGACCACTTTGGGTCGTCAACGGAGGAAGAGATGGAGACTGACTTGATGAGAGTAGATGCCATGGAGGATCAAGAAGTCACTTCCCGCTTCCAAGCTGGGCTCACGATGGGGGAACTACATCGATCAGCTATTCCAAATTCGGTTATCCCTTCCAATGTTAGATTTCTTTCTTATGAAAATATGAGGAGGAGTGTCACTTGTTCTCCCGCAGCTATGCGGCACCCTTGGGTGCAAGGAGCTTTAGCTGTGAGGAAAAGCTTCGCAAGGAAATAATGGACCTCGAGCATCAAGTCAATAAGCTTGAGGAGGAGAATCTTATCTTGAAAGGCATCATCGCCAAGAATATTTCACCAACAACAAAGAAGGAGACACAATCACATGGGTATGGGCACTCGCCTTGGCAACTGCCAAGCTTCGGGGAGGTGCCCCGGTATCGTATCACAATCACATCTCCTATCTTTACCGTTTTTCTTAGTTCGATCCTATTAGTAGCATCTTGATCTAGTAGAATAAAGTTTATGGCATGATCTAGTTTTGAGTTTTTGCTTTATGATCTCTCTATGTAATCGAGTCCGTGAGCTATATAATAAAGATTATTGTTGAGTCAAGGGCTTGATTATTTTGCCATGATCTTGAGTGAATAAAATAAAGAGAAAATAATAAAAAGAAACAAAGAGATCATATTGATCTTATCGAGAGTGATGACTTTACATATGAAGAGTATGACGATTAAAAGTTGTTGGGAGTTGGCAAACATAGCTTTGGTCATCGTTGCAATTAATAGGAAGTAATAAGGAAAGAGAGGTTTCACATACAAATATACTATTGTTGACATCTTTTATGATTGGGAGCACTCATTAAAATATGACATGCTAAAGAGTTGCTGTTGGACAAGGAAGACAACGTAATGGGTTATGTTTTCTTATATCTGAGATAAAATATATTGCCATGGATCATCCAACATGTTGAGCTTTCCTTTCCCCCTCATGCTAGCCAAATTCTCAGCACCAAGTAGAGATACTACTTGTGCTTCCAAAAACCCTTAAACAAGTTTTGCCATGAGAGTCCACCATATCTACCTATGGATTGAGTAAGATCCTTCAAGTAAGTTGTCATCGATGCAAGCAATAAAAATTTCTCTCTAAATATGTATGATTTATTAGTGAGGGAAAATAAGCTTTATACGATCTTGTGATGTAGAAGTAATAAAAGCGACGGACTGCATAATAAAGGTCTATATCACAAGTGGCAATATAAAGTGATGTTCTTTCACATTAAGACTTTGTGCATCCAACCCTTAAGCGCATGACAACCTCTGCTTCCCTCTGCGAAGGGCCTATCTTCTATTATTATCCTCTATCTTATGCAAGAGTCATGGTGACCTTCACCTTTCCTGTTTACATTTTATCCTTTGGCAAGCACAGTATGTTGGAAAGATCCTGATTGATATATCTAATTGGATGTAGGGGGCATGAGTTATTATTGTTGACATTACCCTTGAGGTAAAAGGTTGGGAGGCGAAACTATAAGCCCTATCTTTCTCTGTGTCCGATTAAAACTCCGTAACCACAAGTATCGCGTGAGTGTTAGCAATTATGAAAGACTAAATGATAGTTGAGTATGTGGACTTGCTATTAAGCTCTGACATAGACTCTTTATGATGTTATGATAAATTGCAATTGCTTCAATGACTGAGATTATAGTTTGTTGGTTCTCAATAAAGTTTATCATTCGTACTCTGCATTGTGAATGGATTATTACTTGAACATAAGAAATCATATGACAATATCTATTTATGTTGCTGTTATGAGAATAATCATGATGCCTTCATGTCCGTATTTTTTTATCGACGCCTCTACCTCTGAACATGGGGACATATTTATTGTTATCGGCTTTCGCTTGAGGACAAGCGAGGTCTAAGCTTGGGGGAGTTGATACGTCTATTTTGCATCATGCTTTTATATCGATATTTATTGCATTATGGGATGTTATTACACATTATGTCACAATACTTATGCCTATTCTCTCTTATTTTACAAGGTTTACATAAGGAGGAGAATGTCGGCAGCTAGAATTACAAATTTGGAAAAGGAGAAAATATGAGAGACCTATTCTGCACAACTCCAAAAGTCCTGAAAATCCACGAAAGTCATTTTGGGAAATAATAAAAAATATCCAGCGGAAGAAGTTCACCAGAGGGGGGCCCACCTGTCCACGAGGGTGGGGGCGCGCCGTACCCCCCAGGGCGCGCCCCCCTACCTCGTGGGTCCCCTGTTGGCTCTCCGATGGCCATCTTCTGCTATATGAGGTCTTTCGTCGAGAAAAAAATCATAAGCAACCTTTGGAATGAAACTCCGCCGCCAGGCGGAACCTCAGCGGAACCAATCTAGGGCTCCGGCAGCTGTTATTCTGGGACACTTCCCTCCGGGAGGGGGAAATCATCGCCAACATCATCACCAACGCTCCTCTCATCGAGATAGGGCAATCTCCATCAACATCTTCACCAGCACCATCTCATCTCAAAACCCTAGTTCATCTCGTGTATCCAATTCTTGTCTCCAAGTCCAGGATTGGTACTAGTAGGTTGCTAGTAGTGTTGATTACTCCTTGTAGTTGATGCTAGTTGGTTTATTTGGTGGAAGATCATATGTTAAGATCCTTTATGCATATTAATACCCCTCTGATTATGAACATGAATATGCTTTGTGAGTAGTTACGTTTGTTCCTGAGGACATGGGAGAAGTCTTGCTATTAGTAGTCATCTGAATTTGGTATTCGTTTGATATTTTGATGAGATGTATGTTGTCTAGCCTCTAGTGGTGTTATGTGAACGTCGACTACATAACACTTCACCATTATTTTGGGCATAGAGGAAGGCATTGGGAAGTAATAAGTGCTGGAATTTAGTCTATATTGGGGCAGCCCAATAACTATTTCAGAAATTCCTAATAAATCCTAGAGGCCCACTTAGCCCATTTGTGCAAGGCAAGGGATACTACTAAAGTTTAGTCCCACATTGCTAGTTGAGTGGGAATTGGACCTCCTTATAAGGGAGGTTCTTTCCCCACTTGTATGAGCATGAGAACAAGAGGGACATCCATGCGCGCTCCTCCTCCGCCGCCCGCCTCGCCACACCACGCCTCGTCACGACGCGCCGCGGGTTGCGGGAATGAGCCGAGCCGATGTCTAAATTTTTGCCACTTTTCTGGTATCTGAAAGGTCACACGGAAGCTGAAAAGATTTTTTGAAAGTGGAGTTCAAATCTGAACGGTGCAGCTCTTGACTTGGCTGTTTGCTTCATCTCTGTCTCTTTGTTTCGCCTCCCGTCGCTGCCCTCTCGCCTCCTTCTCTTGCGCCTATAAAACGGAGGTCGCTCCTCCCAGAGAGACGCACCAGAACTTCTCCTTCCTCTCGCCACTGGTTCCAATCTCTGAGCTGCTGCTGTCTTCCTCATCCCGGCTTGCGGCGTGCACCGCGAGTCGGGACAAGAGGGCTCGAAACCGCACCTTTTGAGTCCTCAGACGGAGAAGGGTGATAAGGTTTTGGGGAGCGCCTGTGCGACTACTGACTTCTTAAATCCTGACGCCCGGACTCCGATGACTACTTCCCCGACAACGACTACTTCCCGGCGTCGACAACCTCCTCGACCACATGGAGGACACCGACCCCAAGTCCAAAGGCCTCTGCTCCTACTGCAGTCCACGCACGTGTTTCTCCTCTTTCTATTGGAGGTTCTTACAGTTCCTTGCTCTAGTATTTGCCCTAAATATTTTAGACTCTATTTTATATATTAAACTTGCTATACTGTCTGCTCAAGATATGTTTAGTTACGATTCATATATGAAGTTGTTTAGCTTCTCTTTGTCAAATCGCATGACTTGTTTTATCACTGCTATACTAATCGTGCTTTATCTAGTATTTATGTTAATAAAATCATTCCGTAAATTGCTCATATTTCCAACAATCCAAAAACCTTATTATAGGCAATTTACCCCGAGTGGTTTTGTTGCTTCCATGAGACCTCCTATGTTTGAGGGTATCCACTATAAGAGGTGGCGCCTGAGAGCAGTCTTATGGTTTTAGACCATGAGCTGTTATGACGCCACTCTTGGCAAACCTGAAGGAGAGCAAGATGCCCAATGAGCACAAGCTTTTCAGAAAATGGATACTCTATTTAAGGCTGCTCTCTTGAGTGTTCTTGGTGAGAACATAGTTGATGCTTATGCGTCAATTGACAATGGAAAAGATATGTGGGGCCTTTTCGAAGCCAAGTTAGGGGTCTCGGATGCGACCTTGAGCTGTACATCATGGAGCAATTCTATGATTATAAAATGACTGAAGAGCGCTCCGTGATTGAGCAGGCTCATGAGATACAATCATTTGCTAGAGAACTTGAGCACTTCAATTGCATACTACCGGACAAGTTTGTTACCGGGGGTATCATTACTAAGCTTCCTCCTTCATGGAGGAACTTTGCTACTCTTGAAGCATAAGAGACAGGAGTTTTCCGTTCGGATCTCATTGGTACTCTTGATGTGGAAGAAAAGGCGAGAGCAAAGGACACACGTGCTCGAGGTATTGAGGGAGGATCTAGTGCCAATGTGGTATGCAAGCAGAACTTCCAGCCCCACAAGTTCAAGAACAAGGGCAAGTTTGATGGTAAAGCAAAGTTTGATGGAAAGAACAAGGCTGTGCAACACACGAACTTCAAGAAGAAGAATGGCAAGAAGAAAGGTGCTTGTCATGTGTGTGGAGATCCTGATCATTGGGCTCCTAGTTGCCCTAATCTCTATGACAAGCGTCATCACAGGAAAGGCGGCAAGGCTGCTAATGTTGTCATTGGAGACACCGACATGAAGGATCTTTGGGTATGGTATATTTCCCACTATTCTTTCAGTATGTCATTTTCCTGATTGGTTGATTGACACGGGTGCTAATGTGCATGTATGCGGTGATATTTCCATGTTTTCGTCTTATCAGACCGCAGGGACTTCAACCGTGCTAAAGGGCAACGGTTCAAGTGCTTCTGTTCATGGTGTTGGCACGGTTGATCTGAAGTTTACTTCGAGGAAGATCGTGCGGCTGAAGAATGTGCATTATGTCCCCTCCGTCAATAAAAATCTTGTTAGCGGATCTCTACTGTGTAGAGATGGCTACAAGCTTGTCTTTGAGTCGAATAAATTTGTAATATCCAAGTATGGAACCTTTGTCTGTAAAGGCTATGACTCAGGAGGCCTGTTTCGTTTATCCTTGTCAGATGTTTGCAATAAAGTTGTTAATCATATTTGCAACAATAGTGAATCAAATGTGTGGCATTCACGTCTTTGTCGTGTTAACTTTGGTTGCATGTCGCGACTAGCAAAGTTGAACTTAATCCCTAGTTTCACCACTGTCAAGGGATCTAAGTGTCAAGTGTGCATGCATGCTAAGCAACCTCGTAAGTCTCACGTGATCATGGAGACGAGAAATCTTGCACCACTAGAACTTATACATTCAGATCTATGTGAAATGAATGGTGTTTTGACAAAAGGTGGAAAGAAATATTTCATGACGTTAATTGACGACTCCACTAGATATTGTCGTGTGTATCTTCTGAAATCTAAAGATGAGGCTTTGAACTTTTTCAAGATCTATAAAGCTGAAGTGGAAAACCAACTTGATCGAAAAATCAAGAGGCTTAGGTCCCACCGTGGTGGAGAGTATTTTTCCAATGAATTTGATGCTTTTTGCGGAACATGGTATAATCCATGAGAGGACGCCTCCCTACTCACCTCAATCAAATGGGGTGGCCGAAAGAAAGAACCATACTCTAACTGATTTGGTTAACGCCATGTTAGACACATCGGGTCTCTCCAAGGCATGGTGGGGGGAGGCGATATTGACAGCATGTCATGTCCTAAATCGAGTCCCCACAAAGAACAAAGAGATAACTCCATTCGAGGAATGGGAGAAGAAAAGGTTCAAACTCTCTTATCTGCGAACATGGGGTTGTTTGGCGAAAGTCAATGTTCCAATTCCAAAGAAGCGGAAGCTTGGACCAAAGACTGTGGATTGTGTTTTCCTGGGACATGCTTTTCATAGCATTGGCTATAGATTCTTGGTTGTAAAATCTGAGGTACCTGACATGCATGTGGGTATGATCACGGAGTCGAATGATGCGACTTTCTTTGAAGATATCTTTCCCATGAAGGATATGGCTACCTCATCTAATCAGGAGATGCCTAGTTCATCGAATCAGGAACCAGTTACAATTACCGAACCTGTCATTTCGATGGAATACTTTGAAAGTCCTGTGGAGGAGAACAATGAAGTTCCTACTAGGAGCAAGTGACAGAGGACTGCAAAGTCCTTTAGTGATGATTTTCTTGTGTATCTCATAGATGACACTCCCAGTTCTATTTCAGAGGCCTATGCATCTGAAGATGTTGACTACTGGAAGGAAGCAGTTAAATGGCGAGATGGATTCCATCTTGGCGAATGAAACTTGGGAGATAACTGATCGTCCTTAAGGGTGCAAACCTATAGGATGCAAATGGGTATTCAAGAAGAAGCTTAGGCCCGATGTTACTATCGAAAAGTACAAGGCTCGGCTCGTGGCTAAGGGTTATACCCAAAAGGAAGGTGAAGACTTATTTGATACTTACTCACCGTGGCTCGATTGACCACTATTCAATTCTACTTTCACTAGCTGCCTCACATGGTCTTCTCGTTCATCGATGGAAGTTAAGACTGCTTTCCTAAATGGAGAGTTGGATGAGGAAATTTATATGGAACAACCAGATGGGTTTGTAATAGATGGTCGGGAAGGGAAAGTGTGCAAGTCTGCTGAAGTCTTTGTATGGATCAAGCAAGCACCCAAACAGTGGCATGAGAAGTTCGAAGAACTTTAACCGCTGCAGCTTTGTTGTGAACAGAAGGTGACAAATGTGTGTACTATCGCCATGGTGGGGGCGAGGGAGTTATGCTTTGCTTGTATGTTGATGACATACTGATTTTCGAACAAATCTGAATGTTATTAAGGAGGTCAAGGATTTTCTATCTCGCTATTTTGAGATGAAGGATTTAGGAGTGGCTGATGTCATTCTGAACATCAAGTTATTGAGCGATGATGATGGTGGGATTACATTGCTTCAATCTCACTATGTGGAAAAGATCTTGAGTCGCTTTGGCTATAGTGACTGCAAGCCCTCTCCAACACCATATGATGCTAGCGTGCTGCTTCGAAATAATCGAAGAACTGCTAGAGATCAATTGAAGTATTATCAGATTATTGGCTCGCTTATGTACTTAGCCAGTGCTACAAGACCTGACATCTCTTTTGCTGTTAGAAAACTGAGTCGGTTTGTCTCAAAACCAGGAGATGTGCATTGGAAAGCTCTAGAGAGAGAGTTTTGCGTTATTTGAATGTTACTACAAATTATGGAATTGACTACACCGGGCATCCAAAGGTGCTTGAAGGGTATAGTGCCTCAAACTGGATCTCAGATGCTGATGAGATAAAGGCCACGAGCGGATATGTATTCACTCATGGAGGTGGCGCTGTTTCTTGGAAGTCTTGCAAGCAGACCATCTTAACAAGGTCAACAATGGAAGCAGAACTCACAGCACTAGATACAGCTACGGTTGAAGCAGATTGGCTTCGCCGGCTCTTGAATGACTTGCCGGTTGTTGATAAACCTCTATCGGGTGTCCTTATGAACTGCGATAATCAAACTGTGATCACGAAAGTGAGCAGCTCAAAGGATAACATGAAGTCATCAAGACACGTTCAGAGAAGGTTAAAGTCTGTCAGGAAAATGAAAAACTCCGGAGTTATTGCGCTGGATTATATCCAAACATCTAAAAATCTGGCAGATCCTTTTACTAAGGGTCTATCACGTAATGTGATAGATAATGCATCGAGGAGATGGGTATGAGACCCACAATATGAGTTGTTCACAGTGGTAACCTATTCTTTGTGATCGGAGATCCCGTGAATTAGATGTGGAAGACAAGTTGTTGGTCAACTGAGAGGAGAATATCCCTACTATTCACAATACCACTCCATGAAGATGCAATACTCTCCTAATCTGCATGGCAGGTTGATGTATATCTTAATGTGTTCTAAGTGGCTTATTTAAGCAGAGATGTTATCCTGCAGAACATCTTTTGAAGAACACACCTATATGAGTCTGATTGTCAAACATCGCAATCTATGAGAGTAGGGTTCTCTCTAGTAAACTCTTGAAAGGTCACGGAGTATGACGCATAAGCTTCACCCGCGGGGAAGACCCATGGTAGCCACGTATCGGTCAAGGCTTTATGTGAAGCTAGATTCGCAGAAAACTTGCAGTTCAAGGTTCAGTCCACTGTTCAAGTTGCTTACTAGTGTAGCATAGAGTTCTAGGTGGAAGTTCAACTTAACAGTCTCCACTGCAGTACCGGTATATAAAACAGTGTTTTGGAACCAAAGGCAAATTTTTGTGTGCCTCTGGGATCTGGTGGGGGATTGCTGGAATTTAGTCTATATTGGGGCAGCCCAATAACTATTTCAGAAATTCCTAATAAATCCTAGAGGCCCACTTAGCCCATTTGTGCAAGGCAAGGGATACTACTAAAGTTTAGTCCCACATTGCTAATTGAGTGGGAATTGGACCTCCTTATAAGGGAGGTTCTTTCCCACTTGTATGAGCATGAGAACAAGAGGGACATCCACGCGCGCTCCTCCTCTGCCGCCCGCCTCGCCACGCCACGCCACGCCTCGTCACGACGCGCCGCGGGTTGCGGGAATGAGACGAGCCGATGTCTTAATTTTTTCCACGCACTACAGGTATACGAAAGGTCACACGGAAGCTAAAAAGATTTTTTGCGAAAGTGGAGTTCGAATGTGAACGGTGCGGCTCTTCGGCTGCTGGTTGTTTGCTTCATCTCCGTCTCTTCGTTTCGCCTCCCGTCACTGCCCTCTCGCCTCCTTTTCTTGCGCCTATAAAACGGAGGTCACTCGTCCAAGAGAGACGCACCAGAACTTCTCCTTCCTCTCGCCACCGGTTCCAATCTCTGAGTTGCTGATGTCTTCCTCATCCCGGCTTGCGGCGTGCACCGCGAGTCAGGATAGTAGGCCTCCAAAACCGCACCTTTTGAGTCCTGTACGGGAGAAGGGTGATAAGTTTTTTGGGGAGCGCTCTGCGCGACTACTGACTTCTTCGTCACGGACGTCCCGGACTACGACGACTACTTCCCTGACATCGACAACCTCCTCGACGACATGGAGGACACCGACCCCAAGTCTAGTGCCTCTGCTCCTACTGCTGTCACGTACATGTTTCTCCTGTTTCTATTGGAGGTTCTGCTACAGTTCCTTGCTCTAGTATTTGCCCTACATATGTTAGACTCTATTTCATATATGCAACTTGCTATACTGTCTCGCTCAAGATATGTTTAGTTACGGTTCATATATGAAGATGTTGTTTACCTTCTCTTTGTCAAATCGCATGACTTGTTTTATCACTTCTATACTAGTCATGCTTTATCTAGTATTTCTGTTAATAAAATCATTCCGTAAATTGCTCATATTTCCAAAAATAAGTAGATGATGGGTTGCTAGAGTGACAGAAGCTTAAACCCTAGTTTATGCGTTGCTTTGTAAGGGGCTGATTTGGATCCATATGTTTCATGCTATGGTTAGGTTTACCTTAATACTTTTGTTGTAGTTGCGGATGCTTGCAATAGAGGTTAATCATAAGTGGGATGCTTGTTCAAGCAAGAACAGCACCCAAGCACCGGTCCACCCACATATCAAATTATCAAAGTACCGAACGCGAATCATATGAAAGTGATGAAAACTAGCTTGACGATATTCCCATGTGAACTCGGGAGCGCTTTTCCTTATATAAGAGTTTGTCCAGGCTTATCCTTTGCTACAAAAAGGATTGGACCACCTTGCTGCACTTTATTTACTTTTGTTACTTGTTGCTCGTTACAAATTATCCTATCACAAAACTATTTGTTACCACTTATTTCAGTACTTGCAGAGAATACCTTGCTGAAAACTGCTTATCATTTCCTTCTGCTCCTCGTTGGGTTCGAAACTCTAACTTACCGAAAGGACTATGATAGATTCCCTATACTTGTGGGTCATCGGTGTGGTGGACAAGCTGACGGAGAGGCTCGAGGAGATCTTGGCAAAGGAGGAGGCATGCGTGAGGCGCTCGGACATCAAGGAGGAGAGGAAGGTGGAGAGGTTCAAGCAGTTGATGTAGGCGACATAGAAGAAAATCAAGCTTGAAGAGAGGAGGACCATGATCGAAGAAAGGAAGGTTGCGCTCGAGGAGAAGAAGGCCACGTGAAAGAGCATGGTGCCCCCATGTGTGGTTTTGGTAATTGATGAGATTCTCTATGGACTAATGGTTGCCTGGAGTTATATTTGTAGGTTTTGTCCATATGCATTTTTTGAAGTCCATTTGTTGGTTTGAAGGAGTTTATGTGATGAACAAGGTGCTATTCAAGGAATTATCCAAGGATTGTTCATAGATTGGTGGTTTCAAGGAGTTGATGTGATGAACAAGGTGCTATTCAATGAATTATCCAAATATAGGTCATAAAGAAGACATGATACAAGGTTGATCACAACTAAGTCAAAGAATGAATCAAGTTGATCAACACACAAAGCGTATAAGATGTACCGTGGGGGACAAGTGATCCCATGGTATGGTAAGCATTGTCCATTACGCTTTGTGTACTAACCCATGGTCCATGTGAGTGTTTTGTGTGGGGTTATACTGCGGTGTGCAAGTTCAAGTGGAGCATCACTAGAGACTCAGACTGGAGTTTGGCACGATATTGTCAAAGCCAGATATTTGTCTAATAAGACGGTGGCCAATGTTGGTCACAAGTTCTCGGACTCCCCCTGTTGGAAAACTCTATTGAATGTCAAGGAGCAATACATGGTGGGGAGGAAAATTAAATTGGAATCTTGTGACTTAACTAGAGTTTGGAAGCATCCTATAAATGGGCTGATCCCGTTTAATATGCAATTCCCTTGTTTCTTTCAGATTTGCACGGATCCAGATTGCATGGTTGATAAGTTTAGTGTTGTGGAAGTTAATGCCTTTTTTTAGACGTCGCCTATGTCCAATCCTTGTTGAACAATGGTGTGAGATGTGTCACCAAATTTTAGAGGTTAAACTCACGGCTGAAAAAGATGAGGTGTACTAGGGGTTAAATAAAAATGCTAAATTCTCTACTAAATCAATGTATAAATGGCTAGAAAAGCCTCTTAATGGCTGCAGTTACAAATGGATTTGGGAGGCAAAAATACCTCTCAAAATTCAGATTTTCATGTGGCAATTAACCCAAGATGCTGTACTCACGAGGCAAGTGACGAGGAGAAAAAATTGGCCTAGTAATCCAGCTTGCTCTTTTTGCGATGAGGCTGAGACAACCACTAATATCTTTTTACCTTTCTCGTGGCTCGTGTGGTGTGGAGATCAATATAGGTGGTTCTGGTGACTAATCTGTGCCCTAATGATTACTGGCAATACTACTTTTGGTGTCACAAATTTCACCCTGGTGAACCCCAGCTGTATACGGCCGGTCTGGCTGCTGCCACCTGGGCCATCTGGCTAGCTTGCAACAGGGCCACTTTTGAGAAAAAAATGATTAAATCTCCTTTTGAGATTGTTTTCTCGATGTGTTCTTTTCTTCTATACTGGGCAGGTCTTCAACCAGCAGGGGAAGCGGAGAAGCTGACGTATGCGGAAATGGTGAGAACCGGTACAATGAAGCTGATGAAACTCTATGAGACATCCAGGCGTCAGGCGATGATGCAGGGGGCGTTCTTTCCTGGTGATCAAGTAGTAGTCTTTCGATTCAAGTCCGAGTTGATGAGTCGGTACTATCTTGTGATGGGTTCGGACCTGTCGGGTAGTTTATCTCTTTTGGGTTTCTCGGTGTTGATAGCCGCGGTTAGGCCTTTGTTGCTAGAACTGTTATACTCTCATACCCTAGCTGTTCTGGGTTTGTGCCTCTCTGATCTGGGCATGTAATAGGTTAGTTATTTTGGTGTTGTCATGTTTTCGCCCCATAACATTCGTTTCGATGGCGGGCGAATGTAGTGGGTTTCCTGGCAGTGCGTTGAACTCGCTACCTCTCTTTTCTGTCCTCCTGAATGTTTCTCGGACTATTTGTATTTCCAACTTTTCCGTTCTTTGTAATGGAAAGGGGGTCAGCACGGTTCAAAAAAAAGTGGGAAGCAAAATTCTTCAAGCGAGGCAACGCATTACGCTTCTTGCTGCCACCTACTCATGCCTGGAAGGTGAACAATCAATCTTTCAATCGCTGGCTCACACCATGTATATGAAAAGCAAGCATGCGCCAATATGCTTGGCAAGCACAAAATAGAAAGGATATTTCAACTTCATGGCCCAATATACCTACCTCAAAGTAATCAGCATGGATGAGATCCGTCAAATTTTTCTTGAAGCGCAAGCTGAAGGATCCTGTCAAGTACTTTGAGGTGTGATATACTGTGGACTGAAGAAAGCATAATAGAAGATTTTCAATGATTAGGCATGTGAAGGTTGGAACACGCCGAAGAAACGTGGATTTGAACAAATACCCTTGAACTTTTGCTACCAATGGTTGTACATAACAAATGCAGAAAGTCCATTGGTTAAAAAGGTTCTACATGACTGAACTCCGGTACAACTTATCATAAATACCCAGCAATTGAGTCAACAACCCAGCAAGATACCACCAAAAATGAAACTAGCACCTATGGACCATACAAATTCTGATACTCAGAAAAGCACTATCAGTATGTCAGACCTATGAAACAGGCAGAATGGGGGAGATTTGTAGCACTTACTCCTGTTAAAATCAAGCCAAGAAGGTCATTTGTTCCCCTTCCAATCTTCCTAAGTAAAATAGCAGCCAGGAAATGTAAGGATTTCAATAAGTTTTTCTTTTTCCTTGTTTTTACCACTTTACCTTCAACACCATTTTGACTAATGCTCTCTTTATTCCTGGTATGTACATCCCCATCATTACAAGAATTTTCTTCTCTATGTTTCCTCCGTCGACTTGATTGCGCATATGCTAAAGTTCCACCAGCAAGTAGTGCACCAGAAACAGTTGCAATCGTTCTCCTGAATGTGGTTTGAATGGAGGAGCATATAAGAACTAAGAATCGACTAACCAAAATTTTAAAACAAACATTGGCCCTCCAATATACTCCCTCCATTTTTATATAGAAAGCCACTATCAAAATTACGGTTTGCATGTATACAAGGCCACTAACACTAATTAAGACAACATTAATGACGTTTGCCTCGTAGAAGCAAAGGAGAACATTAATTATCCCTTGCATGCATGCGGGGTTGGAAAGATTGGCTTGCAGGTGCCTCATTAATCAACCAAAAAGGAGTGAGAGCATTGGCTTGTTGTGCATGAGAGTGAAAAATACACATTAATTAACACGGCAAACAAAGAGACAAGCTGACTTGCAACACTGGGATAAGTAGGCATTAACTTTTGCCTTGGTACCTGTAATATGGATTTGTGGCCTTGTATACAAAAATGGAGGGAGTATATGATATGATTCAGGCGGGGGAGTTCCCTCACTCCCCGATGAAAATTCAAACAAAAACGAAGATTCCGCCCATGTTAGTCACAATATCGCTTCAATGTATCCAATTTGAAACTGCGAAGATTCAGCAGATAACTATTGTTCATTGCAAAACATGGCTATTAAGAAAATGTGAAGAAAACTCGAGGACAAAGAAAATCAAAATAGCATGTAAAACTAGCCGACCACAATGCGTCAAGCGCAAGGCGCACGCAAATCGAATTTTGAGAGTGAAACAAGTGTATTCTGCCTGTATCAGCAAGCAACAGGGTAATGTGAGCTCTATGCCCCTGAATCATGAAGAATTTTGCTGACGAACTGCAAGGCTACATTCCCATCCCCGTACCCCCAAGCGACTACTTAACCTGAGATCCATAATCCACTACACAGCCACATTATAGCAACGTAGCACCCTGCAAGCTCCCCTGCTCCTTACTTGTTGGCAACCAATACAATGCTGCAGTTACTAGGTCCGCGCTTAAACCTATGGTCTATGACGGTAGCTAGTACTCCTACCACACAGTAAGTAGTAGTAGTACAACTGAAGTGTTTCAGTGTGTAAGAAGTGCCCTCTGCCCAGACACGCCCTTCACGAGACAGACTGACAGAGACACGGAGTCACGATGGGGATGGGAATTAGTACTAGAGCAGTCCATCTATTATCTACTGACCTCCCGTTTATTCGCTGCTTGGCGCACGGCAATGGCGCCGCGGCGGCCAAACCCGCCCCGCTGTTAGGATCAGAGAAGCGCACGCAATCAAGCTGCCATCACTTTGGTACGTGGCGCCGAGGGCGTGGGGATGGAAGTGAATTAGAATCAGACGGTCATCGAACGAATTCCCAATAAATGGAAGATCTACGGCAAATAGAGCTCTTGCACATTTTCGTTAATCCATGAACAAAATCTATGTATGTAGACACATGGATCCGTACGTCTCGATCGGAAAAGAATCAATAGAAAGAGAATCAGACGATATCTTTCTCGTGCTCAACATTCTTTCCACAGCAACTAGAAAAGTGGAGAAAATCCAATAAGGGAAGGTCCCGGTGAATACAAATCAATTGGAAACCGAACCTCCTTATGGCATCGTGTGTCATTGACGCTGTCTGATATAGAATGTACTCTCGGAGTCCCACCCAAAAGGAAAAAAAAAGCTTTCCCCTTGTCATACTAGGTTTCCTAGTAGAATCTGCTTCCTACTCCGGAACCCTACTCCGGGCGGGGATCGATTTCCTGTCACGAACCCTACTCCGGGCGTACCGAGGAGACGATGTCGCGAGGAGGAGGAGGAGATGGCGTCACAGAGCAGGATCCCCCACCGGCGACCAGCCCCCGTGGACGCGGCGAGGACGCTCCGTCCCTTTCGCCATCGCTCCCCGTCGTTGCTCCAGAGGTTCGTTCTTCCGCCTTCTCTTCCTTCTTTCAATATTTTCAATCTCTCATCTAAGTAAGAGAATCGGAGACCTGAACGGACCGTCTCTTCCCTTTGTAGAAGAAGAAGAAGAAGCTGATGCGCGAGCACGAGCAGCAGCCCTCGCGGACCTCCCAGACGACGTCCTCATCGAGATCCTCTCGCGGGTGGGCTACAAGTCGCTCTGCCGCTTCAAGTGCGTGTCTAGGCCATGGCTTGATCTTTGCTCCGGTCTCGACATCCGCAAGAGGCGGTGGCCACAGACCCTCTCTGGCCTCTACTTCTTCAGACAGGAACACGACGAGGGCCTCTATTTCGACGATCTGGCAGGGGGTGCCCCCCCGTTGTTCAATGCCGGCCTCTCTTTCTTGGCCAGTTATCACTATCAACGGTACAGTGTCGAAAAATGCTGCGGTGGCCTTCTACTTTGCATGTGCTGGAAACCGCGCTCAGTGCAAGTGGATTGCGATTATGTCGTGTGCAATCCGGCGACTGAGAAGTGTACTGTATTGCCTGCTATAGAGGTCCGGGACCGACCAGAGACTCTCCGTTTGGTGGGAGGTCACCTATGTGATATAGACCTAGCCGAACGTTTTTTGGGTTTTGATACAGCCAACCCCTCCAGTTTTGTGGTGGTCGTGCCCCTGGCATATTATTTTGATGTAATAGGAGAACTGGCGATCTACTCATCGGAAACTGGACGATGGACTTTTGCGCTGAATGAGTGGAGTCGCGATGCTATGGTTCGTGGTGATCAACCTGCCATCTTCCTGAATGGAATTATCCATTTGACTACCTTTGATTCTTCAATAGTAACGCTGGACAGAGAGGGAAAGATTTGGAGAGAAATTAAAGCGCCATGCGTGTCGGAAGCCATTGGACTGTCTCAGGGGTGCTTGCATACTTGGAGTGTAGATGATTGTTGTCAACTGTTCGTTTGGGTTCTCGAGGATTATGCTAGAGGAAAATGGACCCTAAAGCACACTGCTAACGTTTTGGGACTGTTCGGAAGACATTCTCGCAAAGATGACGAGTCCTACAAGATGTTGGCAATTCATCCAGATTATAATTCATTTTTCCTTACTGATGGGAAGATGACAGTCTTATACAATATGGATAATCAGGAATTGCAAGTTATCAGCGCTTCGCAAGAATTCGTGGGCTGTGCGCCATATATTCCTTGTTTTGCAAAATGACCCTCAGTACCAGTAGCGCCCTCGTAAAAAAAGTTTGTTGGATATAGGCCTAATCTTGTTGTGGAACTATATATAGCTTGGAATGTATATGTAACAACTCACATGACACCCATGAAGGAAATGGTTCAGTTTAACAATATACTTGTATTTTTCTTTTTATTTCTTTCTCTTCTTTTATGTTCTTCCGTTCTTCTTTGAGGGGAAGGTAACTTTGTTTTCTTAAGGGGTGTAGAACAACATAATTGTTTGAATGATATACTAGTCTAGACTCTCGTAATTGAAGACAGGTTCGCCATTCAGTACTGTGGTTCCTGAATATTAGTCTTGTCTATGCTGTTCATGATATTTTATTCTCAAACTCTCCACAGCACATATTATAATCCAGAGAATCTTCTTGACACTGATACTTGTAGCATCCTAAATTTTGCATCGAGAAGAAAATATTGATGGTTAGAAGAATCTGAGGTTCATTCTGTGAATTACAACAAGTTAAATATCTGGTGTTGAATCAACCTAGAAGAAAAAGGATGCAGCATGTGTACTCCAGTTCCCTTCACCCATGTGCGGTCCTTAGCTTTTTATGTCGACATTACTTGATAAAGATAAATCGCTAACATAGCGATTTTTCTTAACTGGGCAAAAGATTTGCCATGTACCTTTATGTTTACCTAATAATAATAAAGAAAAATGGGTTTCTGGTCGTCCGTCATGGCATTTTGCAGAAAACTCCCCCTGTTTCAGAGAATTCAACCCGCAATCCTGTTTTTTCATTGCCAGAGAGAGAGAGAGAGAGAGAGAGAGAGAGAGAGAGAGAGAGAGAGAGAGAGGGGTACCCGCCGACCAGCTCGTCTGCACCCGTGCCTGTGAGGGGAAAAGTCAGTCCTCCATGAAGGACCAGCTCCGTCGCCTGGGCGGCAAAGACGCGGACGGGAAGTACAACGACCCGCATGGTTGCCTGCATCTCCTCCGGCCGGCCAGGTCCAAGTTGATGTGCGTGGAGTGAGGATATGGCGTAGAGAGCGAGTGCCAGCTTTTAGCTTAGGATAAGATCGAGCGAGCAGAGCGCAGGTGCTGTGGCGCTTTCACAAAGCTGGATAGTCCATGTGTCGCATCAAGCAACCCTTACTATTGTTATCATGCATTAATTTATTTATTTGACAGGCAACAGCAGGTGCTCTGTTTTTTCATTTAAGAAGGGGGGGGGGGGGGGAGGGGAAGAGTACATCGTGATATGCATAATGAAAATGAAAATAAAAAGCTCTAGTACTGTGCAGAATGAAAATCAAAATGAAGTTCTGTTTATAAAAGTAGATATTATATATCTCAAAATAGAGAGAAGTACTACTATAAAGAGGAAGTCTAACTTCTGATGAGCGAGCTGAGCGAGGCCCTTTGAAGCGGAGTATATAGGGGGCGCAGCGGGGGCGAAGCCCCCCCCCCCCCGGTGGTACGGATCAGTGTTGACCTAGGTCACCTGTGTTATATATAGATGAGTTGACTGGCACCGGTAGTGAAGATTTGTTGGCAGGCACCCGTAGTTTGTTCCCCTTCATGTTGAAGGGGTTTTTCATGTTAAATCTCATGTCTCTTGCTTGTTTTTCGTTCTTCATCATGTTCGATTGCGTGCCGTATCTCTAACAAGAACAACAATCTTAGTTTTCATGAAGTGGAGCAAAATGTCAAAAGAGATTGACTTGTACATACCTAGAGGCAACTTTGCCGTTTCCCTTTGAAGAAACACAACAACGCTCTCTTCATTTTTGGCGGCAGAATTAAGAAAAATATCATGGTTCTCAGCATTACATAGATTCAGTTCTCACGGATGGGGGTAGGCAAAGGCTAAAATAATTCTCATCTAAGCCCTCCTATAAACAAATTCTTCACATATTGGTTCAAATAGCGCTTTTGGAGTATCCATGACCATGCTCGGCATCGTCAGGTGCCACCGGCACCGTCTAGCTTTGCTCCAACATCACTAGCTGGAGGAGGCATGGGGAAGGCTGACGCTCCCCATGCCAGGATGGCATGAGCGCAATTAATTCTTTCATGCAGAAAAGTATACTACTAATTTCATTTTTTACTTTTGTTGTTTCTTCCTTTTGGGTTAAGCTGCTCCCATAATTAATACTTCCTTAGGCATCTCCAGCCGCGCCCCCAGGAAGGCCTCTGCAGACGATTTTTTTTGCGCCGGCGCCGAAAAAACGGCCCAGTCGCGCCCCCAGGAGCCTGATTTTCGCCGGCTTGGGCCGAAAACAGCGCCGGCGAACCCAGCCCGAACCCGGCGCACTGGGGGGCGCCCGGGGGCGCCGGCGCGAGCTGTTTTGGCGCGAAAAAGACGCGGGCCAGCCATGTCAACGACTCGGCGCCTCGTCTTCCCCCAACGGCCTCGGTTCCCGCGGGAAATCAATGGCAAGGCTGCTGCCGGTCAGCCTTGCCATTGATTCCTCATCATGGGCGGCGCTTCACGGGACGGCGCGCCGACGCCTCCTCGCAGACGCAGCACACGGGCGCTGCCCGGCTATAAAGCCGGGCGGCCTCCACTTCGCCTGTGCCCACACCAGCCCTGCCTCGCCGCCCTCAGCCCCTCCCTCTCCTGCCTCTCCCGGCGCCGCCGCCCAGCCTCCCTCTACCTCTCCCGAGCCCGCCCAGCCCCGCCGTCGCCATGGCAGAACGCTTCCCCGGAGACGAGGCGACGGCCAACGGCTTCGGCCGCCGTTCGCTCCGCGAACAGGAGTCCTGGCTCCTGTTCCAGGCGAACATCCCGGCGCCGCCGGACATGTGCGCCGGGCCAACGGGGTGGAGGCTCAGCGCCGGGGGAGTGCCCATTCTCCCGTTGTTCGACGCTGCGTGGCCGGGCATTTCGGCGAGGAGGTCGAGATCGTGCGCGCGTCCCTGACCGACGCCGAACTCTCCCTCCCCCAGTACGCCGCCGACAACCACGCGGCCTGGGCAGCGTATTTCCAGCGTCGCCAGCAGCTTGGCGTCCCACCAACGGCGCCCGGTGGTTGGCGGCCGCAGAACAGCGGCGCCACTGGTGGGGTGTCCCCGGCCGCACACTCGAGGGCGTGCTCACGTACCTCGAGGACGGCAACGACCCGCCGTTGGCGTACCCCCCAGCTAGGGTGGCCGCCCCGGCGCAGCACCGACGCGTCGGGCCATGGGCGCCAAGGATGTTCGGCGCTTCCTCTTCTTCCTCCTCATCACGCTCTTCTTCCCATTCCTCCGGCTCTCCGGCGCTGCTCGGCGTCAAGGCCGAGCCCGCGGCGGAGACGCCGCTCGGCCGGCGCTTTTCGCAGCGCCAAAGATCATCATCAACGAGGCGGCGGCGCGCGCTTGTCTCGTCGGCTCCTCCGCTTCGCCGTCAAGCCAAAGACGGAGCCGGGGCTGGCGCCGGTGAAGACGGAGCCGGGCTGGCGCCGGTGAAGGCGGAGTTCGACGACGACGACGCTGCCCGTCGAATGGGCGCGCCAGACTCCATTGCGTTGGAGAAGGCGCCGAGAAGGAGAAGGAGCGCGATGGGCCGCCTCACGCCGCCGAGGAGCGCCGACGCGGCCGCGAGGAAGGCGGGTCGTCATCTTATGCGACAATGACGACGACGACGACGCCGCCTGTTCGCCAAGGCGACGCCGGGCAGGGTCCAGCAGGGCACCAGCGTCAAGGAGGAGAAGGCCGACGACGACGATGGCGGCGACGGCGGCGACTTCAGCCCCTTTCTTTTTTTTAGATTAGGTTAATGTAATGTTTGGACGAATTTCGCCGAAACTTGCCATGTTTGGCCGAAATTTAACTAGTTTTTATCATAACATCGCCGAACGGTTTTTTTTAAATACGCGCCTGGGGGCGGCCCTGGGGTCCGACGGCTGGGGACCGACTCGCCCCCAGGGCCATTTTTTGCGCCGGCTCACCCTCAGGCGGCGCTTTTAGACGCCCCCTGGGGGGCCAACGGCTGGAGATGCCCTTAGAAAGCAATTTTGTATTGTTTTTGTTCTCCACCACTCCTAAAATTATTTATTTCTTATAAATAAACTTGTTATTCGTTCTTTCTATTTTTTACTTCTACATTAAGGTGGTACCCTCTTAGATTTTCCCCCTTCCTTAGATTTTATTTTACAACATTTCTTGCTTTCAAGTAACACCACTCCCATAAAATAAGTCGTGTGATTTTTGTCCGACAAAATGCCTATTATTGCTAAGTTACACGACTATATAATATTTGTTCTTGCATATTGTTGAATAGTCCAAGTTCTATTAATCTGTGTGCAAGTTATTTTTCCTTCTATTTTTTGTTTCTTATTTTCTTTCTTCTTTAGGGTAATACAAGTGCCTTAATTAGATTAACATTTTTTGTTTTTGAATATAACTTTATTTTTTATGCTGTAACTGTTTTTGACAATTGGGTTTTCTAATTTATCTATGCATATGGTGGCGGTTTAATGATGCAATCATGTGACTTGTACTTAATCTTTAGCCCATCAAGCAACCGGCCTGGCTGGCCTTCACTCCTTTGTTGCTTTGCCGTGAAAATCAGTCTAGACAGCAAAAAGAAATAATGAAACCCCTCAACAAAAAAGAGAATGTCCAAAAAAAGCAAAAGAAATAATCAAACCCCTAAAAAAGAAATGTGTTTGGACTGAAAAAGCAAAAAGAATCAGTCACATTTTCTACTTGATCTAGGTGTTGCCATTGAAAGCAAATCGTACAGCACAAAAAGTGACTAAAACAACAACAAATTCCAGGCACACATAGACGCTCCCAACATTGAGACAGATGCTGCAAGATATTAATTACTATTGTGCACAATGATAGTAATTTACATGCTAACTGAAAGCTGCCGAGGACACACTGAGAGTCTGAGACCAAACACAAAGCAAAGACCCATTCGTTCTCTCTGAGATCATAGAGATGAACACATCTCACGACTAGTAGTACATTATTATCCAAGGGGAGATTTCTAACTTTTTTTTTGTCTTTTGCTTCTCAAGCACCAAATCTGAAAACAGCGAGACACATTGATGAATGATACAATCTGAAAACAGAGGCGCCAATCCAACGCTCGCTTCTGAATGGGCCAGCACATCTGGCTTATCCGTTCGCAGAAGCATGAACGGTTTGGGGAAGCTTCTAGAAGAACCACAAACGCTTTTGTGAATCCTCTAATGCTTCCGACTCTTTTTTTGTTTCTGGTTTCTTCGACTGGGTTTTGTTCGGTTTTTATTCTTTTTTATTCGTTTTTTTTTCTGTTTTTGCTATTTATTTACTGAACATTTTTAAATTTCATGTTTTTTTAATTTGTGACCTTTTCAAATTTTTACTTAATGTGCCAAAATCTGCTATGCCTACCCCACAGTCACATGTCCGACTGCAATTTTACACTTTGTTATCTAAAACATGTAAAAGAAATTGCACAATCTCTGTCATAACTTTTACTAGTTGGCATTCAGTCCCTCCGTAACATACTCCAACGCCCCTTCGCTTATTTTTATCTCCTTGTTAAATGACCCGTCATTCACAGCTATTAGAAAAATACTAAATGATCTTAGCTTGTTAGTGGACGCTGATTTACCATAAGTTGATGTTTAGCATAAGTGAGGCCTAGCCTGCCACAAGGTGAAGAATGGAGGAGCTTATGTTAACACTTTGTTATTTGTAATTTATGTCTTGAGAGGACCCAATGAATATCCGGTGGGTATGGATATCCATCGGGTTTGGACATGGATACAATTTATCACCCATGGATTTTTTCATGGATGGACAAAGACTGTCTTCATGGATGTGGATATGGATTTAATATTGTTCAACCCGATCCAAACCCGACCCATTGCCATCCTTCCATTGCTCCCGACCCTGTGGTGTATGTGAGATCTACCCCGGAGAATCGTATGAGAGGTCTAGCTGTGGCTCCGGCAAGGCGGTGGCAGAAGAGACGTGTGCACCGTCCAAAATAAGAAGTGTCAAAATAGGTATCGAAATTCACCTTCCAAGACCGTGTCCTCTGCATCAGAGAGCTCTTACAACGATGCAGTCGGTAGGAGCAGTGAGCCAGTGATCAACCTGGACCAGCCGCTCCAAGGTATAAAGAAATTGGATGATATAAGAGTGTATGCGTTATTTTTCAGTGTATAGTGTTAATCAATTAGATAAAATTTGAAAACAGCAGGTGGGAGAGCTGTGCCTCCTGGAGACTCAGCCGGGAGAACAGAATTTGCAGGCAGGGGCAATGCCGGTGGCCGGAGTGAAGCATATGTGTTCCCTGGAATAACAAGTACCCTGACTCGCCTATTTCGTTTTTTTACTGCACATCATACGCCTATTTCTAACTGCATGTATGTACTACCAAAAACATACAATGACTGGATGATCTTGTACTACAGTTAGGGCTGCAGGGGAGTCTTCGTGTGCAGCTAATCGTCGAGGAGGTCCTGAAGCAGGAGGTGCGTGGCATTTGAAACCATTGGGAGATTATTTTGACATCTGGCAAATATTTTGTAAAATGTTGAGCAAGACAGTTAGAAACCTACTTGATGCAACTTTGGAATGCCTATGTAGGCACCCAGGCACCCATGGTTCAAGTGCATCAGGTGGCAATGGCACTGAAGAGTATGTTAATCCAATAGGGAACATCCATCCTGAGCATCAAGGTATAAAGCATATAATTTTGCAATTGCATTCTGGTCTGTTGTCCCGTGCATGAAATTCGGTTTGCCAGTTTTGCAGTTGGGGAGGGCAACAATCATGGTGTTGAACGTAATGTCAGAGGTTTTCAGGAGCGGAGTCGGGGCGGATGATGAGCAACTTAAGGTTCTGCAGCATATGTCGGCAGCAAGGGCACAAGAGGACTACGTGCCCGGACATGGGTGATGCCCCGAAGCCTGTTCGCAAGCCAGCGAGGTGCAAAAATTGTGGAATCAAAGGGCACAGGCGAAACAACTGCCACAAAGTGGGTGATCTGCGGATGATTGGGCTGTGAGCAATTGCAATAATTTGTTTGTTTAGACTATGAACCTGTAGAACTTCATGTGTGCGTTGGTAGTTCCATCACTAGCTAGAACTTCTTTATTTCCATGCTTGCTGGGTGTATTCACCTGCTGTTGTGCCAACTATGTATAATCTGAAGCTACTGTATGCTACAAATGGTTTGGAACTGTGCGTATGAGGGTTCGTCGGTAGTTCCATTAGTAGAACTTCTCTACTGTCATGATTTCTGAATTTTGTGCCACAATGGAGCTTCTGGACTGTCATGATTTTCTGAATTTTGTTCCAATGTGATGATGCATTATGGAATTTTGATTACTGTGAAACATGTCTTTTTTTCTGAATTATGTTCCACAATAGAACTCCTGTACTGTAATAATTTCTGGATTATGTTGCAATGTGAGGACGCATTATGGAAATTGGATGACTGTGAAAACGAGTCTTGGTTTCTAAATTTTTGGTGTCTGTATTTCTGAATTTTGTTCCAATGTGATGATGCAATATTGCAATTTGATGACTGTCAAACGTGTCTTGCTTTCTGAATTTTTGTAGATCATTGCTTGCATTATGGTTTCTTGAAGAGCACAGGCATAATTTCATGACTGTCAAACGTGTCTTGCTTTCTGAATTTTTGTAGATCATTGCTTGCATTATGGTTTCTTCAAGAGCACAGCCATGAAAGTCTGAAATTTCGAAGAGATCCGGGAGTGCATTCAGAATTGCTGAGTATAATCACAATGCGGTGCATGAATTTAATAACTGGTCTGGGTTATATATTGTAAGAACGACATTACCCATCCGGAGCATGGTGTGTGTTGATAAGAAAATCAAATCTGAGATAAATTTTGGCATGCTTGTTCATTGGGATATTCCACGTAGGTGAGTGATTGACACGTAGTACCACCGTGCAAAGTAGACAGGTGCGTGCTCTCTGGGATGACACGCGCCCATTGCTGTGGTAATCCCTTTCAAATTTCAAAGTCCGTGGCGGGAAGACGAGCAGCAGCAAGTAGATAAGGAGGCGGAGCAGACTGCCTAGGCTGAGCCATTCCTCTGTACTGGTAAAACACAATGTTTTAAATACCGGGCTATGGAAAATAGCGGCGGGACTAAAAAAAGCTATAGCGGGCTAAAGCGTGTTATAGCGGGCTATTTAAGAAGGCGACCATTTAACAGCATCCTGCTGAAAAGGCTATCTATAGCCAGCTATTTAAAACTATGGTAAAACAGAGACTGACCATTAGAAGGCAACTCTTGTCATGGCTCCAACCATGCTATCTCTCTCGTTGTCTGGGCTTACAAAATCCGATCCAAGTGACGAGGTGGATGGAGTATCTGCAGAGGTTAGTTTCTCCTTGATCTAATCTAAGTTTAGCAAGCATTGGAAGTAGCTATTTCTAACACTGCACTAGATTAAGTGCAGAGTAGAATGAGTGAGAGGGAAGGGGATGAATGAATCGTGATGGGTAAGGTAGTGAAGCGGTGCAGCAGTAAAAGAGCAGCAGCCGGCGTTGGCCCAGAATCGGCGCGAAAATGGCCCACCCCGTTTGCATACGTCTGAGCCAGAGCCAAGGTGACTCATGGCGTTGGAAGGCCGTGCGGGCAGACGTGGGCCATGTGAACTGTTCAAAAAAGACTATACGTGAATAATACACAGGCTCAGACGCTCGTGTTTACGGATCACGAGGCGGCAGGTGGGGAGGGGATACCGTGACCACCTATGCTCGGCCGAGAAGATCACTTTCGCAACAAAAACTGTTAGGTAGGAGTAATATACATTTTTTCTATGACCTCAGCCTATGAAGTGGACTGTCTCGGCCAATTGCACAACTACAAATTTCAGCGAAATGATATGTATCGCCTTCTGCAAGCGCTCGCCTACAGGCGCTTCAACATGAGTTGCCGCCCAATAAGAACAACCATCATTTTTCCATTGCCCAACCTACAGCTGTTCAACGATCTTTTTCAGGCAAACTGCAACCGTTCATGTCTACAACCAGGAACCGGTTTGCCTTCATTTCGGTTTTCGTAACGTTTCAGAGGGTTTTTTGTGTTGGTTTTCTGGTTTTTCTTCTATTTTTTTGTTAGTTTTTTCGGTTTTCAAAATACATGAACATTTTTTTATTTCATAAATATTTTTCCAGACACGTAAGTTTTGTGAAAGTATGAATATATTTTCAATTCACTACATTTTTAAAAATTCATGAACAATTTTCCCAAATCCTAAACATTTTTGAAATCTTGTTCACTTACCAAATTTTCAAATTCATGAATATTTTTTCAAACACGTGAGACATTTTCAAATTCATGCATAATTTTTGAAATTCACCATCATATGTTCAAATTCATGAACAATTTTCATATTTTCACTAAACATTTCTCTTGCTCACTGAACAATTTTCGAATTCACAAATATTTTTTGATTCCCGTCACTAAATAATTTTCAAAAAAATCAAAATCCACGGTTTTTTTTACAAATTCACATTTAAAAAAATTTGGAACAGTTTTTAAAATTCACAGACATTTTTCAAATCTTTGAAGCTTTTGGAAAATTGTTGAACAATTGCCAAACTTTTGAAGACTTTTGTGAATTCGTGAACTATTGTTTATTTCCAGGACCATTTTTTTATTGTCCTTGTTCGTGAAGAACATGCCTGATGTGAAAAATGCAAAAGCCATACAAATTAACTTTCAAAAGACGCGCTTACAGGAGTTCATCGCGGCTGCTCGCGCTATAATGATGGGTCAGCCTACATCTACCGTTGTATCGGACGCGAGCGATCGTGTTGTGCGCGATACAGGACGGGTGTGATCGTTATAAGGGCATCTCCAACACCAACCCGTAAACCCCCCGCAACCGTCCGGATGGCGCTATCCGGACCGAGGAAGCCATCCAACGCAGTCCTATATCGGCCGCTGGGCGGTCCGGACACGATTTCTCCCACAAACTGGAGACAAACGTGTGGAAGGTTTGGGGAGTCCGAACACGTGAAACTTTGCTCTCCGTCCCCTGGCCCACCCAAAAGGAAGGTCGAGCCCACGCTTTTGTAGCATCCCGCACTGTTTCTACGCCAAAATCCCCCACTCTCTTCTTCCACTCCCAGCCGCTCTCCGCCAAATTCCCGCTCTTTTCTCCCATCCTCTCCTTCCCTCCGCCGTTGATGCATGGAACTATCGGAGAACCTATCGGAGATGGAGCTGGCGGAGGTGCCGGAGGATTCGAGTATCATGCTCGCCCCGAAGATCAGCTAGGAGACGCCGCAAAATCGCCGCGTCAAAGTGAATTTCGCAAAGGAGAAGTTGAAGAAGCGGCTGGCCTGGTGGTGGCGATGGACGTGGAGGGCATGGCAGACGAGGCGGTCGGCGAGGCTGTGGTGGACGCCGCCAGACAGGCATACCCACAGTACAAACGGCATTGCGGCCGAAGGCTTACAAGGCTCTGTACTACTACGCCGCCAAGCAGCTCGCAACCCACACCCGCACGGTTCCTTACATCGTCGACGTTAACGCGGCGCCACTCTTCGCTGAGTATTCTTCGCCGTCGCTCGCCCGGGCAAGGATGACGGGCGGCGAGCAAATGGGTGCCCGCACGCTGTTTGTTGCAATGCCGAGAGCGGGTGAGCAGGCGTACAACATGGACAAGGAGATGCTCGATATCATCCATGATGGATGCGAGGGAGGAGGGAGGGGCTATGAGGATGGGCAGATGGAAGACTCGTATCCCACCCAGTCCGACAACTACCAGCAGCAGCAGTTCTACACCCAGACGGCCATGCAGCAGTCCAGCACCCAGACCAGCGATGGCACAGAATAGCAACAACATTGGGCCGCCAGAGAGCACCATCTGAAGGGGAGAGGAGGGGTAGGAGGACGGCGGCAACGATGATCTGGATGATATAGCCGGTGATCCAAAGAAGAAGGGTAGAAGAGAAAACTTCAACGTGTGGGAGGACGAGTTGTTGTCCGATGCATGGTTGCCACTAGCCTCGATCCTGTCCATGGCACGGAGAAAAGGGCACAACCTTTTGGAGGAACATTCACATATGGTTCCATGAGCACAAGCATTTCGCGCCCTACTCCGACGCGTTGTTCCGCAATCATGAGTGGAAGTCCCTCAACCATCGATGGTACACCATCCAAGAGGCCGTCTACAAGTATTGCGGACACTTGAAGCATCTCATCGCGCGGTGGCCTAGTGGTGCACAAATCACCGAGCAAGTAAGTTGATCACTAGCCGGATATGGTTTAATTTTGTTGATCACTATTCGGACATGTATTATTTTGTTTCTCACTAGACGGATATGCATTGTTTCACTTTAAAGCCTACTCATGCTTGTGTGGTGTATAAGAAGTTGAAGAAGAAGTCCTTCACCATCATGCATTGTTGGTTGAAGTTGAATGGGCAACCGAAGTGGAACCTTTTCATTGCCAAGACCGGTGACCCTACCGACCCAACCCAGGAACCGCCAAAGAAGGTTAGATGAAATTTACGGGCAAGAAGTGGGAGGAGGAGAGGGCAAAGCGAGAAGGTGTGTGATACGTCCATTTTGCATCATGCTTTTATATCGATATTTATTGCATTATGGGCTGTTATTACACATTATGTCACAATACTTATGCCTATTCTCTCTTATTTTACAAGGTTTACATAAGGAGGGAGAATGCCGGCAGCTGGATTTCTGGGCTGGAAAAGGAGCAAATATTAGAGACCTATTCTGCACAACTCCAAAAGTCCTGAAACTCCACGAAAGTCATTTTGGGAAATAATAAAAAATATCCAGCGGAAGAAGTTCACCAGAGGGGGGCCCACCTGTCCATGAGGGTGGGGGGCGCGCCCTACCCCCTAGGGCACGCCCCCTACCTCATGGGCCCCCTGTTGGCTCTCCGATGGCCATCTTCTCCTATATGAGGTCTTTAGTCGAGGAAAAAAATCATAAGCAACCTTTCGGGATGAAACTCCGCAGCCACGAGGCGGAACGTCGGCGGAACCAATCTAGGGCTCCGGCAGAGCTGTTCTGCCGGGGACACTTCCCTCCGGGAGGGGGAAATCATCGCCAATGTGATCACCAACACTCCTCTCATCGGGAGAGGGCAATCTCCATCAACATCTTCACCAGCACCATCTCATCTCAAAACCCTAGTTCATCTCTTGTATCCAATTCTTGTCTCCAAGTCCGGGATTGGTACTAGTAGGTTGCTAGTAGTGTTGATTACTCCTTGTAGTTGATGCTAGTTGGTTTATTTGGTGGAAGATCATATGTTCAGATCCTTTATGCATATTAATACCCCTCTGATTATGAACATGAATATGCTTTGTGAGTAGTTACGTTTGTTCCTGAGGACATGGGAGAAGTCTTTCTATTAGTAGTCATGTGAATTTGGTATTCGTTCGATATTTTGATGAGATGTATGTTGTCTAGCCTCTAGTGGTGTTATGTGAACGTCGACTACATAACACTTGACCATTATTTTGGTCCTAGAGGAAGGCATTGGGAAGTAATAAGTAGATGATGGGTTGCTAGAGTGATGTAAGCTTAAACCCTAGTTTATGCGTTGTTTAAATAAGGGGCTGATTTGGATCCATATGTTTCATGCTATGGTTAGGTTTACCTTAATACTTTTGTTGTAGTTGCGGATGCTTGCAATAGAGGTTAATCATAAGTGGATGCTTGTTCAAGTAAGAACAACACCCAAGCACCGGTCCACCCACATATCAAATTATCAAAGTACCGAACGCGAATCATATGAACGTGATGAAAACTAGCTTGACAATATTCCCATGTGTCCTCGGGAGCGCTTTTCCTTATATAAGAGTTATACTTTGCTACAAAAAGGATTGGGCCACCTTGCTGCAATTTATTTACTTTTGTTACTTGTTGCTCGTTACAAATTATCCTATCATAAAACTATCTGTTACCACTTATTTCAGTACTTGCAGAGAATACCTTGCTGAAAACTGCTTATCATTTCCTTCTGCTCCTCGTTGGATTCGACACTCTAACTTATCGAAAGGACTACAATAGATCCCCTATACTTGTGGGTCATCAAGACTCTTTTCCGGCGCTGTCGGGGAGTGAAGCGCCTTTGGTAGGTGGAATTTGGTAAGGAAAAAATTTATATAGTGTGCTGAAATTTACTGTCACTTGTTACTATGGAAAGTAATCCTCTGAGGGGCTTGTTTGGGGTATATTCATCCCGACCAGTAGAGCAAAGAGTTGCTCCTCAACCTACAGAACCTACTGAAAATGAAAATATTCCCTTTGAAGTTCCTTCGGGTATGTTAGAAAAACTGCTAGCTAATACTTTTGCAGGAGATGGAACAAAGCATCCTGGTGAACACCTAATATATGTGGATGAAGTTTGTGGATTATATAAGCTTGCAGGTATACCCGATGATGTTGTTAAGAAGAAGGTCTTCCCTTTTTCTTTGAAGGGAGATGCATCGACATGGTATAGGCTATGTGATGACACGAGATCATGGAACTATAAACGAATGAAGCTGGAATTTCATCAAAAGTATTATCCTATGCATCTTGTTCATCGTGATCGCAATTATATATATAATTTTTGGCCTCGTGAAGGAGAAAGCATCGCTCAAGCTTCGGGGAGGCTTAACTCAATGTTATATTCATGCCCCAATCATGAGCTCTCAAGAGAAATAATTCTTCAAAATATTTATGCTCGGCTTTCTGAAAACAATCGCACCATGCTTGATACTTCTTGTGCTAGCTCTTTTATGATGAAGACTATTGAATTCAGATGGAATTTATTGGATAGAATTAAACGCAACTTTGAAGATTGGGATCTCGACGAAGGTAAGGAGTCAGGTATGACACCTAAGTTTGATTGTGTTAAGTCTTTTATGGATACCAATATTTTCCGTAAGTTTAGCACTAAATATGGATTTGACTCTGAGATAGTAGCTTCTTTCTGTGAATCTTTTGCTACTTATGTTGATCTCCCCAAAGAGAAGTGGTTTAAATATCATCCTCCCATATAAGTAAAAGTAGATGCACCTATTAAAGTTGAAGAAAAGATTGTCACTTATAATGATCCTGTTGTTCCTACTTCTTATGTTGAGAAACCACCTTTCCCTGTTAGAATAAAGGATCATGCTAAAGCTTCAACTGTTGTTCGTAAAAGTAATATTAGAACTTATACACCTCCTGAGCAAATTAAAGTTGAACCTAATATTGCTATTGTTAAAGATCTCTTGGCCGATAATATTGATGGGCATGTTAATCAATTCTGCAGTGAAACTGCTAGAATTGCTAAACCTTGTGCTAAAGATAAACATAGACCTGTGGTAGGCGTGCCTGTCATTTCTGTTAAAATAGGAGATCATTGTTATCATGGCTTATGTGATATGGGTGCTAGTGCTAGTGTTATACCGCATACTTTATACGAATAAATTAAGCATGAAATTGCACCTGCTAAGTTAGAAGGAATTGATGTTACAATTAAACTTGCCAATAGAGATACTATATCAACAATGGGAATTGTTAGAGATGTTGAAGTCTTGTGTGGGAAAACTAAATATCCTGCTGATTTTCTTGTTCTTGGTTCTCCACAAGATAGTTTTTGTGCCATTATATTTGGTAGACCCTTCTTGAACACTGTTCATGCTAAGATAGACTGCGAAAAGAATGTTGTTACTATTGGCTTGGATGATATGACTCATGAGTTTAATTTATCTAAATTTAGTAGACATCACCGTGAAGAAGAATTTCCTAGTAAGGATGAAATTATTGGTCTTGCTTCTATTGCCGTACCTCCTAGCGATCCTTTAGAACAATATTTGCTAGACCATGAAAATGATATGTTTATGAATGAAAGAAGGGAAATAGATGAAGTATTCTTTAAGTAGGAACCTATTCTGAAACACAATTTACCTGTTGAAATCCTAGGGGATCTTCCTCCTCCCAAGGGTGATCCCGTGTTTGAGCTTAAACCGTTGCCTGATAATCTTAAATATGCTTATCTTGATGAAAAGAAGATATATCCTGTTATTATTAGTGCTAACCATTCAGAGCATGAAGAAGAGAGATTATTGAAAACTCTGAAGAGGCATCGTGCTGCTATTGGATA
This sequence comes from Aegilops bicornis, assembly GCA_021605145.1. Taxonomy (NCBI): domain Eukaryota; kingdom Viridiplantae; phylum Streptophyta; class Magnoliopsida; order Poales; family Poaceae; genus Aegilops; species Aegilops bicornis. The sequence goes on from CM038669.1 coordinate 642,706,026, forward strand.
TACTCTTGATGATCTTAAGGGCATTAGTCCCACTCTATGTCAACATAAAATAAATTTGGAAGAAGATGCCAAACCGGTTCGTGATCATCAACGACGGCTGAATCCTAAGATGAAAGAAGTGGTAAGAAAAGAAATACTAAAGCTTCTGGAGGCAGGTATAATTTATCCCGTTGCTGATAGTCAGTGGGTAAGTCCTGTCCATTGTGTCCCTAAAAAGGGAGGTATTACTGTTGTTCCTAATGATAAAGATGAATTGATTCCGCAAAGAATTATTACAGGTTATAGGATGGTAATTGATTTCCGTAAATTAAATAAGGCTACTAAAAAGGATCATTACCCCTTATCTTTTATCGATCAAATGCTAGAAAGATTATGCAAACATACACATTATTGCTTTCTAGATGGTTATTTTGGTTTCTCTCAAATACCTGTGTCAGCTAAAGATCAATCAAAGACCAATTTACTTGCCCTTTTGGTACTTTTGCTTATAGACGTATGCCTTTTGGTTTATGTAATGCACCTGCTACCTTTCAAAGATGCATGATGGCTATATTCTCTGACTTTTGTGAAAAGATTTGTGATGTTTTCATGGACGACTTTTTCGTCTATGGATCCTCTTTTGATGATTGCTTGAGCAATCTTGATCGAGTTTTGCAGAGATGTGAAGAAACTAATCTTGTCTTGAACTGGGAAAAGTGCCACTTTATGGTTAATGAAGGTATTGTCTTGGGGCATAAAGTTTACGAAAAAGGTATTGAAGTTGATAAAGCCAAGGTTGATGCTATTGAAAAGATGCCATGTCCCAAGGACATCAAAGGTATAAGAAGTTTCCTTGGTCACGCCGGATTTTATAGGAGGTTCATTAAGGACTTGTCAAAAATTTGTCGTCCTCTGACTAATTTATTAGAAAAAGATATACCATTTGTCTTTAATGATGATTGTGTAGAAGCATTTGAAATACTTAAGAAAGCATCGGTTTCCGCACCTATTGTTCAGCCACCTAATTGGAATTTACCCTATGAAATTATATATGATGCTAGTGATTATGCAGTAGGTGCTGTTCTAGGGCAAAGAGTCGATAAGAAATTAAATGTTATCCATTATGCTAGTAAAACTCTAGACAATGCTCAAAGAAATTATGCTACTACTGAAAAAGAATTCTTAGCAGTTCTATTTGCTTGTGATAAGTTCAGACCTTATATTGTTGATTCTAAAGTAACTATTCACACTGATCATGCTGCTATTAAATATCTTATGGAAAAGAAAGATGCTAAACCTAGACTCATTAGATGGGTTCTCTTGCTACAAGAATTTGATTTGCATATTGTTGATAGAAAGGGAGCTGAGAACTGATACGTCTCCAACGTATGTATAATTTTTGATTGCTCCATGCTATATTATCTACTGTTTTGGGCAATATTGGGCTTTATTATACACTTTTATATTACTTTTGGGACTAACCTATTAACCGGAGGCCCAACCTATATTGTTGTTTTATTGCCTGTTTCAGTATTTCGAGGAAAAGGAATATCAAACGGAGTCCAAACGGAATGAAACCTTCGCAACGTGATTTTTGGAAGATTATCATCACGGAGACTTGGAGTTTACGTCGGAAGATACTCGAGGAGCCCAGAGATGTGGGGCGCCCCTCACTGGGCGCGCCCCCTGTCTCGTGGACCCTCGAGCACCCCCGGCCGACTTCTTTCGCCTTATATATTCCTCGACGCTAAAAAGCGTCGAATATCAAGATAGATCGGGAGTTCCGCCGCAAGCCTCTCAGAGCCACCAAAACCTCTCGGGAGCCCATTCCGGCACCCTGCCGGAGGGGGAACCCATCACCGGTGGCCATCTTCATCGTCCCGGTGCTCTCCATGGCGAGGAGGGAGTAGTTCACCCTCGGGGCTAAGAGTATGTACCAGTAGCTATGTGTTTGATCTCTCTCTCTCGTGTTCCCTCTATGGCACGATCTTGATGTATCCCGAGCTTTGCTATTGTAATTGGATCTTATGATGTTTCTCCCCGTCTACTCTCTTGCGATGAATTGAGTTTCCCCTTTGAAGTTATCTTATCGGATTGAGTCTTTTATGAGAACACTTGATGTATGTCTTGACGTGTTTATCTGTGGTGACAATGGGATATCATGTGCCTCTTGATGTATGTTTTGGTGACCAACTTATGGGTTCCGCCCATGAACCTATGCATAGGGGTTGGCACACGTTCTTGACTCTCCGGTAGAAACTTTGGGGCACTCTTTGAAGTACTTTATGTTGGTTGGATGAATCTGAGATTGTGTGATGCATATCGTATAATCATGCCCACACATACTTGAGGTGACAATGGAGTATCTAGGTGACATTAGGGTTTTGATTGATTTGTGTCTTAAGGTGTTATTCTAGTACGAACTCTTTTATAGATTAATCCGAAAGAATAGCTTTGAGGTGGTTTCGTACCCTACCATAATGTCCACGTTTGTTCTCCGCTATTAGTGGCTTTGGACTGACTCTTTGTTGCATGTTGAGGGATTGTTATATGATATATCTATGTTATTATTGTTGAGAGAACTTGCACTAGTGAAATTATGAACCCTAGGCCTTGTTTCCTATCATTGCAATACCGTTTGTGCTCACTTTTATCGTTAGTTACCTTGCTGTTTTTATAATTTCAGATTACAAATACCTTTATCTACCATCCATATTGCACTTGTATCACCATCTCTTTGCCAAACTAGTGCACCTATACAATTTACCATTGTATTGGGTGTGTTGGGGACACAAGAGACTCTTTGTTATTTGGTTGCAGGGTTGTTTGAGAGAGACCATCTTCATCCTACGCCTCCTACGGATTGATAAACATGTGCACTTGCAGGCCCAACAACGTCTACAAGAAGAAGGTTGTGTAGTAGACATCAAGCAGTTTCTGGCGCCGTTGCCGGGGAGGTGAGTGCTTGAAGGTATATCTTTAGATCTTGCAATCGAAACTTTTTGTTTCTTGTTTTATCACTAGTTTAGTTTATAAAAGAAAACTACAAAAAATGGAATTGAGTTTGTCTCATACGCTTCGTCTTTTTAATATCTTTCATGAGAATGATGGAAAGGAAAATTATGCTCAAGTGCTAGAAGAAGAATGCTTTAAAATGCTTGGTACTAAATCTTTGAATGATGAGCATGATTGCAATGTTGTTAGTATAAGCTCCTTGAATATCCTTAGTACTAATGATGATTGCTCTAGTCATCATGAAAATATATCTCATAAGCATGTCAACTTTTGTGGAGTGCATGTTTGCATTAACACACCAAATAAAGAAGATATATATTGCAAGAGGCATAAGTATTTAGAAACTAAGAAGTTGCAAGAAAGGCTAGATAAGAGTGCGGAGAATTTAAGATATCATTCCCATTGTGAATTTTGCAATAAACAAGATCACTTACATCTCCAATGCAAATTGTTTCATGATCGGATCGTGTCCAAAAATTGTGATGACTTGATCTCCCTTTCTCATTACAATGAACTTAGATTGCTTTTGGGTTGTGAAGAGTTGAAACGTTTAACTAAGCCTATTCCAGAATTTAATCTTATGCATTTTCTTGATATTGATCTAGAAAAGATTTATTTGTTTTATGCGGAGAATTGCATTGAAAATCCTTATATTGCCAATTACCTAAAGAAAAGAAAGCAAATGGAAGATGATGAGAATACTAATGAAAGGGAAGAGACTTCCCAATCTCCTCCTATTATTTCTTATGATGAATCAGGTAACGAGGAGGAGCTTTCTATTCAACCGATCTCATCAATAAGGAGCTCAAAGAGGAAGGTTGAACCTACACATAATGTGAAGAATAAAAAGAAAAGAAGGAGCAACAAAGGTATAAAGGTATCCCTCCCAAATGATGTTGCTCCTACTACTCATTGTGATGATGATAATTTCTTTACTATTGGTGCTATCCATATTTTTAATGATGAGAGTGATTATGCTTATGATATGAAAGGGCCCAAGCTTGGGGAAGCTACGTTTGATGAGGATGAAATATTTGAGAATATATTTTCTGAAATTAATGTTTGTCCCAAGCTTGGGTATGCTATGTTTAATGAAAATGATATTTTTAGCATCACAAGTTTTGATATGCAAAGTTGTTATGATGATAGCATGCCTCCTACATATGATGATTATATTGATGAAAGTGGGTTTGGAAGAGTGTCAACTTTAGGAAGTAGTGATCCCACTATTTTGGAGGATGTTTAATCTTATTGTGATGAATATGAAAGTGGATTTGGAAGAGTGTCAACTTTATTTAGTGATTCCACTATCTTGGGAGAGGTTTCAATCGATTATGATCAGAACGAAGTTGCTACTTATGATGATTATTGTGATGACACATATGCTATAAAAAGTAGTGATGATTATATTTACAAATCTTGTCATGATTATGATTACCCTTTTTCTGAACATTAGTCTTTTAATGTGGAAACAATTTTTAGTGTTCAAGTCTTTTATGATACTCCCACTATTCCGAATAAGAAGAATTTTGCTTATGTGGAGAGTAGTAAATTTTCTATGCAAGTAGATCATGAAAAGAATGCTTTAGGTGCTGGTTATATTGTTGAATTCATTCATGATTCTACTGAAAATTATTATGAGGGAGGAACATATGCTTGTAGGAATTGCAATAATATCAAGTTTCCTCTCTATGTGCTTAGATTTTTGAAGTTATGCTTGTTTTGTCTTCCTATGCTTGTTGATTATAGTTCCCATAAGTTGTTTGCTCACAAAATCCCTATGCATAGGAAGTGGGTTAGACTTAAATTTTCTAGTCATATTCTTCATGATGCTCTCTTTATGTTTCAATTCTTATCTCTTATGTGAGCATCATTGAAATCATCATGCCTAGCTAGGGGCGTTAAACGATAGCGCTTTGTTGGGAGGCAACCCAATTTTATTTTAGTTTCTTGCTTTTTGGTTCTGTTTAGTAATAAATAATCCATCCATCTTCTGTTTAGATGTGGTTTTATGTTTTAATTAGTGTTTGTGCCAAGTAGAACCTTTGGGAAGACTTGGGTAAAGTCTTTATGATCATGCTGTAAAAAACAGAAACTTTAGCGCTCACGAGATTAGCTAGAACTTTTTACTGGAGAGTGCTATTTAGTTGATTCTTTTTGCAGATGATTACTAGACAAATTCCTCAGGTCCACCATTTTATTTTAGAATTTTTGGAGTTCCATAAGTTTGCGTTAGTTACAGATTACTACAGACTGTTCTGTTTTTTGACAGATTCTGTTTTTCGTGTGTTGTTTGGTTATTTTGATGACCCTATGGCTAGTAAAATAGTTTATAAACCACAGAGAAGTTTGAATACAGTAGGTTTAACACCAATATAAATAAAGAATGAGTTCATCACAGTACCTTGAATTGGTGTTTTGTTTTCTTTCGCTAACGGAGCTCACGAGTTTTCTGTTAAGTTTTGTGTTGTGAAGTTTTCAAGTTTTGGGTAAAGATTCGATGGACTATGGAATAAGGAGTGGCAAGAGCCTAAGATTGGGGATTCCCAAGGCACCCCAAGGTAATATTCAAGGATAACCAAGGGCCTAAGCTTGGGGATGCCACGGAAGTATTCCCCTCTTTCGTCTTCGTTCATCGGTAACTTTACTTGGAGCTATATTTTTATTCACCACATGATATGTGTTTTGCTTGGAGCGTCATGTCATTTTATTTAGCTTTGCTTTCTGTTTGAATACAATAAAAAGATCTGAAATTATTAAATGGGAGAGTCTTCACATAGTTGTATAATTATTCGACTACTCATTGATCTTCACTTATATCTTTCGGAGTAGTTTGTCATTTGCTCTAGTACTTCACTTATATCTTTTAGAGCACGGTGGTGGATTTATTTTGTAGAAATTAATGAACTCTCATGCTTCACTTAGATTATTTTGAGAGTCTTAAATAGATTGGTAATTTGCTTAAATAATCCTAATATGCTAAACATACAAGATTTGTAAGAATTCTTATGAGTGTGTTGAATACTAAGAAAAGTTTGATGCATGATAATTGTTTTGAGATATGAAGATGGTGATATTAGAGTCATGCTAGTTGAGTAGTTGTCAATTTGAGAGATACTTGTGTTAAAGTTTGTGATTCCCGTAGCATGCACGTATGGTGAACCGTTATGTGATGAAGTCGGAGCATGATTTATTTATTGATTGTCTTCCTTATGAGTGGCGGTCTGGGACGAGCGATGGTCTTTTCCTACAAATCTATCCCCCTAGGAGCATGCGCGTAATAATTTGCTTTGATAACTTCTAGATTTTTGCAATAAGTATATGACTTCTTTATGACTAATTTTGACTCCATGGATTATACGCACTTTTTCCCATCCTTCCACCATTTCTAGCCTCTCTAATACCGCGCACCTTTTCGCCGGTATCATACACCCACCATATACCTTCCTCAAAACAGCCACCATACCTACCTATCATGGCATTTCCATAGCCATTCCGAGATATATTTCCATGCAACTTTCCACCGTTCCGTTTATTATGACACGCTCCATCATTGTCATATTGCTTTGCATGATCATGTAGTTGGCATCGTATTTGTGGCAAAGCCCCCGTTCATAATTCTTTCATACATGTCACTCTTGATTCATTGCATATCCCGGTACATCACGGAGGCATTCATATAGAGTCATATTTTGTTCTAAGTATCGAGTTGTAATTCTTGAGTTGTAAGAAAATAAAAGTGTGATGATCATCATTATTAGAGCATTGTCCCAGCGAGGAAAGGATGATGGAGACTATGATTCCCCCACAAGTCGGGATGAGACTCCGGACGAAAAATAAAAAATAAAAAAAAGAGGCCATAAAAAAAGAGAAAAGGCCCAAATAAAAAAATAAAAAAAAACAAAAAAAATGAGAGAAAAAGAGAGAAGGGACAATGCTACTATCCTCTTACCACACTTGTGCTTCAAAGTAGCACCATGATCTTCGTGATAGAGAGTCTCCTATGTTGTCACTTTCATATACTAGTGGGAATTTTCATTATAGAACTTGGCTTGTATATTCCAATGATGGGCTTCCTCAAAGTGCCCTAGGTCTTCGTGAGCAAGCAAGTTGGATGCACACCCACTGTCGTGGAATTGTCACGGCAGATGTCCTCTTGCAAGGACTTGATCGTGGAGCCATCGCAACTAGGAAGCTTAAAGGGGTTAATAGGGACAAAGGACACGAGAGGTTTTACTAGTTTGGCCCCTTACGGTGAAGGTAAGGCCTACGTGTAGTTGGTTTGGTATTGCTTGAGGTTTCGATGACCTGGGAGCGAGATACGCTATGCCCGGTTCTCGATTTGTTGTTTATTTTTCTAAGCCGCCGGCGGGTCGTCCCCTTATATACACGGGTTGACGCCCTGCGGCTTACAGAGTCCCGGCCGGCTCATAAACAGTGTCCGGCTCGGTGACTAGTCAAGTCTACCTTATGATACAAGTCACGCCATTATGGCGGTTTACTACAACAAGCCTTAAGTCGCATGTGGGCCTTAGGCCCCTTGTTGAGATGCCATCTTCATGCTTGGACTTGGGCTTCTGTATGGTAACTCTTTACGTAACCCGGACCCTCCTGGGCGGCTTAATCAAATAGTTATATCCCCAACATTAGGCCCCAGATTGATTTGAACCTGTTCATGTCAATCTTAAAAAATATATTTAAAGAATTAATCTTCAGTCTACTAACTATCCAAAGGGTTTTCTTTAACCCGCCATGACGTCATCTTCTAGATCTGTCTTAACCCGGCGTGACGTCATCCTTTCCTTAATTCATTTTCTATTCCATCGTATCCTTCAACGGATCTCTGCTTTTATTGATTGTTCCCAAAATCAAGGCGTCGGGGCCGCTGGATAGTAATTCTTATCTCCTTGTTTCCCGCGTCGTCTCGGTTATCTTCTCCCTATAAATAGGCGCGACTTTAGGTCTTTCATTCTTCTCCTTCCAGTCGTCTTCTTCCTCTCTTCTCTGTTACTCAAGATCCGCCACCGCCGCCATCAAACCCCTCGTCTTCATCAACTCAGGCCGCTGCATCAGCGTGACTCGGACCAGAAATCGACGGCGAACCTCCGCAGCTCGAGTTCATCCGTGAGTTCCTCTCCTTTCCTTTATTTAGATCTGCATCGGAACTTTCCTGAGTTCGTCGGCGTTCATCACCGCCCGACGCAAACCCTTGCTAGCTTGCACCTCCACAGCCTGCTTAGATCGCAAAAACTGTGCAGAACTGCTGCGGTAGTTGGTTGTGTTGATCTTGCATAAAAACAGATCTCATCTCCCTTGTTTGGGAACTTTCTTCGAGTGCGTGAACTTCTCTGCTCTGTTTTAGGTCTAGAAAAAATTTCTTTCAGGACAATAATTTGATCCAAAATAATAGCTGTCATCTGTGAAACTTGTTTCTATCACCCGGAAAGCTTCTTCTGGTAAATGTCCTTAAACACAACTGTCCAGGTGTCCGGGTTAAATAAGTGATACTGATCTGTAATCCTTGCCGTCTTCTCATGACTTTAAAAATTATGAATCGCTCTTGATGTTTGTAGCGGCTTAAATATTGTTGCACAATCACCCTTATATCATTCGTCCCCTTCATAAGCCGCTACCTTCAGTAATTTGGATATTTTCCTCCCGGGTTAAAATTTGAACCGGAACTTCTTATTTTGTAATAGGCCAACTGTTGTCATGGCACCTAAGGCGGCAAAAGCTCCTGTAACCTGCAACTGGGTCCCATCCACAGTCACTAAGAGTAAACTGGCCGAATTTGTGAAGTCCGCCATCTCGCCAAAATAGGAGGTCATGTCTTATCGTGTTCCTGACCCATCCGAAGAAAAGCCTCAACCAAAAGACGGGGAAGTGATAGTTTTCACAGATCACATGAACCGGGGACTTGCCCCTCCCGGCTCAAAAATTTTTAGAGAAGTTCTGAATTTCTTTGACCTTAGACCTCAAGACATCGGGCCCAATTCCGTGTCAAATCTCTACAATTTTCAAGTTTTCTGCGAAGTGTACCTGGGAGAAGAACCAAATCTGCTTTTGTTCAGAGAACTTTTTTATTTGAACCGGCGGCGAAGAGATTGTCTTTTCCCTTATGTTGAGCTGCCAAGTCACCCGAAAGACTGGAACCAGACGTGGTTCTATTGCCAAGATATATCACCGGCTGATGAGAAGCCATCGCCCGCTTTCGCCTGCGTCTCGAATCCAATCATCCTTTGGCAGATAAGTTATCCGGTGTTGAACGCCTGCCTCTCAACCCCACCATCAAGAAGATCAAAGCTCTTCTAGGGAACGGTTTAAATGGCATCGATCTGGTTCGAGTCTGGGTCACCTGGCGGATACTACCATTAAGCCGCCGCTCCGGCTTGATGTGTACTTATACAGGCGAAAAGGATGACTCGATGCGTCATAGCTCTGATGATTTATCAGACGATGCAGTAGATGCTACAGTCCAATCTCTGTTGAAGGAAGGCACTGTAACCAGTAATGTCTTCGGCTTACTTCCCTTCTATAAGAAGAACCCGGCTCCTGCGGTAAGTTACTAGTCTTCACAAATACTCTTTTATATGTTACCTTCTTATACTTATGATTCTTTATCTGTATCCACAGGCCGGTGATGATTTCTGGAAGGTCAAGTATGACCATGAGGCTGCTAAACAGGCTAGGGCGGCCAAGAAGACTGAAAGAAAAGCCGCTAGGACGGGCACTTCTAAGAAGAAGAAACCCAGCGCCTCTGATATGTTTAAATTGGATGAATCTTCTTCGGATGAGGAAGAGGTAATCTTTTTCAATTTTCTTTAACTCCTTTGCCATTACCTTTCTGACATTTGATCCTTTCAGGAGGATACTGGAAACAGTCAAGCAGCTGGCGAAGAGGTAACTATAATTTCCTCCGACTCAGAGCCTTTGCCAACACAAAAAATCCGAAGGGTGACCCGGAAAGTAAGGTTTTCACACCCTCTAGCTTACCAAGATCCTCAATTTCTTTTAAAGCAACAACAATTTGAGAACTGGAGGCAAACTCGGGCCACTCAAGACGCAGAACTCTCCTCCGGCTTACCCAATATAACCAGGAAGCACCGGACTGAGTTTATCTCCAATTCACATTCTGCTTTTCCTTTGGCGGGTCTAATTCGCCAACCCCTCAATTCATCTGACTCCAATTATCAGGATACCTCTCCGTCTTCCCATGAGTCGATGCAATCAAACATGCCGCTTTTAAAACAGCTCCCGGTAATGCCACCTTTCTTACTTTAAGTTTTTCCATACTTATTCGTTGGTACTCATCCTTCCACTTTGACCGACAGCCGCAAGTGAAGCCTAGCAAGAAGGTCAAAAAGAATAATTTGTCCCTGCACCGGTGGTCACTGAACCGGCAATTGACTCATCCGTTCCTGATAGCTCCACTCATCAGCCACCGCCTGAACAGGCTTTTGATATTCCGGTGTCAACCTCTGACCCGCCTGCAGAAGATGTTGTCCACGATTCTGGTAAACCGACAACTCCTAGCCCGGTCAAGACGACTGAACCAGAAGTTGAATTTCTAAAAAGCCAATATGTTGACCCGGGCCGGCCTACTGTCCTTGCTCGATGCACTGCCAAGGAGGAGTTTGCCCAACGTCGGAAAACCAAACAGGACATCACTGATTATACTCACCTAAGCATTGGTGATATAGTCTCAGGCTATTTGAACCAAGTGCACAATAGCCGTGACCTGGAAATTGACATGGTGAAGCAAATACAACATAGATCTGAGGTATAACTTTAACTTTTTCCTGAACCTTACTTACTGTATCAGCCCCCAAGTCTATTGCTTATGAATGAATATGCTGTAAACTTAGAAATCTACTTACTGTTTAGTTTTGTCCGGCTTAAATTGAATATATTTAACCCGGTGATAGCATGAAACTTTGAATTTGGGTTACAAATTAGCCCCCAAGTGTCAAGTGCCTTTACTTGTAAAGTGCTTGGGACTTAATATACATGACCCGGTAAAATAGGTTAAGAAATTCTTTAAGCATACATTAGCCCCCAAGTGCCAAGTATCTTTACTTGTAAAGTGTTTGGGACTTGAATGTATTTTTACCGTGATTCTTACCATAACCTAATGTCGATGCAGGCCACCATAAGTCAATTTGAGGAGGAGATTGCTGATCTGAAGAGTCAGTTGAAAACCCAAGAGCTTGAAGCTCAGAAAGCCAACTCCAAGTTTGAATTCAGTGTCTCGAACAAGAGAAACTCAAGAAAAAATTTGAATCGGAGAAGAAAACTTGGGTTGAGGAGAGGGCTTCACCGGTGACTCGGGCTGAAACAAAGAGAGGCATCTCTTGCCGAGGCAACCACCGAGCTGTCCGGCTTAAAGCGCCAGATATCTCAAATGGTATCAGCAATCTTCGGTAAGTTACTATGTATAACTCTGAATATCACAATGGTTCCTTTGATGTCTATTTTAATTGTTAACTCTGGCTCACCTTATATGTATAAACGCAGGCCCCAGGAGCACGAACCTCAAGCAAAATATGCTGGTCAAGCTTAAGGCGGTATACACTCTGGTGGAACAACTATACACCGGGTCACAACGTGCTTTAGCCGTTGTGGCTTTATCAAATGATGCTCCTTATCTCCTGCAAGATGTACTCAAGCGGCTTGCCGTGTTACCTCAACGGATTCAGGAGTTAAGGCGAGCATCTAGTAGAGCCGGGGCCATAGCCGCCTTAAGCCGGGCCAAAGCATTGGCTCTAGAGCGATGTTGCTCTTGGATACCCCAGCTTAAAGGAGGACGGCTCTACATTCAGTCAATCAGACTTCACCACCTGTGTGAGAGTTGTACGTCCTGTGGCCACCATCATCGACAACGATATTGATCTTACAAAGTACCAGCCGGGTTATGACAACGAGAATCGGAGGATTCCAACTCCGCATTATGATGATGTCAGCTTGATCCCTCCAACTCGTAAGCATACCTTTGCTCCTGAAGTTGACCCAGCCAGTTTAATAAATGATGAAGCTAAATTTGAAGCCTTAAGCGGCATTGACTGGACCTCGTCAACCTTCCAGGACAAAACAACCGAAGGAGAGGCGGGGAAGGATAACCCGGAGTCATCAAGCCAGCCGGAGGAATGAGCCGCCAGATGTGTTATGACTTTTGCAAAACAATGCTTCACTTACTTTGGACTCGGGGAGTCTTGTAATAGGATAGAGAAAACTCCTTAACTCTGTCATGCCTTCGTGCATGTTTTGCGGTGCTTAACAATGTCTCAAGCCGCCAGCAATGTGCACTATCGGCTTGCTTGAATCATCCAAAAGCTTTCTGCTTTACTCTGTGTATAAAACAAAAACTTCCTTTGGCATCTCATCACATCCGGGGTCATGTAAGATAACATTAATCCGGAGTAGGAACCAAAACATCATAAGTATCAACCGGTTTAAGGCGTACCTTTCTGGCTTACTTGATCCCCAAAAGCGTATGCTTATACTTAACGCCCTAAAATTGGCACATATAATGTTTACCTGGTCCTTAGTATTATTTACTCTTATAGAATAAAGTTAACCTGATTTTCAAAGGCCTCGATTCGAATACGATCAAGAGAACCATTCGGAGGGGTTAAGCTAAGATTCGGATACGATCATATAGCCCCCAATGGCTTTGGCGATGCCGATCAAGCGGGTATCGACAACTATGTTCTCTTTGGTTCGAATACGACCTATGTTTGAACAGGAAGACCCCAAGTGACCATGAGAGTTGTTTAATGACGCTGATTCGAATACGATCCACGTCAGACCCAAAGGGGTTAAGCTATGATTCAAATATGATCAAGAAGCCCCCAAGTGGGTTCGGCAAGGTGCCAATCAATTGGGTATCGACAACTATGTTCTCTTTGGTTCGAATACGACCTATATTTGAACAGGAAGCCCCCAAATGACCATGGCTTGATTCAGATATGATCATAAGCCGGACCAAAGGGAAAACCGGATTCAGATATGATCCGCTCCCTGTTAGTCGTTTCCATCACCTGGTAAAGAAGACACATAAACCTTGTAGGATGGAAAAGAAAGAGGTCCTGCTTTATTGCTTTATATAATATATACATTGCTAAAAAAGGAAAGATAAATATACTCTGAAAGCCAGCGGCTTAAGTACAGTAGGGCCGGGGATGCGCTATGTTCCATGGCCGACGGGTCTCCTCCTCCGACTTACGTGAGTCTTTGTGCTCTCGAACATCGATGAGGTAATATGACCCGTTGTTGAGATTCTTGCTGACCACGAAAGGTCCTTCCCAAGGAGGGGATAGCTTGTGCATATCGGTTTGATCTGGATGAGCCGGAGCACTAAATCACCTTCTGGAAAGTTACGCTTCTAACCCGGCGGCTGTGATAACGGCGCAGGTCTTCTTGGTAAATCGCCGAGCGGGCTATGGCCAAGTCTCGCTCTTCATCCAACAAGTCAAGTGCATCCTGACGAGCTTTTTCATTATCAGCCTCAACGTAAGCCGCCACCCGGGGTGAATCATGCCGGATGTCACTTGGCAGAACCGCCTCTGCTCCGTACACCATGAAGAAAGGTGTATAACCAGTAGACCTGTTAGGCGTTGTGTTGATGCTCCATAGCACAGAAGGTAATTCCTCCACCCAACAACCCGGAGTTCGCTGTAAAGGAACTAAGAGCCGGGGTGACCATGAGAGTTGTTTGGGGGTGAGCAATAGCTGAAACATCAAGCCGGATGTGCTCTTGTTGACAGAACTCTTCCATGGCACCCTTAGAGAGATTAGTGCCATTATCAGTTATAATAGTGTGCGGAAAACCAAAACGAAATATCACCTTTTTGATGAACTGAACCGCCGTGGCTGCATCACACTTACTGACCGGCTCTGCTTCAACCCACTTGGTGAATTTAGCCACTGCCACCAACAGGTGTGTCTTCTTATCTTTAGACCTTTTGAAAGGTCCAACCATATCAAGCCCCCAGACTGCAAACAGCCAAGTAATTGGAATCATCCTTAATTCTTGAGCCGGCACATGAGCTCGTCGTGAGAATTTTTGACATCCGTCACATTTGCTGACCAGATCCTCCGCATCAGCATGAGTCGTCAGCCAATAAAAACCATGACGAAAAGCCTTGGCTACGGAGACTTTGAACCGGCATGATGACCGCAATCACCTTCATGAATCTCACGAAGTATCTCCTGACCCTCCGTAGGTGACACACAACGCTGAAACGCCCCAGTGACTCTGCGGTGATGCAACTCGCCATAAACAATTGTCATGGATTTGGACCGCCTGACGATTTGTCTTGCCAAGGTCTCGATCCTCGTGCAATTCTCCCCGGTCATATAGGCTAAGTATGGGACCGTCCAGTCCGGGATGGCATGGAGAGCCGCCACCAGCTGCGCCTCCTGTTCTGGCACTGCAAGCTCTTCCTCTGTAGGCACTCTGACAGAAGGGTTATGCAAAATGTCAAGAAAAGTATTAGGCGGCACCGGCTTACGCTGAGATCCCAGCCGGCTTAAAGCATCAGCCGTCTCATTCTTCCTTCGATCAATGTGCTCTACTTGATAACCTTTGAAGTGCCCAACCACCGCATCAACCTCACGACGATAAGCCGCAATGAGGGGATCCTTAGAATCCCATGTGCCTGACACCTGTTGAGCGACGAGGTCTGAATCGCCCAAGCATCTTACCCGGCTCAAATTCATCTCTTTGGCCATCCGGAGGCCATGGAGTAAAGCCTCATATTCAGCTACATTGTTAGTACAGGGAAACATAAGCTGGAGCACATAACAAAATTTGTCACCTCGGGGGGAAGTTAAAACAACCCCAGCCCCCGAGCCCTCCAACTGCCTGGACTCATCGAAGTGAATAGTCCAATACGTGTTATCCGGCTTCTCCTCTGGTGCCTGCAACTCCGTCCAATCATTGATAAAGTCCACTAGGGCTTGAGATTTCATAGTCTTGTGACATATACTTCAAACCGTGAGGCCCAAGCTCGATGGCCCACTTGGCAACTCATCCCGTGGCTTCCCTATTACGGATGATGTCTCCCAAGGGGGCTGAACTTACAGATTATAGGATGACCCAGAAGTACTGTTTTAGCTTCCGGCTCGCCATGAACACCCCATAAACCAGTTTACGCCAATGTGGATACCTTTGCTTGGACTCTATGAGCACCTCATCGATGTAATAAACCGCCGCTAAACCGGATGCTCCTTGCCAGTCTCCTTACGCTCCACCACAATAGCCACACTAACAGCACGTGAGTTAGCAGCAACATACAATAGCAATGGCTCTTTATCAATCGGAGCTACGAGAACCGGTGGCTCAGCCAATTGTCTCTTTAAATCTTCAAAGCAGCATCAGCAGCCTCGCTCCAGACAAAGGTGTCTGCTTTCTTCATCATCTGATACAACGGTAAAGCCTTCTCCCCTAGCCGGCTTATGAATCGGCTTAAAGCAGCAACACGACCCGCCAGTCGCTGAACATCATTGATGCACGCCGGCTTAGCTAGAGAGGTAATCCCCTTGATCTTCTCCGGGTTAGCTTCAATGCCCCTATTTGAGACCAGGAATCCCAAAAGTTTGCCTGCAGGTACGCCAAATACACACTTGTCTGGGTTAAGCATCATCTTGTAAACCCGGAGATTATCAAAGGTTTCCTTTAAATCGGAGATCAAGGTTTCCTTCTCTCTGGATTTCACCACAATGTCATCCACATAAGCATGAACATTGCGCCCAATCTGATTGTGAAGACAATTACGCACACACCGGCGATAAGTCGCTGGGCACTCTTGAGCCCAAATGGCATAGACACATAGCGAAGGCTCCAAATGGAGTAATGAAAGCCGTCTTCTCCTGGTCCTTAACTGCCATCTTGATCTGATGATAACCAGAGTAAGCATCCAAAAGCTCAAACGCTTCGCAACCCGCCGTAGCATCAATGATTTGATCAATACGGGTAAAGCAAAGGGATCAGCCGGACAAGCCTTATTTACCTCCGTGTAATCTACACACATCCGCCAGGTGCCATTCTTCTTGAGCACAAGCACCGGGTTAGCCAACCACTCCGGGTGAAAAACTTCCACGATGAACCCTGCCGCTAAGAGCCGAGCGACCTCTTCCCCTATAGCCTTTCGCCTTTCCTCATTGAACCGCCGGAGAAACTGCCTGACCGGCTTATACTTTGGATCAATATTAAGAGTGTGCTCAGTGAGTTCTCTCGGGACACCCGACATGTCAGAAGGTTTCCATGCAAAGATGTCCCGGTTCTCACGGATGAACTCGATGAGTGCACTTTCCTATTTGGGATCCAAATTGGTACTGATGCTGAACTTGTTGGAAGAGTCACCTGGAGTGATGTCAACCAGTTTTGTCTCGGCGGCCGACTTAAATTTCAAAGCCGAGTCTTGCTCTGTGGTTGGCTTCTTCAAGGAGGTCATATCTGCCGGGTCAACATTAGTTTGATAAAACTTCAGCTCCTCTTCAAAGACAAACGGATTCAGCATAACCCGCATCTCCTTCCTCGCACTCCAAGGCCACTTTTCGACTCCCATGCACAGTGATGGTGCCCTTGTAACCCGGCATCTTGAGCTGCAGATAAACATAACACGGCCATGCCATAAACTTGGCATAAGCCAGCCGTCCAAACAGAGCATGATACGGGCTTCTGATTTTGACTACCTCAAACGTCAGCTTCTCAGCCCTGGAGTCGTATTCGTCTCCAAAAGCCACTTCCAGCTCGATCTTTCCAACAGGATATGCCGACTTACCGGGTACCACCCCATGGAATACAGTGTTGGACGTCCTCAAGTCCTTATCAGTGAGACCCATACGGTGAAAGGTCTCATAATAGAGAATATTGATGCTGCTTCCGCCATCCATGAGCACCTTAGTGAATTTATATCCACCAACCTGAGGGGCCACCACCAAGGCTAACTAACCCGGGTTATCAACCCGGGGGGGTGATCTTCTCTACTCCAAATGATAGGCTGTTCTGACCACCTCAGATAACGGGGAACCGCCGGTTCAACTGAATTCACAGCCCTTTTATGAACCTTCTAGTCACGTTTACACAAGTTAGTGGTAAACACATGGTATTGCCCACCGTTTAACTATTTTGGATGGCTCTGATAACCTGACTGTTGCTGCTGTCCTCCTTGATCGGACTGCTGCTGATTATGGCCACCTTGACCACCTTGAAAACCGGAACTTGAGCCGCCACCCGGGCCATGGAAACCACCTGCTCCTGAACCACCGCCTGATCCGTGATTGCCATCAAACATGTTTGAATTCTTGAAAGCTTTCATGATCGCGCAGTCTTTCCGTAAGTGGGTGGCAGGAGTTTCCCGAGTACCGTGTCTTGGACAACTTGTCTAGGTTAGAGAATGTTCTTGATGACCCACTACCTATTGATGATAGCTTTCCTGATGAGCAATTAAATGTCATAAATGCTTCTCGTAGTACTCCGTGGTATGCTGGTTATACCAATTACATTGTTGCTAAATTTATACCACCTAGTTTCACATATCAACACAAGAAAAAAAAATTCTATGATTTGAGACATTACTTTTGGGATGACCCACATCTTTATAAAGAAGGAGTAGATTGTGTTATTAGACATTGTGTACCTGAGCATGAACAGGAACAGGTCCTACGCAAGTGTCACTCCGAAGCTTATGGAGGGCACCACGCTGGAGATAGAACTGCACATAAGGTATTGCAATCTGGTTTTTATTGGCCTACTCTCTTCAAGGATGCCCGTAAGTTTGTCTTATCTTGTGATGAATTTCAAAGAATTGGTAATATTAGTAGACGCCAAGAAATGCCTATGAATTATTCGCTTGTTATTGAACCATTTGATGTTTGGGGCTTTGATTATATGGGACCTTTTCCTGCCTCTAATGGATATACACATATTTTAGTTGCTGTTGATTACGTTACTAAGTGGGTAGAAGCTATTGCAACTAGTAGTTCTGATCATAACACTTCTATTAAAATGCTTAAAGAAGTCATTTTTCTGAGGTTTGGAGTCCCTAGATATTTAATGACTGATGGTGGTTCACATTTTATTCATGGTGCTTTCCGAAAAATGCTTGCTAAGTATGATGTTAATCCTAGAATTGCATCGCCATATCACCCTCAATCTAGTGGTCAAGTAGAATTGAGTAATAGAGAACTCAAATTAATTTTGCAAAAGACTGTCAATAGGTCTAGAAAGAATTGGTCCAAGAAACTTGATGATGCATTATGGGCCTATAGAAATGCATATAAAAATCCTATGGGTATGTCTCCGTATAAAATGGTTTATGGAAAAGCATGTCACTTACCTCTCAAACTAGAGCATAAGGCTTATTGGGCTATTAAAGAGCTCAATTATGATTTCAAACTTGCCGGAGAGAAGAGGTTATTTGATATTAGCTCACTTGATGAATGGAGAACCCGAGCTTATGAAAATGCCAAGTTGTTTAAAGAGAAAGTCAAAAGATGGCATGACAAAAGGATACAAAAGCGTGAGTTTAATGTAGGTGATTATGTATTGCTATACAACTCTCGTTTAAGATTTTTTGCAGGAAAACTTCTCTCTAAATGGGAAGGCCCCTACATTATCGAGGAGGTCTATCATTCCGGTGCCATAAAAATCAACAACTTCGAAGGCACAAATCCGAAGGTGGTAAACGGTCAAAGAATCAAACATTATATCTCAGGTAATCCTATAAATGTTGAAACCAATATTATTGAAACCGTAACCCCGGAGGAATACATAAGAGACACTTTCCGGAACGTTTCAGACTCCGAAAAGGAATAGTTATGTGGTGAGTAAATCAACTCCAAAATAATTTTAAGGCAATATTTCCCCGTTTTGAAATATTTAGAAAAATAGAAAAATAAGTAGCAGTCCGGGAAGGACACGAGGGCCCCACGAGGGTGGAGGGCGCGCCCCCCTACCTCGTGGGCACCTCGTGTACCTTCCGAACTCCGTTTTCTTGCACGATACGTATTTTGGTTGGTAAAAATTCATTATATAATCTCCCGAAGGTTTTGACTCCTGTATCACGCAATTATCCTCTGTTCTTGTTTCGAGCGGTTGCTGCTGCAGATTAGAGCAAGATGTCTTCTCAAGAGTTAGTCGGGGAGAGCCGGGTGTCTCATCCGGCATTGGAATCAAGGGCAAATAGCGACGCTGACCACTTTGGGTCGGCAACGGAGGAAGAGATGGAGGCTGACTTGATGAGAGTAGATACCATGGAGGATCAAGAAGTCACTTCACGCTCCCAAGCTGGGCTCACGATGGGGGAACTACATAGCTCATCTATTCCAAATTCGGTTATCCCTTCCAATGTTAGATTTCTTTCTTATGAAAATATGAGGAGGAGTGTCACTTGTTCTCCCGCAGCTATGCAACACCCTTGGGTGCAAGGAGCTTTAGCTGTAACAGGAAAGCTTCGTAAGGAAATAATGGACCTCAAGCATCAAGTCAATAAGCTTGAGGAGGAGAATCTTATCCTGAAAGGCATCATCGCCAAGAATATTTCACCAACAACAAAGAAGGAGACACAATCACATGGGTATGGGCACTCACCTTGGCAACTGCCAAGCTTCGGGGAGGTGCCCCGGTATCGTATCACAATCACATCTCCTATCTTTACCGTTTTCTTAGTTCGATCCTATTAGTAGCATCTTGATCTAGTAGAATAAAGTTTATGGCATGATCTAGTTTTGAGTTTTTGCTTTATGATCTCTCTATGTAATCGAGTCCGTGAGCTATATAATAAAGATTATTGTTGAGTCAAGGCTTGATTATTTTGCCAGGATCTTGAGTGAATAAAATAAAGAGAAAATAATAAAAAGAAACAAAGAGATCATATTGATCTTATCGAGAGTGATGACTTTACATATGAAGAGTATGATGATTAAAAGTTGTTGGGAGTTGGCAAACATAGCTTTGGTCATCGTTGCAATTAATAGGAAGTAATAAGGAAAGAGAGGTTTCACATACAAATATACTGTTGTTGACATCTTTTATGATTGGGAGCACTCATTAAAATATGACATGCTAAAGAGTTGCTGTTGGACAAGGAAGACAACGTAATGGGTTATGTTTTCTTATATCTGAGATAAAATATATTGTCATGGATCATCCAACATGTTGAGCTTTCCTTTCCCCCTCATGCTAGCCAAATTCTCAGCACCAAGTAGAGATGCTACTTGTGCTTCCAAAAACCCTTAAACAAGTTTTGCCATGAGAGTCCACCATATCTACCTATGGATTGAGTAAGATCCTTCAAGTAAGTTGTCATCGGTGCAAGCAATAAAAATTTCTCTCTAAATATGTATGATTTATTAGTGAGGGAGAAAATAAGCTTTATACGATCTTGTGATGTAGAAGTAATAAAAGCGACGGACTGCATAATAAAGGTCTATATCACAAGTGGCAATATAAAGTGATGTTCTTTCACATTAAGACTTTGTGCATCCAACCCTTAAGCGCATGACAACCTCTGCTTCCCTCTGCGAAGGGCCTATCTTCTATTATTATCCTCTATCTTATGCAAGAGTCATGGTGACCTTCACCTTTCCTTTTTACATTTTATCCTTTGGCAAGCACAGTATGTTGGAAAGAATCTAATTGATATATCTAATTGGATGTAGGGGGGCATGAGTTATTATTGTTGACATTACCCTTGAGGTAAAAGGTTGGGAGGCGAAACTATAAGCCCCTATCTTTCTCTGTGTCCGATTAAAACTCCGTAACCACAAGTATCGCGTGAGTGATAGCAATTATGAAAGACTAAATGATAGTTGAGTATGTGGACTTGCTATTAAGCTCTGACATAGACTCTTTCTGATGTTATGATAAATTGCAATTGCTTCAATGACTGAGATTATAGTTTTTTGGTTCTCAATAAAGTTTATGATTCATACTCTGCATTGTGAATGGATTATTACTTGAACATAAGAAATCATATGACAATATCTATTTATGTTGCTGTTATGAGAATAATCGATGCCTTCATGTCCGTATTTTTTTATCGACGCCTCTACCTCTAAACATGGGGACATATTTATTGTTATCGGCTTTCGCTTGAGGACAAGCGAGGTCTAAGCTTGGGGGAGTTGATACGTCTATTTTGCATCATGCTTTATATCGATATTTATTGCATTATGGGCTGTTATTACACATTATGTCACAATACTTATGCCTATTCTCTCTTATTTTACAAGGTTTACATAAGGAGGGAGAATGCCGGCAGCTAGAATTCTGGGCTGGAAAAGGAGAAAATATGAGAGACCAATTCTGCACAACTCCAAAAGTCCTGAAACTCCACGAAAGTCATTTTGGGAAATAATAAAAAATATCCAGCGGAAGAAGTTCACGGAGGGGGCCCACCTGTCCCACGAGGGTGGGGCGCGCCCCTACCCCTGTGGCGCCCCCTACCTCGTGGGCCCCCTGTTGGCTCTCCGATGGCCATCTTCTGCTATATGAGGTCTTTCGTCGAGAAAAAAATCATAAGCAACCTTTCGGGACGAAACTCCGCCGCCACGAGGCGGAACCTCGGCGGAACCAATCTAGGGCTCCGGCAGAGCTGTTCTGCCGGGGACACTTCCCTCCGGGAGGGGGAAATCATCGCCAACGTCATCACCAACGCTCCTCTCATCGAGAGAGGGCAATCTCCATCAACATCTTCACCAGCACCATCTCATCTCAAAACCCTAGTTCATCTCGTGTATCCAATTCTTGTCCCCAAGTCCAGGATTGGTACTAGTAGGTTGCTAGTAGTGTTGATTACTCCTTGTAATTGATGCTAGTTGGTTTATTTGGTGGAAGATCATATGTTAAGATCCTTTATGCATATTAATACCCCTCTGATTATGAACATGAATATGCTTTGTGAGTAGTTACGTTTGTTCCTGAGGACATGGGAGAAGTCTTGCTATTAGTAGTCATGTGAATTTAGTATTCGTTTGATATTTTGATGAGATGTATGTTGTCTAGCCTCTAGTGGTGTTATGTGAACGTCGACTACATAACACTTCACCATTATTTTGGGCCTAGAGGAAGGCATTGGGAAGTAATAAGTGCTGGAATTAGTCTATATTGGGGCAGCCCAATAACTATTTCAAAAATTCCTAATAAATCCTAGAGGCCCACTTAGCCCATTTGTGCAAGGCAAGGGATACTACTAAAGTTTAGTCCCACATTGCTAGTTGAGTGGGAATTGGACCTCCTTATAAGGGAGGTTATTTCCCCACTTGTATGAGCATGAGAACAAGAGGGACATCCATGCGCGCTCCTCCTCCGCCGCCCGCCTCGCCACGCCACGCCTCGTCACGACGCGCCGCGGGTTGCGGGAATGAGCCGAGCCGATGTCTAAATTTTTGCCACGCACTACGGGTATACGAAAGGTCACATGGAAGCTGAAAAGATTTTTCGCAAAAGTGGATTTCAAATGCGAACGGTGCAGCTCTTCGGCTGCTGGCTGTTTGCTTCATCTCCGTCTCTTTGTTTCGCATCCCGTCGCTGCCCTCTCGCCTCCTTCTCTTGCGCCTATAAAACGGAGGTCGCTCCTCCCAGAGAGACGCACCAGAACTTCTCCTTCCACTCGCCACCAGTTCCAATCTCTAAGGTGCTGCTGTCTTCCTCATCCCGGCTTGTGGCGTGCACCGCGAGTCGGGACAGTAGGCCTCCGAAACCGCACCTTTTGAGTCATGTACGGGAGAAGGGTGATACGGTTTTTGGGGAGCGCTCTGCGACATCGACTTCTTCGTCACAGGCGCCCGGACTCCGATGACTACTTCCCGGCAGCGACTACTTCCCGACATCGACAACCTCCTCGACCACATGGAGGACACCGACCCCAAGTCCGGTGCCTCTGCTCCCTACTGGTGTCACGTACGTGTTTCTCCTCTTTCTATTGGAGGTTCTGCTACAGTTCCTTGCTCTAGTATTTGCCCTACATATGTTAGACTCTATTTCATATATGCAACTTGCTATACTGTCTGCTCAAGATATGTTTAGTTACGATTCATATATGAAGTTGTTTACCTTCTCTTTGTCAAATCGCATGACTTGTTTTATCACTGCTATACTAGTCATGCTTTATCTAGTATTAATGTTAATAAAATCATTCCGTAAATTGCTCATATTTCCAACAATCCAAAAACCTTATTATAGGCAATTTACCCCGAGTGGTTTCTTTGCTTCCATGAGACCTCCTATGTTTGAGGGTATCCACTATGAGAGGTGGCGCCTGAGAGCAGTCTTATGGTTTCAGACCATGAGCTGTTATGACGCCACTCTTGGCAAACCTGAAGGAGAGCAAGATGCCCAACAGGCACAAGCTTTTCAGAAAATGGATACTCTGTCTAAGGCTGCTCTCTTGAGTGTTCTTGGTGAGAACATAGTTGATGCTTATACGTCAATTGACAATGGAAAAGATATGTGGGGCCTTTTCGAGGCCAAGTTTGGGGTCTCGGATGCTGACCGAGCTGTACATCATGGAGCAATTCTATGATTACAAAATGACTGAAGAGCGCTCCGTGGTTGAGCAGGCTCATGAGATACAATCATTTGCTAGATAACTTGAGCACTCCAATTGCATACTACCGGACAAGTTTGTTGCCGGGGGTATCATTACTAAGCTTCCTCCTTCATGGAGGAACTTTGCTACCTTACTGAAGCATAAGAGACAGGAGTTTTCCGTTCCGGATCTCATTGGTACTCTTGATGTGGAAGAAAAGGCGAGAGCAAAGGACACACGTGCTCGAGGTATTGAGGGAGGATCTAGTGCCAATGTGGTATGAAGCGAGAACTTCCAGCCCCACAAGTTCAAGAACAAGGGCAAGTTTGATGGTAAAGCAAAGTTTGATGGAAAGAACAAGGCTGTGCAACACACGAACTTCAAGAAGAAGAATGGCAAGAAGAAAGGTGCTTGTCATGTGTGTGGAGATCCTGATCATTGGGCTCCTAGTTGCCCTAATCGCTATGACAAGCGACATCACAGGAAAGGCGGCAAGACTGCTAATGTTGTCATTGGAGACAACGACATGAAGGATCTTTGGGTATGGTATATTTCCCACTATTCTTTCAGTATGTCATTCTCCTGATTGGTTGATTGACACAGGTGCTAATGTGCATTTATGCGGTGATATTTCCATGTTTTCGTCTTATCAGACCGCGGGGACTTCAACCGTGCTAATGGGCAACGGTTCAAGTGCTTCTGTTCGTGGTGTTGGCACGGTCGATCTGAAGTTTACTTCGAGGAAGATCGTGCGGCTGAAGAATGTGCATTATGTCCCCTCCGTCAATAAAAATCTTGTTAGCGGATCTCTTCTGTGTAGAGATGGCTACAAGCTTGTCTTTGAGTCGAATAAATTTGTAATATCCAAGTATGGAACCTTTGTCGGTAAAGGCTATGACTCAGGAGGCCTGTTTCGTTTATCCTTGTCAGATGTTTGCAATAAAGTTGTTAATCATATTTGCAACAATAGTGAATCAAATGTGTGGCATTCACGTCTTTGTCATGTTAACTTTGGTTGCATGTCGCGACTAGCAAAGTTGAACTTAATCCCTAGTTTCACCACTGTCAAGGGATCTAAGTGTCAAGTGTGCGTGCATGCTAAGCAACCTCGTAAGTCTCACGTGATTTGTGGAGACGAAATCTTGCACCACTAGAACTTATACATTCGGATCTATGTGAAATGAATGGTGTTTTGACAAAAGGTGGAAAGAAATATTTCATGACGTTAATTGACGACTCCACTAGATATTGTCGTGTGTATCTTCTGAAATCTAAAGATGAGGCTTTGAACTTTTTCAAGATCTATAAAGCTGAAGTGGAAAACCAACTTGATCGAAAAATCAAGAGGCTTAGGTCCGACCGTGGTGGAGAGTATTTTTCCAATGAATTTGATGCTTTTATGCGGAACATGGTATAATCCATGAGAGGACGCCTCCCTACTCACCTCAGTCAAATGGGGTGGCCGAAAGAAAGAACCATACTCTAACTGATTTGGTTAACGCCATGTTAGACACATCGGGTCTCTCCAAGGCATGGTGGGGGGAGGCGATATTGACATCATGTCATGTCCTAAATCGAGTCCCCACAAAGAACAAAGAGATAACTCCATTCGAGGAATGGGAGAAGAAAAGGTTAAAACTCTCTTATCTGCGAACATGGGGTTGTTTGGCGAAAGTCAGTGTTCCAATTCCAAAGAAGCGGAAGCTTGGACCAAAGACTGTGGATTATGTTTTCCTGGGATATGCTTTTCATAGCATTGGCTATAGATTCTTGGTTGTAAAATCTGAGGTACCTGACATGCATGTCGATACGATCATGGAGTCGAATGATGCGACTATCTTTGAAGATATCTTTCCCATGAAGGATATGGCTACCTCATCTAATCAGGAGATGCCTAGTTCATCGAATCAGGAACCAGTTACAATTACCGAACCTGGCATTTTGATGGAACACTTTGAAAGTCCTGTGGAGGAGAACAATGAAGTTCCTACTAGGAGCAAGTGACAGAGAACTGCAAAGTCCTTTGGTGATGATTTTCTTGTGTATCTCATAGATGACACTCCCAGTTCTATTTCAGAGGCCTATGCATCTGAAGATGTTGACTCTTGGAAGGAAGCAGTTAAATGGCGAGATGGATTCCATCTTGGCGAATGAAACTTGGGAGATAACTGATCGTCCTTATGGGTGCAAACCTATAGGATGCAAATGGGTATTCAAGAAGAAGCTTAGGCCCGATGGTACTATCGAATAGTACAAGGCTCGGCTCGTGGCTAAGGGTTATACCCAAAAGGAAGGTGAAGACTTATTTGATACTTACTCACCTGTGGCTCGACTGACCACTATTCGAATTCTACTTTCACTAGCTGCCTCAGATGGTCTTCTCGTTCATCAGATGGATGTTAAGACTGCTTTCCTAAATGGAGAGTTGGATGAGGAAATTTATATGGAACAACCAGATGGGTTTGTAATAGATGGTCAGGAAGGGAAAGTGTGCAAGTTCTTTGAAGTCTTTGTATGGACTGAAGCAAGCACCCAAACAGTGGCATGAGAAGTTCGAAAGAACTTTAACCGCTGCAGAGCTTTGTTGTGAGCAGAAGGCGACAAATGTGTGTACTATCGCCATGGTGGGGGCGAGGGAGTTATGCTTTGCTTGTATGTTGATGACATACTGATTTTGAACAAATCTGAATGTTATTAACGAGGTCAAGGATTTTCTATCTCGCTATTTTGAGATGAAGGATTTAGGAGTGGCTGATGTCATTCTGAACATCAAGTTGTTGAGCGATGATGATGGTGGGATTACATTGCTTCAATCTCACTATGTGGAAAAGATCTTGAGTCGCTTTGGCTATAGTGACTGCAAGCCCTCTCCAACACCATATGATGCTAGCGTCTTTGCTTGAAAGAATCAAGAATTGCTAGAGATCAATTGAAGTATTATCAGATTATTGGCTCGCTTATGTACTTAGCCAGTGCTACAAGACCTGACATCTCTTTTGCTGTTAGCAAACTGAGTCGGTTTGTCTCAAAACCAGGAGATGTGCATTGGAAAGCTCTAGAGAGAGAGAGTTTTGCGTTATTTGAAAGGCACTACAAATTATGGACTTCACTACACCGGGCATCCAAAGGTGCTTGAAGGGTATAGTGACTCAAACTGGATCTCAGATGCTGATGAGATAAAGGCCACGAGCGGATATGTATTCACTCATGGAGGTGGCGCTGTTTCTTGGAAGTCTTGCAAGCAGACCATCTTAACAAGGTCAACAACGGAAGCAGAACTCACAGCACTAGATACAGCTACGGTTGAAGCAGATTGGATTTGCCGGCTCTTGAATGACTTGCCGGTTGTTGATAAACCTGTGCGGGTGTCCTTATGAACTGCGATAATCAAACTGTGATCACGAAAGTGAGCAGCTCAAAGGATAACATGAAGTCATCAAGACACGTTCAGAGAAGGTTAAAGTCTGTCAGGAAAATGAAAAACTCCGGAGTTATTGCGCTGGATTATATCCAAACATCTAAAAATCTGGCAGATCCTTTTACTAAGGGTCTATCGCGTAATGTGATAGATAATGCATCGAGGGAGATGGGTATGAGACCCACAATATGAGTTGTTCACAGTGGTAACCTATTCTTTGTGATCGGAGATCCCGTGAATTAGATGTGGAAGACAAGCTGTTGGTCAACGGAGAGGAGAATATCCCTACTATTCACAATACCACTCCATGAAGATGCAATACTCTCCTAATCTGCATGGCAGGTTGATGTATATCTTAATGTGTTCTAAGTGGCTTATTTAAGGTAGATGTTATCCTGCAGAACATCTTTTGAAGAACACACCTATATGAGTCTGATTGTCAAACGTCGTAATCTATGAGAGTAGGGTTCTCTCTAGCAAACTCATAAAAGGTCACGGAGTATGACGCATAAGCTTCACCCGCGGGGAAGACCCACGGTAGCCACGTATCGGTCAAGGCTTTATGTGAAGCTAGATTCGCAGAAAACTTGCAGTTCAAGGCCCAGTCCACTGTTCAAGTTGCTTACTAGTGTAGCATAGAGTTCTAGGTGGAAGTTCAACTTAACAGTCTCCACTGTAGTATCGGTATATAAAACAGTGTTTTTGGAACCGAAGGCAAATTTTTGTGTGCCTCTCGGGATCCGGTGGGGATTGCTAGAATTTAGTCTATATTGGGGCAGCCCAATAACTATTTCAGAAATTCCTAATAAATCCTAGAGGCCCACTTAGCCCATTTGTGCAAGGCAAGGGATACTACTAAAGTTTAGTCCCACATTGCTAATTGAGTGGGAATTGGACCTCCTTATAAGGGAGGTTCTTTCCCCACTTGTATGAGCATGAGAACAAGAGGGACATCCACGCGCCCTCCTCCTCTGCCGCCCGCCTCGCCACGCCACGCCACGCCTCGTCACGACGCGCCGCGGGTTGCGGGAATGAGCCGAGCCGATGTCTAAATTTTTTCCACGCACTACGGGTATACGAAAGGTCACACGGAAGCTAAAAAGATTTTTTGCGAAAGTGGAGTTCGAATGCGAACGGTGCGGCTCTTCGGCTGCTGGTTGTTTGCTTCATCTCCGTCTCTTTGTTTCGCCTCCCGTCGCTGCCCTCTCGCCTCCTTCTCTTGCGCCTATAAAACGGAGGTCACTCCTCCAAGAGAGACGCAGAGAACTTCTCCTTCCTCTCGCCACGGTTCCAATCTCGAGCTGCTGATGTCTTCCTCATCCCGGCTTGCGGCGTGCACCATGAAGTCGAGACGATGAGCCTCCGAAACAGCACCTTTTGAGTCCTGTACGCGAGAAGGGTGATAAGGTTTTTGGGGAGCGCTCTGCACGACTACTGACTTCTATGTCACGGACGTCCCGGACTCCGACGAATACTTCCCCGACGACGACTACTTCCCTGACGTCGACAACCTCCTCGGCGACATGGAGGACACCGACCCCAAGTCCAGTGCCTCTACTCCTACTGTTGTCACGTACATGTTTCTCCTGTTTCTATTGGAGGTTCTGCTACAGTTCCTTTCTCTAGTATTTGCCCTATATATGTTAGACTCTATTTCATATATGCAACTTGCTATACTGTCTGCTCAAGATATGTTTAGTTACGGTTCATATATGAAGATGTTGTTTACCTTCTCTTTGTCAAATCGCATGACTTGTTTTATCACTTCTATACTAGTCATGCTTTATCTAGTATTTCTGTTAATAAAATCATTCCGTAAATTGCTCATATTTCCAACAATAAGTAGATGATGGGTTGCTAGAGTGACAGAAGCTTAAACCCTAGTTTATGCGTTGCTTCGTAAGGGGCTGATTTCGATCCATATGTTTCATGCTATGGTTAGGTTTACCTTAATACTTTTGTTTTAGTTGCGGATGCTTGCAATAGAGGTTAATCATAAGTGGGATGCTTGTTCAAGTAAGAACAGCACCCAAGCACCGGTCCACCCACATATCAAATTATCAAAGTACCAAACGCGAATCATATGAAAGTGATGAAAACTAGCTTGACGATATTCCCATGTGAACTCGGGAGCGCTTTTCCTTATATAAGAGTTTGTCCAGGCTTATCCTTTGCTACAAAAAGGATTGGACCACCTTGCTGCACTTTATTTACTTTTGTTACTTGTTGCTCGTTACAAATTATCCTATCACAAAACTATTTGTTACCACTTATTTCAGTACTTGTAGAGAATACCTTGCTGAAAACTGCTTATCATTTCCTTCTGCTCCTCGTTGGGTTCGAAGCTCTAACTTATCAAAAGGACTATGATAGATTCCCTATACTTGTGGGTCATCGGTGTGGTGGACAAGCTGACAGAGAGGCTCGAGGAGATCTTGGCAAAGGAGGAGGCATGCATGAGGCGCTCGGACATCAAGGAGGAGAGGAAGGTGGAGAGGTTCAAGCAGTTGATGTAGGCGACAGAGAAGAAAATCAAGCTTGAAGAGAGGAGGACCATGATCGAAGAAGGGAAGGTTGCGCTCGAGGAGAAGAAGGCCATGTGAAAGAGCATGGTGCCCCCATGTGTGGTTTTGGTAATTGATGAGATTCTCTATGGACTAATGGTTGCCTTGAGTTATATTTGTAGGTTTTGTCCATATGCATTTTTTGAAGTCCATTTGTTGGTTTCAAGGAGTTTATGTGATGAACAAGGTGCTATTCAAGGAATTATCCAAGGATTGTTCATAGATTGGTGGTTTCAAGGAGTTGATGTGATGAACAAGGTGCTATTCAATGAATTATCCAAATATAGGTCATAAAGAAGACATGATACAAGGTTGATCACAACTAAGTCAAAGAATGAATCAAGTTGATCAACACACAAAGCGTATAAGATGTACCGTGGGGGACAAGTGATCCCATGGTATGGTAAGCATTGTCCATTACGCTTTGTGTACTAACCCATGGTCCATGTGAGTGTTTTGTGTGGGGTTATACTGCGGTGTGCAAGTTCAAGTGGAGCATCACTAGAGACTCAGATCGGAGTTTGTACGATATTGTCAAAGCCAGATATTTGTCTAATAAGACGGTGGCCAATGTTGGTCACAAGTTCTCGGACTCCCCCTGTTGGAAAACTCTATTGAAGGTCAAGGAGCAATACATGGTGGGGAGGAAAATTAAATTGGAATCTGGTGACTTAACTAGAGTTTGGAAGCATCCTATAAATGGGCTGATCCCGTTTAATATGCAATTCCCTTGTTTCTTTCAGATTTGCACGGATCCAGACTGCATGGTTGATAAGTTTAGTGCTGTGGAAGTTAATGCCTTTTTTTAGACGTCGCCTATGTCCAATCCTTGCTGAACAATGGCGTGAGATGTGTCACCAAATTTTAGAGGTTAACCTCGCGGCTGAAAAAGATGAGGTGTACTAGGGGTTAAATAAAAATGCTAAATTCTCTACTAAATCAATGTATAAATGGCTAGAAAAGCCTCTTAATGGCTGCAGTTACAAATGGATTTGGGAGGCAAAAATACATCTCAAAATTCAGATTTTCATGTGGCAATTAACCCAAGATGCTGTACTCACGAGGCAAGTGAAGAGGAGAAAAAATTGGCCTGGTAATCCAGCTTGCTCTTTTTGCGATGAGGGTGAGACAACCACTAATATCTTTTTACCTTTCCCGTGGCATGTGTGGTGTGGAGATCAATAGAGGTGGTTCTGGTGACTAATATGTGCCCTAATGATTACTGGCAATACTACTTTTGGTGTCACAAATTTCACCCTGGTGAACCCCAGCTGTATACGGCCGATCTGGCTGCTGCCACCTGGGCCATCTGGCTAGCTTGCAACAGGGCCACTTTTGAGAAAAAAAATGATTAAATCTCCTTTTGAGATTGTTTTCTCGATGTGTTCTTTTCTTCTATACTGGGCAGGTCTTCAACCAGCAGGGGAAGCGGAGAAGCTGCGACAGGGCGCGGAAATGGTGAGAACCAGTACAATGAAGCTGATGAAACTCTATGAGACATCCAGGCGTCTGGGCGATGATGCAGGGGGCGTTCTTTCCTGGTGATCAAGTAGTAGTCTTTCGATTCAAGTCCGAGTTGATGAGTCGGTACTATCTTGTGATGGGTTCGGACCTGTCGGGTAGTTTATCTCTTTTGGGTTTCTCGGTGTTGATAGCCGCGGTTAGGCCTTTGTTGCTAGAACGGTTATACTCTCATACCCTAGCTGTTCTGGGTTTGTGCCTCTCTGATCTGGGCATGTAATAGGTTAGTTATTTTGGTGTTGTCATGTTTTCGCCCCATAACATTCGTTTCGATGGCGGGCGAATGTAGTGGGTTTCCTGACAGTGCGTTGAACTCGCTACCTCTCTTTTCTGTCCTCCTGAATGTTTCTCGGACTATTTGTATTTCCAACTTTCCGTTTTTTGTAATGGAAAGGGGTCAACGGTTCAAAAAAGTGGGAAGCAAAATTCTTCAAGCGAGGCAACGCATTACGCTTCTTGCTGCCACCTACTCATGCCTGGAAGGTGAACAATCAATCTTTCAATCGCTGGCTCACACCATGTATATGAAAAGCAAGCATGCGCCAATATGCTTGGCAAGCACAAAATAGAAAGGATATTTCAACTTCATGGCCCAATATACCTACCTCAAAGTAATCAGCATGGATGAGATCCGTCAAATTTTTCTTGAAGCGCAAGCTGAAGGATCCTGTCAAGTACTTTGAGGTCTGATATACTGTGGACTGAAGAAAGCATAATAGAAGATTTTCAATGATTAGGCATGTGAAGGTTGGAACACGCCGAAGAAACGTGGATTTGAACAAATACCCTTGAACTTTTGCTACCAATGGTTGTACATAACAAATGCAGAAAGTCCATTGGTTAAAAAGGTTCTACATGACTGAACTCCGGTACAACTTATCATAAATACCCAGCAACTGAGTCAGCAACCCAGCAAGATACCACCAAAAATGAAACTAGCACCTATGGGCCATACAAATTATGATACTCAGAAAAGCACTATCAGTATGTCAGACCTATGAAACAGGCAGAATGGGGGGGATTTGTAGCACTTACTGCTGTTAAAATCAAGCCAAGAAGGTCATTTGTTCCCCTTCCAATCTTCCTAAGTAAAATAGCAGGCAGGAAATGTAAGGATTTCAATAAGTTTTTCTTTTTCCTTGTTTTTACCACTTTACCTTCAACACCATTTTGACTAATGCTCTCTTTATTCCTGGTATGTACATCCCCATCATTACAAGAATTTTCTTCTCTATGTTTCCTCCGTCGACTTGATTGCGCATATGCTAAAGTTCCACCAGCAAGTAGTGCACCAGAAACAGTTGCAATCGTTCTCCTGAATGTGGTTTGAATGGAGGAGCATATAAGAACTAAGAATCGACTAACCAAAATTTTAAAACAAACATTGGCCCTCAATATACTCCCTCCATTTTTATATAGAAAGCCACTATCAAAATTACGGTTTGCATGTATACAAGGCCACTAACACTAATTAAGACAACATTAATGACGTTTGCCTCGTAGAAGCAAAGGAGAACATTAATTATCCCTTGCATGCATGCGGGGTTGGAAAGGTTGGCTTGCAGGTGCCTCATTAATCAACCAAAAATGAGTGGGAGCATTGGCTTGTTGTGCATGAGAGTGAAAAATACACATTAATTAACATGGCAAACAAAGAGACAAGCTGACTTGCAACACTGGGATAAGTAGGCATTAACTTTTGCCTTGGTACCTGTAATATGGATTTGTGGCCTTGTATACAAAAATGGAGGGAGTATATGATATGATTCAGGCGGGGGAGTTCCCTCACTCCCCGGTGAAAATTCAAACAAAAACAAAGATTCCGCCCATGTTAGTTGCAATAGCTGAAGTGATGACATTGTTGATCGCCCCCTCCAAACAGACAGACAGTGAGCAAAAATGAAGGTTAAGTTGTATGGAAGCCTTGACAATCAACAAGACACAAATATCGCCAAGCAAGGGCACCGCCTGTCTGTCACAATATCGCTTCAATGTATCCAATTTGAAACTGCGAAGATTCAGCAGATAACTATTGTTCATTGCAAAACATGGCTATTAAGAAAATGTGAAGAAAACTCGAGGACAAAGAAAATCAAAATAGCCTGTAAAACTAGCCGACCACAATGCGTCAAGCGCAAGGCGCACGCAAATCGAATTTTGGGAGTGAAACAAGTGTATTCTGCCTGCATCAGCAAGCAACAGGGTAATGTGAGCTCTATGCCCCTGAATCATGAAGAATTTTGCTGAGGAACTGCAAGGCTACATTCCCATCCCCGTGCCCCCAAGCGACTACTTAACCTGAGATCCATAATCCACTACACAGCCACATTATAGCAACGTAGCATCCTGCAAGCTCCCCTGCTCCTTACTTGTTGGCAACCAATACAATGCTGCAGTTACTAGGTCCGCGCTTAAACCTGTGGTCTATGACGGTAGCTAGTACTCCTACCACACAGTAAGTAGTAGTAGTACAACTGAAGTGTTTCAGTGTGTAAGAAGTGCCCTCTGCCCAGACACGCCCTTCACGAGACAGACTGACAGAGACACAGAGTCACGATGGCGATGGGAATTAGTACTAGAGCAGTCCATCTATTATCTACTGACCTCCCGTTTATTCGCTGCTTGGCGCACGGCAATGGCGCCGCGGCGGCCAAACCCGCCCCGCTGTTAGGATCAGAGAAGCGCACGCAATCAAGCTGCCATCACTTTTGTACGTGGCGCCGAGGGCGTGGGGATGGAAGTGAATTAGAATCAGACGGTCATCGAACGAATTCCCAATAAATGGAAGATCTACGGCAAATAGAGCTCTTGCACATTTTCGTTAATCCATGAACAAAATCTATGTATGTAGACACATGGATCCGTACATCTCAATCGGAAAAGAATCAATAGAAAGAGAATCAGACGATATCTTTCTCGTGCTCAACATTCTTTCCACAGCAACTAGAAAAGTGGAGAAAATCCAATAAGGGAAGGTCCCGGTGAATACAAATCAATTGGAAACCGAACCTCCTTATGGCATCGTGTGTCATTGACGCTGTCTGATATAGAATGTACTCTCGGAGTCCCACCCAAAAGGAAAAAAAAAAGCTTTCCCCTTGTCATACTAGGTTTCCTAGTAGAATCTGCTTCCTACTCCGGAACCCTACTCCGGGCGGGGATCGATTTCCTGTCACGAACCCTACTCCGGGCGTACCGAGGAGACGATGTCGCGAGGAGGAGGAGGAGGAGATGGCGTCACGGAGCAGGATCCCCCACCGGCGACCAGCCCCCGTGGACGCGGCGAGGACGCTCCGTCCC
The DNA here is from genome assembly GCA_021605145.1 of Aegilops bicornis. Classification (NCBI taxonomy): domain Eukaryota; kingdom Viridiplantae; phylum Streptophyta; class Magnoliopsida; order Poales; family Poaceae; genus Aegilops; species Aegilops bicornis. The sequence goes on from CM038669.1 coordinate 642,740,357, forward strand.
TTTCGCCGTCGCTCCCCGTCGTTGCTCCAGAGGTTCGTTCTTCCGCCTTCTCTTCCTTCTTTCAATACTTCCAATCTCTCATCTAAGTAAGAGAATCGGAGACCTGAACGAACCGTCTCTTCCCTTTGTAGAAGAAGAAGAAGCTGATGCGCGAGCGCGAGCAGCAGCCCTCGGCGGACCTCCCAGACGACGTCCTCATCGAGATCCTCTCGCGGGTGGGCTACAAGTCGCTCTACCGCTTCAAGTGCGTGTGCAGGCCGTGGCTTGACCTTTGCTCCGGTCTCGACATCCGCAAGAGGTCGCCACAGACCCTCTCTAGCCTCTACTTCTTCGGACAGGAACCCGACGAGGGCCTCTATTTCCACGATCTGGAAGGGGGTGCCCCCGTTGTTCAATGCAGGCCTCTCTTTCTTGGCCAGTTATCACTATCAACGGTACAGTGTCGAAAAATGCTGCGGTGGCCTTCTACTTTGCATGTGCTGGAAACCGTGCTCAGTGCAAGTGGATTGTGATTATGTAGTGTGCAATCCGGTGACTGAGAAGTGTACTGTATTGCCTGCCATAGAGGTCCGGGACCGACCAGAGACTCTCCGTTTGGTGGGAGGTCACCTATGTGATATAGACCTAGCCGAACGTTTTTTGGGTTTTGATACAGCCGACCCCTCCAGTTTTGTGGTGGTCGTGCCCCTGCTGGCAGATTATTTTGATGTGATCGAAGAACTGGCGATCTACTCGTCGGAAACTGGACGGTGGACTTTCGTGCTGAATGAGTGGAGTCGCGACGCTATGGTTCGCCGTGATCAACCTGCCATCTTCCTGAATGGAATTATCCATTTGACTACCTTTGATTCTTCAATAGTAACGGTGGACAGAGAGGGAAAGATTTGGAGAGAAATTAAAGCGCCATGCGTGTCGGAAGCCATTGGACTGTCTCAGGGGTGCTTGCATACTTGGAGTGTAGATGATTGTTGTCAACTGTTCGTTTGGGTTCTCGAGGATTATGCTAGCGGAAAATGGACCCTAAAGCACACTGCTAATGTTTTGGGACTGTTCGGAAGACATTCTCGCAAAGATGACGAGTCCTACAAGATGTTGGCAATTCATCCAGATTATAATTCATTTTTCCTTACTGATGGGAAGATGACAGTCTTATACAATATGGATAATCAGAAATTGCAAGTTATCAGCGCTTCCCAAGAATTCGTGGGCTGTGCGCCTTATATTCCTTGTTTTGCCAAATGGCCCTCAGTAACAGTAGCGCCCTCGTAAGAAAAGTTTCTTGGACATAGGCCTAATCTTCTTGTTGTGGAACTATATATATATATATATAGCTTGGACATGGATATGTTATATGTAAAAAAATTCTTGTTGTGGACTATATGTCACCGATGAAGGAAATGGTTCAGTTTAACAATACATACTTATATTTTTCTTTTTATTTCTTTCTCTTCTTTTATGTTCTTTCGTTCTTCCTTGAGGGGAAGGTAACTTTGTTCTCTTAAGGGGTGTACAACAGCATAATTGTTTGAACGATATACTAGCCTAGACTCTAGTAATTGCAGACAGGTTCGCCATTCAGTATTGTGGTTCCTGAATCTTAGTCTTGGCTATGCAGTTCATGGTATTTGCATAGAGAAGAAAATATTAATGGTTAGAAGGATCTGAAGTTCATTCTGTGAATTAAAACCAGTTAAATATCTCGTGTTGAATCTATGTAGAAGAAAAAGGATGCAGCATGCATACTCCAGTTCCCTTCGCCCTTGTGCGGTCCTTTGCTTTTTATGTGGACATTACTTGATAGAGATTACTCGTTCACATAGCGATTTTCAGTTTGTTAAGTTATACCCATTTCCCTGACACTATTGTTGCTTGTATCGGAACATGTATGAACTTAGTATGTATGGCTCAGCTCAATAGAGCATTTGGTCCTTCCATAAACGTGCAACGGCGGCCTCTCGTCATTTCCAAACCTGAATGTTCGTTTTTTTTGTTGAAGGACACTTTCGTTCAATCGATATGTCAAGGTAATACAACCACAATAAGCGAATGCCCGGCCTCTGCATCGCACGATTCACACATATCATAAATGGAATCCTAAACTAGTTTTCTATACAAAGGGCAATGTACCCACAAGCACCTGAAGGCTCCTTCATGTGTCAGAATCAGCAGCGGCTTGAAACAGGCCACCGACCAAAATAATGAAATGATAAATCCAGTAGAGAGCACTTCGCCAAACCGTCCCTCGACGTAGCTCATGATTCACACGTTTGATACGCGAGCTGTGCATGCGTCGATCATCTCTTCCTCTCGGACCGACAGTGCCACACATTTTTTGCCATCGTCATCTCACGTTGCAGCAATGCATGGGGGCTACTGGACTGCAATTTCCTCCACAGGCAGATCATGTTCTGGGGGGACTGATAGTGCGCGGTGAAGTAACCATCGAAGCAACTAGCCTGGTAGAACCTGACGATACTCTACTGGCCGACGGGTGATGTTGAATTTCTCCACCCACATGCCCATGCTGACATCTTCCATCTTAAATAGCTGCACAATAAAGAATCAACAGTTTAGCCATCACCATTTCTGCACGACGTGAGTAAATTCAGTGGGTAGGTGTTGGATAGCGTCAGATGCATGCTTACCCGAAGTGTCTGATCGTCAAATTGAGATACAATGTACTCCCTTCGTATTTAGTGATCTAAACTTTAATGATTTAAACGTTTTTATATTTCTTTACAGAGAGAGTAGCGTGCAATATCTCATGAGATCACATAGTCAGGCCCATCACTACTGGAATCGCCACATACGTCGAGTGCCAGAAACACTCGGCACAGGGCCAAAAACCCTCGGCAAAGACTTTGCTAAAAGCTACACTCGGTAAAGGCCACTCGGCGTACACCTCTCATGCAAACAGAAATTTGCCGAGAGTCAGAACACGAGCACTCTGCAAACTCTTTGCCAAGTGTCGAACAGTATGCATCAGCAAAATAAAGGAACTCACGGATGACAGAGGGAAACTGAGGTTGCCACGTGGCGTCTCTTTGCCGAGAGCCACGCTCGGCAAAGCCAGCCAACAGGGAACATTCACGTGTCAAGCACCTGACATGTGGGTCACGTAAAATACGCCATGCGCCAGGTTTACCGAGAGCGACGCTCGGCATACACAACCAGTAGGAAACAGCCATGTGTCGACTGCCTGACAGCCAGGTCCCACAGCATACGCCGAGCGCTTTCAAGTGACTGGACGAGCATGGGGAGGAAAGGAAATGAGATCCCGCATGCTGGTGCGCTCAACAGCAACAATCTCCTCTGCAATGGCATGTTGCCGTTCAGGATGAACAACAGCACCATGATAAGAACTAAAACCAGATATATGTTTGGCTGATCCTGTCTATTGCAGAGTCAACCAAAACAAGCATCTGCACAGCATTTTTCATGGTGTGGCTCTTCCTACTATCTTCTACGCATGAAACAGACAACTCGACCGTCATTCTTGCTTGCAAGTTATCGAATTGCCTGTTCAATCTGGAGTCAATGAAGTCAGCATTCCATCACTGTTTGCTGCCCTCCAATATCAGATTTTCTGCGAGCATCTTAATTTTTCTTCAAAAAGAAGGGGCTCCCCGGCCTTTGCATCAGAACGATACATACGACCACTTTTATAAAAAGTAAATAGATTCAATAAGATCTTGCAGTCTCAAAACAAGTAAATAAAAGCTCACAAAGAGCCAACAAAACAGCCAAAAAAAGCCACAACTGGCATGGCACAAAAAAGATAGGAAAACTAACACTAGTAGAAAAAAGGCCATTTGTCCCGGTTCGTAAAGGTTACTAATGCTCTTGGCCTTTAGTCCCGGTTCTTACACGAACCGGGACAGATGGGCCTCCACGTGGCCACTGCGGCCAGCCCAGTAGGTTTTGGTGGGTTGGTGACACCAACCGGGACCAAAAGGCATCCACGCGTCAGCAACTGGCTGAAGCTGAGGTTTTTTTTTTTGAAAGGGGCTGGTTTAGGGATTTTGGGGGTTAATTTAGGTTGTTATTAGCTAGCTAATAGAGAGAAGTGTCCTCTCTTATATCTCCGTGCTTGGTTTACCAACGCTACTGTTATGCCTAAACATGACTTAGATTGAAGTGAAGGCAACATGTGGTGCATGTCGAAAGTAATACTAATCCTAACTTTGATCAAGTTTGGATTGTACTACTTTCGATATGCAGCACATGCATGTTGCCTTCACTTCAATCCAATCCATGTTCATTTCACCCGCTAATATATAATAACTCCTCATGCTCGCATCATGCATCATCATATATAATAACAAATCCTACTAACCATCATCATACAACTTCTACTCGTTATTAATAACAAATCATACGATCATCATCCTCATAGTCATCGAATCAACCCTACTTAATTGTTCTTAGCACATGATCATCAGTATTAGATAGGACCTAAATACCCTCTTTAAGGTAAAATAGCATAAAATAATACAGACCCTGACTCTCCATTATGGAGAATGGAGATCATCCTGTCTCCAACCGGGACCAATAAGCTTCCACGCGTCAGCATTTCAGGGGCTGTTTTTTTAAAGGAGGTGGTTTAGGGGTTTGGGGGGTTAATTTAGGTTGTTATAGGTAGCTAATAGCGAGATGTGTCCTCTCTTATCTCCGTGCTACTGCTATACTGCTATTTCTAAACATGACTTAGATTGAAGTGAGGAAACATGTGGTGCATGTCGAAAGTAATACTAATCCTAACTTGATCAAGTTTGGATTGTACTACTTTCGACATGCACCACGTGCATGTTGGCTTCACTTCAATCCAATCCATGTTCATTTCACCCACAGATATATAATAACTCTTCATGCTCGCATCATGCATCATCATAATAACAAGTCCTACTAATCATCACCATACAACTTCTACTCGTTACTAATAACAAGTCATACGATCATCATCCCGATAGTCATCGAACCAACCCTACTTAATTGTTCTTAGCACATGATCATCAGTATTATGCAGGACCTAAATACCCTATTTAAGGTAAAATAGCATAAAACAATATAGACCCTGACTCTCCATAATGGAGAATGGAGATCATCCTGTCCAATTCTGCTGGCGCTTCCTTTTGCTTCCAAGAACCTCCTTACGACTGTCCATACATTTTTGCCATTCTCTGATTAGCATGTCTCCACTTCTTTTAGAAATCCGGTATGGACAGTTGGGATTCGTAGGATGACCTGGATGTATGTTCAAAACACGAAGGCTGCCATTCTGATACATCAAATGAGGCACACAATCCTCTCGGATTCTCTGTTGAAAAACATAGTAATTACTTCATAGTTAGCAATGATGTACTAGTTTTAGAAGTATGCAAAAGATGCACGGATGTCGTAATAGTAAAAAATATTACCAGGGTATCTCCATGGTAGTTACCGTAGTTCAACATGTGCACTAGTGGCACGTATTGACCATAATGTTGAGGAGTTTCATTGTAGATATTGTCATTCTCAATATTAGTACAAAATCCGACCAGATGATTTTTCTCCTGATAAGTTAATTCGGAGCCATCGGTGTAGTGGGTTTTGTCTACCATTTTCCGCACATTATTTGAACAATCAAAATAAGCTGTCAATGGAAATAAGCTGTCAACTATTTTGAAATAAACAATATAAATTAGCTAATAACTATGTTTGAGAAACTCACATAGCGGTAGAATTGGAGGCGTATCAACAAGGACCCAAATGTCCATATTGTCTTGCTCGATTTCAGGATCACCAAGATCCATGGTGACAAGCATACCCTCATCAAAACCATACATCTTATAAGTGCTTCCCATTTTTTGCAACCAAAATGGGTTACGCTCTTAGAATTGTACAACTTTACTTCAAAATCCACACCATGATGGGTCCTTAGGTGAATTTTCTTTGTTTCGAAACTTTCATGGTCTTCAAAACTCATCCTCTCCAAGACATAGCGTCTTGTATGGCATGGGATAAGCTAGTCGAATTGTAAAAGATGAAAAGTACACGTTGAAATATTTTAAGTCGTTCTTAATTATGAAAAAATAACACTTGTCGTCGTTATGCATCGCTTTCAACATCGAAGGTCTCCTCCAGCTTAATGCTGAAGCGCCGATCTTCGTCTAGGTGAGGCCTGTCGCACAGACCTCGGTCGTCGTGGCACCAGTCGCACTCCCCCAGGAGACTTTCGTCGTCCGAGTACGACATTTCCTATGTTCATAATTCAAATATTAAACATCTACAATTAAATATATGTACTAAAAAACCTAAGTTAGATCATTATTATTCATCACGAGTTGACTACCGGTCTGTCGAGTCTTTTCTTGAAAACTCTCAGCTCACGTGGTGTATACATTCGACCGTTGGTGATGGTCGCTCCTCTCCGAGTGCATTACACCAAAATGTCTAGCACACGGGAATGAAGGAGAAGTGATACGTCTCCAACGTATATATAATTTTTGATTGCTCCATGCTATATTATCTTCTGTTTTGGACATTATTGGGCTTTATTATTCATTTTTATATTATTTTTGTGACTAACATATTAACCGGAGGCCCAACCCAGAATTGTTGTTTTTTTCCTATTTCAGAGTTTCGCAGAAAAAGAATATCAAACGGAGTCCAAACGTAATGAAACCTTCGGGAACGTGATTCTCGGAACGAACATGATCGAGAGGAGTTGGACCCTACGTCAAGAAAGCCACCAGGAAGCCACGAGGTAGGGGGCGCGCCTACCCCCCTAGGCGCGCCATCCACCCTCGTGTGCCCCATGTTGCTCCACCGACGTACTCCTTCCTCCTGTATATACCCGCGTACCCCCAAACGATCAGATACGGAGCCAAAAACCTAATTCCACCGCCGCAACCTTCTGTACCCACGAGATCCCATCTTGGGGCCTGTTCCGGAGCTCCGCCGGAGGGGGCATCGATCACGGAGGGCTTCTACATCAACACCATAGCCTCTACAATGAAGTGTGAGTAATTTACCTCAGACCTTCGGGTCCATAGTTATTAGCTAGATGGCTTCTTCTCTCTTTTTGGATCTCAATACAATGTTCTCCCCCTCTCTTGTGGAGATCTATTCGATGTAATCTTCTTTTGCAGTGTGTTTGTTGAGACCGATGAATTGTGGGTTTATGATCAAGTTTATCTATGAACAATATTTGAATCTTCTGAATTCTTTTATGTATGATTGGTTTTCTTTGCAAGTATCTTCGAATTATCAGTTTGGTTTGGCCTACTAGATTGATCTTTCTTGCAATGGGAGAAGTGCTTAGCTTTGGGTTCAATCTTGCGGTGTCCTTTCCGAGTGACAGTAGGGACAACAAGGCACATATTGTATTGTTGCCATCGAGGATAACAAGATGCGTTTTTTATCATATTGCATGAATTTATCCCTCTACATCATGTCATCTTGCTTAAGGCGTTACTCTGTTCTTATGAACTTAATACTCTAGATGCATGCTGGATAGCGGTCGATGTTTGGAGTAATAGTAGTAGATGCAGCAGGAGTCGGTCTACTTGTCTGGACGTGATGCCTATATACATGATCATACCTAGATATTCTCATAACTATGCTCAATTCTGTCAATTGCTCAACAGTAATTTGTTCACCCACCGTAAAATACTTATGCTCTTGAGAGAAGCCACTAGTGAAACCTATGGCTCCTGGGTCTATCTTCCATCATATTAATCTTCCAACACTTAGTTATTTCCATTGATTTTATTTTACTTTGCATCTTTATCATAAAAATACCAAAAATATTATCCTATCATATCTCACTCTCGTAAGTGACCGTGTAGGGATTGACAACCCCTTATCGCGTTGGTTGCGAGGATTTATTTGTTTTGTGTAGGTGCGAGGGACTCACGCGTAGCCTCCTACTAGATTGATACCGTGGTTCTCAAAAACTAAGGGAAATACTTACGCTACTTTGCTGCATCACCCTTTCCTCTTGAAAATGCAACTATCCCTAGGTGGTTTTGGTAATTCATAACAACATATAGCTCATTGAGCTAATACTATTCCAAGATGAATATTTCAGGAAAGCTCAATGAATGGCATGGCATGGATGATGAAAGTGGATCCCTCAAAATATTAAGGACAAAGGATTGGCTCAAGCTCAAAAGCTCAAGACTCTACATTTTACATTTTAGTGATCCAAGATCACATTGAGTCTATAGGAAAAGCCAATACTATCAAGAAGGGATGAGGTGTTGCTTAATGAGCCTCTTGCTCCATGTGCTTAGTGATATGCTCCAAAATCCTCCATTACTTTCTTACATCCACATATGACCTAAACCCAAAGTCAAACTCGGCCCTACCGATTCTTTCTATCCGGCGCCACCGAGTTCAGATGTCATAGCCACTGCCACAAACCCTAGGCAAATCGGTTTCACCGATAGGGATCTCGGTCTCACCGAGATGGGATTGTAATCTCCGCTTCCCTTCATAACGCTTCGGTCTAACCGAAGTGAGCGATCGGTCCCACCGAGATTGCAATGTAAACTCTCTGCTTCCCTTTTGTAACTTTTCGGTCTCCGAAAGAGAAAATCAGTCCCACCGAAGTTTACGACCAGCTCTCCGGTTAGCTAATTACCAAATTCGTTCTCACCGAAGTTTGTGTAATCGGTCTCACCGAGATTACGTTATGCCCTAACCCTAACCATATCGGTCCTACCGAGATGCATGTCGATCCACGAAAACCCTAGCGGTCACTAGGTTTACTAAATCGGTCCGACCGAGTTTGATGATTCGGTCCCACCGAGTTTGGTAAATTGTGTGTAACGGTTAGATTTTGTGTGGAGCCTATATATACCCCTCCACCTCCTCTTCATTCGTGGAGAGAGCCATCATAACAAACCTACACTTCCAACTTACCATTTCTGAGAGAGAACCACCTACTCATGTGTTGAGGCCAAGATATTCCATTCCAACCACATGAATCTTGATCTCTAGCCTTCCCAAGTTGCTTTCCACTCAAATCTTTTTTCCACCAAATCCAAGTCCTATGAGAGAGAGTTGAGTGTTGGGGAGACTATCATTTGAAGCACAAGAGCAAGGAGTTCATCATCAACACACCATTTGTTACTTCTTGGAGAGTGGTGTCTCCTAGATTGGCTAGGTGTCACTTGGGAGCCTCCGACAAGATTGTGGAGTTGAACCAAGGAGTTTGTAAGGGCAAGGAGATCGCCTACTTCGTGAAGATCTACCGCTAGTGAGGAAAGTCCTTTGTGGACGACGGCCATGGTGGGATAGACAAGGTTGCTTCTTCGTGGACCCTTCGTGGGTGGAGCCCTTCGTGGACTCACAAGAACTGCTACCCTACGTGGATTGAAGTCTCCATCAACGTGGATGTACGATAGCACCACCTATCGGAACAACGACAAAAACATCCGTGTCTCCAATTGCGTTTGAATCCTCCAAACCCTTCCCTTTACATTCTTGCAAGTTGCATGCTTTATTTTCTGCTGCCAATATACTCTTTGCATGCTTGCTTGAATTGTGTGAAGATTGCTTGACTTGTTCAAAGATAGCTAAAATCTGCCAAAGTCTAAAATTGGGAAAAGGTTAGGTTTTTATTGGTCAAGTAGTCTAATCACCCCCTCTAGACATACTTCAAGGTCCTACAAGTGGTATCAGAGCTTTGTTCTCCATTTGCTTTGATTTCCATAGCTTTTGGTGGTCATAGCCTTGGTTTCACAACCTAGGAGAGTATGGCGTCTAGCGAGGGAAATTATCACCGTAGAGGTCCTTACTTTGATGGCACTAATTTTGCTAGTTGGAAGCATAAGATGAAAATGCATATTCTCGGACATAACCCGCCTGCTTTGGGCTATTGTGTGTATTGGCTTGCAAGGTGAATTCTTTGATGGGAGAGAACCGAACCGTGAATCTAGTGCGGAAGAGTTGAAGATGTTGCAATACAACGCTCAAGCTTTTGATATCCTGTTCAATGGATTGTGCCTCAAGAATTCAACAAAATCAGCCGCCTTGAGAATGCAAAGGAAATTTGGGATACTTTGATTGATATGCACGAAGGTACCGACTCCATCAAGGAATCCAAGTTGGATGTGCTCCAAAGTCAGCTTGACAAGTTCAAAATGAAGGATGGTGAAGGTGTCGCTGAAATGTACTCTAGGCTTGCTCTTATCACAAATGAGATTGCCGGCTTAGGAAGTGAAGAGATGACCGATAGATTCATCATCAAGAAGATCCTAAGAGCATTGGATGGAAAATATGATACCATGTGCACATTGATCCAAATGATGCCCAATTACAAAGATCTCAAGCCTCACGGAAGTCATTGGAAGAATTGTTGCTCATGAGATGTCACTCAAGGATAAGGAGGAACTTCACAACAAGTCGAGTGGTGCTTACAAAGCCTCATGTGAAGCCCCCACATCATCAAGTGAGAAACAAACCTTCAATGAAGAATTGAGCTTAATGGTGAAGAACTTCAACAAATTCTACAAGAGTAGAAGCAAAGAAAGAAGCTCTAAGTCAAGGTCCTACAATGACAAAAGATCTTCTAGTCGAGAGCGCAATTGCTAAAATTGTGGGAGACCGGACACTATTCCAATGAGTGTACGGCACCCTACAAAAGAAGAGAAGATTCTCCCAAGAGAAGAAGTAGAAGAGAAGAATCACCACCAAGAGAGAGAAGGAGTAGAGATGATCGTTATGAACGAAGACCCTCACGGAGAAGCAAGGATTCGGAAAGGAAGGACAAGTCATCAAAGAGCTACACAAAACGAAGACATCAAGCTCATGTTGGTGAATGGGTATCCGCCCGACTCCGACCATCACTCCGAGAGAAGCTATCACTCCGACTCCGAATACACTCAAGATGAAGGTGTTGCCGGTCTAGAACTTGTGTCAACCAACTCCTACGACATATTTGAATCACCAAATGAAGGAATTGGTAGATGCTTCATGGCCAAAGGTCCTAAGGTAACACACCCAGTATGTTGATTTTGATGTTGATGAAGATGACTTGCTAGGTGATGATGATTTACTTGTTGACAACTCTAGTGATGAATACTATGATGAAACATCAATTAATCATGCTAATCAAGTTGAAACGAATGACAATGATAAGGAGAAAATTGAGCGTCTAACTAAAGAACTAAACACTCTTAAGATAGCTCATGAAACTATCTTTGAAGATCATCGAGAACTTTTAAGGGCTCATGAGAAGTTACGCTTTGAAAAGCTCAATCTTGAGCAAGAGCATGAGTTCCTAAAAGCGATCAATGATGATCTTCATAAGAAAAGTTCTTCTTACATTGCCAAGCATTTACTCTTATCTACTTACATGCCTCAAGTCAAGTCTAGTAACAAGAACAAGAAAGATTCTTCCTCTAGTAGTAACAATAACAATGCTAAATCCAATATTGTTACTTCTAGTAGTTCTCTTGATTCCACTAATGATTCTCCTAGCCAAGTTACACTTGAGCAAGAAAACAGCTTATTGAAGGGAATTATAAAGAAAGGTGTATACAAGAGTCTTGCGGGGAGTAAGCAATTTGAGGAAATTGTACACAAGCAAGGAAGGCACCGGAAGAATCAAGGTGTTGGTTTTGAACGAAAGTTCAATGCCAATGGAGTTGAGTGGGAAGAAGATCAATACCCCAAGACAAAGTTTGTTCCTCAACAAGAGAAGTATGATCCGACTTCCTTCAAGGGAACACAAGCACGAGATGATCTTCCACCACAAGACCACAAGAACAAAGGCAAGGACAAGCTTCAAGAGGAAATTGATGCATTTGAAGAAGCACCTAAGGCCTTGGTCAAGTGGGTTCCCAAGACTACGTCAAGTTCTACTTCATCAAGTACAACTACTACACCAAGGATTCCCATCAAGATGATGTGGATCCCAAGAAGAAGATCTAGAGAGTTCTTGAGGGTGACTCCGCCAACATTCTTCACTCATATCATTATGGCAAGGACAAGTGAAATCAACTTCCATATCTTGCACTAGTTCAAGGAGTCACAAACCCTCATGTTGGAAAGGCAAGGGACAAGGTAACCTAATGTTTTCATGGACATCATTTTGTGTAAAAGGCCACTCTATGTCTATGGATATTCTTGTTTGTTCCTTGTGGGACTAACCTATGTAGGTATTGAAAGTGCAACTCACTCCAAAGGATTGCTCCAAACGATCTACATCAACATTGAGCATCCACATCTTCAACACCTACATGAAGTCATCATCGACAAAACCCAAGGTTAGTTCATCCCTCTAGGGGGGATCTCACATCTAGGGGGAGCTTAACTCTAAGAATTGAGTCAAAGCAACTCTAATGATGTGAACACATAAATGCTTTATGTAAAAGTGGAAACCCCACTTGAGCTTAAACGATGAGTATGACCTATGATCAAATGTTCTCATTTGACTCCTAAGTCAATATACTCATATATAGATGACCTAGTCATCGCCAATTGTTTGATAGATGCTAGAATTGGTTGTGCATGCTTTATCACATATTTCATTTGTCATCTTATTGTGTGAGCATGTTGGTTGCATATTTACTCATTCGAGGACATCCACTTGTTGTTTTGATTGATTGGCTTCTTTTCTTTGGCCAAGTGGATGGACAAGAATGCCTAAGAACCTTCTCTAGCTATATATGCTTTTCTCGTCTCAAACTCTATTCATGCTACATCACAAAATTTGATCAAGTCGATTCGAACCACTACGTGTGAGGAGCACCTGAGTCCCCGATTCGTCATAGACTTAAACTTCCAAAACTTCTTTGTGATTTTCGGTCTGACCGATTCCTCCATTTCGGTCATACCGAGATTACTAAGTCGATCTAGGTTTTCATCTCGGTGCAACCGATTTGTACTTTTCGGTCACACCGACTTGCTATAACTGTTCACAGTTTTGCATCTCGGTGCCACCGAGTTGTACCACTCGGTCACACCGACAGGTCGGGCTATATATACGCATGGGGAAATTTTGGAAAACTTTCTCCGAATCTTCTCGCCCGCACATAGCTCGCTCTACCAACTTGGTCTACGGATCGTCGACTTCGTCGCCAGCTGCCTCGTCATCGGGTCTCCGCCGTCAACGGAATTCTCCTCCGCCATTGCCGCCAGAAGCGAAGTTCCCACCGAACTAGGGTATGAACTCGATCACAAGTGCTTTCCTCGTCGATTCTCAAAGACATTGTATTTATTATGCATCTTGCCACGATTGAAACACTCCTATCCAGTCAAATCAATCCTTAGAATAGTTGTGATTCAAAAATTTAGGGTTAGGTTTCCGCCGAAACCATCTTGGACCCACCGAGTTGAAAAACTCGGTCCCACCGATTTGGCTAATGCCATTGCACTAGTAAGTCTCGGTCTGACCGAGAATTGCTAATCGGTGTGACCGATTTCAGAACTTTGTGAAACCCTAGCAGTCTCGGTGCCACCGAACTATGACTCGGTCTGACGAGTTCACTAGTTTAGGTTCAAAACTGCTTCGGTATCACTGAGTTTGAAAATCGGTAGATCCGAAATGTTTTCAGTGGGAAACTAAAACTAAGTTTTCTGAATCATTCTTTTGCAAAAATCTCTGCATTTTGTGATGCTCATCCACTCTACCTCATCTATAACTATTCACAGGTCTGATCGGTTGAACAGCATGTCAGACCAAAGTGATAGCCAGAACAAATCTAAAGAGCAGATCCAAATGAGCGAGGGCACTAGTCCCTCAAGCAGCTCAGATGAGGGGAGCAGAAGCACTCCGAGTAATTTGCCCAAGGCTGCCACAAGGACAAGAAAGAAGAAGACCTCAGAGTCTGAGGGTGAGGATTATGTGGCAGTTGAGGATGAGGCAAGCTCCAAGAAGAAAGTACTCAAGAGGGAGTTCAGCTCATCTGCAGTGAAGCCTGGTTTGAAAATCAAAAGGCCAGCAGGCAGACAACCAATGTCCAAAGCCAGAGTGTCTACTCAAGCTCCTTTGGAATCTCAACCCAAAGAGCCTGTTGCTGCAGAGGGAAAGAAAAGGAAAGAAAGGGTCAAGAAGACCATGGCAAGAGTGATTGGGAAGCCTTCCATGATGGAAGAGGAGGAAGAAGAAGAGGTTGCAGAACCAGCACCCAATGCACAAAAGCTGATGGGTGATGCTATCAAATCAGGGGTTGTAACTTCCAAGCCCAAAGCTGCCCCCAAGCCCAAGAATGCACCCAAGAGGAATACCAGGAGCATACCAGCAGCTGAAAAGAACAAGGCCCCAATGTCTGAGGTAGATGCTGAGGAAGATGAAGAAGGGCAGGTCCTAAGGAAGCTGAAACCCAAGATCCCAGACCACAATGATGCTCATCCTATGGCTGACAACATGAAGATCAGGAGAGATCATGGGTTGAGGCTATGGAGAGAGTCAGATCCATATGCCACGAGGAGAAGTACTGCTGTGGACTACAGGTTCCACACCAAGGAGCACCAGGACTTTTATGAGACTATCTTGCTGGATAAGAAGCCCATAGTTTGCGATATGAGATGGGTCGACTGGACCTACATGAAGGAGAACGCAGAACACTACCCTGGAGTATATGACAGCTTCAGTGCGTGTGGAGTTGCTGATTTTGTTGGGTAGAAGCTCACCAACTGGAACGATGAACTCATCATGCAATTCTACTCCACAACACATTTCTATCCAGATGGCAGGATAGTGTGGATGTCAGAAGGAACCAGATATCGAGGTCTACCATAGAGGAATGGGCAAGTTTGATGAATGCCCCAAAGGAAAGTGAGGATGACCTGGACATTTATGGTAAGAAGAAAATGGATCATAACTCTATGTCACACATGTACAAGGAGATCCCAGATGATGCACTTGAGACCTTCAAGTTTGGATCAGTCCATTTTCTTTGTCGAGGCTGCCTACGATCAACTGGATCTTAAGGCATACTCTTTTGCCCAAATCGGTGACCATAACATGATTAGAGGGCATGCAATCAATTTGCTTCATGTTTTTGATGTGCCTCGTAAATTCAAGGTCATGAGCCTCATAGTCACAATTAAGAGGACAGCAGCAGATCGTAAGAGAAGTCGTGGTTATGCCCCACAGATTCGTGGAGTTGATAAACTTCGAAGATGGGAACAGGAAAGTATCTATTGGATAAGGAACACATGGTTCTCTATCCTGAATTTGAGGACAATCGAGTTGTCATGACTGAGAATGAACCATCATCAGTGCAAGCTCAGGAGAGAAAGGAGAAGGCAAGGCAAGAGAAAGCTGCAAAGATGCCCACTCAAGTAGAGGCATCTGATTACTTTCTGAAGAAAAAGCAGGAGCAGCTTGGCTACTTGATAGCATCAACTCTACGGATTGAGAAGGGGTTGGCCACCCTAACTCAAAACCAGGAGAGCCTGGAGAGAATCATGGAACAAAAATTCTATGATCTTGATGTCAAAGTGGCTGTGATTCAGTCAGCTGTGGAGCAGTTACAAGATGATATGCAGGAGAGGAAGGGCAATATGACAACAAATGCATTTGTCAGAGTGCCTAGAGCTCAGAGGTCACCAGTGCCAACCTGCACACGAGCCACTTCTTCAGCTCCAGCTACAGCTCCAGCTCCTACCACGTCTACTGATGTGTTCATCCTTGAGTCCTGTCTACGCCACCACCAGAAGACATAGCCTGAGAGACGACATAGTGCTATGCATTTTCTAGGAACTTTTTGGTAACTTGTTGCCAAAGGGGGAGAAAAATGTATAGATCATAGGCTTCGAGAGAGAGAGATTTGCTTTTGTTCTCTCTTGTCTTTTTGGTTGAACTTTTTTTTGCGTTTGATTGCTTGAGATACTATGCATTACCTGTGAGACATTAATGATCATGTGTTTGATCATAAGCTACACTTATGCTTTTATATTTATCCTTATATGAACATTCACTGTGCTTGGTGATGAGTGCATGTATTCAATCGTTATTATTTTGAGCGCTCCACCAAGATGTATGTGACATGGAAGAGTAACCCATGAGCCTAATTTCTTGTGCATTTGCAATCCAAAGCAAATCTTAAGATATGCACAAATTTAGGGGAGCTCTTGCTTATCACATACTTCTCAAAGCGACGATGTTTTTCAATTTTATTATCATTTGTCGAAGCTATGATCTATATGTTGTCATCAATTACCAAAAAGGGGGAGATTGAAAGTGCAACTATCCCTAGGTTGTTTTGGTAATTCATAACAACATATAGCTCATTGAGCTAATACTATTCGAAGATGAATATTTCAGGAAAGCTCAATGAATGGCATGGCATGGATGATGAAAGTGGATCCCTCAAAATATTAAGGACAAATGATTGGCTCAAGCTCAAAAGCTCAAGACTCTACATTTTACATTTTAGTGATCCAAGATCACATTGAGTCTATAGGAAAAGCTAATACTATCAAGAAGAGATGAGGTGTTGCTTAATGAGCCTCTTGCTCCATGTGCTTAGTGATATGCTCCAAAATCCTCCACTACTTTCTTACATCCACATATGACCTAAACCCAAAGTCAAACTAGGCCCTACCGATTCTTTCTATCCGGCGCCACCGAGTTCAGATGTCATAGCCACTGCCACAAACCCTAGGCAAATCAGTTTCACAGATAGGGATCTCGGTCTCACCGAGATGGGATTGTAATCTCTCTGTTTCCCTTCGTAATGCTTCGGTCTAACCGAAGTGAGCGATTGGTCCCACCGAGATTGCAATGTAAACTCTCTGTTTCCCTTTTGTAACTTTTCGGTCTCACGAAAAGAGCAAATCGGTCCCACCGAGTTTATCTAACCAACTTTCTGGTTAGCTAATTACCAAATTCGGTCTCACCGAGTTTGTGTAATCGGTCTCACCGAGATTACGTTATGCCCTAACCCTAACCATATCGGTCCTACCGAGATGCATGTCAGTCCCACCGAAAACCCTAACGGTCACTATGTTTACTAAATCGGTCCCACCAAGTTTGGTAAATTGTGTGTAACGGTTAGATTTTGTGTGGAGGCTATATATACCCCTCCACCTCCTCTTCATTCGTGGAGAGAGCCATCAGAACAAACCTACACTTCCAACTTACCAGCCCGAGAGAGAACCACCTACTCATGTGTTGAGGCCAAGATATTCCATTCCAACCACATGAATCTTGATCTCTAGCCTTTCCCAAGTTGCTTTCCACTCAAATGTTCTTTCCACCAAATCCAAATCTTGTGAGAGAGAGTTGAGTGTTGGGGAGACTATCATTTGAAGCACAAGAGCAAGGAGTTCATCATCAACACACCATTTGTTACTTCTTGGAGAGTGGTGTCTCCTAGATTGGCTAGGTGTCACTTGGGAGCCTCCGACAAGATTGTGGAGTTGAACCAAGGAGTTTGTAAGGGCAAGGAGATCGCCTACTTGAAGATCTACCGCTAGTGAGGCAAGTCCTTCGTAATGCGACCACCATGGTGGGATAGACAAGGTTGCTTCTTCGTGGACCCTTCGTGGGTGGAGCCCTCCATGGACTCACAAGAACTGCTACCCTCACGTGGATTGAAGTCTCCATCAACGTGGATGTATGATAGCACCACCTATCGGAACCACGACAAAAACATCTGTCTCCAATTGCTTTTGAATCCTCCAAACCCTTCCCTTTACATTCTTGCAAGTTGCATGCTTTATTTTCCGCTGCCAATATACTCTTTGCATGCTTGCTTGAATTGTGTGAAGATTGCTTGACTTGTTCAAAGATAGCTAAAATCTGCCAAAGTCTAAAATTGGGAAAAGGTTAGGTTTTTATTGGTCAAGTAGTCTAATCACCCCCCCCCCCTCTAGACATACTTCAAGGTCCTACACCTCTTCAAGGGAAAACCAACGCAGTGCTCAAGAGGTAGCAAGAAGGATTTCTGGCGCCGTTGCCGGGGAGTCTACGCAAAAGTCAACATACCAAGTACCCATCACAAACCCTTATCTCCCGCATTACATTATTTGCCATTTGCCTCTCGTTTTCCTCTCCCCCCACTTCACCCTTGCCGTTTTATTCGCCCTCTCTTTTCCGTTCGCCTTCTTCCCGTATGTCTTTTGTTTGTGTCTCCATGTGCCTTCTATTTGCTTGCATCTTTGCTTGCTAAAAATCTATTGATATGGGTCCACTTAAAGTGTTCTATTTGGATCATCTTTGATCCTTATGCGCTCGTGCTGAAACCCCAACTAGCCGAGTTGATGGGAAATCTTTAGATGAGCATGCTCATTTTGTGCGTCACCATTTGTCTGAAAAAGGGAGACTCTTATGGAATCAAATAAACAAATCGCTATGATGTGCTTGGAATCTTTGTGAAATGTGTGATTTTACTTATGGCTCTAAGAACCCTAAAAAACACCTTCCCTACCTATGTGAGTTCAATGATAATGAAATCTTATCTTCTTATGCAAAGGGTGTTTATAGTTACTATGATATCGAATAAATTGAAGAATTTGTCGTTTTTAAGGGTGCTCATGAAGTTGCTTGTTTGATTCAAAAGTATGATTTTACTCTCAACAAATCTGAAAATTCCGTCATACTTAAATATTGCAATGAAAACTTTGCTCATAATGTCTACGTTCAAGAATTTATTGAAAGAATAACCGTTGCTTTGGAAGAAAATAATGATTTGCATGAATCTATAGATAATGACGATTCCGACTATTTGGTTCAAATATCCCTTGATAAACATGATGCTTGCTATTCGTGTGGCCATGATGCCAATATTTATGAAGACGAATTTGCTATAGTTCCTTATGTTAAACATGAGATCGTTGCTATTGCACCCATACTTGGTAGTTCCCTCGATGAAAAGCATGATTGCAATGATGTTATTATAAATTCTCTTAATACGAACTGTGTTAATAATATGCAAAACCCTAAGCTTAGGAATGCTAGTTTTGCTATGTCTACTACCTGTTGCAATGATCATGATTGGGGTGATTCTTCTTTTGATCTTGAAAATTTATTTAGGCCCCATGATGATTATGAGATTGATAATAGTGTTTGCCATATTATTGAAAGTGGGTTTGGAAGAGTGTCAACTTTGGATCCCACATATTTGGAGCATGTTCAATCTTATGAAATTTTTGAGAAAAGTGGGTTTGGAGAGGTCATGACTTTATTTTATGATAATTCCACTATTTCAGAAGAGTGTCAACTTTGCATGCATGTGGATCATGTAGAGAAAATTTTATGTGATAGCCATATTGTTTAATTTGCTTTTGATCCTACATGTAATTATTATGAGAGAGGAAAATATGGTTGTAGGAATTTTCATGTTACTAAATTACCTCTCGTCATGTTGAGATTGATAATTTATTTGCCTATAAGATGCCTATGCATAGGAAGTATGTTAAACTTAGATGAGTTTGTCATGTGTTTCATGATGCTCTCTTTGTTCTTCAATTCTTGTCTCTCATGCGAGCATCATTAAAATTATATATGCCTAGCTAGGGGCGTTAAACGATAGTGCTTGTTGTGAGGCAGCCCAATTTTATTTTTGGTTTTTGCTTTTTGCTTCTGTTTAGGAATAAATATTTGATCTAGCCTCTGGTTAGATGTGTTTTGATGTTTTAATTAGTGTTTGTGCCAAGTTAAACCTATAGGATCTTCTTGGATGATAGTTATTTGATCTTGCAGAAAATTCCAGAAACTTTCTGTTCACGAAAACAATTGTTCAAAATTACCAGAACGTGATAAAATATCGATTCCAATTTCTTCTGATCAATAAACAAATTTTCTAGGTCGTCCTATGTTGGCTGATTTTTTGGAGTTCCAGAAGTTTGCGTTAGTTACAGATTACTACAGACTGTTCTGTTTTTGACAGATTCTGTTTTTCGTGTGTTGTTTGCTTATTTTGATGAATCTATGGCTAGTAAAAGAGTTTATAAACCATAGATAAGTTGGAATACAGTTAGTTTAGCACCAATATAAATAAAGAATGAGTTCATTACAGTACCTTGAAGTGGTCTTTTGTTTTCTTTCGCTAACGGAGCTCACGAGATTTTCGGTTAAGTTTTGTGTTTTGAAGTTTTCAAGTTTTGGGTGAAAGATTTGATGGATTATGGGACAAGGAGTGGCAAGAGCCTAAGCTTGGGGATGCCCATGGCACCCCCAAGATAATATAAGGACACCAAAAAGCCAAAGCTTGGGGATGCCCTGGAAGGCATCCCCTCTTTCGTCTACTTCCATCGGTAACTTTACTTGGAGCTATATTTTTATTCACCACATGATATGTGTTTTGCTTGGAGCGTCTTGTATGATTTGAGTTTTTGTTTGTTAGTTTACCACAATCATCCTTGATGTACACACCTTTTGAGAGAGACACACTTGATTCAGAAATTGTTAGAATACTCTATGTGCTTCACTTATATCTTTTGAGTTATATAGTTTTTGCTCTAGTGCTTCACTTATATCTTTTAGAGCATGGTGGTGGATTTGTTTTATAGAAACTATTGTTCTCTCATGCTTCACTTAGATTATTTTGAGATTCCTACAAAACAGCATGGTAGTTTGCTTTAACAATAATAGGCATACAAGATTAGTAAAAGAAAAATTCTTATGAGTGTGTTGAACACTATGAGAAGTTTGATGCTTGACAATTGTTTTGAGATATGAAGATGGTGATATTAGAGTCATGCTAGTTGAGTAGTTGTGAATTTGAGAAATACTTGTGTTAAAGTTTGTGATTCCCGTAGCATGCACGTACGTATGGTGAACCGTTATGTGATGAAGTCGGTGCATGATTTATTTATTGATTGTCTTCCTTATGAGTGGCGGTCGGGGACGAGCCATGGTATTTTCCTACCAATCTATCCCCCTAGGAGCATGCGCGTAATACTTTGCTTTGATAACTTGTAGATTTTTGCAATAAGTATATGAGTTCTTTATGACTAATGTTGAGTCCTTGGATTATACGCACCCTTCTTCCTTCCACCATTGCTAGCCTCTCTAATACCGCACACTTTTTGCCTGTATCATACACCCACCATATACCTTCCTCAAAACAGCCATCATACCTACCTATCATGGCATTTCCATAGCCATTCCGAGATATATAGCCATGCAACTTACCACCGTTCCGTTTACTATGACACGCTCCATCATTGTCATATTGCTTTGCATGATCATGTAGTTGACATTGTTTTTGTGGAAAAGCCACCGTTCCTAATTCTTTCATACATGTCACTCTTGATTCATTGCATATCCCGGTACACCGCCAGAGGCATTCATATAGAGTCATGTTTTGTTCTAAGTATCGAGTTGTAATTGTTGAGTTGTAAGAAAATAAAAGTGTGATGATCATCATTTCTAGAGCATTGTCCCAAGTGAGGAAAGGATGATGGAGACTATGATTCCCCAACAAGTCGGGATGAGACTCCGGATGAAAAAAAGAGGCCATAAAAACAGAAAAAAGGCCCAAATAAAAAAATGAGAGAAAAAGAGAGAAGGGAAAATGTTACTATCCTTTTACCACACTTGTGCTTCAGAGTAGCACCATGATCTTCATGATATAGAGTATCCTATGATATCACTTCCATATACTAGTGGGAATTTTTCATTATAGAACTTGGCTTGTATATTCCAATGATGGGCTTCCTCAAAATGCCCTAGGTCTTCGTGAGCAAGCGAGTTGGATGCACACCCACTTAGTTTCTTTTGTTGAGCTTTCATATACTTGTAGCTCTAGTGCATCCGTTGCATGGCAATCCCTACTCACTCACATTGATATCTATTGATGGGCATCTCCATAGCCCGTTGATACGCCTAGTTGATGTGAGACTATCTTCTCCTTTTTGTCTTCTCCACAACCACCATTCTATTCCACATATAGTGTTATGTCCATGGCTCACACTCATGTATTGCGTGAAGATTGAAAAAGTTTGAGAACGTCAAAAGTATGAAACAATTTCTTGGCTTATCATCGGGGTTGTGCATGATTTAAATATTTTGTGTGGTGAAGATAGAGCATAGCCAGACTATATGATTTTGTAGGGATAACTTTCTTTGGCCATGTTATTTTGAGAAGACATAATTGCGTAGTTAGTATGCTTGAAGTATTATCATTTTTATCTCAATATGAACTTTTGTCTTGAATCTTTCGGATCTGAATATTCATACCACAATTAAGAAGAATTACATTGAAATTATGTCAATTAGCATTCCGCATCAAAAAATCTGTTTTTATCATTTACCTACTCGAGGACGAGCAGGAATTAAGCTTGGGGATGCTTGATACGTCTCCAACGTATCTATAATTTTTTATTGCTCCATGCTATATTATCTTCTGTTTTGGACATTATTGGGCTTTATTATTCACTTTTATATTATTTTTGGGACTAACCTTTTAACCGGAGGCCCAGCCCATAATTGTTTTTTTGCCTATTTCAGAGTTCCGCAGAAAAAGAATATCAAACAGAGTCCAAACGGAATGAAACCTTTGGGAACGTGATTTTCGAAACGAACATGATCCAGAGGACTTGGACCCTACGTCAAGAAAGCCACCACGAAGCCACGACGTAGGGGGCGCGCCTACCCCCCCCCCCCCCCACCTAGGCGCGCCCTCCACCCTCGTGGGCCCCATGTTGCTCCACCGATGTAATCCTTCCTCCTATATATACCTACGTACCCCCAAACGATCAGATACGGAGCCAAAAACGTAATTCCACCGCCGCAACCTTCTGTACCCACGAGATCCCATGTTGGGGCCTGTTCTGGAGCTCCGCCGGAGGGGGCATCGATCATGGAGGGCTTCTACATCAACACCATAGCCTCTCCGATGAAGTGTGAGTAGTTTAACTTAGACCTTCGGGTCCATAGTTATTAGCTAGATGGCTTCTTCTCTCTTTTTGGATCTCAATACAATGCTCTCCCCCTCTCTCGTGGAGATCTATTCGATGTAATCCTCTTTTGCGGTGTGTTTGTTGAGACCGATGAATTGTGGGTTTATGATCAAGTTTATCTATGAACAATATTTGAATCTTCTGAATTCTTTTATGTACGATTGGTTATCTTTGCAAGTCTATTCGAATTATCAGTTTGGTTTGGCCTACTAGATTGATCTTTCTTGCAATGGGAGAAGTGCTTAGCTTTGGGTTCAATCTTGCGGTGTCCTTTCCGAGTGACAGTAGGGGCAGCAAGGCACGTATTGTATTGTTGCCATTGAGGATAACAAGATGGGGTTTTAATCATATTGCATGAATTTATCCATCTACATCATGTCATCTTGCTTAAGGCGTTACTCTGTTCTTATGAACTTAATACTCTAGATGCATCTTTGGATAGCGGTCGATGTGTGGAGTAATAGTAGTAGATGCAGGTGAGTCGGTCTACTTGTCTCGGACGTGATGCCTATATACATAATCATACCTAGATATTCTCATAACTATGCTCAATTCATCAATTGCTCAACAGTAATTTGTTCACCCACCGTAAAATACTTATGCTCTTGAGAGAAGCCACTAGTGAAACCTATGGCCCCCGGGTCTATCTTCCATCCTATTAATCTTCCAACACTTAGTTATTTCCATTGCTTTTATTTTACTTTGCATCTTTATCATAAAAATACCAAAAATATTATCCTATGATATCTATCAGATCTCACTCTCGTAAGTGACAGTGTAGGGATTAATAACCCCTTATCGCGTTGGTTGCGAGGATTTATTTGTTTTGTGTAGGTGCGAGGGAGTCGCGCGTAGCCTCCTACTGGATTGATACCTTGGTTCTCAAAAACTGAGGGAAATACTTACGCTACTTTGCTGCATCACCCTTTCCTCTTCAAGGGAAAACCAACGCAGTGCTCAAGAGTTAGCAAGAAGCGAACCCATGACAACAGTCGGGATTCTTCGTCCTCTCATATATATATGGTGGAACTCTCCCTCACTGATTCCTCTCTGACATTTGCGACCGTCGGTGATGGTAGCTCCTCCTTTCGTTCCCGAGTGCATTACACCAAATTGTCTAGCACACGGGAACGAAGGAGAAGCTACCCCCACGACAATAGTCAGGATTCTTCGTCCTCTCATATATGGTGGAGACTCAACAGACTTAAAGTCAACCCGAAATATCATTTAATTTTCTTTCTAAAACCGGTTCGTGGCTGGTCTCACCTCGAGGTCGGAGGGGGTCGGTGACAGGGACGACAGCGGGGATGATGGAGGGGGGCTCCTAGATTTCTGCGAAAACAAAAACCCTATAAGCTATCAACTAATCCTATGCATACGCCTTGCATAGTGCTCTCCAATTTGAGCATTCAAAGTAGGAGTAGTTTTCCAATTTGAGCATTCAATAAGCAAAATCAAATCACAAAATAAAGTAGTATTCAAATTAGGATGCATTCAATTATAAGCAAAACTACATCATCTCCATGCGTCCGTACATCGTCGAATATTATCACTAATACACCTCGAATACATATAGTACAGCTAGAACCGTAGCGCCCGACGGGTATCGGTGCGGGCAGTGGACACCCAAAGAGAATGAACCATCACAGGATCATAGCTCCTGCGAGATCCCTGAAGAACCTGCCAGGCATTGTCGAACCTGCCCTCCAACACAACCATGTAGCGACGGACGTGCTCGTCCTCCTCGCTGACACGGTGACGTACCACCTCCGCGGTGTCCGGAAGCCTCGGCACCGTCACTAGCCCACGCAACCGCCACCAAACAAGGATCGGGTCAACGACATGCTGGCTCCTCACCAACCTATGCCCCCCGGAAGGTAGCACCTCCCAAGACCAGCCCGGCGAAGCCCAGTCTCAGACATGGCCCCTCTGATCAAGCGGGCCTCCTCCGCCGAGTCGACGACGAGGATGTGGGATTGGCATCGTCGACGTCGATGCGGGAATAATTGCTTTAACTAAAAAAATAAACTAGTTCTATTAATTTTCTTGCTAAAAATAAACTACTTCTATAGTAAAATAAACTAGTTTTATTAAATCAACTAGTTCAACTACTAAGCACTTACTATAAATAGAATAAAGTAGTACTTACTAAAAATAAACTAGTGTAACTAGTTCTATTATTTTTATAACTAATTCTATTAAACACTTTCTCTTATTCTATGAACAAAATTACAACAGAAAAATCATAAAAATTCTATGAACAAAATTAGAACAGAAAAAATCATAAAAGTTCTATGAAAAAATTGACATATTCTTTGCATATATATGAACAAACAAAAATTTCATTATTCAACAATAATATCACCAAAAAAATCTATGAACAGAAAAAAATCTAACTTTTGCACATTCATTTATGAACAAATTACAACAACTCAACTAACTACACATCTAAATTATGAAAATTCATATGAGCTCGTACTGCGCAAGGGGTCGACGATCGACGAGGAGGCAAGGCACGGGGACGACGGTGAGGGGCGCGGTGACGGCGATGGTGAGGGGCGCGGCGATGGGTGACGAGGAGGCAGGGGGCGGCGACGGCGACGGTGAGGGGCGCGGAAACGGGCGATGAGGATGCAGGGGGCCACGGGGCGGCGACGGCGTCTGGGCGGCGTGGACGGCGTCGAGGAGGCGACGACGGCGACGACGACGCGCAGAGGGGCAGCCTGGCGCCGTCATCGGGGCGGGGAAAGACGAACTGAATGAAAATTTTCACAAGTGCTAGTTATATAGACGAAGCATTGGTCCCGGTTCGTGACAGCAACCAGGACGAATGCAACCTTTAGTCCCGGTTGGTGCCACCAACCGGGACCAAAGGCCGCCGCTTCCCGCTTTTCAGCAGCCCAAAGGGCGGAGCGGCCTTTGTCTCGGTTGGTGGCACTAACCAGACTAAAGGTGGCATTGGTCGGTTGGTGCCACGAACCGACTAATGCACTTTTAGTACCGGTTGGTGCCACCAACCGGACCAAACCTTGTCTTCTTGCGCCCGCGTCAAAAGTTTAGTCCCACCTCGCTAGTTGAGAGGGGCGCGCGGTGGTTTATAAGCCCCACTGTCGTACCCCTCTCGAGCTCCTCTCCATTGCAGACTTACGGGCCTAATTGTCACTGCTATGCCTGATGGGCCTACTGGGCCTTCTGCGGGCCTGAATCCTGGCCCATCGATGGGTTTCTAGTCGTATCCAGGCCGTGGTGGCCCAGTAGGTGGCATATTTTTTATTTTTTGCCTGTTTTTGGTTTTCTTTTTTGCTTTATTTATATTGTTTTGTTTCTACTTACAACAAAAAACTTATTTATTTTATTTTGTTTCTAATTACTTATTTATTTTACTTTATGATAATTCTTTTTGCTATTAAAGTTTTTAACAAAAAGTTCTTTATGAAAATTCTTTTTGCTTTTAATGATTTTGAACAGAAAATACTTCGATAATTTTAGTTGCATTAATTTTATATAATTTTAGTTTCAATAATACTAGAGGTTGCTTATAATGTTTTGAAGAGAAAATACTTTGATAATATTAGTTTCATAAATTTTATTTATGTTATTAAAGTTTATTTTATTTTGTTTCTACTTATATATTTTATTAAAGTTTATATTATCTTGTTTCTAATTACTTATTATTTTATTTGTTATTTTTCATGCACCATTTTTCATGCATTTACTGATTACTTTGAGCTATAAGACCCTAAAATTGAAAAGCATTTCAAATGAACTCTGAAAAGGTTGAAAGTTGGCATGGTATCATCATTTCATCCACATAGCATGTGCAAGAAATTTGAGAGGGTTACGGCAAAAATTGGATGCACTTCGTGTACAAAAGGACAATCTCTTTCGAAGTATCAGGATTTCATACGGAAACTCGTCTGTTACAAAGGGATTTCAAATGAAGTACGAAAAGGTTGAAAGTTGGCATGGTATCATCATAACAGTTGTGGAGAGAAAGTCTTCAGTTTTTCTTCGCTTGTGTCCTTTCCTTATTGCGCCGTAACCATGGATAATTGATACGTCTCCGTCGTATCTACTTTTCCAAACACTTTTGCCCTTGTTTTGGACTCTAAATTGTATGATTTGAATGGAACTAACCCGGACTGACGTTGTTTTCAGCAGAATTGTCGTGATGTTGTTTTATGTGCAGAAAACATAAGTTCTCGGAATGATCTGAAACTCCACGGAACACGTTAGAAAAAATAATAAAAAATCCTCGCCAAAGATGAAGACCAGGGGGCCCACACCCTGCTCACGAGGGTGGGGGCACGCCCGGCACGCCTCACCTCGTGGCCCTCGGTGGCCCTCCGACGCCAACTCCAACTCCATATATTGGCTTTCAGGGAGAAAAAAATCAAAGAGAAGAAATCATCGAGTTTTACGATACGGAGCCGCCGCCAAGCCCTAATCTCTCTCGGGAGGGCTGGTCTGGAGTCCGTTCGGGGCTCCGGAGAGGGGGATTCATCGCCGTCGTCATCATCAACCATCCTCCATCACCAATTTCATGATGCTCACCGTCGTGCGTGAGTAATTCCATCGTAGGCTTGCTGGACGGTGATGGGTTGGATGAGATTTATCATGTAATCGAGTTAGTTTTGTTAGGGTTTGATCCCTAGTATCCACTATGTTCTGAGATTGATGTTGCTATGACTTTGATGCTTAATGCTTGTCACTAGGGCCCGAGTGCCATGATTTCAGATCTGAACCTATTATGTTTTCATGAATATATGTGTGGTCTTGATCCTATCTTGCAAGTCTATAGTCACCTATTATGTGTTATGATCCGACAACCCCGAGGTGAAAATAATCGGGATACTTCTCGGTGATGACCATAGTTTGAGGAGTTCATGTATTCACTATATGCTAATGCTTTGTTCCGGTTCTCTATTAAAAGGAGGCCTTAATATCCCTTAGTTTCCAATAGGACCCCGCTGCCACGGGAGGGTAGGACAAAAGATGTCATGCAAGTTCTTTTCCATAAGCACGTATGACTATATACGGAATACATGCCTACATTACATTGATGAACTGGAGCTAGTTCTGTGTCACCCTATGTTATGACTGTTACATGATGAACCACATCCGCATAATTATCCTTCACCGATCCGGTGCCTACGAAGTTTTCCATATACTTTGGTTCTCGCTTATTTACTATTCCGTAGCTACTCTTACAATCACTACAAAATACCAAAAACATTACTTTTGTCAGTCTTTACTTTTGTTATCGCTACCACCACTATCATATTACTTTGCTACTAAACACTTTGCTGCGCAGATACTAAGTTTCCAGGTGTGGTTGAATTGACAACTTAGCTGCTAATACTTGAGAATATTCTTTGGCTCCCCTTGTGTCGAATCAACAAATTTGGGTTGAATACTCTACCCTCGAAAACTGTTGCGATCCCCTATACTTGTGGGTTATCAAGACCTTTTTCTGGCGCCGCTGCCGGGGAGCATAGCTCTATTCTTTGAGTCACTTGGGATTTATATCTGCTGGACACTATGAAGAACTTGAAAGACGCTAAGACAACAATTTATCCCTCAACTACGAGGGGAGGTAAGGAACTGCCATCTAGCTCTGCGCTTGATTCACCTTCTGTTATGAGTAAGCTAGCGACACCTAAACCTGCTTCTGCTATTCGTTCCGATATGTCGCATGTTATTGATGATGCCACTTCGCTATGCATGATACTTATGATGAAACTACTTCTATGCTTGATACTACTGTGCCCCTTGGTGAATTTCTAGATGAACAAATTTCTAGGTCTAGAGAAAGAGAAATTATTGAAACTGAATACAATGATGAAAGTGATGATGAAAATATGCCTCCTATTCCTGAGGGTTATCTTTTTTATGCTGAATCTTCTGCAGCTATTCTTGTTTGCCGGGATAGACTTGAAATTAAGAGGTTGCTAGTTAAATGGAGTAAAGAATCTTTTAGAGATAGAATGAGACCCGACCCTGCTTTTGCTACTTCACCTATTTGTGTTCCCGCTAAGGATTATTATGATTTTTCTATTGATCCAGATATAATTACTTTGGTTGAATCTGATCCTTTTTATGGCTATGAATCTGAAACTGTTGTGGCACATCTTACTAAGTTAAATGATATAGCTTCCCTGTTTACTAATAATGAGAGATCGCACTACCTTTATTTATTCAAAGTATTTCCGTTCTCATTAAAGGGGGATGCTAAGATATGGTTTAATTCTCTTGATCCTGGTTGTGTGCAAAGTCCCCAGGATATGATTTATTACTTTTCTGCTAAATATTTCCCTGCTCATAAGAAACAAGCTACTTTGAGGGAAATATACAACTTTGTGCAAATTGAAGAAGAGAGTCTCCCACAAGCTTGGGGGAGGCTTCTCAAGTTACTTAATGCTTTGCCTGATCATCCTCTTAAGAAACCTGAAATACTTGATATCTTTTATAATGGACTAACCGATGCTTCCAGAGATTACCTGAATAGTTGTGCTGGTTTTCTTTTCAGGGAAAGAACACCGGATGAAGCTGAAATTTTATTGAATAATATGTTGATAAATGAAAATAATTGGGCACCTCCTGAGCCAACTCCTGAGCCAATTATTGAGCCTATTCCTAAACCAACTCCGAAGAAGAGAGGTGTTCCATTTCTCAGTCCCGAAGATATGCAAGAGGCAAAGAAATCCAAAAAAGAAAAAGGTATTAAAGCTGAAGATGTTAAGAATTTACCTTCTATTGAAGAAATACGTGGTCTTAATTTACCGCCTGTTGAAGAAGTATATGATCTCAATTACTTATTTACTGAAGAACCTCCCGATATCCCGACACAGGTAGTAAAGGTAAATTCTCTCTATAGATATGATAAAGCTGAAGTACCTCCTACTAAAATTGCTAGTCAGTGCTTGGATGAGTTTGATGACTTTATTTTAAGAAAGATGACTTTAATGCTTATTTTGGTAGACAATTAAAACAGAATACCTTTATGATTAAACGCTTGAGTGATTATATGGCTAATATTAGAGGTGAACTTAAACTTGTTAGCAAACATGCTTCTATGGTTACCACTCAAGTAGGACAAGTACTTAAAGCTCAGAAAGAAGTGCTTGATGAAATAAATAGTAAGAAAAATGATTATGCTGTTAGAGTGGCTACTAGAACTGGTAGAATGACTCAGGAACCTTTGTATCCTGAAGGCTACCCTAAGAGAATCGAGCAATATTCTCAGAGAAATAATATTGATATGCCTAGTTCTTCTAAAAGAAAGAAAAAGAAAAATGGCAGGACTTTGCAAACTTCTAGTGAACCTATTGCTGAAACACCTGATAATCCAAATGATATCTCTATGTCTGATGGTGAAACACAATCTGGTAATGAACATGAACCTAGTGGAAATGTTAATGATAATGTTCATGATGATGCTCAACCTAGTAATGATAATGATGTAGAAGTTGAACCTGATGTTGATCTTGATAACCCACAATCAAAGAATCAGCGTTATGATAAAAGAGACTTTGTTGCTAGGGAACATGGTAAAGAAAGAGAACCATGGGTTCAGAAACCCATGCCTTTTCCTCCCAAACCATCCTAGAAAAAGGATGATGAGGATTTTGAGCGCTTTGCTGAAATGATTAGACCCATCTTTTGCATGTATGCGATTGACTGATATGCTCAAAATGAATCCTTATGTTAAATATATGAAAGATATTGTTACAAATAAAAGAAAGATACCGGATACTGAAATTTCCACCATGCTTGCTAATTATACTTTTAAGGGTGGAATACCAAAGAAACTTGGAGATCCAGGAGTACCTACTATACCATGCTCCATTAAAAGAAATTATGTTAAAACTGCTTTATGTGATCTTGGAGCCGTGTCGTTGTTATGCCTCTCTCTTTATATCGTAGACTTGATTTGAATAAGTTGACACCTACTGAAATATCTTTGCAAATGGCTGATAAATCAACTGCTATACCTGTCGGTATTTGTGAGGATGTGCCTGTTGTGGTTGCAAACGTTACTATTTTAACAGACTTTGTTATTCTTGATATTCTCGAGGACGATAGTATGCCTATTATTCTTGGAAGACCTTTCCTTAATACTGCAGGGGCTCTTATTGATTGCAACAAAGGCAATGTCACTTTTCATGTTAATGGTAATGAGCATATGGTACACTTTCCGAGGAAACAACCTCAAGTTCATAGTATCAACTCTATTGGAAAAATTCCATCGATTATATTTGGAGGTTTTGAATTTCCTCTCCCTACTGTCAAGAAGAAATATGATATACTTATTATTAGGGATGTCCATATCCCCGTTGAGGTAACATAGTGTTATTCGAAATTTCTCCGGTTCCATGATTATCGGAATGAGTTTATTAACAAGACTTGATCAACCTTGTTAGTGGATTCTTTTTGATGAGCATGAGACGGATGAAACTAGAGCACAACCTTCTGTACCCTCTTTATATTTTCTGTTACTTAGTAGAAATAAAGTAAAATAGTACTTTTCTGTCTGTTTCCTGATTTGTCCATGCAATATAAAAATATCCTGAAAATAAAAGTCCTCAGAATGCCATGCCAATTTAATATGATTTTTTCGGGAATATTTGAGGATTTTTAGTGCAAAAATTACCGCGGGGGGAGCTGCCACCTGGTCACGAGGGTGGAGGGCGCGCCCTACCCACCTGGGCGCGCCCCCTGCCTCGTGGGCCCATGGTGGCCCTCCTCCACTTATCCCTGCACCCATCTTCTTCCTCTGCCTCACACAAATACGAAAAACCAGTTCAAGCATGAGTTCCAGCCCCCGTTGCTGTGATTTTCGATCTCCTTGCTCAAAGCACCTCTAGCAAAACTGCTTGGGGAGATTGTTCCTTGGTATGTGACTCCTCCATTGGTCCAATTAGTTTTTGTTCTAGTGCTTTATTCATTGCAAACATGTGCTGCATAGGTGATCATGTTCTTGAGCTTGCATGTCAAATATATATGGTTCCAAGTAGTTCTAATGCTTGATATATGCTATAGGCACTTGTATGAGTAGTTGGCTAGTTGCTATCAGTTTTATTGAAGTTGGTTCACTTTTGTTTGAAGTTACTAAAAATTTCAGGTTATTTCAGAAATAATGAAGAGACTTTTGAGGGGCTCGTCGAGCCGAAGCTCGAAGGAAAAACAAATGGAAGAAGAGCAGAAGCCCAAATTTAATTTGCCTCGCACCGCGGAGGTCCGGTCTTGTGAATGGCCTTACGATGACTTCTTGAGGAGAGCCAGGATTTATGAGGATTTCTATCTATTAATTGAGAACGCCGGCCTCACCGACTTCCTCCGCGACCAACGTCAACAGTATCTCTTACTCACAAATACTTTTGTGCAGAACTTCTACTTTTTCCCTAAGAAATCACCTCCAACAGTAGAGTTCCATTTATATGACATTGTGAAGGAGATGACATTAGATGAATTTTGCGAGGTTTGCAAAATACCTTTTGAGGGAACCTTAGATGAACCACACCGTAATGAAGTGGAATCTTTTATTAACACTATCACTGTCGGAGAAACCAGGAAGGTTTCTGATGCAAGAATTACTAGCATACATTTTCCTGTTTTACGCTATTTTGCCTTATTTGCTAGTCGCTGCTTGATTGGTCGCGGGAACTGTGGAAACCTTAGCATTCCTGATATTATCATTTTGTTCCATGGTTTATACCGCAATAACTCTGTTAGTATGGGTGGAATTGTTGCTAGACGGTTAAGTCTGAACCATTCTAAGGGCCCCATCTTTGGAGGCATTTATGCTTCGCGCCTAGCTGAATATTTTGAAATACCTATTAGGCATGAGGAGAAAGAAGAAACAGCGCTGCCCCGTGCTTATTTAGATTATAAGAGTATGCTAGCGCATGATTTTCTTGTTAAGAGTCGCGAAGGGGAGCTTAAATATAAATTGTACTTTGATAAACATCACCGAGACTATTACTTTGCCTGCTCCCTCTTTGTTTAACTTGTCTACAGGTCCTTACATTGTTCCGTAGGCGGCTGTTCAAGCCTATCGGAATCGTGCACCAGCCCCGGAAACGGAGCCACAAGATGAGGCTCCACGAATGTCTGTTTATTCTTGGGATACTGAGGCGGTTGCCAGTCAGTGACAGTCAGAGTCCTCTTCATCACATTATGATCCCAACTATTCTTCATCGTAGTATGACCCCAGCTACACCTACGGGTATCCGCCAGGCTATCCCTGGCAATAGACCAACTTAGGCCAAAAGCCTAAGCTTGGGGGAGTACGTATTTCTCACCAACATTACATTTATGTTCACACACACTCATTGCTAGATGTTGGTGCTCATACTCTTTCACTGTAATATCCATGTTAGTTTAAATTTCTTTTTCTAACTTTCTTCTTGTGTGTTTGATAAACCTTAAGAAAAAACAAAAAAAATAGTTAGTCTACTTTCCATGCTTGTAGTAGAATTAAAAAGAAAACCCAAAAATATTTCCCGTTCTTCTTTTTACTTGTTGGGAGCTTTCCCCTGTAAATAGTTTTATTTTTCTTTTCCTTTCTTTGGGGGCCGAGAAGACCATATTGAAAATGCTTAGTGGCTCTCATATGCATGATCGTTTATTTAACTTAGAGCCCATATTACTTGTCTTCTCTCTTGAGTTGAATGCTTGCGATTCCAGCTTAGTCCAATGCACGTGCACTCTTATTATTATACACACCGCTCGGTCGTGCAAGTGAAAGGCAATAATGATGATATATGATGGACTTATTGGGATGAGAAAAGCTGGTATGAACTCGACCTCTCTTGTTTTTGTAAATATGATGATTCATCGTTCTCGATTCAGCTATTATGAAGTAAACATATTTGCAATGACATTTAGAGATTATAGTTGCTTGTGCCATGCTTGATTAGCTATGAGTTATAATGGTTTACCTTATGCTCCAACATGCTATTAGAATGATTATGATATGGTATGATGGGATGGTATCCTCCTTTGAATGAATTGAGTGACTCGACTTGGCACATGTTCACGCATGTAGTTGAATCAAATCAACATAGCTTTCATGATATTTATGTTCATGGTGGATTATATCCTACTCATGCTTGTATTCGTGTAAATTAATTTTAATGCATGTTTACTACTGTTGTCGCTCTCTCGCTTGGTCGCTTCCAGTCTTTTGCTAGCCTTCAATTGTACTAAGCGGGAATACTGCTTGTGCATCCAAACTCCTTAAACCCCAAAGTTGTTCCATATGAGTCCACTATACCTTCCTATATGCGGTATCTACCTGCCGTTCCAGGTAAATTTGTATGTGCCAAACTCTAAATCTTCAAATAAACATTCTGTTTTGCATGCTCGAATAGTTCATGTATCAACTAGTGCTGCCCTTATCTTCCGTGTTAGGCGGGTTATTCTCAAGAGGAGTGGACTCCGCTCCTCATTCACGAGAAAATGGCTGGTATCCGGGATGCCCAGTCCCATGCTTTATGAAAACTAAATCAAAATAACTGCAAACAAAACTCCCCTTGGGACCCGTTGAATGTTGGAGGCATTCGTTGTTTCGAGCAAGCCATGGATTGATGCTTGTGGAGGAAGGGGAGTATAAACTTTACCATTCTGTTTGGGAACCACCTATAATCTGTTTAGCATGGAAGATATCGTCATCTTTTAGTTGTTATGTTGACTATGAGAGTATGCCGCTCAAAATATAATTTGTCTCTATTTCAAAATCGAGCTCTGGCACCTCTACAAATCCCTGCTTCCCTCTGCGAAGGGCCACCTATTTACTTTTATGTTGAGTCATCACCCTTCTTATTAAAAGCACTACCGGAGAGCACACCGTCGTTTGCATTCATTATAATTGGTTTATATTGGGTATGACTTGACTGGATCTCTTTTACCATGAATTACAATGTTTAGTCAGTCCTTGATCTTTAAAGGTGCTCTGCATTTATGTTTTGTGGTCTCAGAAAGGGCTAGCGAGATACCATTTCGTTATATCATGTTATGATTATTTTGAGAAAGTGTTGTCATCCGAGTTTTATTATTATGGCTCGCTAGCTGATTATGCTATTGATATGAGTAATTATGAGACCTACGTGTTATCGTGAGTATGGTTAGTTCATAATATTTGTTGAAACTTGAATGCTGGCTTTTCATGTTTACAACAACAAGAGCAAACAGAGTTTGTAAAAGTTTTTCTTTTTCTCTTTCAATTTGTCAACTGAATTGCTTGAGGACAAGCAAGGGTTTAAGCTTGGGGGAGTTGATATGTCTCTGCCGTATCTACTTTTCCAAACACTTTTGCCCTTGTTTTGGACTCTAACTTGTATGATTTGAATGGAACTAACCCGGATCGACGCTGTTTTCAAATAGAATTGCCGTGATGTTGTTTTATGTGCAGAAAACAAAATTTCTCGGAATGACCTGAAACTCCACGGAACACCTTAGAAAAAATAATAAAAAATCCTCACCAAAGATGAAGACCAGGGGGCCACACCCTGCTCACGAGGGTGGGGCGCACTTCTACCTCGTGGGCCCCTCAGGTGGCCCTCCGACGCCAACTCTAACTCCATATATTGGCTTTCGGGAGAAAAAATCAGAGAGTAGAAATCATTGCGTTTTTACGATCACGGAGCCGCCGCCAAGCCCTAATCTCTCTCGGAGGGCTGATCTGGAGTCCGCTCGGGGCTCCAGAGAGGGGATTCGTCGCCGTCGTCATCATCAACCATCCTCCATCACCAATTTCATGATGCTCACCGCCAGGCGTGAGTAATTCCATCGTAGGCTTGCTGGACGGTGATGGGTTGGATGAGATTTATCATGTAATCGAGTTAGTTTTGTTAGGGTTTGATCCCTAGTATCCACTATGTTCGAGATTGATGTTGCTATGACTTTGCTATGCTTAATGCTTGTCACTAGGGCCCGAGTGCCATGATTTCAGATCTGAACCTATTATGTTTTCATGAATATATGTGTGTTCTTGATCCTATCTTGCAATTCTATAGTCACCTATTTAGAAACATTAAAACTGCGCACTAATCCAGCCTTCTGAGGCCATCAGCGCCACGACCATCGGATCTACTGTTTTGGACGTCTTCGGCCGTCCGATCAAACTCTAGTGTAGTACTTCCGGCAAATCGAATGGGCAGCTGCTCCCACGGCAAAATTGGGAACCTGTGGTTAATTGGGCCCTCAATCTCACACGAAGCCCATTTAAACGTCACGACGCAAAACAACCATCGAACGGCTGCTACGAGTACATCCGTTCCTCTCCTGACTGTCCATTGATTTGGAAGGGAAGTCACCGCTGCAACGACATAGTAGCCAGGAATCGTCTCCACCGCCCGACCCCAACGTGGCACCTGCAAGGTCACCCTCCCTCCCAACTCCTTCTG
Source organism: Aegilops bicornis (assembly GCA_021605145.1). Lineage (NCBI taxonomy): Eukaryota > Viridiplantae > Streptophyta > Magnoliopsida > Poales > Poaceae > Aegilops > Aegilops bicornis. The sequence continues at coordinate 642,776,614 of CM038669.1, forward strand.
ACTCACCCCATCGTCTTGCTTGTCCCCCCGTTCCTGATCCAGTGATTGTCCAAGGCTACGGATCCCGATCGACAGCGCTTAGCAATTTTGTTCCAGTAGGTACCCAGATGCCAGAGGTATTCCGCTACAACTTTCCCACACCTCGTTCCCTCATACTCCCTTCGGATGATTTGAAAATGAGATCTGTTTAATCTGCGAGTAGTTGATTTGAAGCTCTGATTAACACTTGAGGAGCCCTAAAACAATCAGATTACAAAGACGTGGTGGCTCATGCCCTCTGTATCTCCGCTCCTCCACTGCGTATGTTCGCATGGTTGATTGAACAAGATGGTTGCAGCAAAGTACTTCAGACAGCCTCTTCTTTGACATGACTAATCACGTTGCCTGCCATGATGCTGGCACATAACTTATGTTATACAAGATTACACATGAATTTAGGAATATCCTTGCTATCCAGCAATCGGTTATTTTCTTTGTAGAATACATGTGTCTTATCTTTTCGCCTGCAAAGGACCGAGATGAGTTTCTCTATCTTTTTGCAGGGAGTCAATGCAGTTTGCAAAGTTTTTTTTGGCAAAGACATTAACCAATAGTGGGAGTCTTTAGTTGGTACTTGACTAATCTGACTTTATGCCACCACAGTAGCAACGGTGTATTCCTAATGTTATTTAGGGACATTTGTTATAGGGAAGATGAAGAGAAATGTGTAGCCCCAAGGTCTGTTATGCTTCACTTTGGCTGACAATTGGAAAATACCAATGCATAGAACATGTATGCTAGGTACCAACGCCCCAAAATATATCTTGTGCGACAATTAAATTTTGATGTACCTCATAGCTTGGTATTATCAGCTTGATGTCAACTCAAATATTACGTTGATTATTGATTTTTATTTGACTAATCACTATTGTTGATATCTTTACTGTGGGGAATTTTATATTAAAAAAATGCTTCCCTTCATATCAAGTAGTGGTGGAAAAGAAGCTCATGCTTGAGAGAAAGCTGTCAAAGCATGATATAGGGCATGAGAAATTTCTATCTGAGATAAGCACTTGATTTCTTAATTCTAACCCATTGCATATTGTGTCACCGGTACTAAAGTCATTCAGGTTAACAGAGTGAATAATCATATTGATGAGTGGATTTTCTTAAATTATATACACTTAGCACAACCTATAGCCCATCAGTGACACACTTTGTTTGGACATGTAAATGTTGTTATCCCTTGATTAATGTAGTTTCAGGTCTAGGAGTTTACCATTGCTCTGCTTTTAGGCAAAGAATAATTGGATAGCGTTTTCATTGTCCATAGAGATCGAAATTTAATTATTTATCATTTCATATTCACTTTTCTGAAAGTGCTTTATGTAGTTCTGAAAGTGTGGATGCTTAGAGGATGAGACCATCTCTCGATTCAAATCCAATGCATGCTATGCTTTGATCCCCAGGTTATATTTGAAATGCCCATTACAATTTTGTTCGGTTCCATTTATTGTGTACTCTTTTCTTTGTCTACACCTTCCTCCCTTTGGTAGAGCACTAAGTCTGATGTATTCATATGTTCTATACAACAAAAGACTTCGTGTCAAAATTCTTGCAAGCTGATTAACATGCTTTGTGGAATTGATAACCTATTAAACCCAAGCCACATGTAGATCCGTAGTGTTCTCAGCATATTAGTATATAATCTATTGTTTTCCTTGGAAAATAGATTGCTTCATGCTACCCCTGTTTTGTAGTGGGGAAATGCTTCGTTCAGTTATTAGAAATATTAATTAATTTTTCACTATTAGCTGTTCATGCCTCTGGATTAGCTCTCCTATTTTTTTAGATGAACTGCTGAACATATTTACTGCAGGAGGGTGACAATGCAAATACACTCCATAGGCTAATTAGGTGAAGATTGGTTTCTTTGGTAAGCCTTGGATACTTTGTAAGACTAGATAACTCTTCTTGGCTTTGTTCTTCCCTACACTATTACAATCAACACTCTAAAATCGTTCGAGCCAAAAAAAATAAAAAACTCATTAGTCTAAGTTGAGTTGGAATGGACAGAATATACATACCTGATCTATGAATCATGAAAAACGACATATTTTGATCATGCATTCTGCTATTCAAGAACATCTGGAATTAAAGTGCCACAACCAAATGATGATAATCTTCAAGCCTTATTTAATTCCTTCTTCCCAAAAACCATTAGGATATAAAGTGCATAATCCTAGCAGAATTGGGTGTATCTATGTATTCAAACAACTATTTTGGCATATAAATATTTGTTTATTGGTTATGTAATTTATGACATTCCATGGTTATGTTAGGCTCCGCGACTATGCTTCTGGGCTTATTTGATCATTCTTCTTCCCTTTACGACCCTTTATCCAACCTGATTCTATTTTGTTCAGACTCCTAAATAATGATGTTTTATTTGTCTCATGTATTTGAAGGTCCTATATAAATTAAAGTGTTGGATTCTGATCAGTTTGTTGGGGCAATTCTTGGACCATGATTTTTGGCTTTTGGTGTATTCATTCGGGAAAATTCTAGCCTAACAATTTGCATGCCCTGATCTCTAGCCATGGATCTTCTCTTGCAATTTGTAACTACAAGTGCAACTTAGGAATCATCGTGGTGCAACTGTTCTGGTACATTCACTTTCACATTTCTTTGATCAATCTACCTTTAAATTGATTGTGAATCTGATTGCTTGGCATCTATACACTGGAAGATAATATGACTGAATTGCTTCTATCTGGCTTCGCTATTTATAAAATTTGCTATACTGTGTATTTGTGCATGGGATGAGTCATTAGGTTTGTTACGTGGATCGTGGCGCTTGTGGATGTTTGTCTCCCACTCTCTTCGACCCAAAATAATGCTATGTTCTCTAACCAATGTACGGCTTGGTTTCATATATTACCTCTGTCCGGAATTACTTGTCGCTCAAATGGATGTATGTAGCACCCGACAGTGGGAGCATTTCCTAAGCAACCATAGTGTTCACAAATTCTCTTGAAATTGCGAGGCAATTAACCATAATACTCCCACATTTAGTCTATAATCCAAAATTCACCACTCTATGCCACTTTATGCAAACACAACCTTCATGTTGTATGATTTCATATATTTGCAGATGTGCCAATTATTTTATAGTAAAAAATATACGGGCGCGGCAACGCGCGGCAATCATGATCTAGTTATGTGTTATGATCCGACAACGCCGAAGTGACAATAATCGGGATACTTCTCGGTGATGACCATAGTTTGAGGAGTTCATGTATTCACAATGTGCTAATGCTTTGTTCCGGTTCTCTATTAAAAGGAGGCCTTAATATCCCTTAGTTTCCAATAGTCCCCGCTGCCACGGGAGGGTAGGACAAAAGATGTCATGCAAGTTCTTTTCCATAAGCACGTATGACTATATACGGAATACATGCCTACATTACATTGATGAACTGGAGCTAGTTCTGTGTCACCCTATGTTATGACTGTTACATGATGAACCACATCCGGCATAATTATCCATCACTGATCCGGTGCCTACGAGTTTTCCATATACTGGTTCTCGCTTATTTACTTTTCCATTGCTACTCTTACAATCACTATAAAATACCAAAAACATTACTTTTGTTGTCTTTACTTTTGTTACTGCTACCACCACTATCATATTACTTTTCTACTAAACACTTTGCTGTAGATACTAAGTTTCCAGGTGTGGTTGAATTGACAACTCAGCTGCTAATACTTGAGAATATTCTTTGGCTCCCCTTGTGTCGAATCAACAAATTTGGGTTGAATACTCTACCCTCGAAAACTGTTGTGATCCCCTATACTTGTGGGTTATCAATAATCTTCATCATTTATCGGGATGCTTGGGTCAGCCTTGACTTTGAAGGGAGGAATTTCATGAAACTTTTCATAATCTTCGGACATGTCTGACTTGCCCTCCACTCCCGCGATGTCCCTTTTTCCTGAAAGAACTATGTGGCGCTTTGGCTCATCGTATGATGTATTCGCTTCCTTATCTTTTCTTTTTCTCGGTTTGGTAGACATGTCCTTCACATAGATAACCTGTGCCACATCATTGGCTAGGATGAATGGTTCGTCGGTGTACCCAAGATTGTTCAGATCCTTTGTTGTCATTCCGCATCGTGGGTCTACCTGCCCCTCGCCTCTGACAGATTGACCCATTTGCACTTAAACAAAGGGACCTTAAAATCATGTCCGTAGTCAAGTTCCCATATGTCCACTATGTAACCATATTATGTGTCCTTTCCCCTCTCGGTTGCTGCATCAAAGCGGACACCGCTGTTTTGGTTGGTGCTCTTTTGATCTTAGGCGATCGTGTAAAATGTATTCCCATTTATCTCGTATCCTTTGTAAGTCAGTACAGTCGAAGATGGTCCCCTGGACAACGAGTACAACTCATCACAAACAGTGTTGTCACCTCTGAGACGTGTTTCCAACCAACTGCTAAAAGTCCTGATGTGTTGACATGTAATCCAGTCGTTACCTTTGCTCCGGGTGTTTGGAGCGCAGATCGTTCTTGTGTTCATCGACGTCAGGGGTCACCAAGGTAGAGTTACGTAGAACTTTTTAGTGTGTTTGAGACCTAGAATTTACGTCCCTGCATATTATTGAGTCCCCTCAAGCGTGCCTTTTCGATCGATCTCCCCTCATACCGCTGATTTAGGAAGACCTATCTTCTTAAGGCCAGGAATGAAGTCAACACAAAACCCAATGACATCCTCTGCTTGATGGCCCATGGAGATGCTTCCTTCCGGCCTAAGCGTAATTCTGGACATATTTCTTTAGGACTCCCATGAACCTCTCAAAGGGGTACATATTGTGTAGAAATACGGGGCCCAGATGACAATCTCGTCAACTAGATGAACTAGGACGTGTGTCATGATATTGAAGAAGGATGGTGGGAACACCAGCTCGAAACTGACAAGACATTGCACCACATCACTCCTTAGCCTTGGTATGATTTCTGGATCGATCACCTTCTGAGAGATTGCATTGAGGAATGTGATGAAGTCATGTACCTGGGGTAGGGTCATAGACCTGCCCAAAGGTACCCTCCACAAGGACACTCGCAAGAGAAGCGGCTTTCCAGTCGACCTGGTAGGTTTCCACTCGACAGATTCAAAGACACTCGACCTTGAAGACCCACTCGACCAACAGGAGTCCAAGAGCCACTCGGTGCCCAAACGGTCTGTAGTTAAATAGTCTTTATGATCTTAATGACACTTTATGTAAGGCGTTACCAGTAACGCCTAGCCTTAACGCACCTTAAACCCTCTTTCGTGGGTTGGCTGGGGTCTGCACACTCTATATAAGCCACCCCCCTCCACGGGTAGAAGGGTTCGCACCTGTAACACATACACGCATATAATCCGATCGACCGCCTCCGGGCTCCGAGACGTGGGGCTATTACTTCCTCGAGAAGGGCCTGAACTCGTAAATCCCTTGCGTATACAACTACTCCATAGCTAGGAACTTGCCTCTCCATACCTACCCCGATTCTCTTGTCAGGCTTAGAACCACGACAGTTGGCGCCCACCTTGGGGCAGGTGTTCTAGCGATTTGTTGGAGAAGTTGGGATTCTTTCGATCTCCTACATCATGGTTTCAGGTGGAGTTCTGGTTGACGGCCACGAGATCCGTCTCCGACTCTGCTTGGCTTCAGGAGGCTCCACTCGACGTGGACGCACTCCCCTCCGCGGGGCGACGCACTTTCGCGCGTGTGTCCGCGGCGTCCTCCTGCGGCAACCGTCGACCCAGTATGGGTCTGCTCCTGTGCCATATTCGCTCCCAGTCTCCCACCGGCGCAAGCGTTCCGGTCGGTCGAGGCTTCAGCGGTGGGTGAGGCATGTGGTGGCCCGCCAATTGGCCACCCCCCAAATTGCGGCAATCGAGCCCGACGAATCTCTCTACGGCCTGTTCGACCTATCGACTGGCTCCGCAGAGACTGCGTCCAAATGCGATAGCAGTGACCCGGCGGCAGAGGTTCTGATGGTCGATGGACCACGCAGTCCCCCCGGATTCACCCGCACCAACGGAGGTGACGGTGGAGGCGATCCGGAGCAAGCCCACAAAGAGTACCTGCCCGAGCCCCTCACTTCGCTCCACAGGGAGGAGCTTCGCCGTCGGAACATGGATGCACTTCACACAGCTATCGTTGGAGAAACCCCCGAGGCTCGTGCCTTGGAGGATGCGCGCTTGGCCAACCTGGCTGAACGCACTCGACTGGAAAACCTTCAGCGAGTACTCGACGAGCGCGCGCGACCAAGGGTTCCAGAATCCAGTCGATGTCAGCTCTTTCAACCGCCAACTCAGGTATATCACACTCCGATTCAGAATTTAGCAGTTGCCGCCCGTATAGCAGAGTCAATTCAGCCTTCCCAATCGGAGGCGGGTAGAGGTTTGCTGCAAATCAGAGATCTGCTCCGGGCGGCAGGCGATCAAAACTCAGTTGTATCACAGTCGCGGAACAGGATTCACAGCCGATCCGTTGCTGCGAATTCAGTCCAGTCAGCCCATAGTCCGAGATCGCTCCCGAGCCGTGAAGAACGTGGGGGCCGACGTGATGATCAGTACAAGGGCCGCGAGCAATATGAGCATCGATTCGATCGCAACGATCGACGTCGAGTGCCCACTCCTCCCCCAAGGGGTGGATCATACGCTCCTCGGCAGCAGGAAGACAGACGCCAGCACAGTGTTGGGCGAAGAGTTCGGTCGACCCTAGGGAACCCGAGCTTTGATGCGAGATCTATTATCGTTCAATGTTTGGTCGACAGAACAGAGCTCACCGAGACGGCCATGATAGAGATGTTCCCTCCAAGCAGAAGTTCATGTCTCAGACGTGAGTGTTTCAGAGAGCCATCGAGCTGCGGTGATTCCTCCCAACTTCAGGTTGGCGACTGGAGTCAGTAAGTTCACTGGTGAATCCAAGCCTGACACTTGGCTTGAAGATTACCGAGTGGCTGTTCAGATCGGCGGTGGCAAGATGAGGTAGCCATGAAGCATTTGCCTCTTATGTTGGAGGGTTCAGCTGTATGCGTGGTTGAATCGATTAGCACCTAGCGTATTTACACTTGGGAAGATCTTGCCCGAGTGTTTGTCAGACATTTAAAGGAACTTGCAAACGACTAGCGTGATTGACGGAGTTGCGGTCGTGTGTGCAAAAAGTCGAGTGAAACTTTGAGAGATTATATCCAGAGGTGGATCACTTTGCACCACACGATCGAGAATGTATCTAATCACCAGGCGATCTGTGCCTTCAAAGAAGGTGTCAAGAACAGAGAGTTGAGTTTGAAATTTGGTCGAACCGGAGATATGACCTCGAGTCGGATGATGGAGATTGCCACCAAGTATGCAAATGGTGAAGAAGAGGATCGGCTCGAGTGGTAAATACAAATCGGCCGCCAATGAGGCCGGCAGAGGAAATTCGGTCGAGCGAAGCGCAAAGCCGAGCCACCGCTCCCGGAGAGGCCTTTGGTGTGACCCTGTGAAAGTTCAAGGGAAACCCAAGGGTCCTTGGAACCCCAAGAAGGTGAAAGACCAAGATGGAAACGACGTGTTGGATTGGCCATGTCATATTCATACAAAGAAAGATGAAGAGGGTAAACTCATTTACCCGAAACATACCACTCGACAGTGTCGGCTCTTGATTCAGCAGTTCCAAGGGAAACAACTCAAGGATAAGGATAAGGAAATGGACAAAGTTGAGGACAAAGATGACAGTGATGATGGATATCCCCAGGTCAAGTCCACCCTGATGATTTTTGCTGACGTCGAAAGCAAGAGTCGATTGAAGGTTATCAATCGGGAAGTGAATTTGGTTGCTCCGGCGACTCCCAATTAGCTGAAATGGTCCCAGACCGCCATCACATTCGACCAGTCTGATCACCCGACGCACATTGCCACCCCTGGGAGGCAAGCATTGGTGGTCGACCCAGTTGTTGAGGGCACTCGACTGACCAAAGTCCTGATGGATAGTGGTAGTGGCTTGAACATATTGTATGTGGAGACGTTGAAAGGGATGGGCATTCTGATGTCCAGACTTAGTACCAGTAACATGAGCTTCCACGGAGTCATCCCTGGAAAGAAGGCTGAGTCACTCGACCAAATTTCTCTTGATGTAGTTTTTGGTGATTCGAAGCATTTCCGGAAAGAAAAGTTGACCTTTGAGGTCGTGGATTTCAGCGCTTACCACGCTTATTCAGGGAAGGCTTATGCACGTTTCATGGCCCGGCCATGTTACGTGTATCCTAAACTGAAGATGCCTGGTCCCAAGGGCGTGATCACTGTTACGGGCAATCGGAAGAAGGCGGAAGAGTGCTTCCAGAAAGGCTCTAAGATCGTCGATGCTCAGTTGGCAGTGGTAGAGCTACAAGAGTATCGAAAACTGCAGATCCGAAAGTGATTTGTTGCGAGCTAAGAAGCACCTTTCTGAGTCAACATTTCACCGTGGTGAGACGAAACAGGTTCACATTCACCCGACCGATCCCAATGCTGCTCCGAACAACATCTCAACAACACTCGACTCAACATAGGAAGAAGCGCTCATCCAGTTCCTCCGTGAGAACTGGGACATCTTTGCATGGAAGCCTGCTGACATGCCGGGTGTTCCCAGGGAGCTGGCTGAGCATCGCCTATGAGTCGACCCAAAATTCAAACCGGTTAAAGAATATCTTCGGCGGTCCACCGTCTAGAAGAGAAAGGCCATTGGCGAGGAGGTGCCTCGGCTCTTAGCGGCAGAGTTCATCCCAGAGATCTACCACTCCGAGTGGCTCGCCAATGTCGTCATGGTCCCCAAGAAGGACAAGTCGTTGCGCATGTGCATCGATTTCAAGCATATCAATCGGGCCTGCCGAAAGATCATTTCCTCTTCCTCGCATTGACCAAATAGTCGACTCAAGCTGCGGGATGTGAGAGGTTGTCTTTTTAGATGCCTATTCCGGGTACCATCAGATCCGTCTGTATGGACCCGATGAGATTAAAACAACGTTCATCACTCCATTCGGTGCTTACATTATGTCACCATGCCATTTGGTCTCAAGAATGCCGGAGCCACATTCATGAGGATGATACAGAAGTGTTTGCTCACTCAAATCAGTCGGAATGTGGAAGCGTACATGGATGATATAGTGGTTGTCATGAAAGGGTTCTGACCTATTGACTGACCTTGCTGAAACATTTGCCAACCTCAGGAGGTATGATATCAAGCTTAACCCATCAAAGTGTACATTTGGAGTTCCTGGTGGAAAGTTACTCGGTTTTCTCGTTTACGGCGAGGAATCGATGCTAACCCGAAAAGGTTGGCACCATACTCCGAATGAAGAGCCTGTCGTGTGCACGATGTCCGTAAACTTACCGGATGCTTGGCCGCTTTAAGTCGATTCATCTCTCGCCTCGGTGAAAAGGCATTGCCTCTTTACCGGTCGATGAAGAAGTCGAGACAAGTTCGAGTGGACTCTAGAAGTCGATTTGGCGCTTGCAGAGCTCAAAGCTCGCTCTCCACCAACCGGTGCTTGCTGCCCCAATCAGCAAAGAGCCTTTGCTGCTTTACATTGCAGCCAACTGGACAAGTCGTCGATTACCGTACTTACGGTCGGCGGAAGAAGAAGGAAAAGCCTTCAAAGTTCAACGCCCAATTTATTATCTTTTCAAAGTCTTGACCCCATCAAAGCAAAGATACCCTCACTATCGAAGCTTGTTTATGGGATCTATATGACCACAAAGAAGGTTGCTCATTATTTCTCCGATCATTCCATTACAGGTCATCGCCGACGCCCCATTGTCGGAAATTCTTCATAACAGAGATGCAATCGGTCGAGTGGAAAATGGGCGATTGAACTCCTTCCCTTGATATCAAATTCGAGGCAAAGAAATCCATCAAGTCCCAAGCAATAGCAGACTTCCTCGCCGAGTGGACTGAACAGCAGCTTCCGACTCAAGTTCACTCGGAACACTGGACTATGTTTTTCGACGATTCCAAGATGCTGAACAGTTCTGGTGCAAGGGTTGTATTGGTTTCCCCCGAGGAGATAGGCTCAAATATGTTCTCCAGATTCACTTTGATTCTTCCAACAACGAAGCAGAATTTGAAGCACTCCTGTATGGGTTGCGCATGGCCATTTCACTCGGTGGCCGTCGCCTTATGGTCTACGGCGACTCGGATCTGGTTGTTAATCAAGTGATGAAGGAGTGGGATGTCAGAAGCCCAGCTATGACAGGTTATTGTAATGCAGTGAGAAAGATGGAGAAGAAATTCGAGGGGTTAGAGCTTCATCATATACCCCGACTGAAAAATCAAGCTGCGGATGATTTGGCGAAGATAGGATCCAAAAGGGAAGCCATTCCTAGTAATGTATTTTTGGAGCACATTCATGCACCATCAGTGCAGGAGGATCCTTTCACAGAAGAAGCCCCGCGGCAAAAGAGTGCCAATGATCCGACTGAAGTTGAGGTCCCAGCCGTGGTCGACCTAATTATGGAAGTTGTGGTCATTACTCCCGATCGGTGCCGCATATCGCATATATCCTAAGGAAAGAGCTCCCGAGAGAATGACGAAGAGGCTCGACAGATCGTCCGACGATCCAAGGCCTTCTGATGATCAAGGGACAGTTGTTCAGAGAAAGCATGACCGAGTCGGCGAAGTGTATCACGCCGTAAGAAGGTCGAGATAATTCTTGAGGATATCCACTCGGGGACCTATGGCCATCATGCGTCCTCTCGGACCATTGTGGCTAAAGCATACCGAGCGGGATTTTACTGGCCGAAAGCAAATGAAATGGCAAAAGAAATAGTTGACAAGTGTGAAGGATGTTAGTTCTATTCCAACATGTCGCACAAGCCCGCCTCAGCCTTGAAGACCATTCCACTCGTTTGGCCCTTCGCTGTTTGGGGATTGGACATGATTGGACCGTTGAGAAGCTGGCGTAAGCGGCTTCACTCATTTGCTAGTAGCAGTCGACAAGTTCACCAAGTGGATTGAAGCCAAGCCCATCAAGAACCTCGATGCGTGCACTGCTATCAGTTTCATCAGAGAGTTGATATTCAGATATGGAGTTCTGCATAGCATCATCACCGACAATGGGTCAAACTTTGATAATGACAAGTTCAAAGCCTTCTGCGCCTCTCAAGGCACGCGGGTCGACTATGCTTCAGTGGCTCATACTCAGTCGAATGGACAAGCAGAGCATGCAAACGGCCTCATTCTCAAAGGGCTGAAACTGTCGGCGTTCTGGGAACGGGGGTCCCCAGACTTGCCTGCCTGCGGCCTGCGGCGTCGCTCAAAGGAGGCCCAGGACAGCCCATCTTCATCAACACAAGGCTCAAGACCCTCGCGAGGGGCCAAGCCTCGCGGGGCGGACGACGAGGAGCTTCCTCTGGCGTGGCCTCGTCAGGCTGGCTCATGAGGAGGCGGAGAGTTCAAGGCAGGGTACCTCGCGAGGTGCCCATGACGCAAGCCATGACGACCAAGGGCGCCCGATCCGGGCGCCAGCCCAGTTGATGTCCTCCTTTCCTCTTTGGTGCAAAGGGAGCAAGCGCGGCGAGAGCATCAAGCAAAGGCATCCGTTTGGTGCAACAAGACCAAGACCAGCCCCAACGGCTGGAATGCGATCATCGTGGAGCCCAAGCAAAGGCGTCATCACGAGAGCCTTTGGCGGGCGAGGACCAACTTTAGTCAGGATAAGTGTACCCGCTGTTCCCCTTTAAAATGGCAAATTGTTGGCGCCCTTCCCGCTCAATATTTGGGAAGAGGCCCAGGGCCTTCGTCTATATAAGTAGAGCTAGCCACCATAGTAGGAGATCGATCGGATAGAGTGGGAAGCACCCGAAGAGAGAGATAGAGACCCGATCCTCAAGCCAGAGGGACGGGATACCACTTAGCGGTTCATCACACCCACCAAGAACAGACCCTCGCGAGGCTGTTCTCCCCTGTACTGTTCTTCATCAGCCCCAGAGGCAATCCACACACCACACACTTGAGTTGGGTATTACACCACGATGGTGGCCTGAACCAGTATAAATCTTGCGTCTCTTGTGCTGTTCTTGTTAGTAGTTTAGGTCCTTGCGATTCGGTGAGGTACGAGACGGTGGAGGGTTGGATCTACGCGCGCACCCCAGAGTACGAACCTTAAGGGTCTGCCGGAACCCGAAATCCGACATTTGGCGCGCCAGGTAGGGGTGCGCCGGAATCTGCCTTTCGTCGCCTCATTCTTCCCCGACCACCGCAACCATGTCTAACGCTCATCGGGCTCGCGCCGAGCGCTGAGCCGCCCTCGCCTCCCATGTCGCCCAGACGGCTCCCGTCGGCGGGCGTCCTTGTCATTCCCCGTCACCTGCCGTCAACGCCGCCACCGGCCCGGCGGGGAATGAGCAGCAAGCGTCGTCCCAGCACCCGTCCATGAGGCGGGACAGCCGCACCGCCACGCCTTCGCTCACCCCCACTGGTTCTTCGTCGCGCGCGCCTCGCGCGGCCATGGAGGCCCGAGCTGCACTCATCGCGCTAACCGCGAGCTCCTGCGCTACCGCCCGTCGACAACGTCACGAAGAATGGCTCGGCGTGTCGCCCGAGCTTCGCCCACGCTGCGGGAGGCGACCCCGCACCGTCCGTCTCGCTGCACCGCACCCCGCCCCGCGCGGGCGATGAAGCTCCCGGGGCGCCTCAACCGCCTCCTCCTCAAGACGGCGCAATAGCCCCAAGGCGCGCGGCCCCTGGGCGGAACCCGTTCCGCCAGGCGCCGGCGCAGCAAGAGCAGAGCTGCCAAGAAGTTCCTCGCCCGCAAGAAGCTGCCCGAGCGCTCCCGCCCCAAGACGTCAAGACCTGCGCTGCCCCCAGCCGCGGTGTAGGGAGGCCAGCAAGACCAAGCTCTCTGCCGTCCGAGGCCCCCCGCGGCCACGGCGGGCTGCTGCGCCTTCACCATCGAGCTGCGCAGCGTCACGTGGCCCGCCAAGTTCAAGCCAGACCTGCCTCCACGCTATGACGGCACGGCGGACCCTACAGAGTTCCTCCAGCTCTACGAGCTGGGCATCGAGGCTGCCAACGGAGATGAAAAGGTCATGGCGAACTGGTTTCCCATGGCGCTCAAGGACGGAGCCCGCACCTGGCTCCTGAATCTGGCCCCAGGCACGATCTCTTCCTGGGCAGAGATGCGCACCCGCTTCATCGCCAACTTCCAGGGTACTCGCGACCAGCCACCCGCCGTGACCGACATGCGCCGGATCAAGCAGCAGCCAGGGGAAACCCTGCAAAAGTACATCCAACGCTTCAACAATGCACGCCTCAAGATCCCCAGGGTAACGGAGGAGGCCATCATCTCTGCCTTCTCCGACGGGCGCGGCGCGACGTCAAGATGAAGGAGGAGCTGGCGATGCATGAAGATCATGCACCTCCACGAGCTGTTCAACTTGGCGACCAAGTGCGCCAGGGCTGAGGAGGGGCGCCTCTCCCTCCTCGAGCTGCCTGCCGCGGATCCCGAAGAGAAGAAGTCCAAGCCCAAGGACGTGAAGCGCAAGGGGGTTGCCGTGCTCGCGGCCGAACCAGACACCAAGCGAGGCAGAGATCAGCCCGAGTCCTCCAAGGGCAGCCGGTATGCATGTACCACGACCTCCACACCCACAACACCAATGAATGTCAAGAGCTCCGAGCCGTGCGCGAAGGAAGGGTCGGCAGACGCCCTGAGCGCAGCGATCGGGGCTACGGCCGAGGAGGAGGAAGAAATGCAGGACGCTGGGAAGACCGCAGCCCGCGCCAAGGGTGGCGCGACCAACCTCGCGAGGACCGCTGGCAAGACCCACCTCGCGAGGCGGGCCGGAGGGATCAGCCTCGTGAGGATCGTCCGCAAGGGAACGCATGCCTCCCTCCGCTGCCGCCACCGCCAAGGAGAATCGAAGACCGTCATCGGGACGAGGGGGCTGGGGGCTTCCAGGAAGCGTGTGCGATCGCCTGCATCCTGGGCGGAGCTCAAGCCCTAGCCTCTCACCGCATCTTCAAGCAGTTCGCCCGTGAAGTGAATGCAGTCCTCCCCAAGCTCGAGTCCACGCGCCCTCTCAGGTGGTCGGCGTGCGCCATCACGTTCAGCTCAGCGGATAAGCTCAAGTCTTGCAGCCACGCCGGAGTTCTCCCAATGCTTTGCTCCCCAATTATCAGCAACGTGCTGGTCACCAAGACCCTCATCGACGGCGGAGCAGGGCTCAACGTCCTGTCCGTGGAGACGTTCAACAATCTTCAAGTGCCTTACAGCCAGCTTCAGCCAACCAAGCCTTTCTCCGGAGTCACCGATGGCTCCACGGTCCCGATCGGGCAGGTTCGCCTTCCAGTCACCTTCGGGGCCCGCGACAACTACCACACCGAGCTCATCGACTTGGCGTCGCCCACATTCGGGCCAGTACAACGCCATCCTCGGGTACTCCAGCGCAGGCCAAGTTCATGGCCATAACCCACCATGGCTACAACATCCTCAAGATGCCAGAAGCGGCGGGGTCATTACGATTGCCCTCTGAAGAGAGATGCGATGTGCTCCTGGAGCGAGCTTTTCGAGCCGCATCATTTGGAAGACCCGGACCACAATGACGGGGACGCCTCCCGAGGCAGCACCCAAGAGGAAGAAGACATCGACCGGCCCGACTCTTCAAGAGACAGGCCCCTCAGGGCCCGCACCGGGCCAGGGGAGCCTCCTTCCATCGCATAGGAAAGCGCGCCCGACGCCCTCCTCAGGCAGGGCTCGGGGGCTCTCCCCTGGAGGGCCGCCGACCTTGCCAAGGCCTCGAGGGAGGCGCTTGGGCACCACGTGCGATGGGCGTGTTTGAAGCACGTTTCCGCAAGGTGGGCAAGACCAGGAGGACAGAACCCTCAAGAGTTCATCGGCAAGGCTATCCAGGAGCTACAGGAGTCAAGGGTCATGAGGGCAGCCGCGCCACCATTGTGGCCCCCCATCCAGGCGAGGATGGTGGGCTGCGCGTTTGCATCGACATACCAGGGCTCAACCGAGCCGCATCTCAAGAGCGCCTCTGGCCCTCGCGAGTGGGACGTTGCGAGGGTCCGCCCCACAGCTACGTACGCATGCCTTATGGCCTGCCAAACGCGGCTGCTGCACACCAGCGTCTCATGAGGACCATCCTGGAGGCTCAAGAGGTCAGGCACGCCGCAGCCCTGGCGGAGATGGAGATGGCCCATGAGGAGCCGCCAGGGCCTCTGGAGCCTCCCGAGGCCCCCGAGCCTGGGGGCTCGTGAGGATCGGCTCCCACAGCCCACCGAGTCTGCTACATCAACAACCCTTCATCCCCAACATCACCAGGTGACATCTTTAAGTTTTACTTCCGGCTGGGAGCGCCTTCAGGGCCGCATTATTCCCAGGCCGCGTGGGTCCGTCCCTGCGGCATGTATCCCTTCTTATTTCATGTCTTTAGCTTATCCTGTTGGGGGCGCCCCTCGGGCTGCATCATCCCCAAGCCGCTCGGGCCAGTCCCAGCGGCATGTATCCTTCATGCGTTTTCCTTAGGATTATGCTCTCGTTCCACCATGCTTGTTATTTGGTGCCTTCTCATGGGTGGCGAAATCTTGCACGTTAAAGGGGGTGCACGAGCATCGTGACTTCGAGGCTCGTGCCGGCTCTCCGGCCCTCACCCTCTGGTCTTGTCCATGGCATCGCGACCTGGCTTGCCAGCCGTGACGGTAGAGACCAGCCGAGAGCCGGACCGAGGCGTAGAGTTTCGCCATCCAATCCAGCTTGCGCGTTAAAGGGGGGGTGCCTGAGCATCGCGACTCAGGGCTCCTACCGGCTCTCCGGCCGCCACCCTCTGGTCTTGTCCATGGCATCACAACCTGGCTTGCCAGCGACGATAGAGACCAGCCCGAGAGCCGGGACCCGAGGACGTAGAGTTGCTGCGTCTGACCCAGCTATGCGTTAAAGGGGGTGCACGAGCATCGCGACTCGGGGCTCCTACCGGCTCTCCGGCCCTCACCCTCTGGTCTTGTCCATGGCATCGCGACCGGCTTGCCGGCTGACGGTAGAGACCAGCCCGAGAGCCGGGACCCGAGGACGTAGAGTTGTGTCATCTAACCTAGTTTGCGCGTTAAAGGGGGGGGTGCCTGAGCATCGCGACTCAGGGCTCCTACCGGCTCTCCGGCCCTCACCCTCTGGTCTTGTCCATGGCATCGCGACCTGGCTTGCCAGCGACGGTAGAGACCGGCCCGAGAGCCGGGACCCGAAGACGTAGAGCACCGACATCCGGCCAAATTTGCAGGAACACACTCGAAGACAAGGCCCAGAGCCAGGCGCAACCCGCCTTGAGGTAGGGCCTCGTGAGTCCCGCGCTGGCTCACGGGTGCCCAGATACACCTCGTCTAGCCCTACCGTGCCAGCCCACGTGTCGGGGTGGGGCTGTATATGCCCCGGGGGCTCCACCCGGGGGAGCCCCTCCCACGTTCGATGGAAGCACCATGCTCGCGCTGGTGGCGACACCGCCGAGGAGCGGCTATGCCCGTCACGCATGCTTGAAGCGCTATGCTCCGCTGGTGATAAACAAGCGAGGGTGGCCTCCGGGTCGCATCAACCTCAAGGAGCCTGAGCTCGAGTGGCCTCGTGCGCGCCTCCCCTCGGGAGCGCCCGCGTGAGGGCTGAGCCGCGAGGGGCTGCGCTGGAGTCACGCCAGACGCCGCCACCCAGCCCAGCCTCGGGCCTGGTTCGTCGCACGCCACTCCCCGAGCGGAGCCAAGGTACGCATGCCGTTTGAGCGTCAAGGGGGACTCCTGAGCATCGCGACTCAGGAGCCTAACTGGTCATGTGGCCCCTCACCCCTTAGTTCCGAAAGGCTAATGGCGGTTGAGGTATGCGCGGGGCCGGGCTCTGCAGACGTAGAACGGTGGGTCCACCCGCGCCTCACCTCCCTACTTGCTGTTCGTGCGCCAAGGGGGACTCCACGAGCATCGCGACTCAGAGCCTAACTTGTCACGTAGCCCCTCACTCCTTGGTCCCGTCCTGGTTTCGGTCGGGCTAACGGCGGCTTAGGTATCTTGGGGCGGGCTCTGCCGGCGAGAACATAAGCAAGTAGGGAGCACAAATTTCAAGGAATTCAAAGCAAATATTACAGTCCACACTGTTATCGCAGTACCAAACGCATAGTTTAAACGCCTCCCGAGGCATGATACATGTCTTGAGAATTAAAAGCAAGACAGGAGCTGCAATGAGTCACTTGTCGGCGGTGGAGCAGCATGGAGTGGGCTCGCCTCGTGAAGCGGCGGGGCAGCGGCGCCTCGCTTCGGCAGTGCTGAAGGCCGGAACTTCCCAACAGAGCCTCCGCGCGACCCTTCACAGCCTCGGCGGGCAGCTGCATGCTTGCCGCTGCCGGCTCCAAAGAAGTTGTCCATGTCGACGCTGGGATCGCGAAGATAGATGTGGGTGAGGATCCGCGTCAATGCCGCAGAAGACAAGACCCGCGCCTCGGCCTCAGCCGTGGTGCCAAGACCAAGAGAAACATCTTCAAGAGCGCGGATCAGGAAGGGAAGCAGCTTGGCGGGGCCGTCCTCTGTGCCGGCCAGTGGGCTCTCCAGGCCGCTGTCATAAAGCTCCCTCAGCAGGACACGAGCCTTCACCTCCATATCCATGAAGGCCACGCGATCTTCGGCAAGAACCCGCGCCTTGGCGTCGGCTCGACCTTCCTCGCCTCCGGTTCACGCGGGCGTCAAAGGCGGTCACGACGCCTTCTTCAGCTTGGCCTCCCGGTCCTTGATGGCCGCCTCGCGAGCCTTCATGCCCTCCACCTGCTCCTGGCGGAGGCGGGCCTCCTCGGCGAGCTGGTTCTGCAGGCCCTTCAGCTCGCCCTCCAGCGTCTCACAGCGACCTCGGATGCTGGCTGCCTCCCCCAGGGCAGCTCGCGGGCTACCTTCGCCTCGCAACAGCCTGCTTCTCTTCATCACAAGCCGTCGAAGCCTGGACCAGCGCCGCCCGAATCGAAGCATCGGCGCGAATCCAGCCAGAGGCCAGCTCCAAGCGACCGGCCACCAAGCGAGGGTCGGCGCCCAGAAGATCCTGCCGCAGCCGGTCCAGTTCAGCAGCAGCGCGGTCCAGGACCGCGGGAGGAGTCGGAGAGACAGCAGTTGGCGGAGTAGGAGGAGTTGGCGGCGGCGTAACCACTGCGCCTTGAGGCGGAACCAGCGGCGCCACGACAGGGGTGGAGCGGCGCCCAGCAAGGCCACCTCGAGCCGCTTGGACAAGGGGCTGAGCTTTCTGGCCGGGCTCGGCCGAACCTCGCGAGGACGCCCGGGCAGGAGAGGCCTGGGCGTCGGGGTCACCTTCCTTTTCGGGCAAAGGCACCACCACGGATGGGGCCTCAGGAGCCCCCTTCAGCTTCTTCGCTGAGGGCGCCAGCCTAGCCGAAGAGCATGGACATCAGATCTCGTCGACAAAACAATAATCAAGACAGGAAGCAAGCACTTACAAGTCGTCACTGGTGGACTCGAGCAGCCTCCAGCCATATTTGAAGCCCGAGAGCCGGCTGCAGGGATCGGCTTCAAGAAGACCAGGAGCGGGAGGCGCGTCTGCGGATCGCCCCGGGGCCGGGGCGGACCTGCTGGGACCAGCCAGTCCGGTCCTTATTCGGGATCGGGCGGGCTTCTGCCTCCCCTTCGCCCTCATCCTCGTCGTCGTCACTCTCGGGAGGCGGAGAACGCGGGCCTGCGCCGCAGGAGGGAGCCCTTGACTGCCCCGAGTCAACCTCCCTCCTGGCTCCCTTCCTCCACCTCTTCGGAGTCGGAAGAGGACACGTCCACCAGTGCTCCGGAGCCTCCATGGCACGAGCCCTCCCCATTGAAGGCAGGCATGGACCCCACAACCTGCTCCCAATCCTGTGAAGGAACAAGGGCTGGCGCGCCTCAGTCTCGCCACATCGCCTCTAACCAAGGGCTGGAGGACCGTCACCAGATCCTCGCTGGCCAGGGCCACGGGCTCGGGTTAGGCCTCCACATCAGGCAATCTTGGCGGAGCCGCTTGGTGCTCCAGAACTCCCTCAAAGAACGACGCAGTCAGCCTCGCGCCGCCCGCAAGATCGGCCGGCTTCAGATCTGCATCCATCCTCTCCAGCACCAGCTTCGCTCGGGACCAGTCGTCGGAACTCTCGACGGGCTCCGTGGGCAGGATCAGCCGAGGGTGGATCCGCCCGGCATCCACCAAGACCCACTTGCTCCTGAAGCCCTCGATCCGCTTCGCAGTGTTTGAAATGGCAATGGCTCTGCCGTATGCGACGAAGCTCGCGCACGCAGAGACGGGACCACGAGATAATCGGAGGAAGAAGTAGTGGCGCAGCAAGGCCACCGAGGGCTTCACCCCAACATGGGCCTCACAATAGTAGGCGAAGATTGCCAGAAGAAGGACGGAGTTGGGATGAAGGTGCAGAGCATGAATGTTGTAATGGCGAAGGCGACGGAGAAGAAGAACTTCGAGAAGGGAGGCGCGGACCAGCGATAATGGCGCCCGCGAAGAACGGGTAGAAGGTACTCCCCGACCCTCGGGGCGGAGGAGCCGACCTTGAACACCGCCGTTCGGCGCCCTAACGCCTCCGCCAGCCGGGCGATTGCAGGCAAGGCTCGCCGCTGACACATTCGGCGGGTCCAAGGCAGGAGAGTACCAGGCTCTGGCCGGGGTTTGACGAGGAGCCATGACTGGCTAGGGCACGAAGGCGGAGTGGATCTGAAAGTCTTGGAAGCAGGGAGGAGTGGCGCAAGAAAGGGGATCTGAGCAGCAACTGGAGAAAGTAAAAGAGGCAAGGAAGATGCCGCTCTATTATCAACCAGCGGTTGCAGAGGGCGCCACGCCCAATCAACCGCCCGGGCGGCTCAAGGCCGCAGGTTGTTAGGGACCCTGGCAACCGCACTTGCCCTTTTCGCCTCTCTACACGGCCAAGTTCGGCGCGCGCCATGGGCCCGGGGGCTCTGTCGGCGTTACGGGAACGGGGGTCCCAGACTTGCACGCTGCGCTCTGGGCGTGGCTCAAAGGAGGCCCAGGACAGCCCATCTTCATCAACACAAGCTCAAGACCCTCGCGAGGGGCCAAGCCTCGTGAGAGGCGGATGACAAGGAGCTTCCTCGGTAGCGGCCTCGTCGAGGCTGGCTCATGAGGAGGCGGAGAGTTCAAGGCAGGGTACCTCGCGAGGTGCCCATGGCGCAAGCCATGACGACCAAGGCGCCCGGGCGCCAGCCCAGAAGGCGTCCTCCTTTCCTCTTTGGTGCAAAGGGAGCAAGCGCGGCGAGAGCATCAAGCAAAGGCATCCATTTCGGTGCAACAAGACCAAGACCAGCCCCAACGGCTGGAATGCGATCATCGTGGAGCCCAAGCAAAGGGCGTCATCACCAGAGCCTTTGGCAGGCGAGGACCAACTTTAGTCAGGATAAGTGTACCCGCTGTTCCCCTTTAAAATGGCCAATTGTTGGCGCCCTTCCCGCTCAATATTTGGGAAGAGGCCCAGGGCCTTCGTCTATATAAGTAGAGCTAGCCACCATAGTAGGAGATCGATCGGATAGAGTGGGAAGCACCCGAAGAGAGAGATAGAGACCCGATCCTCAAGCCAGAGCGACGGGATACCACTTAGCGGTTCATCACACCCACCAAGAACATACCCTCGCGAGGCTGTTCTCCCCTGTACTGTTCTTCATCAGCCCTAGAGGCAATCCACACACCACACACTGGAGTAGGGTATTACACCACGATGGTGGCCTGAACCAGTATAAATCTTGCGTCTCTTGTGCTGTTCTTGTTAGTAGTTTAGGTCCTTGCGATTCGGTGAGGTACGAGACGGTGGAGGGTTGGATCTCCGCGCGCACCCCAGAGTTCGAACCTTAAGGGTCTGCCGGAACCCGAAATCCGTGGAGCTGAAGCAGTTCTGCCGAGTGACCTGCTTCACAATGCGCCTCGAGTCAAACTATACTCTGAAGAAGAAGCGGAACAAGCCCGGCAAGATGCAGTCGACCTCTTGGAAGAGGAGAGAGAAATGGCCCTGATCCGCTAGACTATCTATCAGCAAGACTTGCGTCGATTCCATGCCATAAATGTGAAGAGTCGAGCCTTCCAAGAGGGAGATTTGGTCCTCCGAGTGGATCAACAGAAACCACACAAGCTCGCTCCCACTTGGGAAGGTCCTTTCATCGTCACAAGAGTTCTCCACAACGGAGCGTATCATCTCTCCAACGTTGATCGCCAGATCGACGAGCCTCGAGCTTGGAGCAGCACTGCTCCGCCCTTTACACTTAATACTCACTTTCGGTTGAGATGTAATAAAAGTACTTTTGTAGTTTGTTTATCTAAGACAAGAATGTTATAATTTTCCCAGTGATTGTTATTACTTTTTGTTGAAATTTCCCCCAGTGGGTGGCTTAGTTGCGAATCCGGTTCGCCTAAGTTTGTAAAAAAATCCTACCGAGTGGCGAGCCAGTCTCTCACTCGGGGGCTTAGCTGCGAATCTGCTTAGCCTAAGTATTCAAAATCCTATCTAGTGGCGAGACAGTCTCCCTCTCGGGGGCTTAGCTGCAGTCCAAGTACTCGCCTAAGTATTCAAAATCCTACCGAGTGGCGAGCCAGTCTCCCACTCGGAGGCTTAGATGCAGTCCAAGTACTCGCCTAAGTATACAAAATCCTACCGAGTGGCGAGCCAGTCTCCCACTTGGGGGCTTAGCTGCAGTCCAAGTACTCGCCTAAGTATTCAAAATCCTACCGAGAGGTGGGCCAGACTCACACTCGGGGGCTTAGCTGCAGTCCAAGTACTCGCCTAAGTATTCAAAATCCTACCGAGTGGCGAGCCAGTCTCCCACTCGGGGGCTTAGCTGCAGTCCAAGTACTCGCCTAAGTATTCAAAATGCTACCGAGTGGCGAGCCAGCCTCCCACTCAGAGGCTTAGCTGCAGTCCAAGGACTCGCCTAAGTATTCAAATCCTACCGAGTGGTGAGCCAGCCTCCCACTCTGGGGCTTGCAACAGCCCAAGGATTCGCCCTAACATCCAAACTAATGAAAATCGCAAGACTGACGAGGTGCAGGTCGACTGTTACCTCCTCCTTCAAAGCTACGCCATAAAATCCTCACCGAGTGGAGAGCAAACCTCCCACTCGGGGCTTAGCTGCAGCCAGGTGCTCGCCTAAGTAATAGAAATCCTACCGAGTGGTGAGCAAACCTCCCACTCGGGGCTTAGCGGCAGCCAGTGCTCGCCTAAGTAATAGAAATCCTACCGAGTGGAGAGCAAACCTCCCACTCGGAGGCTTAGCTGCAGCCAGTGCTACGCCTAAGTAATAGAAATCCTACCGAGTGGAGAGCAAACCTCCCACTCGGAGGCTTAGTTGCAGCCTAGTGCTCGCCTAAGTAATAGAAATCCTACCGAGTGGAGAGCAAACCTCCCACTCGGAGCCTTAGCTGCAGCCCAGTGCTCGCCTAAGTAATAAAAATCCTACCGAGTGGAGGGCAAACCTCCCACTCGGAGGCTTAGCTGCAGACCAGTGCTCGCCTAAGTAATAAAAACCCTAAGAGTGGAGAGCGAACCTCCCACTCGGGAGCTTAGCTGCGTCCAAAGGTTGCTCGCCTAAGTAAGGAATTCATCCCAATCCGCGAAGGACGACGAGGTGCAGGTCGGCTGCTACCTCCTCCTTTGGAGCTTCGCCACAAGTACAACGTCGCGGTTCATCCCAATCCGCAAGGACGACGAGGTGCAGGTCGATTGCTACCTCCTCCTTGAGCTTCGCCACAAGTAGAACGTGCGGTCCATCCCAATCCGCAAGGGACGACGAGGTGCAGGTCGATTGCTACCTCCTCCTTCGAGCTTCGCCACAAGTACAACGTGCGATCCATCCCAATCCGCAAGGACGACGAGGTGCAGGTCGACTGCTACCTCCTCCTTCGGAGCTTCGCCACAAGTACAACGTGCGGTCCATCCCAATCCGCAAGGACGACGAGCTCAGTCGCAGTCTATGTTCCATCTCTACCTGCAGGATAGATGAAGCACAAGTCGACTGGAGTTTCAACGGAATATCTTCCGAATGAGGAACAAAGTTCTCTCGAAGGCAAACGAAGCATGTTAATGGATAAATCAAGTTCAGATAAACGTCCTACGGATCCAAAGGTGCTCAGGCGTTAAGCCCGTTAAAGTTTATCGGTTACAAAAACCACTCGGCGTTCCGTGGCAAATTTAAGGTGGGACTTAGAAGTTTTTTACTCCTCCGGCGGAGGACTGGAAGGTGCAACAAACTAGTCGAGGTCGATCCCATCGGCAATATGGGTAGCAGCAGCGATGAAAGTCTCCATGAAAGATCTGAAGTCGTGCTTCCTGGTGTTGGCAACCTTGAGAGACACCATCTTGTCCTCTTGCGCTTCCTTCCAGTGGACACGAACCAGAGATAGAGCAACATCAGCACCACACCTGACAGAAGACTTTTTCCATTCTTGCACTCGACTTGGAATCTCATTCAGTCGATTCATCGTGATTCAAGGTCATTACGGCGCTGATCTGGCAGAAGAGTCGAGTCGATCCGCGAAACTACAACTTTCAATCGAGCAAGATAATCCACCACGCTTAGCAACGCGAGACTCCGGTCGGAGCACATTCATAGCAACCGTCCTTCACGGGAGAGTTGATGGGGTCCAAACTGGTTTCCACTGACCGGTTTCTTCTTCAAGTTTTGTGAATTCTGAAAACACGGCTCAGATTCAAAATAACGATCATGTGATGAGCCGGTGATAGCAAGACAGTCAGGTAAAAGAGATTACCTTCAAGCATGAGAAACAACTTCTTGACGAGCCCTCCAAGATAAATCTCCAGGTCATTTTGCTTCCCCGCCAGTTGGCCAGCCTTGTCAGACAGAACAATCTTGTCGTTCTTCAATCGACTAACTTCCTTGTTAGCCGCGTCAAGAGCGGCTTTCAGCTTGGCATTTTCGTCTTCAAGTTTGTCAACTGAGGCAAGCTTCTCTTCAGCGAGCTTTGTTTTCTCCAAAGCCGCCTTCTGCGCCTCTGCAAGGTCAAGGTCCTTCTTCTTCAAAGTCTCTTCCAGTTTATCTGCAAAGCAACAATGAGAACAGAGTTGAGAATGAATGTAAAAACAAAGGCGATCGTCCAAAAGTTCTCACCAGCCATACCTTTTGCTTCATCCTTTGCCTTCTACGCAAATTCTCCCGAGCAAGCTTCAAATCGAGGTTGAGCTGGATCTGTTTGTTCTCTAATCTCAAGATAGCGAGCCACAAGCTCGCAAGATTTCTACAAAGAGTCAACCAACGAAAGACATCAAAGACAGATCACTTCCGAGTGATCAAGGAAAAATAACAGCATTTCTAAGACTACAGTCGAATCAAAACATTCGACAGTAGTCTCGGGGACTACACCCAGCGGGTGCACTCAACGTGCCCCCACTGATTTTACCAATTTGGTTCGACCAGTCGACCAAAAGAAGCAAAAAGGTTATGTGTCAGCGGTCAGCCGCGAGAAAGAAAATGACAACAACACACAGTTCTTTTAGACTATAGTCGACTGCACGCAGTCAACCATAGTCTCGGGGACTACACCCAGTGGGTGCACTTAGCGCGCCCCCACCGGTTTTACGGTTCCATTCGACTTGGTCCGTCCAGGTCGAGTGAAGAAGTTCACACATAAAGACTATAGCCGATCGCACGCAATCGACCATAGTCTCGGGGACTACACCAGTGGGTGCACTCGGCGATGCCCCTCACAAAGTTCAATCGACACACCCACCCGGTGGGTGTACAGATATGGAAATCTCCGGAAGGAAGCAGTTTGGGTAGCATATCCTAGCAAAGCAAGCAACGATCGACTTACTTGGACATTGCTCTGGAGAGCTGAACTAGCATCATAGGCCGCTTGGCTAGCCTCTCGGACCGCTTTCACTTGCTCCATCATGATCCCTGCCTGGCGTATGGCCTCCTTAGCAGCACTCACTTGGTCTTCCGGGATGTGGTGTATAGCAAAGAGAGATGGTGGATCAGCGATCGACGAAGTGGGTCGGGCACTTGTCGTGATGCAATGAAAAGACTGAAGCCCGAGTGGGGTTGCCTCCCTCGAAATCGGCGTCTCAGGAATCGCCGTGTTGGAGCAGCCTTGCTGCCAGGCACTCTCTTGTTCTTCCTCTTCCTCAATGGCGCTTCCTCGTCATCATCGGGAGATCAATGACGGAGGCGGAACTACAAGAAAGATTCAAAAGTAAACATGGAAGTCCAATCGGTAAAAGCCAAACCTCAGAGATCATACCAAGGTTGGAGGTGGCAGCATCCTCCATTTCCTGATCTTCGTGCTTGGCTGAAGTCTCGGAGGTAGCGGCACTGTAGATTTCAAGAATAGGCTGATCAGTCATCAAGTCGACCCAAAGTTCACTCATGTTGAATAAGGAAATACAAGGTTACATTGGTTACAGGAGATGGTGGGGATGACCATCCGCATCTTGGGCGTAGCCTTCACGGCTTTGATGACGTTGCTCGAGGTTGCTTGGCGGTTTCCTCGGGCGCAGGGAAGTTGTCCTAGGTCGCTTCATCGACCGCTTGATGGGCACAACAGCTTTACCGCGCCCGACACCGGGTCATGCGTCAACTTGGACCTTCCCTCCGAGCGAGGAGGATCGACGTCTTCCTCATCTTCCTCCTCCTCCTACTCTTCATCAGAGCTGTCATCCCCTCATCCTCCTCGCCGTTGGACTCCCATTCCTCCTGACTTTCACCTCCACTTCCTTCTTCTTCTTCGACTGTTTCCTGCGCCTCGTTGGGCATCGAGTACATCTCAGTGGTGATCTAGAAGACAACAAAACAAGGCGAAAGTCAATCGATTTAATTGGCTTCTAAGCAGAATGAATGCAAACGAATCACAGTCAAAGATAAGTGGTTGTACCTTGTCTACTTCGTAGAAGTCTGGTCGAGTGGTGGAATCCTCCTAGCTCCGCGAGGGTTATCTTTGTTTCTGTGATGGCAGTCATCCACTTCTCCAGCGATGGCGTCATCGACCTCCTCTGGATGGACCCGAGTGGTATCATCCGTGCAGAGTACATCCACATCGGATGACCTCGGTATTGGAGTGGCTGAATCGCCCGTCGGAGGAAAACCTCCAGAGATCCATGCCGGTCACCCCGTCACGAATAAGCTGGACTACGCGCTCCATCAGCAATTTTACTTGGGCCTTCTCCTCGGTAACACCTTCGTGGAAGATGGCTTGTTCACTCGACTCATGGAGAAAGGAGGGAGCCCACCGACCGCCTTTGGCGTCGTGGTCTTGGCGATAGAACCAGGTCGATTGCCACCCTCTAACCGAGTCAGGGAGAGTCATGGCGGAAGGCGCTCTTCCCCTCATCCGGACCCCGAGTCCCCACACATCTGGATTACTTGGGTTCTCTCGTCATTCGGGTTCGTTTTCTTCACCGTCCCGAGAGCGACAGGTGAATATGTGCTTGAAGAGACCCCAGTACGGTCGACAACCCAAGAAGTTCTCGCATAACGAAATGAAAGCAGCAAGGTAGACAATGGAGTTGGGAGTGAAATGATGGAGTTGCGCTCCAAAAAAGTTCAGAGACCCCCGAAAAAAGGATTCGGTGGCAGAGAAAATCCCTGATCTACGTGGGTGGCCAGGAGAACGCACTCACCCTCTTCAGGCTGCGGTTGCCACTCCGTTCCCGGAAGCCTCGCCGACCCATGGGGGATCAGTCCTTCATTGGCCAGATCGGTGAGGTCCTTCTCGGTGATGGTCGAACGGATCCAATCTCCTTGGACCCAGCCTTGCGGCGGTTTGGACGCGAAGAGGATCCGCCCGACCGGGCGCTCTCCCTTAGCCTTCGCCGCCTTCTTCACCCGTTCGAGGGCTGCGGTCTTCTCCTTCACCATGGTCGCCATGGCGAAGCAAATCTTGAGCGCTGGACAGGCTAAGAGCGCAGCGAGAAGGTTTGGAGGCGGAGGGAGGAGAAGATTGGGGTCGCCTTTGTTCAAAATACCCTGTCCGACGCTTTACATGGGGCCGCTTCCGGTGGCTGACCGGTAGGCCCAGTGCAATCTGTCAAATCTCAAGAATAGCGCCAAGACGCGATACGTGGCGAAAAAGGTGGCGCGAAGATCGAGGCGTCATCGTCTTATCCCATCCGAGTGACACAGTTTTCTCTGCTTCGCGCGCTTCCCAAAATTTAGATCCCGCGAAATCCGCTAACCGCGGTGCAACCCGTCATATAGCAGATTTCCTCCGATCCGTCGCTCGGAAATCCTCAAGTTCACGGAGTTCACTCGACAAAACGTAAACAATGGATCAAGGCGACTGAAAGAGAAGTTGATGCCATCACTAAAAGGTCGTTGATCCAGAGTAAGACACACTCGCAACACGAAGAGCAGGTCGGAAAGATGATCAACTCCTTCCCCACTCAAACATCGATCCATTCGGGAACTAATGATGAAGTCATGTACCTGGGGTAGGGTCATAGACCTGCCCAAAGGTACCCTCCACAAGGACACTCGCAAGAGAAGCGGCCTTCCAGTCGACCTGGTAGGTTTCCACTCGACAGATTTAAAGACACTCGACCTTGAAGACCCACTCGACCACCAGAGTCCAAGAGCCACTCGGTGCCCAAGCGGTGCAGTAGTTAAATATTCTTTATGATCTTAATGACACTTTATGTAAGGCGTTACCGAACGCCTAGCCTTAACGCACCCTAAACCCTACCTTTCGTGGGCTGGCTGGGGTCTGGCGCACTCTATATAAGCCACCCCCTCCACGGTAGAAGGGTTTGCACCCCAGAACACATACGCATATAATCCAGTCGACCGCCTCCGGGCTCCGAGACGTAGGGCTATTACTTCCTCCGATAAGGGCCTGAACTCGTAAATCCCTTGCGTATACAACTACTCCATAGCTAGGAACTTGCCTCTCCATACCTACCCCCCATTCTACTGTCAGACTTAGAACCACGACAGAATGCACATAACTTCACCATGGCTAATCAGATGTTTTCCGATAGAAGCCCCCTCAATGCAACCGGAAGCAGTTGCGTCATAATCACGTGGCAGTCATGAGACTTTAGGTTCTGGAACTTTTTCTCTGGCATATTTATTATTCCCTTTATATTCGACGAGAAGCGGTCGGGACCTTCATACTAAGCAGGCATTCAAAGAAGATTTCCTTCTCTTCTTTGGTAAGAGCGTAGCTGGCAGGACCTTCATACTGCTTTGGAGGCATGCCGTCTTTTTCGTGCAAACATTGCAGGTCCTCCCGTGCCTCAGTTGTATCTTTTGTCTTCCCATACACGCCCAAGAAGCCTAGAAGGTTCACGCAAAGGTTCTTCGTCACGTGCATCACGTCGATCGAAGAGCGGACCTCTATGTCTTTCCGGTAGGGTAGGTCCCAAAATATAGATTTCTTCTTCCACATGGGTGCGCGTCCCTCAGCGTCATTCGGAACAGCTAGTCCGCCGGGATCCTTTTCAAAGATTACGTGTAAATCATTGACCATAGCAAGTACGTGATCACCGGTACGCATGGCGGGCTTCTTCCGGTTATCTGCGTCACCTTTGAAATGCTTGCCTTTCTTTCGACATTGATGGTTGGTCGGAAGAAATCGACGATAGCCCAGGTACACGTTCTTTTAGCATTTGTCCAGGTATATACTTTCGATGTCAGCTAAACAGTGTGTGCATGCGTGGTATCCCTTGTTTGTCTGTCCTGAAAGGTTACTGAGAGCGGGTCAATCGTTGATGGTTACAAACAGCAACGTGTGCAGGTTAAATTCCTCCTGTTTGTGCTCATCCCACGTACGTACACCGTTTCCATTCCACAGCTGTAAAAGTTCTTAAACTAATGGCCTTAGGTACACATCAATGTCGTTGTCGGGTTGCTTAGGGCCTTGGATGATAACTGGCATCATAATGAACTTCCGCTTCATGCACATCCAAGGAGGAAGGTTATACATACATAGAGTCACGGGCCAGGTGCTGTGATTGCTGCTCTGCTCCCCGAAAGGATTAATGCCATCCGTGCTTAAACCAAACCATACGTTCCTTGGGTCACGTGCAAACTCAGCCCAGTACTCTCTCTCGATTTTTCTTCACTGCGACCCGTTAGCGGGTGCTCTCAACTTCCCGTCTTTCTTACGGTCCTCACTGTGCCATCGCATCAACTTGGCATGCTCTTTGTTTCAGAACAGTCGTTTCAACCGTGGTATTACAGGAGCATACCACATCACCTTCGCAGGAACCCTCTTCCTGCGGGGCTCGCCGTCAACATCACCAGGGTCATCTCGTCTGATCTTATACCGTAATGCACCGCATACCGGGCATGCGTTCCTCGTACGCACCACGGTAGAGGATGCGGTCATTAGGGCATGCATGTATCTTCTGCACCTCCAATCCTAGAGGGCATACGACCTTCTTTGCTGCGTATGTACTGTCGGGCAATTCGTCATCCTTTGGAAGCTTCTTCTTCAATATTTCCGGTAGCTTCTCAAATCTTTGTCAGACACAGCATTCTCTGCATTCCACTGCAACAATTCCAGTACGGTACCGAGCTTTGTGTTGCCATCTTTGCAATTGGGGTACAACCCTTTTTTGTGATCCTCTAACATGTGATCGAACTTCAGCTTCTCCTTTTCACTTTCGCATTGTGTCCTTGCATCGGCAATGACCCGGTGGAGATCATCATCATCGGGCACATCGCCTGGTTCCTCTTAATCTTCAGCAGCATCATCGGGCGCATTGTCTGGTTCCTCTTGATCTTCACCAGCTCCCCCCGTTGCAGCATCACCGTATTCAGGGGGCACATATTTTTCATCGTCCTCTTCTTCTTCGCCGTCTTCCATCATAACCCCTATTTCTCCGTGCCTCGTCCAAACATTATAGTGTGGCATGAAACCCTTGTAAAGCTGGTGGGTGTGAAGGATTTTCCAGTCAGAGTAAGACATCGTATTCCGACATTTAGGGCATGGACAACACATAAAACCATTCTGCTTGTTTGCCTCAGCCGCTTCGAGAAACTCATGCACGCCCTTAATGTACTTGGAGGTGTGTCTGTCACCATACATCCATTGCTGGTTCATCTGCGTGCATTATATATAATTATGTGTGTCAAAAGTAAGAAAATCATATAAAGTAAGAAAATCAGACAAGTATCTATCTAAAGTAAGAAAATCATAAAGAAGAAAAGAACAAGAGGCTCACCACGGTGGTGCCGGCGACGAGATCGGCGCAGGCGATCGACAGCGGTGAAAACGAGGACGGGGCGTGACGGACCGCTAAACCTAGACAAATCTCGGGAAAAATGAAGCTCCGAGGTCGAGCTTCGAGAGGAGAAAGCTTAACTAGTGTGGCTCGGGCATTTCATCGAACATCTTATGTGCATAGGAGGTGGGCTAGAGCACCCAATGCCCTCCCCCTCGCCGGCCAGCAAAAAAAGAGCACTGTGGAGTGCTCTGCTGCGGCGATGGGGTATATATAGGCAACTCATTTGTCCCGGTTCGTGGCAAGAACCAGGACTAAACACCCCCCTTCTGTACCGGTTCTAGGCACGAACCGGTACCAATGGCTGTGGGCCAGGAGCACGGCCCATTGGTCCCGGTTCGTTCCTAGAACCGGAACAAATAAATCCAGACGAACTAGGACCAATGCCCACGAGGCCCCGGCCGCCCCCCTGGGCTCACGAACCGGGTCTAATGCCCCCCATGGGTCCCGGTTCGTGAAGAACCGGGACTAATGGGCTGGCCAGGCCCGAACCAAAGCCCTGTTTTCTACTATGTGTAATTGCCTGTCCTATTACATGACCGCCATCCAAACCGGTTGAAGATATCCCGTGCTATCATCTCCCACCGGATAGATCCAGTAACCAAATGCTCCCTGGCCTCCGTCGGAGTGAGTAGCGACCACATACGGATTAACGCAGTGGCCCGGAAGATAACATGCAAAAAATGAATATTTGATGTTCTGTTAAAGACCAAATCATTTCTACAGTTCCAGACTACCCACAATAAAGCACATACTCCTACGCAAATGTGGCTCGCTGTTTCGAACTCTATCCCGTTAAGCCACGTTCCAAATAACGCGCTGACAGAGCTCGGAGGAATAATGTTAAAAGTTATGTGCACCGTCCGCCATAGAACCTTAGCCAACGGGCAATCCAGAAACAGGTGTTGGATAGTTACATCCCGTTCACAGAAGCTACACCTAGTAGGTCCTGTCCAGTTACGCTTTGCCAGATTGTCTTTAGTTAAGATAACTTGTTTATGTACAAACCACATAAACACTTTGATCTTCAACGGAACCTTGACTTTCCAGACATATTTGGAACTAGGAATGGAGCTAGAATTGATAATATCAAGATACATTGATTTAACTGTAAACTCCCCAGTCCTAGTAAGCTTCCAGCGCAACTTATCGGGCTGTTGAGACAGCTGAACCTTCATTAGTCTAGTCACTAAATGGAGCCACGCTTCCTAACGATTGCCGACCGTCCTTCTGAATTGAATAGTTCTAGGAGAACCACTCCAAAGCTGTAGACATCAACCTTTGCTGTTATCGGGAGTCCAGAAACCCACTCAAGCAATGTATAACCTATAGTTCCATGGATCCGCGTACATTTTTAATTGACCCGTGTCTGTTCAGAAGTTTTGCAAGGTCAAAGCTGGTGATATTCGGCTCCAATTTATGATCCAACTGTATGTTCTCAGGCTACAGGTTACAGTGGATAACCCACTCCAAGCACTCGTGATGAAGATAGGCCAATCCTTTTGCTACTCTAGAGCAGTCTTAAATCTTTCGTTCCATTCATGTAATATCTGTGAGTCTCTGCTAAACAGTGCTTTATCCAACGATCCATTCTCAACATACTCCAAAACCGGTATCCTGTGTGGTCCTCCATCAGAACAGAATCCCCAAACCCTCACCAGATTCATATTAATCATTCCAATCACACTCAGTTCATGCTGGAATTCTTCTTCACTTAGTTTATCTCTGCCAACATTTTCACAGCTGTGGCTGCATGCATCTCCTAGATGCAGAGGCCGGGGTCATCCTCCTTTTCTATATATATAAAAAAAAACTTTTCACAGCTACTGTCCTCTTGTCTTTTGAGATTCCCTTGTATACGATACCAGATGCCCCCCTCCCAGTTTGATGCTTGATCTTTCGAGTAGCTCTCTGCAACTCATTGTAAGTGTATCTGCGGGAATGGTTAGTTATCATTCCAGAGCCAACCTCGAGTGGTAACTTGTTTCTATTCAGTCAACAGTTCAACTATTCTGTGATGTCTCTGTCGCTCAAGGTCCAGTGCTGTAGAATCGTCCCTTATTTCAGGCTTTCAGCTGGTTGATGTAAACTCCTGAAAGAGTAGATGAAAAATCTAAACGTGGAACATTCAGACATGAAAATAACAGTCTTGGCTCGTGCATTATGATATATGTTTCAAACTGAACACACAATTTTCTATCCATTTTGTTTTCAGAGGAATATTTAGCATAAGACTTGAGAGTGGAGACTCTGCAAATCTTATTGAGAGTGGAGACTTTGCCCATGAAAGATCATTAAAGCGATGGCACATATCCATTCCTAAGTCAATGTTAACTAACAAAATGGAGTAATTGTTAAGATGTATGCTTAGGATCGATCTCAACCCCTCTAGCTGGTTGCACATTGAAATGAATATACCGGCCTGCCAAGTTTTTTCTTTTGCACAAACTGGCATGTTTCACGGATAAGTTTTTTAGTCTGAGGACTTACATGGTTAGATTTTTAGTTGCCAGTTTGCTTGGTCATCCACTAATCCGTTCATCCGTGAGGAAGTACAAAGATAACGCGGCATATTTAGCAGTGCATGAGATCTGCCTTGCAGTGAGCTGTTCTTCTCAGAAGTCAAATGCCGGAGGCAGGGCCATCTGCAACAACAATTCTTCATGTTTGCAAGTATCTTGAAGCTTATTACCAGGTGCTTCTCCAAACCTCGGTGCACGGTAGTACTTCGATTGTATAAACATTTAGTGTAAATTCCACTTTTTATTGTTCAGCTGTTGCAAAGTGTCAACAATTATATGATTTAAGATTTTGTTTTATCTTACCCTATATCTGTGTTTTACTCTGCTGTTTACCCATTTAGCATCCCTAGCCTGATAAGACGACCCCACATTGAGATCCATGTGGCGGCTGACTCGGACACCACATAAGTACCATGTCACAAAATATAATAAAATAACTTTATGAATTCTCGTAAATCTTTAAAATTAGTCATACTACTCCACTCAGTTTACTCAGAGTTAACTGATACTTGTTCATAAACAGCTATCAGAATTATATTATAAATTATGATCCAAACATTTTTTTCTTAAAGTTGAGTCCTGAATTTCAGTCTAAACAACTTCCAACTCAAGTTTTAAGATTTTTTTTCCTGTGTGGAACAAATATCCTTTACTTGGAGTTAACACCGGTGAGTTTACTTTTAGCAAGATCTAAGATTATTTCTATAATTATTGCCCAACATTTTTGTGAAGTGACATCTGCACGACGTCTCAGTCAGCAGCCGCATTTGCCGAAAGGGTATTTGTTGCAGTAAATTCCGTATATGCCACTGAAATTTTGCCCTGATGCTCATATGCCACTTGACATTTTCCTCCCCCAAATCTGCCGCTGAAATTTTGTATCGCATACAAATATACAACTACCGCCAGTTGACTTGTGGTTAGACGAGCTTTCTTTTTTGACACCCAAGTCCTTGAGCCAGTTGATTCCCCTACACCACGCTAGCTAGTTGTTTTGCTGACAAGCTGTCATTCGTAATCCTCTTGAGCTCCGTGTGCCCACATGTTTTAAGTTGAGGTTGGACTTTTTCGTCCTTGGAAATGGCCTTTCCAAATAATTTAAAACATAGGTATCCCCATCATCAAGGACCCACACCCCTAAAGGAGTCATGGTACAGTAATTCGTCAGTGCACCATGCCTTAACATCATCATCAAAAAAACACAAAGATGGAAGGCCAAGAGCTCTTTGTTTGAGGCCTTTTCCATTTCCCATAGAGCAAAAACACAACCGAGATGCCAACAAACACTCCAGAACAGATCGATACATGTGCAATCCTCGCCATTGCAGGACTTGGGAGCACCACGCCACACTCCGAACGAACCTCGAAACCCAGAGTAACCGTCACAAAGCAACTAGACTACCTACGCACCCTGCCTATGTATGTACACCAGTGAGTCAATCTGCCAAGCCTGTACACATCCTAACGAACAATGAAAGGGAAGAAAGAACAATAAACAAGAACACCTAGATAATGGCCGGACAGAAGAACAGAACAGATACATGAGGCAGAGTCGCAGGGGATTGGATTGATCGACGAATCGATCAGTCATGGCGGCAGAGCAGCACGACGACGCATCGCCAGATGATGCTCAGCCTCCCTCCTCTTCTCTTTCTTCCTCCTCCTCCTCCTCCCTTTTCCTTGCCCTTCTTTTTCTCTTGGTTCCTCACATCGTTCATCCGGGCTGAAGATGGGGGCGGGAGCGCCAGGTGGGCGGGAAACGGAACCTCTCTGCTGCAATGGATCTGGCTGCACTTTTGGCTGTGCTTTGTGTGGACCACAAGCTGGGTTTTTATACTGGGGATATGGACAGGTGGCATAGAGGCATAGGCTCTCACATAGTAGTCCTCGCATAGCATTTGCCTATTTGTGCATATATCATTTCATAGTACTACTTCGGTTGAGCACACAAAAAACTTCGGTGTTCCCATATAATTGTTCCCAGTCTTCGCGTGCTTGTAAATTTCCTAGTTGTTCTGAGTCACTCCTGTGTTTGTAAATTTTGTTCACAAATGATTTTGATTGCTGGTCATTTCCCTCTCACATAGTAGTATATCTGAAATTCACAAATTTCATACAAGTAAAATTCTTGAGTCCTTTGCGTGCTTGCAATTTTTCAAAGATAGCTTTGCGTCCTGTTCTAAAAAAAAGTATAGTGCTTGCAACTTCGATTTTTTAGATTGTTCATGGCAAAAACATGTTATTTTAGACAGAAGAGTGAGATAGAAACATGAAGATTCTTATGTGCATTCTCTACATTTTGCCGAAAAAGGGTTTCCACCGCTTTGTATACAAAGCAACCAACCGAGATAACCAATGATAGATGCTGGGGCGGAAGCAGCACAGTCACGACCAAAAGAAATGACAGAGAAAATGAAAGAGAAATAAATGTCGACAACGGCGGATCGACAAAAAGCAAAGAAGCCTCATGGCTGTTGCAACCACCGGAGATCGCCCACCAAGCTCTGAGCCTCCGAAGCGCCGGTACCAATCAACACCTCCAAGAAGGGACGCGACGATGACGACGCTGCTGCCAAGGGTTTCCCCGGTACGCGGTGAGGAGAGAGGAAGGGTAGCCTCGACGCCCTCCAGGAAGGTCCTGCGGCACCCTCATGCGCCACCGCGTCGGTGTCGGCCAAGCCAACAGGGATTTCTCCCGATCCCAACCTTCGCCTCAGGCACTAAGGAGCTCGCCACCAAACCGACCACCACCCTGCGCCAACCCGGACATGAAGCTTCCCACGCTGTCTCACCACGGCACCGTGAAGCATGGCCTGCACAATGAAGAAGAGGAGCCGGGACTAGGGCAGCAGCACCGTCGGCATGCGGGAGGGCCCCACCTCCACCGTCAATGACGGTAGCTGACCGGACGCAGTAGCAGGAACATACCAGGCACGTGGCCGCATGCACAGGCCTGGCCGGGATCTCCGAGGCCAATAAAGTTCCCGCCTCCGCGCTGTAGCCGGCACGCCGTCAGCGCCGCCGCCCCTGTCCAAGCCGCTCCCTGCCTCCCCGCACAGAGAGCCGCCAAGTGGAAGCACCACCACCACGAGCACCGCCGGCCACCACCACTAGGTCGCCGGACTGCTACCAGCCGAGCCGCACCACCGCCGCATGCCCGCGACGGAGAGGAACCATCGCAGCCGCCGGGAGCCGGAAGCCGCACCCCAGCCGCCGCCCACACTGCCCGCGCCGCCTGGCCAGATCCGCCGCCGAATCACGCCCACGCATGCCCCACCAGGCAGCCGCCGCGCCACCATGAGGCACCAGCGGGACCGACACGCCGGCACCACCAGGAGCTCCCGGATCCGCGCCATTGAGCCCCGCTGTCGGTGTCAAAACCGGCGGATCTCGGGTAGGGGGTCCCGATCTATGTGTCTAAGGTTGATGGTAACAGGAGGCAAGGGACACAATGTTTTACCCAGGTTCGGGCCCTCTTGATGGAGGTAAAACCCTACTTCCTGCTTGATTGATATTGATGATATGGGTGTTATAAGAGTTGATCCACCACGAGATCATAGAGGCTAAACCCTAGAAGCTAGCCTATGATGATTATGATTCTGTCTCTAAGGACTAAACCCTCCGGTTTATATAGACACCGGAGAGGGCTAGGGTTTACATGGAGTCGGTTACAAAGAAGGAAATATAATATCCGGATCGCCAAGCTTGTCTTCCACGCAAAGGAGAGTCCCATCCGGACACGGGACGAAGTCTTCAGTCTTGTATATTCACGGTCCAACAGTCCGGCCAAAGTATATAGTCCGGCTGTCCGGATACCCCCTAATCCAGGACTCCCTCACCCGCCACAGCCCGACGCCTCCTGCAGCCCGTCGCCCCGCGCCGGCCAGGAACTCCGCGAGGAGGAGAGGGAGCGACCCCTCTACCGCCCATGCCGACCGAGCTTCGCCCGGTGGCACCCCTAGGCGGTGGCGAGGAAGGAGGAGAGGCTGGGGGCGGAGCTAGGTTTCCCCTGGCCCGCTCGCGGGAGCGGCGGCAGGGGTGTACCCTTGATTCCACTATCTTCTCTACATTTTTTATGTTGTAGTACTATTTTTATATTTTTTTTTTGCTCAACCTAGCTTAAAACATTTGCTCCCGCAGGGCATTTCGCATCTCCAGATGAATAGCTATTAGAGCATCTACAGCCGGACCTCTCAAACCCGCCTCATACGTCCGGGCGGGTCGCCCGGTCAATGATCGGTCATGTTTTCTCGATCCAATCGGACGCCTCAAATAGACCTCAAACGCCCGGGCAGATCGGCACCCCTTATATCCAGCCAAAATATGAAGCGGATATGGGGCACCCGGGCGCGCCCGTCGACCTCGCTGCAGGTCGTAGTGGTCCCACCTGTAGCGATCAAAGATCCTCTCTCATCAGTGCAACCATATTTTAGTCCCATATCGCCGAGCAAGGCGGACGCCACCCGGCTTAAATAGCTGCGCCAGCGGATGGTAGCAAGCTTGGTTGTTGCTGTGTAGGTCTATTAATTCTCGCATGTGTGATCGAAATAAATTTGACACTAGATTGCATTCATGGATTGATGATTGTTCATTGAGTGTAAAGTTTGTCTCGATCATATACATTGATACCTCTACTACAATGACAATATATTTTTTATTTTATTTTAATGCATAGACACATAATGATTCAAAAAAGGGGACACCAATGTTCCCTATGTGAAGAAGATAGACCCTAACTATGAATCTTCTATCTTTATCACATAGAAGATTCAGAGTAAGAGTCCATAACCTTAACAAAGGATGCAATGATGTCAGAAGATTATCCCTTCTGGACGACCCAGATATTTAAGTTGGTTGACTAGCACATCACTCGGCGAGATGGGACTAATACATGTGTGAAAATGTTAAGTATGAGCAATTTTCGGTGCCCAACCAGCCCAAGACGGACAGGATGATCGACGTACATGGCCTTGCATGTAATGGATGTTTTGAAAATAGGATATATGATTGTAAATTGTAAAATTTGAGGCACACCCGATCACTGTCCGCGGGCGTTTGAGGGGCCAAATTTGCAATCTCCGGCTGTAGATGCTCTCAGTATTTGGCAATCAAATGGCTTTGATCTCACCCCCATCTTTTTTGGTTTTTCTTATGCAGGGTTGAATTACCCCATTACCTCCTAATGGCGATCAAATGACCATACAATGTGCAGTATAAGGGAATCTTCAAAGCATACCCTTAAACTACCCGCAACCATCCGGATCACGGGGTGCACGGTCCAGACGTGTTGTGTCGTCCAACGCGGGTCTGTATCGGTCCGTCAAGCAGTTTGGACACACTTTTTCTCGCAAACCGGAGATAAACTATGGAGGACTTTGTTGGAGTTCGGGAAGCAGCCACGTCCACGTTTGACTAACCGTGCCCACCAAAAAAACCCGTCGCCTGCGCGCGCTTCCCTCCTGAAACAGTTGACGCCACTTAGAGCGCCAGTGCCGCATTCGTGCCTGGCCAGAGCAGACGCGACCTCTCACTGATGTCGGCATTGAAGCGGCCATGTCAGCCGAGAGAGTGCCACGTGTGTCGCTTCTCGGTGCAGATGACTGCTCCGCGTTCAAACGACACCCCGTCGGTCTGTCGCCCTTACATTAATGATATGCGGTTGTTGAGGAACCTACTCCGCGCCACCCATTAGTCCGTCTTCCACCCACCATTAACCGCACCATCACGGATCATTGCCTTCCCAACACCCGCTATGTAAACTCCAGCCCCAGGCATAGCTGCACTCATCCTCCTCCGATTCCTTACTCTACTCATCACCACGCGTGCCATGGCCTCCTCACGCTCCAAAGCCCTTTCGGACACCCTCTCTCCAGAGAAGAAGAAGGAGATAACCGCCATAGCTGCCAGCTGGTAAGCCAGCCAGTAGACGAAGGCCGCCGACGCCCCAATGGAGGACAAGGCGGAACCACCCTCCTTGTCGGTGCGTGCGGGCATCGTCGATCCGTCGTACTACACTGAAATGTTGCGGGAGGAGGACACCAAGTTCCGGCAAGCGCAGGCGGACTAGGCCTATAACCTTTGGCTCCTCGAGGAGCACCGACGCGCGGAGGAGCTGCTCATCGCCGGCACATCCATGATCCATCGTGTCGAACATGGACGTGCCCGACCAGGAGGTGTTGCTCGAGTCCTACCGCTCTGCCCATAGATCCGCCATGACCGCTAGTTGTACCCCCAATGTCAACCGGAGTTAAAGCCGCCTACAGGGAGTTTGACGAGGTGGCGGGTGAGGTTTGGGAAAGAGAGACGACGTGCAGGACATCGCTAGCTCCACCCGTCCACGCCCCGCCGCCACGACCACGAAGTCGGCACGTCTGTAGGTGCCACCGACATCGAGGAAGAGTAGCGCATGTTAGGTCGACGCCGCTCGGGTCCGAAGAAGGCCACCGTTCCTCCCCTCCCATTGATGGTGGGCTTAACATCGTCGGCCGATTAGCCGCTTGGTGGCGATGTAGAGGCGGACAACTTCACTTCTCGGGGCTCCGGAAGCGAAGCTTACGGAGGCGGAGCTCGAGAGCACCGAGGTGGAACTGGAGAAGACGAAGCTTTAGTTCTCGGGGCTCATGGTCGGGCATGGGGAACGGGTGCCGTCGATCATTTAGTTTAGGTTTAGAGTAGGGTTTAGTCCAGTTTATATGAAAAATGTAATGAATTTCATATGGTTTATATGAACAATGTTCGAAATGTAATGAATTCCATCCAATTTTAATGAAATATGCCGTGTTTGC
Source organism: Aegilops bicornis (assembly GCA_021605145.1). Taxonomy (NCBI): domain Eukaryota; kingdom Viridiplantae; phylum Streptophyta; class Magnoliopsida; order Poales; family Poaceae; genus Aegilops; species Aegilops bicornis. The sequence goes on from CM038669.1 coordinate 642,816,148, forward strand.
ACGAATTTCGGCTGGTTAGTTCAAACAGTGATTGAAATGTATGTGAGCAGCGTTGGATGGCCACCTTCGACATGAGTGTCTGTGGACTGCCTCCCCCCTGTCTGTGTACGGATGCCGGAGCAAATTTGTGGGTCAATGTTGAAGATGCCCTAATGTAGTAAGGGCTCCAACCGAATCACCAACGTCTGGATGTGTTGACGGATATCCGGCCAAGTGGAGGCTATTCAACCAGAGTACCAAATGTTTACCCTTGCTCGGCATCCTACCTTTGATAGAATTATCTACATCGATAGCATCCCAACCATATGTTTAAATAGTTTCAAACAAACGCAAATACTACCAAAAGCACCGGATGTTCAATAAGTTTTATACATCCATCAATCTCAAAAGACCCTAGTCCGGTTGTCTGTCAAAGATCTCAATTGTGGCCTCCATCTTACCCTCTTTATGCACAGAGCGTTTGTACATAATAGCACGGAAGTCTTGAACAAACTTCACTACACCGGGATCCAACTTTGCCACCTTCACGAGAACAACTTTTGCTCCTCAGAAGCGGCCTTGATAGCAATCTTCCTCTCTTCGAGCTTTAGATTCTTGTTTTTGCCTCTACATGAACATGTCAAACCTCTCCGTCTTCTTTTAGTCCTTCATCTCATTGCACTTTGCACATGCCTCCTTCTTCGCCATGATGTCCCTGATCTTATCCAACATCTTGGCCGTTGTCCCTTTCTCCTTGCCGGCCTCCCACCCCCCTGATGTAGCCACACGGGTGGCCGGTGAAAATCCTTTGACTATTGGATCAACATCATCTTCCTCACCTGCTTGGTGTCGATGGTCTTTGCGGAATCGTTAATGACTGCTCACTTGCTTTGTCCAATCAATTTGAACCAACAATGCATCAATGTGAATCGCTTGCCCTTGGTCTTGCGGTAGAAGGGAGAGCCTTGGTTTGGCTAGCAAAGCAAGAGAACGAATGATCAACAAGTTGCAATATAGTGCCAATCAATCCAATTACCAACGCATAGAGCAACACACAATGAAACTTATGAGCTCGAGGAGTGGCGGGCCACTTAGCCACTGGTTTTGTATTTTCATATGCGCTGCAACACTTATTGCCTCGTATTGAATGGTGTGCCACAATGGCCTAGCGACTTTGCCACTCTACTGAAAAGCTTCGCCTTTTTGCTCCTTACCTTCAAACGGATCAACACTCGTGACCAACCATACCTCGCATAATAATTCATCTTCTTTGTTCGGGTACGATGAATCTCTTCTTCTTTGTGTCTGCATCGGGCAAGTCCGGCTCTGGCTACTGGATCCATTGGTGTCTCTTGTTCCGGCAACGGCGAGTAGTCCTATTCGACTTCTTTGTCCGTGTGGCCTCTGTCGTTGTGGGTCATGTTCATCATTGCCTGGTCGGTGGCCCACGTCGAGATTGGGGGAGCCATTCCACCGAATAGTGACCAGGTGCCGCCGAACGAGGGCTCCTCGGACGAAAACCGCGACTTGACAAGCATTGGCGACTCCATGAACATGTAGTCAGTGTTGAGGCCAGCGGTGCATGGTGGAAGGTGGCCAGAGGCGGAGGAGTGTTGCCATGATTGCGCCCCCAGTTGACCATTTAGATGTCCAACGTAGTAGTACAAAAACTTGTACTGAGGGGAGGGTTGTGGTTGCCCAGGCGTCACCGACACGGCGGCCAACTGTGAAGGAGGAGCTCTGGCCTTAGTGACTGCGGCCGCGACCGCGATCTTCTTGCTAGTTCTCTCCCTCAAGCGTCGCCCTTGCCATTCCGTGGACCGGACCACACAGGTGGGTTTGTCCGGGTCCGGCAGGATGATGAACAGCGTGAAGGACCATCGAATCCGCAATAGCGGTGGAGGATGACGGAACGGATGGGACAAAGGCAATTGGTGCGAAGAGGGTCTTTTGGTGCGGGGAGAGTTGTAGAACAGTGAATATGTGTGGACTCCAGGTGGGATTTTGGGTGTATCGGGGGTGTCAGAGTACGATGTGAAGGACGTCCGGACTCTCCGAGAGCTCCCCCAATTTGGGGCCAGCTTGTGGGATTTTGGATGTGCGGATCTGTCTGACCCAATTTGTTGTCCATGTTGGAGGCCTAAAAATTACCGGATGGTCGGTCTGAATAATTTCGAGCGTTTTGATGATTTGTGTTGGAGATGCCCAAACAAGTTTTGCCCATTCTAGCACCTCAGACCGAATTTACTCCCACTATAAAGCTTAAACACACACCAAAACCAACACAAAGAGTCCCTTGTAGTACATAACAGTGAGTTAGATATATCTACTTCACCCATGCACTATCTCTGCATCTGAATATACAAGCAACGCTGTGCCTTCCCTCGTAGGAAGCCCTTCATGCCGCTCCACGGGCACCGCACATGCACACGCACGATGCAGCGAAAACACCACCTCCCACCCTCACTCTCGTGTTGCGCGAGTTCCGATGACGCACACTGCAAACCGGCTCCGGAGCCGGTAGAGAAGCCCGCCCAGGCCCAACACCGGGGCCCCTCGTGACACCGGATCAGCCAGCCAGCTCCCGTGATCACCATGCCTTAATGTCACACAACCTCCTCCTTCTCCTGTTGAGATTCATCCAAGATAATCCCACATGCCACCTACGTGGACGTGTACGCATATGTGGTGGAGAATGGAGACTGGCATATGTGGTGGAGAATGAATGGAGATGGCATGTAAAAGCGCAGCTGCTGGTGGAAAAGCGCACGAAGCTGGAGGTAACACATCCGCACCGGCTCCAAGTTGGGGATCATTTTATAATGCACCATCATCCCACGGTGACACCATGATGTCAATTAAGGTGGGTATCCAGTGAAGCTGGCACGTACCTTTTGAGTTTAGTAACGGTACTTTTGAGGCCTTCCAGTGTGTGATGCATCATGGCATGATGATGCTGTTCTAGTTTTTATATCCAGGCATTGGGCTAAATTTCTTTAGATGCATTGGGCTTTTAGTGGTTGCGCAGACATTGTGCAGACAGGAAAAATAATTGATACTCCTCGGTTAGCTTCCAAAACAGTGGGAGCTTTGCATGTCGTAACAAAGTTGAAGGAATTCTTAAACCAACCTTTTGCTCGCGGAAGAATGAATCTTCCCTTTGCCGGCAAAATGGCCTTCAGACACGGTCCCTTAAACCGCCCGCATTTATTTGGACTGCGCTGTCCGGATGTACGTAGTCCGTCATCCGTCCATGGAGCGGCTCGGACCACTCCCACACCTGCTTCCGACTTCCCAGACCCACCTAAAACCCTCTCCCTCGACCGTGCTCTTTTCCGTCCGAACCGGCCAGAGCCGCATGCATGCCGACCCAGAGCGGACGCGATCTCTCACTGAAGCCGACATTGAAACGGCGTCGGCCGCTGCACGCGCCTTCTCTCCGTATTAAAGTGGTATCCATCTGTCCATCTACCTCCGCTAAATCATCGCGTCTGCCGAGGAACGTACTTCGGCGCCCTCATGCGAGCGTCACACGTCTGCCCGCCTACCGACCGACATTAAACACCTCGCCGCTTGGCGCATGGCACCCGCCCGTTATTTAAACGTGGCCAATGCTCGACAACAATCGCATCACACCTCCTCTCCCAATATTCTCCTATGTGCATCACACCCGCCATGTCTTCGAGCTCCAAAGCCTTGTGGGACAGTCTCTCTGGTGAATAGATGAAGGAGCTCTCCAGCATTGCAGCTGACTGGCAGGCCTGCCGAGCCAACTGGATACAGGCTGGCTTGTACACGAGCTCTTCGGAGGGCAATGACGCGGACGAGCTAATGGACGACGAGTTGGAGCCACCCCCTTCGCTGGTCCAAGCCGACATTACCATGGGTGAGGCGCGGGCGCACTTTACCAACATGGTGATGGAAGATCAGGAGGAGGTGTTCCGACAGGTGCAGGCCGACCAGAGGTACAATCTACGTCTCCTCAACAATCAGTGGCTCGCGGAGAGCAAGTCGCCGGCACATGCATCGTGCCGAACGTGGATGAGTAGAAGGTGATGCTCCTGTCCTACCACGACATCGCCGAGAGCGATGGCGCGGGACCATGTCCTGCAGACGGCGAAAGAAGCTATGTTCGCGTAGATCAACGCGGCGGCTGAGGAATTTGACAATGGCATCGACGACGTCGCCAGCTCCGTCTCGGCTGTGCCTTGTTGCTGTGGTGACGAGGCTGGTACGTCCATGGCTGCCGGCGATAGCGAGGAAGAGTTGAACGTTGGAGGCCGTCGACACCTAGGTCCCAGGAAGGCCACTGCCACCATCTTTCTGGGCCTCATAGCCGGTGAGCTTGCCCGCTTTGCTAAGGCAGAAGCCACTAATCTTCCCCTCCCGCTGAAGCTAAACTTGGTGGGCTCAACGCCGGCCAGTGAGCTTGCCCGCTTTGCAGAGGCGAAGGCCACCACCACGGTCCTGCCCGCCCGAAAACCAACCTTGATCCATGCTAGTGATTTTGCGGAGGCAAAGGCTAATCTTCAACTCCCGTTGAAGCATTTACTTCCGGGGATCACGCCGGTCCAGTAAGCTTGCTGCCGGACATAGGGATGACATGTCATGGGAAACGGGCGCCGCTGCTACCAGGGATAGATTAGGTTAGAATAGCCGAGCTAGTCTGGCATAGTTTAGTTGAAATATGTCCGAAATGTAAATATTTTTGTCCGGTTTATATAAACATCATTTGGTTTGCATGTAATTCGTCTGGTTTGTTGAACTCCGGTTTGAAATGTATGCGGTCACGGATGGTCGGCTTTCACATCACTGTCCGCGGACTAGACCCCATCGGCCCCGGACTATATCCGATTGAGGGTCAGCGTTGGAGTTATCCTTTATTCGTGCCAAAGTGCCAAAACCTTTTTTTTTCTTTGCCCTTTTTTATTTGTCAAGTACCTGCAGAGAAGCACACCATAATGACCGTAGTTGCAAAGTTTCTTTTGTCAAGTACACTAGTATTTACCCTTACGAATTAGTACGTCTTAATTGCTAGCTTTTGGCTCGTCATTTAGCAAGCTTCATGCTAATTAATATCCCAATATATATTTTCATGGTGGGTATACCTAAATTGTAGGTATGGCCTTCGACACATATCAGTTATATTTTCACTGCAATATACGTGCATTGCACGTACACAGTTGAGTACGCAAGAAATGGTTACTTGAATTTCCTAGAGATTAATCAGCGCTCACATGCTTCGCACGCTTGATTTTCTTTGTCAGATTAATTCACCACTCTCTCCCCACAAGCCAGGCTCCATCGTGGAAAGCGCGTTGAGAGGGGCCACGTCGGATGCATGCGACGGGCGATGGGGCACTTTTCTCTAATCAAAGTGCACTTTATTACTCTGTACAAAATGATATCATGTCCAACCTCCGGATCGTTGGATACACGTACTTTGCTCCGGCAACTGGCCGACTATCAATCCAAGTTCCTTCTGCTCGTGATCACGTGACAGCCACATGTACTTACTTAACTTAAGCTGCGTTTTCGCCGCTCACGGACGAGAAAAAAAAGGGTGTGTGATGGTCAGCGACGATCTTGGGAAGATCACAGGGTCACATGCAACCGCAAGGGGCCGGGTTTAACCACAGTTTAGCTGCCGAAGCTACCAGTTCAAAAACACTACTCCTTATGGTCCAAACGAAGTGAGTACCTTGCTGAGTACACCTAAAGACGATTTACGGGCTAATTACAGACTGATGCGCCGCGGAAAGTCAAATGTGAGCTCGGGGTGCACGTCATCCTCCGTGCAATAAAACCGAAGGTAGTAAGCAAATTTGAATTTTTGGCAATGCACATGAACATGTGTTCCAACTGCGTGTGAATTTCACCCAGAGAAAACACATGTGGTGGCCTACACTACACAAGAACAAAAAACTAATTCATGTTTTGTTCAAGTTCATTGGTAAAAAAAGGTAGACTTTCCAATTTTGTTTACTATTTTTTTTATTTTAGTATTCACCCGTGAGCAGGGTGTCAGATCTCCATGTCCCATGAGGCGTATATGCGAGAAATGCCCCTCCCCCTTTCGCACTATTGCTACTTGTATCTCGAGACCATTACGTAGAAACAAAATTTTAGTATTTTTTTTGTGTGCCGGCTAGAAAGAGCCGAGAGGCCCAGCCCCAGCTCCCCTGTTGTCCCTCGAGTGGTCGAACTGGGGTGACCCCAAATGCTGGTCGTCAGGGGTTCTTCACCACACCTCCTTATCATCGTCACATCAAAAGGCAGAACCACAGAAATGGTAGTCTTCCAAAGGAAGTGACTAGCTTGACGAGCTCTTGAGCCGAGAAGCTCACTCTTTTTGGAGCGGGTGGCAACCCCGTAGCCTCCAACAAATACCGATGGGGTGCTTATCAACGATTGGTGGACTTTGACACCTCCCCCGGCTTGTGGAATGCGAGTCGTTTGGCCCCTGGCTTGGGTTGTGTTAAGTGCCCACATTCGGAGGAACAAGTTCCCCAAATGGCTACCCCCTGCACCCTTGAAAAGCAAGGCGACTCATATCCGCGAGGAGGAAGGTGTCCAAGCCGCACAAGTCTAGGAGATGAAGACGAAAATGCATACTGAGACGAGCAATAAATACCCAAGAGCCAAGACCCTGAAGTGGGAAACTTCTACTTAGAAACTATATTGAAGCCCTAGGTTAGCCTATAATAGATTCGATCTATGACACCCGTTCTAATTCAACCACCTTGAAACCTACTACTCCATATCAAAGTCGATCGGCTCACATAATCTACTTATTGATACATTGTCCCTTGAGATAAATTACGTATGATCATTGTTTGATATGGCTCTCTTGTGTCCAATTCCCTGCACACAAAAGAAAAAAAATACAGAATAGCCACAATAATCACTAACAGAAACAACCAAATTCAGTATGATCTTTAAAGTAGTAGCTAGGAACAAAAAGGGAAAAAGGTAGCGAGAAGTGCACACTGGATAACCACATACATTGCTATGGGCGGCATCGTGAATTCCATACAAACAGGATTAGGGTTATTACTTGCATCGCATGGGCCTGAACCTGGGCAAAATTGATCCCCCATACCCATCTGATAACTTAAGGTAACCCTCACTATCATACAAATCCACGTACATTAGTTTCCCGTTGTTCATGTACTTTGCAAAACACCGCCAATGGTGTTATTAGTTATGTCTTCATGGAGTTTTTTGTCAAAATGTTGTCTAATTAATTATGTCATACAATTTGGAATAACGGCACGTCTAATGGGTTTGCAGTGACACCACGCATAGTAAACCTATCTCATTGCTATACTAATCTTTTGAAGACTACGAAGAGCGCAGAAGCCCACCTGAAGCAGTGTTAAAATATTGAGTCGCCTGTAGCAGTTTGGAGTACAGGATTAGATTGTCAACTTGCTTGTGAGATCATTTAATTTGGTCATCATTAATCGGATCTCGCAAATGAGCATAACAAATCTTGTTCACGAGCCGTTCACACACATAGAGAAGGGGAAAACATGTACGCGCCACATGCAAATTTGCATCCATATTTGTTTCTTCATTGTGCCATGTCATAATCCACGGTTTGGGAGAACAATATGCCGTTACCCATGGCGTAATACACGAATGAAAATAGTACCCTTAAACAAATGTACACTTGGCTTACACATTAACAAATTATGTATATTTTAGCACAGTATAGACCCAAAAGCTCATATAAACGCGCATACACTCACCCCTATGAATGCACACACGCATATCCTACCCCTATGAGCACCTCCGAAAGACTGGGCCGACATTTATATCATCTTGAGATTTTACAAAGTCACCGTAGACGCCTCGTAGTCGACGGGAATGTCCACTGGTGGAAAAAAGGCATTTGGTCGCGGTTCGCAACTGCCATTAGTCGCGGTTGCGCAACCGCGACCAAATAAGCGCGACTAAAGCCCCCCACCTTTAGTCGCGGCTGCTTAAGAACCGCGACTAACGGCCCGGCCACGTGGCGCCAAAGCGGCTGTCCGGGCGGAGGACCTTTAGTCGCGGTTCTTCCGCCAACCGCGACTAAAGGCCGCCATGTGTTTAGGGTTTTACCCCCTAAACCTGTTTTCTGTTTAATTTGTATTGTTTTATTTCTTTTGTGCTTTATTTTAATTTTGAAGGAGTTTCATATATTCTACGGTACTACATACATGCATATGAATGTACAATTTCAAATAAATTTGAAATTAGAACCAAAAAGAATTCAAGAGGAATATACAATATATATTCAATATCATCGGATGACCATATACAATTTTGAACAAGTTTCCATACATGATTTAATGCATATAAAGTTCTACGTCCTCGTAATAGTGTTCTTCTTTAGGATGGAGGACTTCGCTGAACCATCCAGCTAGTTCCTCTTGAAGTGGTCGGAAGCGAGCTTGGACTAAGCATCCACCGGAGGTTATTCCTCTGAGCATTGGTATCACTCGGAACCCGCTCAGAGGTGTATCTCGGATCATCTCACGAACATAGTATCCACATAGATTGGTCTCCGGTGGCTGAATATCCAAAGATTCTTAGCCTTTGACCTTTTGAATTCTAGCTCTTTTTGAATTCACCGACCTTTGTATCTACGAACCGTCTCCAAACCCTACGAGGCAAAGAAAATTAAATGAACAAGAGAGTTATTAGTTACTTGATATTAGGAAATGAACGAAATAGGCCGATCGATATAGAGCGCAAATGAATGAAAATAATTACTTCTGCAGCATTCTTCTTATGTCGCCCAAAGCTTTGGATCCATATTCAGAGAGTCGTGGACGAGACATTACGAGGTGTTAACTTTAATTACTAGCAGAATCGGTGGAACTGCGGACACGATACATGCACAAGACGTCATGCATAACTCATCGATTAGCCGCCACATACCATGCATGGAGTAAACAAAAGAGAATGTGCTCAAGACAGAAACACTCACCCAAAATGGTAAGGAAATAGAATATCACTTTTGAGTTCCTGCTTTGTAAGAAACTGCCACAGTCTGCCTCCACGTCGGCGGGTGATGCTCCAACACATGTCCATTAACGATGTGTGGGTCAATGAACCCAACATCATGGATGTTCCTTACTCTGCATTCCTTAATCTTCATTCTGCATGTATAATAGCGGACACAACAATATAGTTAGGACATATATATAGTGCAGGCAATATGAACGAGATGGGGTAGAAATTAATAAATCACTTACGTAACGTAGCAAATCGATGATAGATTTGTCGAGCTCGCGCAGATTGAAAAGCTGGAACAATTCACTCAGTTCAATTTGTACATAGTAATGTTTGAAGTGATGCTCATGTCTAACTTCCGAATAAATATATTCTTTGGCTGCTTTTATTTTTATGTAACCCTTGTACCATTTCAGCAGACCTTTCATTTGTGGAGGTAGATCCTTTTCTGCCAAGCAGCTCGACGAGAGGCCCATTCTTGACATATGTAATTACTACCTCCTTCATCGGCGCCTCATCAAGGCCTAACAGTTCACGAAGAGTAATACCTAAGTTGGCCGCTTGTTCTCTCGCACTACATAATCAATCCCTATCTTGCCGCAGCTTGTATGATCTCGGGGCATCCGGACAGAAGGCTTCCACTATAAGCGGGCAATCGATTGTTTACTTTGTTCCCCGAGCTGGGCAACTTGTTTCCCGCTTTTTTACTTTCGCCTTCTCCCGCTCTTTGTTCTCCTTGAACATGAGTGCCTGCCTCAAGTTCACGTGCATAGTCGTTAGGCAGATTCTTCGCGGCTTGGGACGGTGTGCTCAAAAATGACTTAGCCCACTTCTTTTGCTCATCGAAAATACTGGCTTGGGCTCGGGCTCTTTTCTTCTTGCAGTCCGCTTCCATTTCTCCAAATCAGCAGCCGCGTTGGCCGACTTCCTCGGCACTACGCTCCCAAGGCCTTGTGGGGAGAGGCTTCATGATGGCTCCGGTACCTTTGTGGTCTTAGGTACATAAGGGTCCGGGTTAATAATCCAGGACTGCTTCGCTTCTTTGCCGGGAGGTGGATTGGGGCGGCGTCGATCACCCGGCCGGGCGAGGATCGGGGCGGCGGCTGATCACCCGCCGGACGTTAGGATCGGGGCGGCGGCTGGCCGACGTGACGGAGGTGTAGGTGAACCGCCACCACCACCACCACCACCACCACCGCCACCGCCACAACCACCACCGTAGGGGGTGGACTTGTTGTCCTTGGCGCCTCGCCTCGAAACTTGATAAACTTCTTTTGCCATAGAATGAAATGGCGCTTGACATCTCCAAGTCTTTTCTCCCCTTCGTGTAGCAATGTCAATCTCTGTGTCCTCAAACCCTTGGACTATGTCCTCCACCGTGACACGAGCATAGCCATCTTGAATGGGGTTGTTGTGGTGGAGTGCTCTGTAAACATGGTAAAGCACTGCCGATGGCTACCTTCATGGACATGTTCCCGATAGGATAATACAGATGACATTCTTTCATCTCCTTTATATCGTCCCACGGGTAGCGAGGAGGCTCCGGTGCAGTAATTTCGACCACCAGAGGCTCCGTGCAAGAATTTCGACCACCGTGAGGCTCCGGTGCAGTAATTTCGATCGTCGGTGCATCCGCACCAGCCGGTGGACCTCCGTGGAAGCCACGCCGCTTCTCCGCTTCGGCTTCCGAGATCCGCCGATGATCTTCATGCCGCACCCGAGCTGCATCTCTTTCGCTACTAGTACACTCATGGTTTTCTTCATCACATCCATTTCCGATGCCAACCGCACCACAACATCCGATTCCCGATCCATCTTTCTCTTACGGCTTCAGAATCAGACGGGTCATCGCTCGGGGAACCCTATTTTCCACGGAATGTGCCCCATGCCTCGTGATATACGTTCTCCGTGTTCAGGATTCCCGAGGGCTTTTGTCAGCGCCGTTCTCTCTGTTGAACTTGATCTTCCCCTGTTGAGCATCCTTCATTGCGCCAATAAGGGCTTGGGTGGGTTTAATTAATTTGCCCGGTAAACACACTCCCCGCCTCCGGGTTCAGCGTTCCCCATGCCCGTACCACCAGCTTTTGGCCCTTGGGTCCCATCCTCCGCACTGGACGGATTCCTCGCGCCCTCACCACAGTCTCCATCTCCTCCCCCCTCGGCACCCAAAGGCGAGACCCTCCGGGCCCCATAACATGATTGTACTCCTTCTTAGCCGCATTTTCCTTATTTTTTTTCGATATTTGAATGAACTGCTCCGATTTCTTTTGCTTCACAAATTCTGGCCAATCATGTTTCAGTTTCTCATATTGTCCTTTGAAATCCGGAGTCTTGTTCTGCTTGACAAAGTCATGGGCTAGATTTTGCTTGAATTTCCGGAATGCGCCGGCCATCTTATGAAGAGCGAACTGTTTGACTAGCCTCCTCCTCTCCTTGTTTTCCTCAATCTTGTTACCCTCCTCATCGAATTTGTTGTATTCCGGAGGTAGAACGAAATGTTCCATAAGCTTCTTGAAGCAATCTTTTTTGTTCTCTTATCGACAAAAGTGAAACCATCAATTCGTGCCTTCTTTGGCTCATTCCACTCGACGGTGATCGAGACGTTGTCTCTAACAATGGCTCCGCATTGGCTGGCAAACTTGGTGGCGTTCTTGCGGGGCTCCAGCGGCCTGCCGGTTGCAATCGTCGACAACCTCGATGGTGCATGTTACTCCTTGTTTCATCGTCTTGGTTGCGCCCACGCTTTGACGTACTCGATTGTTTCGACGATCCGCCGAGGGCTAAAATAAGAAAGAGAGTCGCGCGTTAGTACACACATATTTATTCAAATCAGTTAGTTTGTATCACCAGAGGCTCAATGTATATATATACCTCGCCGGAGGTGGTTGCTACTTCCATTTGAAGATCGTCGTTTATCGACGCTTGTTCGCATCATCTTGCCGACGGCGCCCTTCATCTTCACCGTCAAGGTTCAGATAAGAAGAGATATCATCTTCTTCTTCTCCGGTCGGCACATATAGAATATCGCCGTTTATGATGCCGAACATATGTGCTTCACCGTCCGGATCATAGTTGTCCATAATCGGGTCAGCTCTATCGTCCGTCATTATGTCAGTCCTGAAAACATGTAGTAAAAACAAATTAATTAAGTGAAGAAGGGGGCGTTGGGGAACGTAGTAATTTCAAAAAATTTCCTACGATCACGCAAGACCATGGTGATGGCATAGCAACGAGAGGGAAGAGTGTCCGTCCACGTACCCTCGTAGACCGAAAGCGGAAACGTTATAACAACGCGGTTGATGTAGTCGACGTCTTCACGATCCGACCGATCCAAGCACCGAACGATGGCACCTCCGAGTTCTGCACACGCTCAAATTTCGATGACGATCCCCGGACTCCGATCCAAAGAAAGTGTCGGGATGAGTTCCACAAGACGACGGCGTGGCAGGACGATGTTGATGCTCCACCGACGCAGGGCTTCACCTAAGCTCATGACGATATGACTTCTCCGGCGCAGGCTTCGCTTAAGCTCATGACGATATGACGAAGTGGAATATGGTGGAAGGGGCACCGCACACGGCTAAGGAAAGATCCGTAGATCAACTTGTGTGTTATGGGGTGCCCCGCCTCGTGATATAAAGGAGCCAAGGGGAGGTGGCCGCCCAAGGGAGGCGCGCAAGATTAAGGAGTCCTACTCCTCCGGGAGTAGGACTCCCTCCAATCCTAGTTGGATTAGGATTCCTGAGGGGAAAGAGAGAGGGGGCCGGCCCACCTTTCCTAGTCCTAATAGGACTAGGGAAGGGGGGCCAAGCGCCACCTAGGGCTGCCCTTCTCCTTTCCTCCAAGGCCCACTATGGGCCCATGTAGTTCAGGGGGTTCGGTAACCTCCGGTACTCCTAAATTCTCGATTTCACTCGGAACCTTTCCGATGTCCAAATGTAGGCTTCCAATATATCAATCTTTATGTCTCGACCATTTCGAGACTCCTCGTCATGTCCGTGATCACATCCGGGACTCGAACAAACTTCGGTGCATCAATACTTATAAACTCATAATGAACTGTCATCGAAACGTTAGCGTGCGGACCCTACGGGTTCGAGAACTATGTAGACATGACCTAGAACCATTCTCGGTCAATAACCAATAGCGGAACCTGGATGCCCATATTGGTTCCTACATATTCTACGAAGATCTTTATCGGTCAAACCGCATAACGACATACGTTGTTCCCTTTGTCATCGGTATGTTACTTACCCGAGATTCGATCGTCGGTATCCAATACCTAGTTCAATCTCGCTACGGTAAGTCTCTTTACTCGTTCCGTAATACATCATCTCACAACTAACTCATTAGTTGTAATGCTTGCAAGGCTTAAGTGATGTGTATTACCGAGAAGGCCTAGAGATACCTCTCCGACAATCGGAGTGACAAAACCTAATCTCGAAATACGCCAACCCAACAAGTACCTTTGGAGACACTGTAGTACTCCTTTATAATCACCCGATTGCCAGTGACGCTTTGGTAGTACCCAAAGTGTTCCTCCGTAAACGGGAGTTGCATAATCTCATAGTTATAGGAACATGTATGGGTCATGAAGAAAGCATTAACATACTAAACGATCAAGTGTTAAGCTAACGGAATGGGTCATGTCAATCAGATCATTCAACTAATGATGTGACCTTGTTAATCAAATAACAACTCCTTGTTCATGGTTAGGAAACATAACCATCTTTGATTAACAAGCTAATCAAGTAGAGGCATACTAGTGACATACTGTTTGTCTATATATTCACACATGTATTATGTTTCCGGTTAATACAATTCTAGCATGAATAATAAACCTTTATCATGATATAAGGAAATAAATAATAACTTTATTATTGCCTCTAGGGCATATTTCCTTCAGTCTCCCACTTGCACTAGAGTCAATAATCTAGATTACAAAGTAATGATCCTAACACCCATGGAGTCTTGGTGCTGATCATGTTTTGCTCGTGGAAGAGGCTTAGTCAACGGGTCCGCAACATTCAGATCCGTATGTATTTTGCAAATCTCTATGTCTCCCACTTGGACTTGGTCCCGAATGGAATTGAAGCGCCTCTTGATATGCTTGGTCCTCTTGTGAAATCTGGATTCCTTTGCCAAGGCAATTGCACCAAAGATTGTCACGAGAAGATCTTCATCGGTCCCGATGCACTAGGTATGACACCTAGATCGGAAATGAACTCTTTCATCCAGACTCCTTCATTCGCTGCTTCAAGCAGCTATGTACTCCGCTTCACATGTAGATCCCGCCACGACGCTTTGTTTAGAACTGCACCAACCGACAGCTCCACCGCTTAATAAAAACACGTATCCGGTTTGCGATTTAGAATCGTCCGGATCGGTGTCAAAGCTTGCATCGACGTAACCATTTACGACTAGCTCTTTGTCACCTCCATATATGAGAAACATATCCTTAGTCCTTTTCGTGTATTTCAGGATGTTCTTGACCGCTGTCCGATGATCCATTCCTCGATTACTTTGGTACCTTCCTGCCAAGCTTACAGCTAAGCATACGTCAGTCCGGTACACAGCATTGCATACATGATAGAGCCTATGGCTGAAGCATAGGGAACATCTTTCATTTTCTCTCTATCTTCTGCTGTGGTCGGGCATTGAGTCCGACTCAATCTTACACCTTGCAACACAGTAAAAACCTTTCTTTGCTCGATCCATTTTGAACTTTTTCAAAACTTTATCAAGGTATGTGCTTTGTGAAAGTCCAATTAAGCCGCCTTGATCTATCTCTATAGATCCCGATGCCCAATATTTAAGCAGCTTCACCGAGGTCTTTCATTGAAAACTTTTATTCAAGTATCCTTTTATGCTATCCAGAAATTCTATATCATTTCCAATCAATAATATGTCGTCCACATATAATATCGTAAATGCTACAGAGCTCCCACTCACTTTCTTGTAAATACAGGCTTCTCCAAAAGTCCAGACAAACCCATATGCTTTGATCACACTATCAAAGCGTTTATTCCAACTCCGAGAGGCTTGCACGAGACCATAAATTGATCGCTGGAGCTTGCACACTTTGTTAGCACCTTTTGGATCGACAAAACCTTCTGGTTGCATCATATACAACTCTTCTTCTAGAAATCCATTCAAGAATGCAGTTTTACATCCATTTGCCAAATTTCATAATCATAAAATGCGGCAATTGCTAACATGATTCGGACAGACTTAAGCATCGCTACGGGTGAGAAAGTCTCATCGTAGTCAACCCCTTGAACTTGTCGAAAACCTTCGCAACAAGTCGAGCTTTGTAGACAGTTATATTACCATCGGCGTCAGTCTTCTTCTTAAAGATCCATTTATTTTCAATGGCTTGCCGATCATCGGGCAAGTCAACCAAAGTCCATACTTTGTTCTCATACATGGATCCCATCTCAGATTTCATGGCTTCCAGCCATTTGCGGAATCTGGGCTCACCATCGCTTCTTCATAGTTTGTAGGTTCGCCATGGTCAAGTAACATGACTTCCAGAATAGGATTACCGTACCACTCTGGTGCGTATTTTACTCTGGTTGACCTACGAGGTTCAGTAGTAACT
Source organism: Aegilops bicornis (assembly GCA_021605145.1). NCBI lineage: Eukaryota > Viridiplantae > Streptophyta > Magnoliopsida > Poales > Poaceae > Aegilops > Aegilops bicornis. The sequence continues at coordinate 642,831,734 of CM038669.1, forward strand.
TGATCTGAAGTTTCATGATCATGAACTACTTTCCAATAAGGGAGCAGATACAGTTATCTGATCAAGTTCTACTTTCCTCCCACTCACTTCTTTCGAGAGAAACTCCTTCTCTAGAAAGGATCCGATTTTAGCAACGAAAATCTTGCCTTCAGATCTGTGATAGAAGGTGTACCCAACAGTCTCCTTTGGGTATCCTATGAAGACACATTTTTCCGATTTGGGTTCGAGCTTATCTGGTTGAAGTTTCTTTACATAAGCATCGCAGCCCCAAACTTTAAGAAACGACAACTTTGGTTTCTTGCCAAACCACAGTTCATAAGGCGTCGTCTCAACGGATTTTGACGGTGTCCTATTTAACGTGAATGCGGCCGTCTCTAAAGCATAACCCCAAAAACGATAGCGGTAAATCGGAAATAGACATCATAGATCGCACCATATCTAGTAAAGTACGACACTGACGCTCGGACACACCATTTCTCTGTGGTGTTCCGGGTGGCGTGAGTTGCGAAACTATTCCACATGTTTTCAAATGTAAACCAAACTCGTAACTCAAATATTCTCCTCCACGATCAGATTGTAGAAATTTTATTTTGTTGTTACGATGATTTTCCACTTCACTCTGAAATTCTTTGAACTTTTCAAATGTTTCAGATTTGTGTTTCATTAAGTAGATATACCCATATCTGCTCAAATCATCTGTGAAGGTGAGAAAATAACTTGATACCCAAGGCGTGCCTCAACATTCATTGGACCACAAACATCAGGTATGTATGATTTCCAAGAAATCGCTTGCTCGCTCCATAGTTCCGGAGAACGGCGTTTTGGTCATCTTGCCCATGAGGTACGGTTCGCAAGTACCAAGTGATTCATAATCAAGTGATTCCGAAGCCCATCAAGATGGAGTTTCTTCATGCGTTTTACACCGATATGACCTAAACGGCGATTACCACAAATAAGTTGCACTATCATTATCAACTCTGCATCTTTTGGTTTCAACATTATGAATATGTGTATCACTACTGCCGAGATTCAACAAGAATAGACCATTCTTCAAGGGTGCATGACCATAAAAGATATTACTCATATAAATAGAACAACCATTATTCTCTGATTTAAATGAATAACCGTCTCGCATTAAACAAGATCCAGATATAATGTTCATGCTCAACGCTGGCACCAAATAACAATTATTTAGGTCTAAAACTAATCCCGAGGGTAGATGTAGAGGTAGCGTGCCGACTGCGATCACATCGACTTTGGAACCATTTCCAACGCAAGATCGTCACCTCGTCCTTAGCCAATCTTCGCCAATCCGTAGTTCCTGCTTCGAGTTGCAAATATTAGCAATGTAACCAAAGATCAAATACCAGTACTTCATGCGAGTATTAGTAAGGTACACATCAATAACATGTATATCACATATACCTTTGTTCACCTTGCCATCCTTTTTATCCGCCAAATACTTGGGGCAGTTCCGCTTCAAAGTGTCCGTCTCGCTTGCGGTAAAACACTCAGTTTAGGGCTTAGGTCCAGACTTGGGTTTCTTCTCTTGATCAGCAACTTTCTTGCTGTTCCTTTTGAAGTTTCCTTCTTCTTCCCTTTGCCCTTTTTCTTGAAACTAGTGGTCTTGTTGATCATCAACACTTGATGCTCTTTCTTGATTTCTACCTCCGCAGCTTTTAGCATCGCGAAGAGCTCAGAATTGTCTTAGTCATCCCTTGCATATTATAGTTCATCACGAAGCTCTTGTAGCTTGGTGGCGATGATTGGAGAATTTCATCAATGACACTATCATCCGGAAGATTAACTCCCAGCTGAATTAAGTGATTGTTATACCCGGACATTTTGAGTATGTGCTCACCGATGTAACTATTCTCCTCCATCTTGCAGCTATAGAACTTATTGGAGACTTCATATCTCTCAATCCGGGCATTTGCTTGAAATATTAACTTCAACTCCTGGAACATCTCATATGCTCCATGACGTTCAAAACGTCGTTGAAGACCCGGTTCTAAGCCGTAAAGCATGGCACACCGAACTATAGAGTAGTCATCAGCCGCTTTGCGACGTTCACAACTTCGGCTCAAAGATCTCGCAGCAGAACATACCCACCGGGTGCTTCCAGACGTAATTTTTCCAGGCAGCAATGAGGATAATCCTCAAATTACGGACCCAGTCCGTGTAATTGCTACCATCATCTTTCAACTTTGCTTTCTCAAGGAACGCATTAAAATTCAACGGAACAACAAAGACGAGCCATCTATCTACAAAGAAACATAGACAAGCAAAATACTATCAGTACTAAGTTCATGATAAATTTAAGTTCAATTAATCATATTAAAAACTCCCACTTAGACAGACATCTCTCTAGTCATCTAAGTGATCACGTGATCCATATTAACTAAACCATGTCCGATCATCACGTGAGATGGAGTAGTTTCAATGGTGAACATCACTATGTTGATCATATCTACTATATGATTCACGCCGACCTTTCGGTCTCCGTGTTCCGAGGCCATATCTCGTTATATGCTAGGCTCGCCAAGTTTAACTCGAGTATTCGCGTGCAAGAACTGTTTTGCACCCGTTGTATTTGAACGTAGAGCCTATCACACCCGATCATCACGTGGTGTCTCAAAGACGAAGAACTTTCGCAACGGTGCATACTCAGGGAGAACACTTCTTGATAATTTTTTAGTGAGAGATCATCTTATAATGCTACCGTCAATCAAAGCAAGATAAGATGCATAAAGGATAAACATCACATGCAATCAATATAAGTGATATGATATGGTCATCATCATCTTGTGCTTGTGATCTCCATCGCCAAGCACCGTCATGATCACCATCGCCACCGGGCGCCGACACCTTGATCTCCATCGTAGCATCGTTGTCGTCTCGCCAACTATTGCTTCTACGACTATCGCTACTCCTTAGTGATAAAGTAAAGCAATTACATGGCGTTGCATTTCATACAATAAAGCGACAACCATATGGCTCCTGCCATTGCCGATAACTCGGTTACAAAACATGATCATCTCATACAATAAAATATAGCATCACGTCTTGACCACATCACATCACAACATGCCCTGCAAAAACAAGTTAGACGTCCTCTACTTTGTTGTTGCAAGTTTTACGTGGCTGCTACGGGCTGAGCAAGAACCGTTCTTACCTACGCATCAAAACCACAACGATACTTCACAAATAGACTCCGCTTTTAACCTTCTCAAGGACCGGGCGTATGCCACACTCGGTTCAACTAAAGTGAGAGAGACAGACACCCGCCGGTCACCTTTAAGCAACGAGTGCTCGGAGCGGTGAAACCAGTCTCGCGTAAGCGTACGCGTAATGTCGGTCCGGGCCGCTTCATCTCACAATACCGCTGAACCAAAGTATGACATGCTGGTAGGCAGTATGACTTGTATCGTCCACAACTCACTTGTGTTCTACTCGTGCATATGACATCAACGCATAAAACCAGGCTCGGATGCCATCGTTGGGGAACGTAGTAATTTCAAAAATTTCCCTACGATCACGCAAGACCATGGTGATGGCATAGCAACGAGAGGGAAGAGTGTCCGTCCCACGCACCCTCGTGAGACCGAAAGTGGAAGCGTTATAACAACGCGGTTGATGTAGTCGACGTCTTCACGATCCGACCGATCCAAGCACCGAACGACGGCACCTCCGAGTTACGCACATCGCTCAGCTCGATGACGATCCCGGACTCGATCCAGCAAAGTGTCGGGGATGAGTTCCGGCCAAGACGACGTGGCAGGACGATGTTGATGCTCCACTGACGCAGGGCTTCGCCTTAAGCTCCGCGACGATATGACTTCTCCGGCGCAGGGCTTCGCCTAAGCTCCGAGACGATATGACCGAAGTGGAATATGGTGGAAGGGGGCACCGCACACGGCTAAGGAAAGATCCGTAGATCAACTTGTGTGTTATGGGGTGCTCCGCCTCAGATATAAAGGAGCCAAGGGGAGGTGGCGGCCCAAGGGAGGAGGCGCAAAGGGGAGTCCTACTCCTCCCGGGAGTAGGACTCCCTCCAATCCTAGTTGGATTAGGATTCCTGAGGGGAAAGAGAGAGAGGGGCGGCCCACCTTTCCTAGTCCTAATAGGACTAGGGAAGGGGGGGCTGTGACCACCTAGGGCTGCCCTTCTCCTTTCCTCCAAGGCCCACTATGGGCCCATGTAGTTCTTGGGTTCCGTTAACCTCCCGGTACTCCGGTAAATTCCCGATTTCACTCGGAACCTTTCCGATGTCCAAATGTAGGCTTCCAATATATCAATCTTTATGTCTAGACCATTTCGAGACTCCTCGTCATGTCCGTGATCACATCCGGGACTCGGATCATAATTCGGTGCATCTATACTTTTTAACTCATATTGAACTGTCATCGAAACGTTAAGCGTGCGGACCCTACGGGTTCGAGAACTATGTAGACATGACCTAGAACCATTCTCGATCAATAACCAATAGCGGAACCTGGATGCCCATATTGGTTCCTACATATTCTACGAAGATCTTTATCGGTCAAACCGCATAACGACACACGTTGTTCCCTTTGTCATCGGTATGTTACTTACCCGAGATTCGATCGTCGGTATCCAATACCTAGTTCAATCTCGTTACCGGTAAGTCTCTTTACTCGTTCCGTAATACATCATCTCACAACTAACTCATTAGTTGTAATGCTTGCAAGGCTTAAGTGATGTGTATTACCGAGAAGGCCTAGAGATACCTCTCCGACAATCGGAGTGACAAAACCTAATCTCGAAATACGCCAACCCAACAAGTACCTTTGGAGACACCTGTAGTACTCCTTTATAATCACCCTGTTACGTTGTGACGTTTGGTAGTACCCAAAGTGTTCCTCCGGTAAACGGGAGTTGCATAATCTCATAGTTATAGGAACATGTATGGGTCATGAAGAAAGCATTAACATACTAAACGATCAAGTGTTAAGCTAACGGAATGGGTCATGTCAATCAGATCATTCAACTAATGATGTGACCTTGTTAATCAAATAACAACTCCTTGTTCATGGTTAGGAAACATAACCATCTTTGATTAACAAGCTAGTCAAGTAGAGGCATACTAGTGACATACTGTTTGTCTATATATTCACACATGTATTATGTTCCGGTTAATACAATTCTAGCATGAATAATAAACCTTTATCATGATATAAGGAAATAAATAATAACTTTATTATTGCCTCTAGGGCATATTTCCTTCAGGGGGGCGGTGGCGGTGGCGGTGGCGAAAGGGCGGTGGCAAAAGGAGGGGGCGAGGAAGGGGTGGGAGAGGGTGTCGCGGTAGAGCGCGAGACAGGCGTGCAGACGACGGCGTCACGGAGAGGGGAGGCGAGGACAACACACACGGAGAGGGAGGCGAGGACAACAGACAACCACGTCTTCACGGAATGGGCGATATCGGGATGGTCAAAGGGGCTTGCCTGGTTGCTCTGGCAAGGAGGGGGTCGTCGTCGGCGTAATCGATCACAGGACATCGGTCTCGGGGTCTACCGGAGAGAAGAGGGGGAAAACAGTAAATATACAGCAAGCATATCATCACAAAGCAGAACGTGGCAATATGATGTGCCGGGAGTGACCTAACATATGGCTACACGATAAAGGTGAAGGGGGGATTCAACCGGGAATGTTTTCCCGGTTCCGGACTAATGTCGGATAGAAGACGGAGGGAAAGTTCCATGTTCAGATAGTTAGAGGCATCTGACATGTATGTGGGTAGCGATTCGGGTTCGTCTCGTCGTTACGAGCAACTTTCATGTATAAAGTTTTTTGATCCGACCTACGGTTTATTTAATATGGTTTTTCAAAGTTTTAAATAGTTATTTGGAATTAACAGATTTAAATAAAAGGAAAACAGGGTTATGCAGTCTTAATTAAACCAAAGTAATTACGGGTGGGGGCCATTGTCAGTGGCACGAGCCGGCCACCGCGCCGTGCACGCGTGCTTGCACACGGCAAGGGCTTAGACCGTGGCACGGAGCTAGCAGTCAGGGATATGCGGCTGCCGGGAGGGTAGCCACGGCGACGGCGGAGGGCGCTGCGGCACAACAAGGACGGCTTAGGGGCGCGATGGGCAGCCGTGAGCGCTGGGCAGAGGCAATGGTCAGAGGCGCGCGAGCGGGCTGGGCGTGGCAGGAGGCCGGTCGGGCGGCTGAGGGCGGTCGAGCGAGGCGGCAAGACGAGGTCTGCCGGGCGGCGCTGCTGTAGGCGAGGGCGACGGCGGGCGGTGTCGAGGGCGAGGGCGACGGCGGGCGGCGCCGAGGGCGAGGGCGACGGCGGCGGCGCCGAGGGCGCCAGAGACTAACAAAGCGAGAATCGGAGAAGACGAGAATCGAGCATTGTATTTATAGCCCCCTTTAGTCGCGGTTGGCGGCGAGACCCGCGACTAAAGGTACCCTTTAGTCATGGGTCGCCTGCCCAACCGCGACTAAAGGGTTTTATGGTTTTTATGCGTTCCGCGCCCCCTCTTTAGTCGCGGTTGGCGACGAGACCCGCGACTAAAGGTACCCTTTAGTCGTGGGTCGCCTGCCCAACCGCGACTAAAGGGTTTTTGGCGAAGTTTAGTCCCACCTCGCTAGTCGAAGGGCTACCGTGACCGGTTTATAAGCCCGGTCGCGGTAGCTCTCGAGCTCCTCTCCTAAGCAGCCTCTGGGCCTACCAATTCATTGCTTTGCCATGTGGGCCTACTCGGCCTTGGGGCCTGCATCCCGCCCAACAAAAGGTTGAGTTTCTAGTCGTATGCAGCCGCTTTGGCCCGATGAGGAGGGCTTTTATTTTCTTAATTTTTTGCTTTTTTATTTGTTTTATTTATTTTGAGTTGTTTTTGCTGTATTTAGAGTTTCTTTGTAAATATTTTTGCTTTAGGTACAAAAATTTACAAACTTTGATCTCGTTAGTGCGGTAGTTTTCAAATTTGAATAGTTTAAATTTTGAATTATTTGAAATTTGTGTGAATCACTAGTTTGTGAATAACTTAACTTTGGAAAAAGATTTTTCGGTGATTCTTTTTTCTGTTACGGTTACGAACATATTTCTTTAATACTCCCATGAACCTCTCGAAGGGGAACATATTGTGTAGAAATACAGGACCGAGAACGAAAATCTCTTCGACTAGGTGAACCAGGAGGTGCGTCATAATATTGAAGAAGGATGGCGGGAACACCAACTCGAAATCGACAAGACATTGGATCACATCGTTACGTAACCGTGGTAGAACTTCTGGATTGATTACCTTCCGAGAGATTGCATTGAGGAATGCACATAGCTTCACAATGGCTACTCGAACATTTTCCGCAGGAGCCCCTCAAAGCAATCGAAAGCAATTGCGTCATAATCACGTGGCGATCGTGAGACTTCAGGTTTTGGAACTTTTCTCCGCCATGTTTATTATTCCCTTTATATTGGACGAGAATCCAGACGGGACCTTCATACTGCTCAGCATTCAAAAAGATGACCTTCTCTTCTTTGGTCGAGCGTAGCCGGCACGACCTTGAAACCATTCCGGATGCCGGTCATCGTGGTCTTTCAAACGTTCTTGGTCTGCCGTGCTTCCTTTGTATCATTTGTCTTCCCATACACGCCCAAGAAGCTTAGGAGGTTCACGCAAATATTCTTCGTAACGTGCATCACGTCGATTGCAGAGCGGACATCTAGGACTTTCCAATATTCTAGCTCCCGAATATAGATTTCTTCTTCCACATGGCTGCGTGCCCGTCGGCTCCCTTCGAACTGATTGTCCGCCAGACCCTTTCCAAAGATGACTTTCAAATCCTTGACCATATCAAATACCTCAGCACCGGTCGTTCCGCGAGCTTCGCCGGTGATCTGCCTTTGCCGTTGTAATGCTTGCCTTTCTTTCTTCTTGGATGAATTTTGGAAGAAATCGACGATGCCCAAGGTACACGTTCTTCTTACAATTTGGCAAATGTACACTTTCGGTCTCATGTAAGCAGTGCGTGCATGCATTGTATCCCTTATTTGACAGTCCCGAAGGTTACTAAGAGCAGGCCAATCATTGATGGTTACGAAAAGCAACGCCAGAGGTCAAATTCCTCTTGTTTGTGCTCATCCCACACACGGACACCACCCCACAGCTGTAAAAGTTCATCAACTAATGGCCTTAAGTACACATCGATGTCGTTGCCGGGTTGCTTCGGACCTTGGATGAGCACCGGCATCATAATGAACTTCCGCTTCATGCACAACCAAGGAGGAAGGTTGTAGATGCATAGAGTCACGGGCCAGTGCTATGGCTGGAGCTCGCCGCCAAAAGGATTCATGCCATCCGTACTTAGAGCAAATCTTATGTTCCTTGCGTCACCTGCAAAATCTTTGAACCATCCGTCGATCTTTCTCCATTGCGTTCCATCTGCGGTGTGTCTCAACTCCCGTCCGACTTACGGTCCTCTTTGTGCCATCGCAACAACTTGGCATGCTCTTTGTTCCTGAAAAGACGCGTTTCAACCGTGGTATTATAGGAGCATACCACATCACCTTGGCGGGAACCCTCTTCCGGGTTTACGCCCTCAACATCGTCACCGTGGTCATCGCCTCGATCTTATAATGCAATGCGGTGCATACCGGGCATTCATTCAAATTCTCGTATTCACCGCGGTAGAGGATGCGATCGTTGATGCATGCATGTATCTTCGTAACCTCTAAACCTAGAGGGCAGACAACCTTCTTTGCTTCAGACGCATCAAGGGCAACTCGTTATCCTTTGGAAACATATTCTTCAACATTTTCAAGAAGTTTTCAAATGCCGAGTCAGCTACACCGCCTCGCCTTCCATTTCAGCAAATCCAGTGCAGCCCAGCTTTTTCGAGACCATCATCGCATCCGGCAGCGCCTTTTCCGTGATCCTCTAACATGCGATCCAAATTCTCCTCTCCTTTTCGGGCCAGCGTCTCCGTGCATCAGCAATGGTCCGACCAAGATCATCAACGGGATCATCACGTGCCTCTTCTTCACCTTCCCTTCACCTTCAAAGATCCTCCATGAAAGTATCACCGAAATGAGCAAGATAGCTTTCATCGATGAAATCATCCCTTCTTCATCTTCTTCCATTATAACCCCTCTTTCTCCATGCTTGGTCCAACAATTATAGCTTGGCATGAAACCGTGCGAAGCAGATGCATGTGAACATCTCTTGAGGAAGAGTAACCCTTCCGATTCTTACAGATAACACATGGACAGATAACAAACCCCCCGCTTGTTCGCATTAGCCACTACGAGGAAATCTTTCAAACCCGTAGTGAACTCACGGAGAGTCGGTTACCAGACATCCATTGCCGATTCATCTGCATTATTATAATATAAAATATATAATTAACCATCATGCATTTGTTAAACTAACTAGCTACAAACAATATAAATTAAACAATGAACTACACACATGCATATTTTATCAATGACACATCAAAGGTTCATCAAGTTGCTAACCGCGATCGAGGAGTGTGCTCCAACACTTCATGTCATGTTTGTTTCATGCTCTTGGGGCATTTCATCAAACACCTTATGTGCATAAGAGGAACCAAAAGCAAACCTACACCCACTTGTGAAGAGAATGGCTCCAAATGGCTAAGTGTTGGCTGCTGGATGGGTATATATGGGAGGGGCTTTAGTTGCGGTTGGCACAGCAAACCGTGACTAAAGGTGCCGAAGGCCTTTAGTCGCGGTTGTCCCGGCAAACCGCGACTAAAGACTCCTCACGTCGCCACCGGCCACAGGCCCAGGCCTTTGGTCGCGGTTCACCTCCAGAACCGCGACTAAAGGTCCCATTAGTCGCGGTTCCTACAGCTTCGCGACTTATGGGGCTGGACGGAAGCCTGTTTTTCCACCAGTGGTCTCCTCCCACTGAAACCGTATCGCCGAAAATCCTGAAATAAATCCAGGATCAAGCACCAGGATTTGAATCCTGGTGGACTGGGAATACCAATGTTCACCTAACCATCCCAACCACAGGTTGGTTCGCATTAACAATTTCTTTATTGACACATATCACCTCTGTTTCAAATTATAATACGTTTTGGAAATTTTAATATGGACTACATGCGGACTGAAAGTAATGAACAAACACACTAAAATACGTATATATACATCGATTTAGAAAAAAAGGTAAAACATCTTATAATCCGGAACAGAGGTAGTATATCACAATTTCTCTCCAGGAAAAAAGAAGGAAATGAAAAAAAAAGATTAGCAATGCCCTAAGATTAAATAGTTTTCTAGTCTCCTACACATGATATCCCTAGCTAGCATGATCGACTTGGATTAGGTAGCATCATCACTAATCATATACGAGAACGAATCAAATTTATAGGACAACGCTAACGTTCACCGTGTGGTGGGAGCCAAACCCGCCCACACGTTTTATAACACACATAGTACGTCATGTCACCGCATGCATGCATGTGGAAATCTTTTTGGATTTTTTGTTTTTAAAATGTTTTATCTCTTAAATGAAAAATTCGATTAAAGATCCGTTTTCACCATTAAATCCCTCGCGACGAGATCTTCGAAACTAGATCTCATATCAATATATTTTGACGAATTTTTTTTGGTTAAAAGTTGCCGTATCTATTGCATATGAATTGCTATGATGTTTACACTGAAGTTGCCATGATATGTTTCAGCTTATTTTTTCTACATTTAAAAGTGAATTTTGACATATTATAAAACAGAGAATTAAGAAGGACAACGCTAACGCCCACACGTGTGGGGGGAGCCTAACCCGCCCACACGCCCTATAACATACAGACTACGCCATGTCACCGCAGGCATGCATGTGGAAATCTTTTTGGATTTTCAGTTTTTAAAATGTTTTATCTCTTAAATGAAAAATCGATTGAAGATCCGTTTTCACCATTAAATCTCTCACGACGAGATCTTCAAAACTAGATCTCATATCAATATATTTCGACGAAATATTTTTTTGGTTAAAAGTTGCCATGTCTATTGCACATGAATTGCCATGATGTTTATACTAAAGTTGTCATGTTATGTTTCAGCTATTTTCTTCTGTATTAAAAAGTAAATTTTGACATATTATAAAATGGAAAATTAAGAAACTAAACTTGCCATGCACCATAAACTAAAATTACCATGATACATGCACTTAAAATTGCCATGGTCCAAGCAAAAAATTATTTTCATGGTCAAAGTACTGGAATTGCCATCATCAAAAAATTAAAATTGCCATGATCTACAAACTAAAATTGGCACATGGCAACTTTAGTTTAAGCACCATGGCAACTACAGTGTAAACATCATGGCAACTTTTGGGCAAAAGAAAATCGTCGAAACATATCAACATGGGGTCTAGTTTTGAAAATCTCGTCGAGACGGATTTAATGGTGAAAACGGATTTTTAATTCGCTTTTTTAATTAAGAGATAAAACATTTTTAAGTCAAAAACCAAAAAGATTTCTGGTGATGTCATATGTTCATACGTGGCAAAATGAGTGGTGATGGAGGCGTGTGGGTGATCTGCAAACGCCCACACGTGTGGGCGTTAGTTTTTCCGATTAAGAAACTAGACTTGCCATGCACCATAAACTAAAATTGCCATGATACATGCATTTAAAATTGCCATGGTTCTTACAAAAAAACATTTTTATGGTCAAAGTACTGGAATTGCCATCATCAAAAAACTAAAACTGCCATGATCTACAAACTAAAATTGCCACATGGCAACTTTAGTTTAAGCACTATGGCAACTACGGTGTAAACATCATGGCAACTTTTGGGCAATTTTTTTCGTCAAAACATATCAACATGTGGTCTAATTTTGAAGATCTCGTCGAGACGGATTTAATGGTGAAAACGGATTTTTAATTCACTTTTTTAATTAGGAGATAAAATATTTTTAAGCCGAAAACCAAAAAAAATTCTGCTGATGTCATATGTTCATACGTGGCAAAATGAGTTGTGATAGAGGCGTGTGGGCGATGTGCAAACGCCCACACATGTGGGCGTTAGTTTTTCCGAAGTTATAATCACGCATACTAAGTTTTTTTTTGAAACTAATCATGCATACTAAATAAGTAGTACGAGGGAAGTTGGGAGTTGCCGCTGATCCACGCGGGCACATGAATGCATGATGCAGCACTGCCGCTCCAGGGGGACAAATCGCCTCCGGAGCCGGTAGAGCTCGCCCAACACCGGGGCCCTCTTGACACCGGATCAGCTATAGCCAGCTCCATGACCAGCATGCTTCGATGTCTACCTCCACTAGCTGCCAGCCAGCTTAATTCTTCCTCTGGAAAAGCGCAGCCGGTAGCCGGCCAGGCACCTTCGTTGAGGAACACATGAAGTTGAGATCTTCCCTCCGGTCGGATCTTGGATGTGTGCTCATGGTTGGTTGTTTATGTCATCAACTTGACTCGAGGGATCGATCATTTTATATTGCATGATATCATGGCGATAATGGTGTTGAGTTGGACACTTTTGGGGTTTTTAATTTTCGGGAGGAGTACTTTTGGTTTTTTTAGGAGCGCTTTTGGTTTTTTTCATTATTACTTTTGTGTTTAATATCCAGCAGTTTAAGTATTGGGTTTGGCTATTATTAGTCGCATGAGGCAAACATTGCACACACAGGAAAGATGATTGATGCTCGTTCAGTTAGCTTCCAATATAGTGGGAACTCCGCAGGAAGAAACAAAATTGAAGGAACATTTTAAAACCGATTATTTACTGCTTGCGGATGAATGCAACTTTTCTTTGCGCGCACATAACCTAAGTATTAATTTTTTAAGTGTGGAACCTTTGTATATTCTTTATCTGTGTCAACTTGTCAAATATTAGTTGATTTAAATTTTCTTTCTTCTTGTGCCCTCTAGTTGTGCATAGTTTACAGTTTACCCCCATTTAACAAGGTGTGCATGTTTTGACACCTCATGCTCACTTGGCACGCCCATGCGGCAGCTAAGATGGATCCCACATCAACACCGCATCACGACATGTTTAAGAAACTTACAGTAACTCTGTCCCATTTTAACTTGCTATCGAGTTGACATTTCTTCCATACTGTTTATAAAATTGTAGTCACCATTTGGCATGAATGGTGAGCTCTAAGCTATATCAAAAACAACAAAAAGTATACCATTGTAGTCAACATTATGCTGTAATTTTTAAAATTTTGTGCATCCTAAATTCAAAACAAAAAATTCTTTGAAATCATTTAACTTACTGTCCCCATAAAATCCTGAAATAATGTTTTGAATATACATGCAAGATTTTTTGCCAATTTGCTAAGTATTTATAGATATCTCAAATTCGGTTTAAATATAAACTTATGATTCAAGAACTTGAAAGTTTCAAGAAATAGTAGCACCCATCATTTCAATACTAGATTCTCACAAGTGTTATTACCTAATTTAGACCCTCCCCAAACTATTAGGCTGGACCAACTGGGTGGGATCACACACACATAATTAGATCCAAACCCAACGAATTAATCTTTGACAGTTGGCAGAAAAGAAACTGGAATTTACTGGCGCACCAAACACAACGAACACATTTCCTTTTCAATGACAGAGGAGATATCGCTCATATCAAATCCCATCTCTCTGCTTCTAAAGATACAATCATGCATACAAGCAGCAAGGGTGGTGGCTGACTGTGCGCTCTGTCTGATTGGGTCTCATGCGCCAGCACATGTGACTAAGCTGCGCTTTTGCAGATGCTTTCTGACTAAGCTGCGCTTTTAGTGCCAACCTACCGTATTATAGCCCTTGTTAATTCACAGCCGGGTCAGCGGACGGCACGACGAAACCACATGCATTTGCAAGGGACAGAGCTAGCTATGCTCCTGCTCGCACTCCTATTAATCTAGCTAATTATGGGGACAGCTCCCGTTGTGTTCCACAGTTCTCATATGATCGGAACTAGTAGCTAGCTAGCTCTATGTGATATGGTTGTATACAGTTCTGCGATATGATATGTGATTGTCCTAGGGACACGAAATCATATCTTACAGGCCAGAGCAAATACTTTAACTGACACGCTAGCTAGTAGCAGTTTTCCTTTCCGGCGCGCGATTTAGGTTATGATTATAATAGCGAGAAGGGTCACCCTAATTGATCCCAAGCGCTCTCCATAATTCCATTCACGGTGATAATATTTTGAAACTCCTGTCAAGTCATGTGTTACCATGGTCCCTCCCTTGCTAGGTACGCCCTGCATACCTGAATATATATATAAGGACGGGATTTTTCAGGGATTAGTATTTTGTGTTCTAGATATTATTCTATCTGCCTGATAAACTGTACAATGCTGGAAAATCCAAACACCACCACCATCAACATCACATTTTACCCCTTCTGTAATTTTGGTGATGTGTAAACAAACTCTATTCTCCTTAATTAATGGATGGGGAAAAACGTATGCCTTTGTTTTAAAAAAAACATGTTAGATGAGTTTAGTTACCTGCATTACGGCATCTACAACGCTGACTCCCAATTTTCCTCTAGCATCCGTCCGTGCACACGGTTGCGGGACCCGACTATCCAATGCTATATGCATATATTTCAAACAAGGTTTAAACAAACCGGACGTAATCCTTGCAAACCAGCTGATTTTCATATAAACCGGAGCACATTCATTACAATTCGGACATTTCTCATTAAAAAGAGAGCGGCCAGACCTAAACCTATCCTACAGCCGCGCCCGTCGTCCACTTTCTTGTATTCCGCATCGGTGACCAGGTCCTCCATCTGATGTCTTCATGAGCGTCGGCGGGGTTTAAGAACTGTTTAGTGAAGGTGACGTCTCCGGCGAGGAAGAGTAGGACATGGGAGACAGATCGGCCCACTTGAGACACAATGCCTTGCCGCCTCCCATGCCCAATGCATCATTGGAGGAGTCCGCGACCAATCCGCCGCCGGTGCGGGTGGACATGGGCGGTCCGTCACTATCCACCTGCCACATGCGCCCCCAAAAGTTGGACAATGACACGTAGGAAAGCGCAGCTGGCGGCGTTCGCCTCCTCGACTGCCCGCGCCGCCAGCGCGTGTGCTGTCGCATCCAAATCAGGCTACCTGGTCTCTGCGTTGCGAGAGGCACATTGAGCACGCGCGGCCTCGTAGAGCGCCCGCTGCTCTGCAGCGAAGTTCAAGCTCGCCGCGACCATGGCTGCCATGGTCTTCTCTCTTGTGCACTCGTTGTAGATTTGGTACTCCTTCAGCTGGTGCTGCTCGAGGAGGAACAGGTTGTACCGCCGCTCCTTCTACGCATGCCGGAACGCTCACATAGCTAGGAGCTGGCACAAGCTCCTCCTCCTTCATCATGCCGACGTTGAAGTGTGCATGCTTCATGGTCAAGCCGACAAGCACATGCACGGGGTCCGGTGTGGTGTCGCCGTCCGTGCCCGTTCGCATCGTAGGGTCATCATCGGAACCGGCATGTTGTGTTCAATCTGCGAGTTTGTCAGCTGGCTGCAAGGGTGGCCATCTCGTGTTTCTCCCACAAAGCGCTAGAGCTTGCGGTCATGGCAGATATGGTGCAAGAGAGGAGGATGTGTAGCGGATGTGATGTGGTGCGGAGTTAACCGAGTGCGGCTGCCTTTTAATAGAGGATTTTGGGTGAGCCCAAGCATCCGGGTGCGTCAATGTGAGGTGCCGGAGTTGGTTCCTTGGCCGGTGAGCCTGTTTAATGGTGGCATATGAATGGACATGCATTGAACGGGCGTGGTAGATATACGTCCTTTCCCATCCAGTAAACATCTCTCCATCATTAAACAGGCGGGGACACCGACGACATGGCGTGGGCGGCGCTCTCGGCTGGCGTACCACTTCAATGTCGGTGCCAGTGAGAGGTCAAGTCCGCTCTGGGCCGGTGTCAATGCGGAGGGGCTGCTCTAAATTGGCATGAATGCGCGTAGTTGGCGTTGGGCGGGAACGCGCACGGGTGAGGGAGGAGGGTTTTGGTGGGCCAGGTTAGTCAGGAGTGGGTGTGGTAGCAGTCCGGGTGCCCGCAAAGCCACCCCGAGTTGGTCTCCGGTTTGTGGAAAAAGCGCGTGAAGAACGGCCTGCTGACCGATATAGGACCGCTTTGGATGACAAATCACGTCCAGATAGCACGCTCTGGACGGTTGCGGGTGGTTTGAGGATCGGCGTTGAAGATGCCCTTAGGTCCATCCAGGCCTGTGTGGTGCAGTTTTGGCCTGTTTGGTAGCATGGGCCACATCAAAATGTCAGCCCACACAAACCTTAAAGCACCTCTGGGCCTGACTAGCTGGAAATAGAGAAATCGAGGGATGTGAGGTGCACACGTGGGTAGGACCGGCTGCATGCATGAGAACATGCGCTAGAAACCGCGTTCTCTCCCGAAGCGGCGTCGTAACTCCCCTCACCTCCTCCCACCGCTCACTCTCCCCTTCTCCTACCGCTTCACTCTCCCCTCCTCTCACAACTCACTCTCCTCTCTATCTCTCACCGACGACGGTGCCAAGATCTGCGCGGTAAGCACCAGCATCAAGCATCAGCGGCGAGCACCCCACCCTCTGCATCAATGGGGGCATGTCCTCTCTCACCTCTATAGCATAGATTTTAATGTGTCACACTCAATTTACCGTGAATTGCCCATATTAGGTTGATGGTTAGGATTCGATTTGGGATTGATTGAATTGATTTAGAATTTGGACCATTTGAATTGATTCCAGGGTTTGAACAGGCACGGGTAGGTATTTTGATGGCTTGAACAAACCATGGATTCGAGGTTTTTCGCACTCACTTCGTAGCAATTTTGAGTGCTTGGACAAACCCTGAGTTGAGGGTTTTCACACACACACACACACACACACACACACACACACACACACACACACACACACACACATCGTAGCAATTTCGAGGGCTTGAATAAACCCTCAATTCGAGAATTCGAGGGTTTTCACACACACGCATAGCACTTTTGAGGGCTTGAACAAACCCTCAAATGGATTCGAGAGTTGAACACACACATGGTAGCCTAGAGCAGCCAAGCCGAGAAACCCTCGCCAGGTGCTCATCCTGCTCACCGGAGTCGTTCAGAACGATGTTGATCATACGTTGTCGTGCATTTTTTTATTCGACCACTAGTTCATATGTGTATCTACAATGTAGATTGAGAAGCTCGTCATGGGAGGGAACAACAAGGCTGGCAAGGAGGTTGCCTCTGCCGGGGAGGGGAAGGAGATCACCTCTACCAGGAAGGGCAACGAGGTCGCCTCTACTGGGAAGGGCAAAGATATTGCCTTGGGCAAAAAGGAGAAAGTGCTGAAGCTGGTTATAAAAACCCTCCCCCCCCCCCCCCCCCAAAGAGGGTTAAAACGTATGGCCATTACCAGCAGAACGCCTGCTCGATGCACTTTTGCAAGACCATGTTTGGACCTAAATTGGAGGTTCTGAAGCTGCCCCTGCCTTTAGCAAGCACCTTATCCCCGTCCCAGAGCTGTTCAAGCCGACGACTAACAACAACTGCACCTTTAAGGCATCACCAGGATGATCGGCGGTAGGATCGCCCTTGATAAGCGTTGGGTTGCTTTTTGTAGCCCATGAGATCAGGATCGGATGTCTTCACACCTTCAAGCCGGTGAGTCCCGCAAACTCGGAGGTTCGAGTCTTCAACAATGAGGGCATTGAGATGGTGGCAAAGTGCGGGTCGCACCTCAGAGAATTCGACATGGATGCTGATGAGGGTGTTGCTGCTGGAGGGGGTGGTGTTGTTGGTGCTGCTAATGGTGCTTAGGATGGGATCTCTGCTATCTGCGCTATGTTAATCCATTTTGAAGACTATGTGGTACCGTTCTGATGTTAGCCTATTTGAACTATTGTGGTTATGGCTATGAACTTATGCTTATGCTTATGGTTTATGCTATGGTTATGGTTACGCTATGTATGTTGTTGTTGTGTGTGAGTGTACCGGTAACCTCACCGCTCCTAGAAGAGGTTACCACATCACTTCTGTTGTATGTAACCAAACAATAGCTCTTTGCATCTAGATAGAACATGCAGGCAACCAAACACAGGTGTTGATGTTGTTGATCAGCCAGGCTGGAAGGGACGCATGCAAACAAACAATGTGCTACACTTGGTTTTGACATGTATTCACTCCGTCAACCTGAGTTGGGCTAGAGATGCAAAGTGCTTAAAATTGGTGTAACCAAACACATCCTTTACGTATACGTTGTCGATTTTACATAAACGGTGTTGTCCATTGATTTACTCCGTAAAAAAAAATTAGATAACAAGGATTCACCACATTAGTGTGAGGACCTAAACTTATAAAAAACTATGCACCCAAAGTTAATATAAATCAGGTTTTAGTTCCTGTCTGATTGCACGAAGAAGTTGCATGCTAGAACACACTGGCAAGTGCTCCCTTTGTCCCAAAAATTAAGTGTCTTGGCTATAGTTTAAATTTAGTGTCTCCTGGCCATGGGCTAGAGGGAGAAGGGTGACAACCTAGAGTGAAGCCTGAATAGGTGCTCAAGCTTTATGCGTTCTTTGATAATAAGTAGTAATACTGAGCCGAGAGTGGATTTTTTGAACCCGGGTGTATTGGAGGACCTTATTTTAAATACTTCAAAAATAACATTTAAAGTTTCAAAAAATTCTAAAAAGAATTCTACAGATCATATGGATATATATTACATATGTGTAAAGTTTAGTGATGAAATAAGTAGACACGTAAGCTATACAAAAATGACAAAATAGCGATTTCCAAGTAGTGAATAATACATGCACTATGCCCATGTATTGAAATTGAAGCAATAAAAGAAGAAGAGTTCAACAAAGAACAAGTTCAAAATAAAGTGCTTCCCATTATTTAATCACGAAACACTAGGTTCCCTTCACTGACTTCAAGAGGTGTCTTGGGGGTTGGGGACAGATGCTTTAGCGCAGACGAATTCAAGAGTGATGACAATGTTTTCTTTCGAGAAACTTTCGATCAATCGTTCATGCCATGTCAGTACAAAGAACACAAAAAAACTACATCCATGTACATATACTACCTAGTGACGACTACAAGCACTGGAGCAAGCCGAAGGCGTGCCGCTGTCATCGCCCCTCCCTCACCGGAGTCAGTCCAAACTTGTTGTAGTAGACAATCGGGAATTCTTCATGACAACCTGTAGACACATGAACAAAGGCGAACAGAAACTGGATCCAAACAAATCCACCAAAGACCAGCACCGACTGAATCCGGTGAGATCCGCCGGAGACGACCCTCCACACACTCTTAGACGATGCTAGGCACATTACCGGGACAGGGGGCTAGGCGGAGAGATCCATATTCCATCCTCGGGGAGCCGCCACCACCTCATCTTCCTGTGCAGGACATAAAACCTAAACAAACTCATAAAAACAACTAAAAATTGGAGCAAGATCCCTCCCGCCCAGCAGGGGCCGGGGACCATCGCGCCTCCATGGCCCTAGGGCTACCAGAGATGAGGTGGACCGGCGGGAGGCAAAGAAGGCGATGACTGACAATGGTGATAGTAGAAATTTGAGCAAGTATGAAAATTCAGCAAAAAAAATTACTTAAACATGTTTGTACCCTAAAGTGTCAATTTAGCAAACTAATACGAAGTTAGGACTACAACTTTTAAATTTCATAGCACTCACAGTTGTATATATGTGTTTCGTTGGTTTTTTCCTTACATAAATATAATATATATTAAAGACTTAATGATATAGTGATTAAAAGGAAATTAGATGAAAAAAACATGCAAGATTAGCTCAAAGGGATTATGTGAACAGAAATGTCGAAAGGATTAGGGAAAGCACATTAGTAGAAACATAGAGGTATGGTCTTACCCGTTGACCCCTTGAGATGCCAGGAGACTGACCCTGACAACAATGGGAAGGGGTGGAAGAGGATATCTAAAAACAGTAGTAGGAAACTCTATGGTTTTGTATGTTAGACCACGGATCTCAATGCCATCAGTGTTCTGTTGTTGCAGAAAACAATCACTAGACAATCTACTGAACTTTATAGAAAGGTTTCCACGCCAAAAAAAAAATGCACCCAATGTTTCTCAAGACATCATTTTAGTTAAAACCTATCATTGCTAAAGTTGACCGTGGCAAGTATATACTCATAAACCATGTTTATTACATTTAACCGATCTAGTACACAGCCTATCCCATGCTAGTTAAAGCTAGACAATTCATAGGAAAAACAGCTTTCCCAATGCTGAAGCAGCAGTCTCAGTGCCGCAAGTATACGTTTAATTTGGTTAATTACTATACATCAAAGACTTTTTGGTTGTGTAGCAAACAACTAATTGATTGTAGAGCACCATTTAAAAAAAAATGAATGTAGACCAAATAATACACAGACTACTTTAGTACTCTTGTCGGTTCCATTTGGATATTATCCAGCTAGTTAAGCTCGTAAAAATGTACACATTTGACATGGCCATATATGATCTTTGAAGGAACCGGAAACATTTGGTCACAATCATGCCTCTGCAGCAAAAATCACAAGATTGAAGACCAAGAACATTTGACATGGCCTCCATTTTTTAGGCCTTTTCGTATACCAGAGAGCAAAAACACAACCGAGATGCCAACAGAGTACCCAGAACAGATCGATACATGTGCATCCTCGCCATTAATTGCAGGACTTTGGGAGCACCACGCCACACTCCCAACAAACCTCGAAACCCAGAGTAACCGTCAGAATTAAGAAAGAAAAACTACCTACATCCCCTGCCTATATGTACACCAAGGAATTAATCTGTCGAGCCTGCACAAGCAAAACCAAGATCGGAACAACAATACCTAACCTAGATACATGGTGGCCGGACAGAGAAGCAGGCAGAGACGATGTAGCAGGGGCAGGGTCGCAGGTAAACATCGATCGACGGAGCGAGCATCAGTCATGGTGGCAGAGCAGCATGACGACGCAGCGCCTGATGATGTAGAGCCTGGCCCTGTGCTCCCGCAGCATCCTCGCCAGCCTTCCTCCTCCGCTTCCACCTCCGCCCCCTCTTCCCTTTTGCTTCTCTTGCTTCCTCACATCATCGTTCATCCGAGCTGAACTCGAGGGCAAGAGGGCCAGGTGGCCTGGAAAGGGCCGGTGCGCCTCTCTTCTCTACTGGGTGTGCTATGCTTTGGCTGTGGTTTGTGTGGACCAGTTCGACGTGCTTTTATACTAGGGGAATCACCACATGGCACACAGGCAGACTCCATGGATCTCTAGTCTCTTCTCACATCTTTGCCTACCTGTGCAGAGTATGATAATCCATGATAAACCCGAGGTTACTTTGTGTGTGAGAGTCTGAGAGAGAGGGGGGAGTTGGAGCAGGATGAGTGCCAGGCACATGCAGCAGCGTCCTCTCAACTTGCTCTAATTACGCCGCGGCTGGAGCTGCTAATGGCAGCTTAACAATGCGTCCATCTTGACACCGAAATAATCAGCTCGTTGATTACACGTTCCAGTATTCCTAATTCCTCTGGGATTCATTCTATCTGTCATCTTGTTTTGTAGGAAGAGAAGGTATTGTTTCTGTCAAGAAGGATGGGAATGGATGGGACTATGGAAGTAGCTGTCCAGGGTATGGATCTCGGATGTGATTCTCCTGTTTGGCTGTTTATGTCATCAGTTTTTTTTCCGAGAAGTTTATGTCATCAACTTGGGAGATCGATCATCGTTTAATAATGATAATAATGCATACATGATGTCACGAATATAATGTTCCATTCTGGTACTTTGTTCATTCACGAGTTGATCATTTCGTATAGTAGCAGCGTGTGAGGCCGGACAGGCAGACAATATTGCACAGGCAGGAAAGATTAAGCTATATGAATGTCAATCGTTTAATTGGTTGGCTTCCAGTATAATTATACGTATGTATAGTTGTATATAAAGGTTAATCCAATGAGAAAACTCTTTTTTCCGAATAGTAAAAATAAGAAATACTCACTTTATAATTTTATATAAGATGTTATTTTGACACTAGTTACAGAAGGAGTAGTACTCATGCAGGAATCAACCAGCAGTTGTGTCACTAGCTAGATGTAGATTTTCATCGCTGGCATAACACCAGTAAGACCACCCCTTTAATATATCCACGTCGGACGCCTAAGCGCACTTTTGTCCAATCAAAGTGCACTTTACTCTTATAATTAACAAAAGAATGATATCCCGTCCTCGCATCGCGGCAAGTTAACGTGCTCGTTGTCACGTGATAGCTACCCACATGCATGCAATTACTCTTTGCTTCAGCTAAGTTTTGGTATTAACCTACCGTGCCTCGTACTACCGCCATTTTAATTCACGGGACAGCGACCGTACGCAATCTTGAGAAAATCTCAGGCGTGGTGTGCACTTGCGATGATGCCGCG
Organism: Aegilops bicornis; assembly: GCA_021605145.1. Classification (NCBI taxonomy): domain Eukaryota; kingdom Viridiplantae; phylum Streptophyta; class Magnoliopsida; order Poales; family Poaceae; genus Aegilops; species Aegilops bicornis. The sequence goes on from CM038669.1 coordinate 642,854,113, forward strand.
TCTGAGCAGAGCTTTTTTTTTTTTTTGAGTAAATTGAGCAGAGCTCTGACCAAAAGAAAGAACCCCTTGTAGGAAGCGTGGAGTGGAGCCTTGATGCATGCCGCTCCACGGTGCACATGCACGACAGCAAGATGAAGCACAGCAGAGCGAGCATGCATGCACGCTCTCCCACTCTCTCCCTCGTCTCGTGTTGCGGCGTGCGAGGGTTCCGATGGCTCCGTATAGCCGGTAGGGGCTAGCACGGCCAGCACCAGGCCCCTCTTGACACACGCCGGATCAGCTAGCCAGCTCCGTGATCATGATATGCCTTTAATGTCACTACTTCCTCCTGTTCCTGTTGAGATTCACTCAAGATAACCTCACATGCATGCATGCGTGCATGCCGCCATGGACATGGTTTCTCGGAAGGAAGGCGATGGGTGGACGGAAAAGTGCAAGCAGCTGGTGGAGATATTTCCTGAAACGGATGGAAAAGCGCGGCTGTGGTGGCGGAGATATTTCTTCAGCTGGTGGCCAGGCAGGCAGTTGAGGGACACATGAATCATCCTTCGCCCGGCCGGATCTCGGATGTGTATGCTCTGCCTCCGCTCCTCTTCTGTTTGCCTGCTCAATTATGCCACCAAGTTAGGGGGATTTGCACGCATTATGTCAAGGTGATAATAATGTTAAGTGCAAGATCCGAGCTGGTATTTCTTTAGGTTGATAACGACATTTTCAAAAGTTTTAGTACTTGTAATATAATGCATGACGTCATGACGATAATGTTAAGTGAGACTAAGCTGGTACTTTTGGCTTTTGTATTTGGACACAGCAAAAGAAAAAACAGCCGATGATTTGGAGTCCAATATATTGGGAGCCTTACATGCTCACAGGTACACTTATGTTGTATAAGTACAGTCACTTTTTTCCGAAAGTATTAATACTCCCTTAGAAAAAAATTATGTATGCGATAAGCTACCCAAGTAGATTCCTCTTGTCTCCTTGAGGCGGTGAGGTTAGGGTTTCGCATCATGTGGCGAGATTCGGTGCCAGGTGTTTTAGATATATGCGAGTGTTCAATGGTGATGACTGCAGCTCCAGAGCGTTTTTCCTTACGGGCGCGTGCACGAAGACTTCCCGCATGACATCGACAAGTTCAAGCCGAATCTAGTAAAGCAGCGGTGACAGCGGCACGTCACCGGCTCATCTGGCGGCAGCAGTGGTCTTGGAATCTCGACGTAGTTTTTGTTATGCTTATACTTTCGGTGAACTTTTATAATAGATTTGATCATTTTCACAAAAAATTTAGGGGAGTAATCATTGACCAAAATCTTCTTTTATAGCATATACTGTATAGTAATACACATTACTGCATTATGAAACAAAGGGACTAGTAAATCAGTTTCACTGGCTACCAATTTGTGCTGAAGTACCGAAGATTACCCCCATTTAAATTGTTTTCACTCCTCTTCGCCCATTTAAATTGCTATATATATATATATATATATATATATATATATATATATAGTGATTTATATATATACACATCAAGCTCAACAAACTTATATTTTTCAGATAAACAAAGATATCTCACCGCGTCGGCGACTGTCGAGCTGACGGTACGTGCTCTCTGTCTGCTCGGGGCGGTCATGCCATGCGCAGTCCTAAGCGCGCTTAATTTGTATACTTCTACCTTGCAAGGGGCCTCGTGCGTTCGAACAAAACTAATTAAGCTTAGCTGCTATACTTAGGTCTTAAGTACCTCCATCGTGCATGGATTGGCTTCCAGCTCGCTGGTGCTTATTGATCGCAAATGAGGTTTAATTAGTCATCCATGACGCCGGCATGTACTTTTACATACTACTATATATACTTCAGTTCGAGGTTGCATACTGTATATTCAGGTGGCCGACAGGGCCAAGTAGAAGGAAGAAGGATTGTGTATAGATATTATTCTATTTTGCGCAATTAAGTGTCCGTGGACTTGCGATCTGGCTGTCAAAGTATACAGTGACAACATAGTTAAAGAAGAGCAGCACCAACATCTACACCAATTCACGGACACATTTCGAATTTTACAAAAGCTGGTCGGTTTTTACCATGTCAAAATAATAGAAGAATACAACCAAAATTTGCTCCAACTATCCACACCACTGTTTTGTAAAATGTACAAATTACACTTTTTGGTGACATTGAAAAATGATATATACTCCGGCATTGTATGTACCGTTCTCGACCCTCCATTCACAATATAAAAGAGTTCTTGGACGTACCGCATTTCTGCCCCTCCTCCATGGTAGATTGTCGTGTACCCCCACCCCACCCCCCAGCGGCGGCCCCAATCTACCGGATGGCAGCGCCAATCTGGCAAAGAAGGTTTTCTCCCCATCTCACCGGTTTAGGTTGTGGAGGCGTCGATAACTCATTGTCCAGATTCATGTGACAGCCCTCTGGATGACAAGGTTAGGGTTTGCAGGGTTTGAGGCATGGCGGCAGCGGCAGCCTCCCTTTGCAGTTCGGTCCTTAGGCATCTTCTCGGTCACAATGGTATGGCCTCTGGTGCCCGCTTGAGGTCTATGAGCTTTTTCGAAGTTGGGGTCTTGGATTTGTGGATCTTTTGGCGATTGTTTCACGGTTTTTTCTCAAGACCGCTGGTTTGGTACGTCAGTGGCATTGATTGCATTCCATCCGCAATCAATAACGATTGGTTGGCTCTAGCGATGGAGGGGCAACAATGGCAATGTCCCTTCATCCCGTTCATGATGAAGAAGCCGATCGAGCTCTTGGGGTATATTTTCTTTATTTTTGTGAGTGTCTACATTGCTAATTTCATCAATAGATCCTTGAAAACAAAGTGATACTGAAAATATACCCGGAAAAACAATGAGGCTGTCACTTTCCATTTCAATTCCAGAATGTGGCATTTTAGGTTTTCTCTCGCTCTCTGGCTAATAAGTCACAACTCTGGCCCCACAAGTCAGGCCCCATCATGGAAAGCGCGCCAAGAGGAGTTAGGTGGACCTCCACGTCGGATGCACATCACGAGCAAAGGGCACTTTCCTCCAACAAAAGTGCAGCTTACTCTAATACAAAATGATATCACATCCCTTCAACCTCCTAACCGTGATTAGGATAAACGTACCAGCGGTGCTCCATCTGACCCGGGGTCTCATGTACTCTGCGACGCCCACATGCAAATATTCTTCGGTGCTTAATTAGGCTGCTCTTTCATACGACTGAAGGGCCACACTGCAAGCCATAAACGAGGTCAGTGACGTACGGTACGAGACACATGCTACATTGCAAGAGGGCCGCGTCTGAACGGAGCCACTTGCTACTAAGCTCATTAGCAGGCTACTGTGCTTAGCTATTCTGGGCGCAGGGACAGCTCCCGTTTGGCTTCAGAGTTCTCTCGTGCATGCATCAGAGATGATATGTTTGTCTAATACTAGCTCAACTAACTATCTACTCCAGCTAGTAGTAGTAAGATGATGAGTTTGAATAGCTCTAGGATATGTGTGATTGGTGATGGTGCTATCTAATCCTAGCCCATCATCCTAGTGACAGGAGATCATATCCAGGGGACCGGGGAGCAATATTCAATTTCATCGCGCTTTTAGTTAGTGCACTTTTCTACGCCTACGTGTTTCCACGCTTTGCCACGTTGGCTCCTTCGGTTATTGAGACAACAGTGCCCACTTGTAAAATGAGACCGACTATATACTTCAGGCGCCTGTAATGAATGTAAGGGCATCTTCAACACCGATTCTCAAACCGCCTGCATATATTTGAACCGCGTGATCCGAACCACGGAAGCCATCCAACGCGGTTCTTTATCGATCAGCCGAGCGGTCTGGATGACGTTTTCCCCGTAAACTGGAACCAAACATGAGGGCTTTGCGGGAGTCCGCACACGATATATGTCGGACTCTTAGACCCATGGCTCATTCAAAATAAACGCAAAGCCCGCCCTTTTGTAGCATCCCGCATTGTTTCTGCGCCAAAATCCCCACCTTCTTCTTCCATCACGCCGCTCTCCACCCAATTCTTGCCTTTTTCTCCTACTTTCTTCTTCGTTGCCGCCACCGATGCATGGAACTAGAATAGGCCCTGCTGGAGATGGAGGTGGTGGAGGTAAGGGAGGATACAAGCATCACCCTCACCCGGAAGAAACTCGACGCGGCAAAATCACCGCGTCAAAGCGAAGGCTAGAAAGGAGGCAATGATCGTGAAGCGGAAGGCCGGTGGAGGGTGTGCTGATGGCGTCCGTGGCAGTGGGCGTGCTGGTCACAGATGTGGTGGAGGTGGTGCAGATGGTGTCGCCCACCATCCAGAGGTTGCCATGGCCGGAGCATTACAAGGCTTTGTACTACTACACCCCAAGCAGCTTGGTAGCCAGTTCACGGCAACCGCCGCCGGGCATGTGCCTTACATCGTCAACTTCAACGCGGCGCTGCTGCTCTTCTTAGAGTCTGCTTAGCCACAGCTCGTCCAGGCACAGACGGCGGTCGGGGAGCACTTTGGTGCCAGCATGTTGTTCGCTAGTATGCCTAAAGCCGGTGGAAGGCGCACAAAGGCACAGACGCAGAGATGTTGGGCATCATCCACAAAGGCAGCGGAGGAGGAGGCTATGAGGACGGGCAGGTGAAAGAATCGGATCCCACCCAGTCCAGCAACTACACCCACACGTACAGCAGGGCTAATCCCAGGTCGGCACGCAGTAGACCGGCATGGGCACACAACAACAGGAGAATTGGGCCGTCGGATATGCGGGGGAGGAGGAGGTGGAGGAGGATGAGGACAGCGAAGCCGATGATCCGAATGGTTTTGGTGGCTATCCGGAGAAGAATGGTAGAGGAGAAAGCTTCAAAGTGCGGGAGGATGAGCTGTTGTACGATGCATGGTTGACCACTAGCCTCGATCCGATCCATGTCATGGAGTAAAAGGGCTTAAAGTTTTGGGCCAACATTCACATATGGTTCCGTGAACACAAGCATTTCACGCCCTACTCCGATGTGGTCATCCACAACTATGAACCAAAGCCTCTCAACCATCGATGGTACACCATGCAAGGGACCCCGTCGAAGTATTCCGGCCACTTGGCGCATCTCATCGCACGGTGCCCTTGTGGTTCCAAAATCACCGAGCAAGTAAGTTGTTGTACATCACTTGTCGGATATGCATAGTTGTGTTCATCATTTGTAGCGGATATGCTTTTGTTGATCATTGGCCGGATATGAACAGTTTTGGCGCCGGATATGCATAATTTTGTTGATCATTGGTCGAATATGCATAGTTTTGTTGATCACTAGCCGGATATGCATAGTTTTGTTTATCACTGGCCAGATATGCATAGTTTTGTTGGTTGATCACTAGTCGAATATGAACAGTTTTGAAAGGAGACGGATGTCGCCTAGAGGGGGGTGAATAGGTGGTTTAAAAACAATTACGGTTTAGAATTGAACAAATGCGGAATAAAACCAGCGTTTAATTTGTCAAGCACAAAATCTAAATATATTAGGCTCAACTATGTGCACCAACAACTTATGCTAAGCAAGATAAACAACTAAGTGATATCAACATATATAACTTCAAACGCAAAGGCTATCACAATGTAAGTGCAAGTAAAGGGCTGAGGTAAGAGATAGCCGAGGCACGCGGGGATGACGATGTATCCCAAAGTTCACACCCTTTTGGATGATATTCTCTGTTAGCGGTGTGGAGGCATAGTGCTCCCCAAAATGTCACTAGGGACATCATATTCTCCTCACGCCCTCGCACAATACAAGGTGCCATGTCTTCACAAAAGGACCCTTGAGGGTGGTCACCGAACCCGTACAAATGGAGACCCTTGGAGGCGGTCCCCGAACCCATACAAATTGATCGGGGCAATCTCCACAACTTAATTGGAGACCCCGAAGCTTGCACGGAGCTTTACACCACAATGATTGAGCTCCGCGACACCACCAACCATCTAGGGCACCCAAACACCCAAGAGGCACAAGTTCTAGCATGACCAAATACCCAAGAGTAATAAGATACTCAGGTTTTCACTTCTACATATCACCGTGGAGAACTCAAACCGATGCACCAAATGTAGTGGCAAGAGCACACAGAGTGCTCAAGTCTTCTCTCCCAAATCCCACCACAACAACTAATGCTATGGAGGAATATGAGAGGAAGAACAAAGAAGAGAACACAAAGAACTCCAAGATCTAGATCCAGAGGCCCTCACTTAGAGGAGAGATGGATTTGTTGAAATGTAGATCTAGATCTCGTCTCTCTTTTCCCTCAAAAAGATGCAAGAACCATGGGAGAAATAGGGAGAAAGCAAGCTCCAAGAAGTCAACAATGGTGGGGGAAACTTGCTCAAGATCCGTTGTTGACTTTGGGGAAGAAGACCCCCTTTTCTAGGACCCCACATATCTAACCATTACGGTGCAAATTTATACATGACCGATACAACTGCTCAAGGCGGAAATGCTAACTGCGGTGTCCAGTCCGGTACAACTGCCAGTGTAGCTGAATAAAGTTCATCGCCCTGGTACCAAGAGCGGTACATGCTTCGGAACAACTGCTGTGTCCGGGCTCCGGCAATCGCTATGTCCCGAGCGGTTCAACTACCTAAGAACATCGGTTATACCGCTGCAAAGATTCTAGCTGGAACTACTGGGCGACTACCACTGACTACGACACAGTAACCCGAAAGGAATCACCCTTTTCCGGTGCATGGGGCGGTACATACATAAGCCGAAACAACCGCCCGGAAGTGCTCGAGTAGAGTGGCTAAGTCTTTGGTGGTACAACCGCCAGTGCCAGCGGTACAACTGCACCACCCAGACCTGGAGCACTGCTTGACCCGAGGGAATCCCCCCTCGGGCGATAGTTGTTTCTGAACAACCAGACAGATGGTACAACCACGATCTTGAGCGGTACAACCGAACCAAGAAAATAGGTAAGACCAAAACTGCCATAACTCTTGCATATGAACTCTGATTTGACAAACTCAAGCTTGATGGAAAATTAACGACAAGAGCTTTCAAATCAGGATAACATATTCAGGAGTGGCAAGAGAAATATGCCAATGGTATAGAAGTGTGAAACCTCCATTAGAGAATAACCGACCAAAAACTCCAACATAAAAAACACAATAGATGACGCATACGAAATCCCTTTTCGATGAACTTGAGCTTGTCATGATGATGACCACAAGCTCTAAAACTCACTTAGATAAAATCCAAACAAGAACCAAGAAAGATGATGCCAAGGATGCAAAGGTTTGAGCTCTCTACAAATGATATGATCAACCTACTCAATAGAGAGCCTCCTTTGATAGTATGGCTATCCATCCTATAACCTGGTGTCCCAACTAACACCATGAGACCGGTAAGGTAGAAAACCTATCAATGTTATACCTTTGCCTTGCGCATAGTCCACTTGAGCTAGATGATGATGATCTTGACCTCCTCAAGTTGGACGACCATTCTTGATTGCGCTGGCTTAGTGAAGACTAGTAAATTTCTCCCCCATACTCCACTATGAGTGAGCCTCTCTTAGGCACATCTTCACATGTCCATTATCACCGGAATGCATGGCAATTGAAAGTGCATTACGTCGACTAGAGGGGGAGGGGTGAATAGGCGATTTTTATGAATTCTTCACTGGGGAATTTCAGGGTGAGAAAATTCCTAAGTGAAGAACTACTTGCAGTGGAATAAGTACTCAGGTATAAGGATAACAGAGCAGCAACATAGTCATCATGATGAAATGAAAGATAAAAACAGAGTACAGAAAGCGTAAACACATGATAAGCAGGATGAAGACAAAACAGAATGAAGAAATAGGATTGAGGAATTAGAGAAAGTCTTCAGTCAAAGTCTTCAAACAATAATGATCAGGTACATCAACACATAAATGAGGAAATGAAAGGGTTGAGGAAATAGAACCAGTAGGCTTGGTGAAGACAATGATTTGGTAGACAATTTCCAACTGCTGTGACAGCTGTACGTCTGGTTGGAGCGGCTGAGTATTTAAACTCGAGGACACAAAGTCCCGGACACACAGTCCTCGCCATATTCTCCTTGAGCTAAGATCACACAGACCTCGCCCAACAGTAGTGGTAAGTCTTCATAGGTGACTTCCAAACCTTCACAGACTTGGTCACTCGGCAATCCACAATTCCTCTTGGATTCTCAGACCATGACGCCTAACCGTCTGGAGGGTACACAGTCCTCAAAGGTTACAAGCATCGGTTCCATGCAGGAACAATCTCTTCAGTGATGCTCAATCACTTTGCGGTTTGTAGGTTTGGGTTTGGGATTTGGGTTTTCCTCACTTGATGATTTTCGCTCAAAGTCCTCGGAGGATGGGATGTTCGTAAATGACAAGTGTCAGTTTCTCTCGGAGCAGCCAACCAGCTAGTGGTTGTAGGGGGCGGCTATTTATAGCCTAGGGAGCAGCCCGACATGATAAGACATAAATGCCCTTGGATGATATGACCGTTAGGTGGTAGGATATTTTGGGACAGCTGGCGCGCGGCACAACAACAATTGGATTTGAGGTTCGAATTCCTCAGGGCTATCATGTGTTGGAAATATGCCCTAGAGGAAATAATAAAATGGTTATTAATATATTTCTTTGTTCATGATAATAGTCAATTATTCATGCTATAATTGTGTTATCCAGAAATCGTAATACACGTGTGAATACATAGACCACAACGTGTCCCTAGTGATCCTCTAGTTGACTAGCTCGTTGATCAACAGATAGTCATGGTTTCCTGACTATGGACATTGGATGTCATTGATAACGGGATCACATCATTGGGAGGATGATGTGATGGACAAGACCCAATCCTAAGCATAGCTCAAATCTCTTGTAGTTCGTTTAGCTAGAGCTTTTCCAAATATCTAGTATCATTTCCTTAGACCATGAGATTGTGCAACTCCCGGATACCGTAGGAGTGCTTTGGGTGTGCCAAACGTCGCAAAACTGGGTGACTATAAAGGTGCACTACGGGTATCTCCGAAAGTATCTGTTGGGTTGGCACGAATCGAGATTGGGATTTGTCACTCCGTATGACGGAGAGGTATCTCTGGGCCCACTCGGTAATGCATCATCATAATGAGCTCAATGTGACCAAGTGTTTGGTCATGGGATCATGCATTACGATGCGAGTAAAGTGACTTGCGATAACGAGATTAAACGAGGTATTGGGATACCGACGATCGCATCTCGCGCAAGTAACGTATCGATTGACAAAGGGAATTGTATACGGGGTTACTTGAATCCTCGATATCGTGGTTCATCCGATAAGATCATCGAGGAGCATGTGGGAGCCCACATGGGTATCCAGATCCCGCTGTTGGTTATTGACCGGAGAGGCGTCTCGGTCATGTCTGCATGTCTCCCGAACCCGTAGGGTCTACACACTTATGGTTCGGTGACGCTAGGGTTGTAGAGATATGAGTATGCAGTAACCCGAAAGTTGTTCAGAGTCCCGGATGAGATCCCGGACATCACGAGGAGTTCCGGAATGGTCCGGAGGTAAAGAATTATATATAGGAAGTCAGGTTTCGGCCATCGGGAAAGTTTTGGGGGTCACCGGTATTGTACTGGGACCACCGGAAGGGTCCCCGGGATCCATCGGGTGGGGCCACCTATCCCGGAGGGCCCCATGGGTTGAAGTGGGAGGGGAACCAGCCCCTGGTGGGCTGGTGCGCCCCCTTGGTCCCCCCTGCGCCTAGGGTTGGGAAACCCTAGGGGTGAAGCGCCTCCACTGGCTTGGGAGGAAGCCACCCCAGCCGCCGCCCCTTGGAGATCCCATCTCTGTGGCCGCCCCTAGGGGGCCTATATAAGAGGGGGAGGGAGGGCAGCCGCACCCATGCTCTAGGCGCCTCCTCTCCCCTTGCTACACCTCTCCCTCTCGCAGACGCTTGGCGAAGCCCTCGCCGAGATCATTCTTTGCATCCACCACCACGCCGTCGTCTTCTTTGGATCTTCATCAACCTCTCCTTTCCCCTTGCTGGATCAAGAAGGAGGAGACGTCTTCCTCAACCGTACGTGTGTTGAACGCGGAGGTGCTATCCGTTCGGCACTAGGATCATCGGTGATTTGGATCACAACGAGTACGACTACCTCAACCCCGTTCTCTTGAACGCTTCCGCTTGATCTACAAGGGTAAGTAGATGCACTCCTCTCTCTCATTGCTAGATGAACTCATAGATTGATCTTGGTGAAACCGTAGAAATTTTTTATTTTCTGCAACGTTACCCAACAGTGGCATCATGAGCTAGGTCTATGCGTAGTTCTCTTTGCACGAGTAGAAAACAAACTTGTTGTGGGCGTAGATGTTGTCAACTTTCTTGCCACTACTAGTCTTATTTTTGCTTCAGCGGTATTGTGGGATGAAGCGGCCCGGACCGACCTTACACGTACGCTTACGTGAGACAGGTTCCACCGGTGACATGCACTAGTTGCATAAGGTGGCTAGCGGGTGTCTGTCTCTCCCACTTTAGTTGGAGCGGATTCGATGAAAAGGGTCCTTATGAATGGTAAATAGAAGTTGACAAATCACGTTGTGGCTTTTACGTAGGTAGGAAAATGTTCTTGCTAGAACCCTATTGCAGCCACGTAAAACATGCAACAACAGTTAGAGGACGTCTAACTTGTTTTTGCAGCATGTGATTGTGATGTGATATGGCCAAAAGTTGTGATGAATGATGAATGATATATATGTGATGTATGCGATCATGTTCTTGTAATAGGAATCACGACTTGCATGTCGATGAGTATGACAACCGGCGGGAGCCATAGGAGTTGTCTTAATTATTGTATGACCTGCGTGTCATTGATTCAACGCTATGTAATTACTTTACTTTATTGCTAAACCGTTAGCCATAGTAGTAGAAGTAATGGTTGGCGAGCAACCCCATGGAGACACGATGATGGAGATCATGATGATGGAGATCATGATGATGGAGATCATGGTGAGATGATCATGGAGCCCCGAAGATGGAGATCAAAGGAGCTATATGATATTGGCCATATCATGTCACTACTATTTTATTGCATGTGATGTTTATCATGTTTTTGCATCTTGTTTACTTAGAATGACGGTAGTAGATAAGATGATCCCTCATAATAATTTCAAGAAAGTGTTCCCCCCTAACTGTGCGCCATTGCGAAAGTTCGTTGTTTCGAAGCACCACGTGATGATCGGGTGTGATAGATTCTAACGTTCACATACAACGGGTGTAAGACAGATTTACACACGCATAAACACTTAGGTTAACTTGACGAGCCTAGCATGTACAGACATGGCCTCGGAAGACAAGAGACCGAAAGGTAGAACATGACTCGTATGGAAGATACGATCAACATGGAGATGTTCACCGATGATGACTAGTCCGTCTCACGTGATGATCGGACACGGCCTAGTCGACTCGGATCATGTATCACTTAGATGACTAGAGGGATGTCTAATCTGAGTGGGATTTCGTTAAATAATTTGATTAGATGAACTTAATTATCATGAACTTAGTCTAAAAACTTTACAATATGTCTTGTAGATCAAATGGCCCACGTTACCCTCAACTTTAACGCGTTCCTAGAGAAAACCAAGCTGAAAGATGATGGCAGCAATTATAATGGACTGGTCCGAACACGAGGATCATCCTCATAGGTGGAAAGAAAGATTATGTCTTAGAAGCACCGCTAGGTGAAGCTCCCATCCTGCAGAACCAAGACGTTATGAACGCTTGGCGGTCGTGCTGATGATTACTCCCTCGTTCAGTGCGGCATGCTTTACAGCTTAGAACCGGGGCTCCAAAAGCGTTTTGAGCAACACGGAGCATATGAGATGTTTGAAGAGCTGAAAATGGTTTTCCAAGCTCATGCCCGGGTCGAGAGATATGAAGTATCCGACAAGTTCTTTAGCTGTAAGATGGAGGAAAATAGTTCTTTCAGTGAGCACATACTCAAAATGTCTGGGTTGCACAACCGCTTGACTTAGCTGGGAGTTAATCTCCCAGATGACGCGGTTATTGACAGAATCCTCCAGTCGCTTCCACTGAGCTACAAGAGCTTTGTGATGAACTTCAATATGCAGGGGATGGAAAAGACCATTCCTGAGGTATATTCAATGCTGAAATCAGCGGAGGTAGAAATCAAGAAGGAACATCAAGTGTTGATGGTGAATAAAACCATGAAGTTCAAGAAAGGCAAGGGTAAGAAGAAATTCAAGAAGGATGGCAAGGGACTTGCCGCGCCCGGTAAGCCAGTTGCCGAGAAGAAGTCAAAGAATGGACCCAAGCCTGAGACTGAGTGCTTTTATTGCAAGGGAAGCGGACACTGGAAGCGGAACTGCCCCAAATACTTAGCGGACAAGAAGGCCGGCAACACTAAAGGTATATGTGATATACATGTAATTGATGTGTACCTTACCGATTTCGTAGTAGCTCTGGGTATTTGATACTGCAGTGCGATTGCTCATATTTGTAACTCAAAGCGGAGCTGCGGAATAAGCGGAGGCTGGCGAAGGGCGACGAGGTGACGATGCGTGTAGGGAATGGTTCCAAGGTCGATGTGATCGCCCGTCGACACGCTACCTCTACATTTACCTACGGGATTAGTTTTAAACCTCAATAATTGTTATTTAGTGCCAGCTTTGAGCATGAAAATTGTATCTGGATCTCGTTTAATACGAGATGGCTACTCATTTAAATACGAGAATAATGGTTGTTCTATTTATATGAGAGATATGTTTTATGGTCATGCCCCGATGGTCAATGGTTTATTCTTAATGAATCTCGAACATGATGTTACACATATTCATAGTGCGAATACCAAAAGATGTAAAGTTGATAACGATAGTCCCACATACTTGTGGCACTGCTGCCTTGGTCACATTGGTGTCAAGCGCATGAAGAAGCTCCATGCTGATGGACTTTTAGAGTCTCTCGATTATGAATCGTTTGACACATGCTAACCATGCCTCATGGGCAAAATGACCAAGACTCCGATCTCGGAACAATGGAACGAGCAACCAACTTATTGAAAATCATACATCTTGATGTGTGCGGTCCAATGAGCGTTGAGGCTCGCGGAGGATATCGTTATGTTCTCACTCTCACTGACGACTTGAGTAGATATGGGTATGTCTACTTGATGAAACACAAGTCTGAGACCTTTGAAAAGTTCAAGGAATTTCAGAATGAGGTAGATAATCAACGGGACTGAAAGATAAAGTTCTTACGATCAGATCGTGGAGGAGAATACTTAAGTCACGAATTCGGAACGCACTTAAGGAAATGTGGAATCGTTTCACAACTCACGCTGCCTGGAACACCTCAGCGTAACGGTGTGTCCGAACATCATAATCGCACTTTATTGGATATGGTGCGATCTATGATGTCTCTTACCGATTTACCGCTATCATTTTGGGGATACGCTCTAGAGACAGCTACATTCACTTTAAATAGGGCACCGTCTAAATCCGTTGAGACGACACCGTATGAATTATGGTTTGGGAAGAAACCTAAGCTGTCGTTTCTAAAAGTTTGGGGATGCGATGCATATGTCAAGAAACTTCAACCTAAAAAGCTCGAACCCAAGTCGGAAAAATGCGTCTTCATAGGATACCCTAAGGAAACCATTGGGTATACCTTCTACCTCAGATCCGAAGGCAAGATCTTTGTTGCCAAGAACGGGTCCTTTACGGAGAAAGAGTTTCTCTCGAGAGAAGTAAGTGGGAGGAAGTGGAACTTGATGAAGTACTGCCTCTTGAACCGGTGAGTAGCGCAGCTCAGAAGATGTTCTGTGGTGCCAGCACCAAATGAAGAGGAAATTAATGATGATGATCAAGGTACTTCGGATCAAGTTACTACTGAACTTCGTAGGTCCACGAGGACACGTTCCACACCAGAGTGGTATGGCAACCCTGTCCTGGAAATCATGTTGTTAGACAACGGTGAACCTTCGAACTATGAAGAAGCGATGGCGGGCCTAGATTCCAAAAAATGGCTGGAAGCCATGCAATCCGAGATAGGATCTGTTGGGGATATTACTACTGGGCGTAAACCGGCCAGGAGAGGCCGGGTTAACTTCATCAGTAGTCAAGTATGCTTGAAGCCCGTGAGGATATTCAATAAGGGCCCAAGGCCCAGAACCGGTTTAAGGGTTGTAGCCGTGAACCGGCATTAGTATGTAACTTGTGTTCTAAGTTAGAAATACTAGAGACCGAACTGGACACGTCTATGAGCCGGTCTCGGGACTCTGCAAAACGACGGGCGTCACCCATGTATATAAGGGGACGACCCGGCGGCGATTCAGGAGAAGAGACAACAACTCGGGACTTAGGCGAAGCTTGTTTGCTCCCTAGTCATCGAAACCCCCATCAATTCCATCACAACTAGACGTAGGCTTTTACCTTCATCGAAGGGGCCGAACTAGTATAAACTCTCTTGCGTCCTTGTGTCCGCTTTAACCCCTTCAAGCTAACCCATAGTGATGGCTCCACGACTAAGTCCTTTCATGAGGACATCTGCCGTGACAAAACCACGACAGTTGGCGCCCACCGTGGGGATATCTCATGATGGTTTCAAGTTCTTGGAGGGCAACTTCGAAGGACTCAAGGGTTATGCTGTGGGCCGGATGACCAAGAGTCGTCGCGGCAAGCTCTACATCGACGATTCAGGCTGGGGCCCCGAGGCCGGCTCTATTGAGTACGGGTACCGGGTCCCCTTTGGTGGCATACACGTCTTCATTGGCAAGATCGGTGAACCGGGCCCTGAGCCGGACATCTGCACCAAGATCTGCCCAGGATAAACCGGCCATGAAGCGTGCCTTCGTGGGAGTCATCCACGGAGGAGAATATGATGGTGGATCAGAATCTGGTAGCGATACTGTCGTGGAATTGTCACGGCAGATGTCCTCATGAAAGGACTTAGTCGCGGGGCCATCGTACGGGTTAACTTAGAGGGGTTAAAGCGGACGCAAAGACACGGGAGTTTATACTAGTTCGGCCCCTTCGATGAAGGTAAAAGCCTACGTCTAGTTTGTGATGGGATTGATGTGATTTCGGCGACTAGGGAGCAATAGCTTCGCCTAAGCCTCGAATTGTTGTTGTATGTCCTCAAACCGCCGCCGGGTCATCCCCTTATATACACGGGTTGACGTCTGGCCGGTCTACAGAGTCCCGAGGCCGGCTCATACAAGTGTCCGGCTCGGTCTCTTCTTTCTCTTATCTTACAACACAAGTTACATGGTTATGGCGGTTTTACCATTATGGGCCCTAATTAGCCCTGGGCTCCGGCCTCTAAGCTCTACAAGAATCGCCACCTTACGAGTCTTCGTGGGCCCCAATTATGGCGAGGGTAAACTGCCCCTTACAGCGGTTTATATTCAGTAGTTACATCCCCAACATTAGGCCCCAGATTGACTTGAACCTGTTCATGTTAATCTTCAACATCTTAGGAAACTCTGAATATCTTCCTTCATATTTCGTAAACCGCATCTGCTTAAACCGCCGTGGACGTCATCCTCCGACCACGACAACAGAGCATCTTGATGTCATCTTTATTAAAGAAGCCCAAACAGTAAGATCCCTTCATTTAATACTATCCCGGAAATCGAGGCGACATCACGCGCTCCGCCGCTTTCAACTCCTCCATTCTCGCGCCTGTTAATTACTCTGTCTCATTATAAATAGACCGAAGGCCCTTTCTCTTCTTCCTCCTTCCGCGCTTCTTCTTCCTCGCGACGCTCCAGCTCTGAAGCTCCGCCGTCGCCTCCGCCCTCCGAACGCCGCGTCAGTGCAAGGCCGCTGCATCAACTTTGGTTGTACCAGAGACTCTCGGCGCTCCTCCGCTGTTCTGCATGCATCGGGTAAGGCTCCTCCTCATGCCCTAGATCTGCATCTTGAGGCTCCTGTTCATATCGCTGCTCATAGGTGTTCATCCCTAGTCTCTTCATACCTGCTCGCCATGGCTTTTTAATCCAACCGTAGCATATATCCTGTAGTAACTGCTCCGCCTTTCAGCTTTAGCACTTTGCACATCTTTCTTTTTGTTCAGACCCTCTTGTTAGAACGCATACGAACTTCCCCGCCTTTTATAAGGCTTGCATGGGTCATGAAATTTTTCCTCTTGAATCTTGGTAGATCCAAATTAACTCCATTCATATGTGAAACCTGTTTCTGTCCACACTTAGCAGATTTTTCAGTTCTGTCTCTTCCTCCTAAGGGCGGTTTAATTCTTTGATAGCTAATCCGCCATACTCCATTAGTCCTCAGTTAAACCGGAAATTGGAACTGACTGCCAAATTGCCGGTTTAGCATTGTATAATATGTCTGAACCGTTAATCGGTGAACCGTTTTTTGCTTTTCCTTTCGCAGTTTCTTCCGGAATGGCCAAACAATTCTCAGCTTGCAATTGGGTCCGGTCCAAGATCACTGAGACGCAACTCAATGGATATGTCACCACCGGCGCTTTAGCCTCCAAAAATGTCCTCCATTGGCGTGTTCCGGATGCCGAATGCCCTCCTGAACCTCAAGAAGGAGAAGTAATTGTATTTATGCAGCACTTAGACCGGCGATTCAGCCCGCCCGGATCAAAAAATTTCCGGGATGTCCTCGCAAGTTTCCAACTCCATCCACAAGATATTGGTCCGAACTCTGTGTCCAATATATGCAATTTCCAAGTTTTCTGTGAAGTCTATCTTCAAGAAGAACCATCTGTGGAGCTGTTCCGGGATTTCTTTCATTTGAACCGCCGTACGGAGTTTTCTGATGGTCCTAACACGGAACTGGGTGGCGTTTCAATCCAGAAAAGGAAGGAAGTAGACTTTCCTCACGCAAAACACCATAGCCATCCGAAAGATTGGAACCAAACCTGGTTCTATTGCCGGAATACCGCTCCTAACGGCGAGAACCCCTTGCCGGGCTACCGCCCTCACCGGCTTAGCAACCATCACCCATTGCCTTTACGCTTGACCGCCGCAGAACGAAAGAATTTTGCGCCTCAAATTATCAAACTCCGGCTCTAATGGCCAATGGCTTAACTGGTATTGACCTTGTTCGATGTTGGGTTTCTTGGGGCATCTTGCCATTAAGCCGCCGCCCGGATTGATGCACGCGAATACACTTTGGTAGCGTCAAAGACCCTCAAAGACATCACGAGCTACCAATAGCGAGCTTGAAGTCACCGAGATAGTGAAGAAGATGCTCGATGAGCCGATCTCCGTCTGCAGCCAAACCGGGTTGGCCCCATTACGTGTTTCCAACAAACCGCTCATGTAAGGCTCCGCTCATCGCTCTTGATATTAATGCATTATTGATATATATTAATCCTTGTTACTTCTCGGGCTAACAGCTCATACGAAACAAACCAAACCGGCCCGGGGTCCTCGTGTAAAGTCCAAGACCGCCAAGAAAGCTGGTAAGAGGAAAACCGCCGAGTCTTCTGATCCGCCGGAAGAAGAAGATTCAGAAGCTGAGGTAAAGCTTGATTTACTTTGTCCCTTTTATCCTTCATCCTATTGATAGTTTCAATTCCCGTGATGATGTCAAGCCCGATCATGCCGATCCTGTTGAGGTAATCCTTCTTTCTTCCGAATCTGATCTTGTGCTGGTTAAAAGAATTCGCCGCATAGTCCGGAAAGTGAAAAAATCTGACTCCCGTGCTCATTTGAATCCGAACCTTCTTTGAAGACACAGCAGGCTGAAGAGCGCCGTACGACCCGGGACAGCGGTCAACAAATCACATCGTCCGGTTTACCTGACACCCCAACCCGGAAGCGTCGTCCAGAGGTGATTTGTTCTCCTGAAAAGCGTTATCCTTTGAAAGGTTTCTTCCGATGTCCTCTCAATCCGTCTGATCCGAATTATCAGGCCTCTTCCAACTCATCTGGCGGTTCATCAACCACTCAACTGCCTCCTCTTTAAGTTGTTGCGGGGTAAGCATAATGCTCTTTCTTTGTTTTCTTCGCATTTGTTGGTTCATCACGCTCTAACTCTGAATATTGCAGCACCAAGGCTCGCTTAAGTAAGAAGGCGAAAACCCTTGACCCTACTGTGGATGCTGATCCGGAGAAGACTCCAGAGCACCATGGCGAAAAGCCTGAAGTTGCAAAAAACAGTTCTGCCGGGTTGAACCAAGATGACAATGCTAATCCGCCAGAAGTTGAACCGGATGCCCAAGTGGAAACCTCACATCCTGCTCCACCGAGTCCTGCAGCGGAACAGTAGCTTGATTCTTTGAAAACGCCGAGCCCGGGTATGAAAACACCAAGCCCAAGGAAGAATGCCAATCCGCCAGCCCAGCCAAAGATGATGATGTCGTAGTGATGGGCACCGCCTATACCGCTTCAGCAATCCGGTCGCTTTATCAAAACACAGCGCCAAGGAAGAGTCTACTGCCATGAGTAAAGAGAAGGGAAAACTGATCATCGACTTATGATAACTTCTCCGCCCAAGAACTTCACTCCGGCTTCTGAACCGACTCTACACAAGTCGTGACTTGAAGCCGGTCCGGTGAATCGTATGAAGGAACGCTATGAGGTAAGGAGTTATGCCTCTCTTGTACTTTTGTTGTGTAGTAGCCCCAAGGGCCGGTTCAAGCTGAGCATAGTTAAACCGGGACTTAATATAAAACTCATACGTCTCAAACTTCAGTGTTGTAGTCCCCAAGGGCCGGTTCAACTTAGCATAGTTAAACCGGGACTTAACATGTATCACCATAGCAAGATGAGATCAATTAGCCATTAGCCCCCAAGTGCCAACATGAATACCTGTATTGAGCTTGGGACTTCATAATGAAACAACTAACGTGATCCACTTTTTATCAGAGTGAGATATACCAGCAAACCGTACAGCTCAAGGACCTTCGTGCGGATTTGAAGACTCATCAAGCAGAAGCCACCAAGGCCAAGGATGAATTGAAAACTGCCTTGACCACTATGGAGCAGCTCAAGGAGTGGTATAAATCCGAGCAGGCCAACTGGGACACCGAGAAGGCTGGTTTGCTAAAACGAGCGAAAGATGCTGAAGCGGCTCTTAAACCGGTGACAGAAGAGCTCACCGGACTAAAGCGCCAAATTAATGCCATGACCTCTGCGATCTTTGGTAAGAGATTTTTCACTGATTACTATTCCATTTTGATATTTCCGCTAGTTTAACCTGAGCTATCTTAAACCGGTATAGGGAAGCGTATTGCTCATCTGGGCTCTGATATGCGGAAGAAGCTCAAGGCTGTATACACGCTGATTGAGTAGCTGTATACCGGCACCCAGCAAGTCATATGCGCTACGTCGTATGATAACACAGCTCCGTCCTTGATCAAAGATACGCTGGACCGGCTATCCATGATTCCGGCACAACTTGAAGAGTTGAAACGATCCATGCCCGGCTGGCACTTTATTGGCTCTAACTTTCGCGCCAAGGCGTGGATAAGCGGACCTTGATCCGGTGACATAGCCAAGGGCTTCCCAGCTCAAGAAAAGCGGCGAAGCCTTTGATAATGACGCCCTCAAACGAATAACAAAGGAGGTGCGTCCTCTGGCGAGTCAACTGGCGGCGAGAAGCCAACTGGCGGTTTACCGCTCTTTCTATGATGCAAACAATGCGGTGGAATTTGTCATTCGAAGTGCGTAACCTTGTTCCTCCAATCCGTAAGCACACTTATGCCCTCGACGTTGATCCGCTGAGCTTATAAGTGAAGAGGCTGTCTTTCGGGCTTTAAACCGGATTGACTGGTCTACCAATGACTTCCGGCCATTGGTTGATGAAGAGGAAGAAGCTGAACCGACGCTAGACGACCCATCTTCTTCACGTCAACCCGGCGAGGAAGCTTAATCCGTGAATCCGGTTGATGCATCATAAGCTGTTAGTCATAACGCCATTTGAAATGTTGGGCCTCGGAAGGCCTTGTAATAGAATAGCCAACACTTTTGTTTTTGAATATGCCTTTATGCCTTCAGTCTGCAACCTTCGCGCAGAGGTGCTGATACCTTTGATTGAATAATCGAAACCTTCAATCTATATTGCCTGCAATCACAAATTGAACTGCCACGGCGGCTTGTGTCGCCAGCCGGCTTGTGACGCTCATATGTATATGTAAGGAAATATTGAGGTATATGATCAAAATTTTGTGATACAAAAATACCGCCATTGTCGGGCATGAAGTTGGCTTAGCCAACCTGGAAGCGGAGGTTGTATAAACCATTACAGTCAAAGGAGAAAATAGCTCCTGTGTTTATAATTCCGGTTTACCATGTAAACCATGCCGGGTCATGTTAAGCCCCCTGTTACTCCATAATGGGATGTTAACAGGAAAAATCAAACCGGAAAAGTTATTTCCGGATTAATATAAACCGAAAGCCGTCAATTGGCTGGTTGAACCGGTTTGAAAAAATGTTATCGGTTTAAAAACGCAACAAAGAATCAAATAACAATTTGCAGAAAGAGGCTTTACTGAGCCGATCAGATGGTATTACCAACACGACCAAGCTCCCCATAAGGTGTAGCTACGGTTCAAGTCAGCCAGGTCCCCAACTGAAACCGTGGCATTATGCCGATCAAGTGGCGTGGCAATGGTTCGGGTTCGACCAAACCCCCAAGTGAGTCTATGGCCTTAGGCCGATCAAGAGGCGCGACTGGTTCAGACTTGAACATGTCCCCAAGTGATCTGGTGGCTTTCGCCCATCAAGAGGTGTGGCATTGGTTCGGATACGACCAAGCCCCCAAGTGACATCTAAAAGCTTCTGAAGAGCAAGCTCAAGGGATAAACCGGAGGCCGTTTTAAGACAACAACTCCATGTACCCAAGCCGGATTTTTACAGAACGGATACCCCGCTTTAGCCGAGGCTCCGGTTTATTGCTTTTATTCATAGTATATACATTGTCATAATATGTACATAAGGAGAGCCGATGGCTCGGTATAATAAGGCGAAGATGAGCTATGTTCCACGGCTGTTGGTCTCCTCTTCTGACGTGCGTGAGTCTTTATGCTCTCGAACATCAATCAGATAGTATGACCCGTTGTGCAGATTCTTGCTGACCACAAAAGGCCCTTCCCAAGGTGGGGATAGCTTGTGCATATCTGTCTGGTCTTGAATGAGCCGAAGCACCAAGTCTCCTTCTTGAAAGGTTCTGGTTCTGACCCGTCGACTGTGATACCGATGAAGATCCTGCTGGTAAATCGCCGAGCGAGCAGCCGCCATATCTCGTTCTTCATCCAGTCGATCCAAAGCGTCATGCCGTGCTGCCTCGTTATCTGCCTCAACATAGGCTGCCACACGAGGCGAGTCATGACGGATATCGCTAGGGAGAACCGCCTCCGCTCCATAGACAATAAAGAACGGTGTATATCCAGTGGATCTGTTAGGGGTAGTATTTATACTCCATAACACAGACGGTAGCTCTTCTACCCAACAACCCGGCGTCCTCTGCAGAGGGACCATAAGCCGGGGCTTGATGCCTCTCAAGATCTCTTGATTGGCTCTTTCCGCTTGACCATTGGACTGTGGGTGAGCTACTGAAGAAACGTCAAGCCGGATGTGCTCACGCTCGCAGAACTCCTTCATGGCACCTTTGGACAAATTGGTACCATTATCTGTAATGATACTGTGTGGAAAACCAAACCGGAAAATCACCTTTTTGATGAACTGAACCGCCGTGGCCGCATCACACTTGCTAACAGGTTCCGCCCCTACCCACTTTGTAAATTTGTCAACTGCCACCAGCAGGTGGGTCTTCTTATCCTTGGACCTTTTGAAAGGTCCAACCATATCCAGCCCCCAAGTCGCAAACGGCCAAGTAATTGGAATCATCCTCAATTCTTGGGCGGTATATGAGCACGTCTAGAAAACTTCGCAACCATCACATCGCTGACCAAATCTTCCGCATCGGCATGGGCGGTCAACCAATAAAAACCATGGCGGAACGCCTTTGCCACCAAGGATTTTGAACGGCGTGGTGACCACAGTCCCCTTCGTGGATCTCACGCAATATTTCACAGCCTTCCTCGGGGACACACAGCGTTGAAACGCATACGACACCTTTGCAATGATGCAACTTCGCCATTAATAATGGTCATAGACTTAGACCGCCGAACTATCTGTCGGGCCAATATCTCATCTTCTGGTAACTCGCCCCGGCTCATGTACGCCAAATAAGGGAGCGTCCAATCCGGAATGACATGCAGGGCTGCCACCAACAGAGCCTCCGGATCAGGAATAGCCAAATCTGCTTCATCGGGGAGCTTGACTGACGGGTTGTGCAGTACGTCAAGGAAGACATTGGGCGGGACCGGCTTGCGTTGAGAGCCCAACCGGCTTAAAGCATCCGGCCGGTTCGTTCTTCCGTCGATCCACATGGTCCACCTGATAGCCTTTGAAATGACCTGCAACAACATCCACCTCCCGACGATATGCGGCCATGAGTGGGTCTTTGGAATCCCAAGTGCCAGACACCTGTTGGGCCACCAAGTCCGAATCACCGAAGCACTTAACCCGGCTTAGATTCATCTCCTTCGCCATCCGAAGACCATGGAGCAAGGCCTCATACTCAGCTGCATTGTTAGTACAAGGGAGCGATGGCGGAGGACGTAACAAAACTTGTAACCTCGTGGGGAAGTTAACACGACTCAAGCCACCGAGCCTTCCAGTTGCATGGACCCGTCAAAGTGGATGGTCCAATAAGAATGATCCGGCTTTTCGTAAGGCGCTTGTAAATACGTCCAATCATTAATGAAATCCACAAGTGCACAGGATTTTACTGCCGTCCGAGGCATATACTTTAAACCGTATGCCCAAGCTCTATCGCCCACTTAGCAATCCGCCGCCGCCTCCGGTTCTGTATGATATCACCTAAGGGAGCTGAACTGACCACCGTGATGGGATGCCCTTGAAAATACTGCTTCAGCTTCCGGCTTGCCATAAAAATTCCATACACCAGCTTCTGCCAACGCGGATATCTCTGCTTGGACTCAATAAGCACCTCGCTGATATAATAAACCGGACGTTGAACCGGATACTCCTTCCCTGCCTCCTTCCGCTCTACCACAATGGCTACGCTTAATCGCCTGGCATTAGCAGCAACATATAGCGAAGCGGCTCTTTGTCAATGGGAGCGCGAGTACAAAAGCGGTTGGCCAATTGCCGCTTCAAGTCCTCCAACGCTTCATCGGCGGCCGGGCTCCGGACATAAACTGATCTGTCTTCTTCAAAGATTCGGTACAAAGGAATGGCCTTCTCTCCGAGGCGGCCGATAAACCGCTCGGTAGCGGCAATCTGCCCGCCAATTTGGACATCATTGATACACTTCGGCTTAGCCAGGGAGGTGTTAGCTGTAATCTTCTCCGGATTAGCTTCAATCCCCCTGTTGGACACAAGGAAACAAAATAACTTGCCTGCCGGAACACCGAAAACACATTTGGCCGGGTTAAGCATCATTTTGTACACCCGCAAGTTGTCAAAGGTTTCTTTCAAATCCTCAATCAGTGTTTCCTTCTTCCTTGACTTAACCACAATATCATCCACATAAGCATGTACGTTACGGCCGATCTGCTCATGCAAGCAATTCTGTACGCAACGCTGATAAGTTGCTTGGGCGCTCTTGAGCCCAAAAGGCATAGACACATAGCAGAAGGCTCCAAAGGGAGTGATAAACGCTGTCTTCTCCTGGTCCTTAACCGCCATTTTGATCTGATGATATCCAGAATATGCATCCAAAAAGCTCAAACGCTCACAACCCGCCGTAGCATCAATAATCTGGTCAATGCGGGGGAGGGCAAAAGGATCTGCTGGACAAGCCTTGTTAAGATCTGTGTAATTCACACGCATGCGCCAAGTGCCGTTTTTCTTAAGGACCAGCACCGGATTAGCAAGCCACTCTGGATGGAAAACTTCAACGATAAAACCTGCTGCTAAGAGCACAGCAACCTCCTCTCCAATGGCCTTACGCCTTTCCTCGTTAAACCGTGAAGGAACCGCTTTACCGGTTTGTACTTGGGGTCAACATTAAGAGTGTGCTCAGCGAGTTCCTCGGTACACCCGGCATGTCAGAAGGCTTCCATGCAAAAATGTCCCGATTCTCACGGATGAACTCGATGAGCGCGCTTTCCTACTTAGGATCCAAGTTAGCACTGATAATGAACTGCTTGGACGAATCACCGGGCACAAAATCAACAAGTTTAGTCTCACCACGATTTAAACTTCAGATCCGGATCGTGCTCTGTAGTTGGTTTCTTCAACGGGGTCATATCCGCGGGATCAACATTGTCTTTATAGTACTTTAGCTCTTCGGTGGCACAAACCGACTCTGCGTAAGCCGCATCACCTTCCTCACACTCTAAAGCGATCTTGCGGCTCCCATGAACCGTTATCGTCCCTTTGTGACCCGGCATTTTTAGCTGCAAATAGACATAAAAAGGTCGCGCCATAAACTTGGCATAAGCCGGCCGCCCAAACAGGGCGTGGTAAGGGCTTTGAATTTTCACCACTTCAAATGGCAATGTTTCCGATCTGGAGTCATGTTCATCCCCAAAGGCCACCTCCAGAGCTATTTTACCAACCGGATATGCTGACTTGCCAGGCACCACACCATGAAACACTGTATTGGACGGCTTGAGATGTTTATCCGTTAACCCCATACGACGGAAGGTCTCATAATACAGGATGTTGATGCTGCTCCCTCCGTCCATAAGCACCTTGGTGAACTTGTATCCTCCCACGAGGCGCCACCACTAGGGTTAGCTGACCCGGATTGTCAACCACAGGAGGATGATCCTCTCTACTCCACACAATAGGCTGCTCGACCAGCGTAGGGTAATGCGGCACGGCCGGTTCAACAATGTTGACTGCCCGCCGAAGTTTCCGGTCTCGCTTGTCCAAGCTAGTGGTGAAGACGTGATACTGTCCACCATTCAAGTGCTTCGGATTGCTTTGATAACCCGACTGCTGCTGCTGATTGTAACCACCTTGGTTGTTCTGACAGCCGATTGTTTGATTATTACGCTACGCCTACCGGATTACCATTGAACTCTGGACGAATTTCCTCCACCGTAACCGGCCGGACCACGAACCGCCGCCGGGGGCCTTGATCATACCGAAAGCGTTGGAACTTTTGAACTCCTGCATAATGTAACAATCCTTCCAGAGGTGGTTTCTTTGGCGCCTCCTTCGTCCCATGCTTCGGACAGGGTTGATTCAACAGATAATTCAACCGCTCCGGATTGTGATTAGGCGCACCACCTCGGTTCGGATGTTTACCCTTGCGCCGTTGGCCCTTGTCCTGCGCGTTGGTGTTGTCTACAAAGCCCATGTTACCATTCGCCTTACGCTTGTTTCCTCCATTACCCGCCGAGTGATCTGCTTTGGCCTCTGGAGTTGCTGTTCGCTTTCCCTTCCTGTTTCATCCTCCTCGGACTCGGGATCCTTGGTACTATCGTAATCAGCATACTTCACTAAAACGCCCATGAGAGTGCCCATGTCATTGCAAAACGCTTCATGCGACCCAGCTTCAATTTTAAAGGCTCGAACCAGCGGTTGCCCTCTAGGGTTAAGATTGCGTAATCGGTGTTGATCCGGTGCGAAGAATGTAGAACTTCAAACAGGCGCACCCAATGGGTTGTGGATTCTCCTCAGCTGGACACAAGCCGCCAAGTCCACCATAGACATGGGCTGCTTCTGGTGTCTTTGAAATTCTGAATGAACCGGGTCCGCGAATCGGGTCCATGAACTGATGGAATTGGGTGGCAAGTTTTTCAACCAAATGCACGGTCGTGCCTTCAAGCATCATGGTAAAATACTTTGCACATGCAGCTTCATCCACATCCAGCATCTCCATGGCCATCTCATAGCTTTCTATCCATGCTTCTGGAGCCAGATCGGCGGTATAATTGGGCACCTTGCGTGACCCCTTGAAATCTTTGGGAAAGCGTATATTGCGTAAAGCGGGGACGAGGCAAGGCACCCCCAAAGAGCTAGATGTAACTCCAGGCTCGAAGATAGTCGGTCGAACCAGCGCAAGCTGATAATCTTGATGCTGTGCTGCTAACTCGGCCCTCACGTGCCTGGCCGGTCCACCACCTCTTGAGCGTTTTCGAAACCACCCGCCGGGTTGTTGCCGCGGGGTGCACCGCGCTGCGCATTACTTGACACGGCCGGTTCATCTGCATGCCTGCTATAGCTCCGGCTCGGGCGGGGGGTGGAGTGGATCCGATCGCGGCTGTTTGAATACGCTTCCTGTTGGACCAGAGCCGTCCTAAGGAGCTCTTTGACCCGGCGTGTTTCCACCGCCTGTGGTGAATCGCCTTCGATTGGAATCGCCTCCAACCGCGCCACAGCCGCAACAAGGTTATCCATCGGGTTCGAGTAGTGACCTGGGGGTGTTTGCACAGCTTGAGGCGCGCCGGCATGATGGCGAGGTAGATCTATCACACAAGGCTGAACCGGCGCGCCTGTCCCAGGTGCTTCCGCCCGGTTCACCACCGGGCGGCGGATTACCGGGTCCCCGCCCGGGTGTTGAAGAGGTCTCTTCCCTCGAAAACCGAGGGCAAACGGGATCTGTAATTTCTTTTCATGACTTCATGCGATGCATTCTGATCCAGCATGAGCCTATAAGCCTGTGCATCCAAAGCGGCCAGCTCTGCCACCATCCTAGCGTCTGTAGCTGCCAGATCCGCTTTAGCCTGAGTGATTTGCTCCTTCACCTTTGCAATCTCTACGTTATGCAGATCTTGATCCGCCGGGTTAGCCTCTGCCATGAGCACAGTCAACGCATCAAATAGTTCTGATAGAGCTTGAGCCGGCGGGCGCACAGGGCCTCCTGCCCCGGCGGCCACCGCCGCTGTCGAACCGGCGACCGTTGTCGCGACGGTTGAGGAGTGAAGCATCGCTTGTGTACCGGCCATGAATATTCCAACCCGGTTGGGCAGATCAAAGGGGTCCGGAATACTGTTACTGTCGGAACAGCCCCCAATCCGGCCATCTTGCAGCTGGTACAGAGATTCAGTTTCTCCGGTCGATGACTCGTCATCCGAGTAGACAACGGTTTCGCCACCTGATGCTGATCCGTCCTCGTAGTTTCTTCCGTGGATGACTCCAACAAAAGCACGTTTGATCCGGTTTAGCGGTGGCAGGTTTCGCGGCTGAGCCGTCTCGACGAGGTCGGTGCAGATGTTGGCTCAGCCCTGGCTCACCGATCTTGCCGATGAACACGTGTATGCTACCAAAGGGGACCCGGTACCCGTACTCAATCGAGCCGCCTCGGGCCCCAGCCTGCATCGTCGATGTAGAGCTTGCCGCGATGACTCTTGGTCATCCGCCCACAAGATAGCCTTCAAGTCCTTGAACTTTCCCTCTAAGATCATCAAACCATCGTGCGATAGCCCCACGGTGGGCGCCAACTGTCGTGGAATTGTCACGGCAGATGTCCTCATGAAAGCACTTAGTCGCGGGGCCATCGTACGGGTTAACTTAGAGGGGTTAAAGCGGACGCAAAGACAGGGAGTTTATACTAGTTCGGCCCCTTCGATGAAGGTAAAAGCCTACGTCTAGTTTGTGATGGGATTGATGTGATTTCGGCGACTAGGGAGCAATAGCTTCGCCTAAGCCTCGAATTGTTGTTGTCTGTCCTCAAACCGCCGCCGGGTCGTCCCCTTATATACACGGGTTGACGTCCAGCCGGTCTACAGAGTTCCGAGGCCGGCTCATACAAGTGTCCGGCTCGGTCTCTTCTTTCTCTTATCTTACAACACAAGTTACATGGTTATGGCGGTTTTACCATTATGGGCCCTAATTCGCCCCTGGGCTCCGGGCCTCTAAGCTCTACAGTAATCGCCACCTTCTGAGTCTTCGTGGGCCCCAATTATGGCCGAGGGTAAACCGGCCCCTTACAGGCGGTTTATATTCAGTAGTTACATCCCCAACAGAGACAGTCGTTTATTCTGGCGACGAGTCCTCGACCGGAGAAACCGAGTCATTATATCAGTTACTAGATGGCCGGATTGGGGGCTGTTCCACTGGTGACAGTATTCCGGACCCCTTTGATCTGCCCAACCGGGTTGGGATATTCATGGCCGGTACACAGGCGGCGGTCCACTCTCCGACTGCAGCAGCAATGTTCTCTGGATCAGCAGTGGCGGCGACGGCCGGGGCAGGAGGGTCTGTGCACCCGCCGGCTCAAGTTTTATCAGATCTGTTTGATGCGTTGGTTGTGCTTATGGAAGAGGCTAACCCGGCGTATCAGGACGCCCACAACGCGGAGATTGCAAAAGTGAGGGAACAGATCACTCAGGCCAAGGCCGACCTAGCAGCTGAGAACAACAGGATGGCCGCAGAGCGGGCCGCTTTGGATGCGCAGGCCTATAAGCTTATGCTGGACCAGAACGCGTCGCATGAAGTCCTAAAAAGGAAGCATCGATCTCGCCTGCCGACGGTCTTCGATGGCAGAAACATCTTTAACACCCCAGGAGCAGGGACTAGTAACCTGCCGTGGTTAAACCGGGCGGAGGCACCTGGGACGGGTGCGCCGGTTCAACCTCGCCTGATGGAGCCGCCTCGACAGAATAACATCATGCCTCAGCCTGTCCAGACACCTCCAGGTCATTATTCCAATCCGATGGACAATCTTATTGCCGCCGCTTCACGGCTGGAGGCCATCCCGATTGAAGGTGATTCTCCACAAGCGGTGGAGACGCGCCGGGTAAAGGAACTTCTTCGAACAGCTTTGGTTCAGCAGGAAGCATATTCATATAGCCGTGACCGAATTCACTCCACCGCCCGTCCAAGCCGGAGTTACAACAGGCGGATGGATGAACCGGCCGTTTCCAGCAATGCATGGAACCGTGAAGCGCCCTGTGGCCACAACCCGGCAGGTGATGCTCAGGAAGTGGCGGACCGGGCCCGAGCGCGCAGGGACGCAGAGTTAGCAGCGCAGCAGGAGGCTCGTCAGCTTATGCCGGTTCGTCCAACCACCTCAATCCAGCCAGGAATTACTTCTAGTTCTTTGGGAGTGCCTTGTCTTGTCCCCGCTTTACGCAATGTGCGCCTGCCCAAGGATTTCAAGGGCTCGCGCAAGGTACCAAGTTACACGGCCGATTTGTCTCCGGAAGCATGGGTAGAAAGCTATGAGATGGCCATGGAGATGCTTGACGTAGATGAAGCGGCGTGTGCAAAGTATTTTACCATGATGCTTGAAGGGACAACCCGTATTTGGTTAAATAGCTTACCCGCCAATTCTATCAGTTCATGGGCCCAGTTGCGAGCCCGGTTTATCCAGAATTTCAAGGATACATGTAAACAACCCATGTCGATAGTGGACTTAGCGGCCTGTGTCCAGGAGGAAGGAGAGTCAACAACCCGCTGGGTATGCCGAGTCTCAGAAATCTTGCACTCCTCAGACCGTATCAACGCCGACTCCGCGGTTATAACTTTGGAAAGCAACTGCCGGTTTAAACCTCTGAAGTTGAAATTGGGACAGATGAAGCGCCATTGCAATGATATGGGGACCCTCATGACTGCGTTAGTGAAGTATGCTGATTCTGATGGTACCAAGGATCCCGAGTCTGATGATGACAAGACAGGGAAGGGAAAGAAGAACGACAACTCCAAGGGGCAGCAACACAACACGGCAGGTCATGGTAACGGAGGCAAGCGTAAAGCGGATGGCAGCATGGACTTGTGGCTAATACTAGCGCACAGGACAGGGGTCACCGACGGAAGGGTAAACCGCCGAATTGTGGTGGAGCTCCAAACCCCAATCCGGACCGCCTGACTTATCTATTAAACCAGCCATGTCCAAAGCACGGGACGAAGGAGGCGCCAGCCACCCACCTCTGGAAAGATTGCTATATTATGCAGGAGTTCAAAAATTCTAGTGCTTTCTGGTATGATCACAGATCAGGTGGTGGCTCAGGATCCAGATTCCATGGGCCGGGTCACGGTGGAGGAAATGTCGGTTCAGGCTTCAATGGAGATCATGGTGGACATAACAGTCAAAACAATCAGAATAGCCAGGGTGGTTACAACCAGCAGCAGCAGCAGTCGGGTTATCAGAGCAATCCAAAGCAGTTGAATAGCGGGCAATATCATGTGTTCACCACTAGCTTAGACAAGCGAGACCAGAAGCTTCACAAGCGGGCAGTGAATTCTGTTGAACCGGTCGTGCCACGTTATTTACGCTGGTCCGAACAGCCAATCATATGGAGCAGAGAGGATCACCCGCCCCGGGTTGACAATCCGGGTCAGCTAGCGTTGGTAGTGGCACCTCAGGTGGGAGGTTATATGTTCACCAAAGTGCTCATGGATGGAGGAGGCAGCATTAATATTTTGTACTATGAGACCTTCCGTCGTATGGGGCTAACAGATAAGAATCTTAAACCGTCCAATACGGTGTTCCATGGTGTGGTACCTGGCAAGTCAGCATATCCTGTTGGCAAGATAGCTCTGGAGGTGGACTTTGGAGATGATCATGATTCCAGGTCAGAAACATTGGTTTTTGAGGTGGTCAAGATCCGGAGCCCGTACCACGCTTTGTTTGGGCGGCCAGCTTATGCCAAGTTTATGGCACGGCCCTGTTATATTTATCTGCAGCTCAAGATGCCGGGTCACAAGGGGACCATAACCGTTCATGGAAGTCGCAAGATTGCCTTGGAGTGTGAAGAAGGTGATGCGGGATATGCAGAGTCGGTTTGTGCCACGGAAGAGTTGGAAGTCCTACAAGGATAATGTTGATCCGGCGGACATGACTCCGTTAAAGAAGCCAACCATAGAGCATGATCTGGCCCTAAAGTTCAGATCGGCAGCTGAGACCAAGCTTGTTGACTTCGTACCTGGCGATTCGTCCAAGCAGTTTAGTATCAGTACCAACTTGGATCCGAAATAGGAAAGCGCGCTCATCGAGTTCATCTGTGAGAACCGGGAATTTTTTGCATGGAAGCCTTCTGACATGCCAGGTGTACTGAGAGAACTCGCTGAGCACACTCTTAATGTTGATCCTAAGTACAAACCGGTTAAGCAGTTTCTCCGCCGGTTCAACGAAGAAAGGCGCAAGGCTATTGGAGAGGAAGTGGCCAGGCTCTTAGCGGCTGGTTTTATTGTTGAGGTGTTCCATCCTGAATGGCTGGCTAATCCGGTGCTGGTCCTTAAGAAGAACGGCACCTGGCGCATGTGTGTGGATTACACATATCTTATCAAGGCTTGTCCAGCAGAACCTTTTGCCCTCCCCCACATTGATCAGATTATTGATGCTACGGCGGGTTTTGAGCGGTTGAGTTTTTTGGACGCATATTCTGGTTATCATCAGATTACGATGGCAGTTAAGGACCAGGAGAAGACGGCGTTCATAACTCCTTTTGGAGCCTTTTGCTATGTATCTATGCCCTTTGGGCTCAAGAGTGCCCAGGCAACTTATCAACGGTGTGTACAGAACTGCCTTCATAAGCAAATCGGCCGTAATGTGCATGCTTATGTGGATGATATTGTGGTTAAGTCAAGGGAGAAGGAGACTCTGGTTGATGATTTGAAGGAAACCTTTGATAACCTACGGACGTATAAGATGGTGCTCAATCCGGCCAAGTGTGTTTTCGGTGTACCGGCAGGCAAGTTATTGGGTTTTCTGGTGTCCAGCAGGGGAGTCGAGGCAAATCCGGAGAAGATCACAGCTATCACCTCTCTGGCTAAACTAAAATGCGTCAATGATGTCCAGCGCTTGGCAGGCCGGATTGCCGCGTTGAGCCGGTTTATCAGCCGCCTCGGTGAGAAGGCAATACCTTTGTATCAGAATCTTTGAAAAAGCGGATCCCTTTGTCTGGAGTCCGGCCGCTGATAAAGCATTGGAGGATTTAAAGCGGCAGCTAGCCAATCCGCCTGTTCTTGCTGCTCCGATTTACAAGGAACCGTTTCTACTATATGTGGCAGCTAATGCTCGTGCAGTCAGCGTAGCTATTGTGGTAGAGCGCAAGGAGGCGGGTAAGGAGTATCCGGTTCAGCGCCCGGTTTACTATATCAGCGAGGTGCTTATTGAGTCCAAGCAAAGATACCCGCATTGGCAGAAGCTGGTGTATGGAGTTTTCATGGCAAGTCGGAAGCTTAAGCAATACTTCCAGGGACATCCCATCACAGTGGTCAGTTCTGCTCCTTCGGGAGATATAATTCAAAACAGGGAGGCAACTGGCCGAATTGCCAAGTGGGCTATAGAGCTTGAGCCGCACGGTTTGAAATACGTGCCTCAAACGGCGATCAAGTCTCAAGCGCTTGTGGATTTCATCAATGATTGGATGGAGCTACAAGCACCTGAAGAAAAACCGGATCATACCTATTGGACTATTCATTTTGATGGGTCCAGGCAATTGGAGGGCTCGGGGGCTGGAGTCGTATTAACTTCCCCACGAGGTGATAAGTTCTATTACGTTCTCCGCTTAATGTTCCCTTGTACTAACAATGCAGCTGAGTACGAAGCTTTACTCCATGGTCTCCGGATGGCTAAGGAGATGAATCTCAGCCGAGTTAAGTGCTTCGGTGACTCGGACCTGGTGGCCAAACAAGTGTCTGGTACTTGGCATTCTAAGGACCCGCTCATGGCAGGATATCGTCATGAGGTGGATATTATTACATGCCACTTCAAGGGATATCAGGTGGACCACGTGGACAGATGGAAGAACGAAGCGGCGGACGCTTTAAGCCGGCTGGGCTCTCAGCATAAACCGGTCCCGCCTAATGTCTTCTTGGATGTCCTGCATAACCCGTCGGTCAAGCTCCCTGGCGAAGAGGATTTGGCTATTCCTGATCCGGAGGCTCAGTTGGTGGGGGCTCTGCATCTCATTCCGGATTGGACGGTTCCTTATCTTGCGTACATGAACCGGGGTGAGTTACCAGAGGATGAGAAGTTGGCCAGACAGATAATCCGGCGATCCAAGTCCATGACTATTGTCAATGGCGAGTTGCATCATTGCAGTGTATCAGGTGCGTTTCAACGTTGTGTGTCGCCAGAGGAAGGTTGTGAGATCTTGCTCGAAATCCATGAAGGAGACTGTGGTCACCACGCCGGTTCAAAATCTCTGGTGGCTAAGGCGTTTAAATCACGGTTTCTATTGGTTGATCGCTCATGCTGATCACGGAGGACCTGGTTAGGCAATGTGACGGCTGTCGAAATTCTCAAGACGCAGCTCATGTGCGGCTCAAGAATTGAGGATGATTCCAATTACTTGGCCATTTGAGACTTGGGGGCTGGATATGGTCGGGCCTTTCAAACGGTCCAAGGACAAGAAGACCCACCTTTTGGTGGCGGTTGACAAATTTACAAAGTGGGTAGAAGCAGAGCTCGTCAGCAAGTGTGATGCAGCCACGACGGTTCAATTCATTAAGAAGGTGATTTTCCGGTTCGGCTTTCCACACAGTATCATTACTGATAATGGTACCAATCTGTCTAAGGGTGCTATGAAGGAATTTTGTGAATGTGAGCACATCTGGCTTGACGTTTCATCAGTGGCTCACCCATAGTCCAATGGCCAAGCAGAGAGAGCTAACCAGGAGATCTTACGAGGCATCAAGCCCCGGCTTATGGTTCCTTTGCAGCGGACGCCGGGTTGTTGGGTTGAGGAGTTACCATTTGTGTTATGGAGCATCAACACTACACCCAACAGATCGACAGGATACACGCCGTTCTTCATGGTCTACGAAGCGGAGGCGGTTCTCCCCAGTGATATCTGTCATGACTCACCTCGTGTAGCAGCTTATGTTGAAGCGGACAACGCGGTAGCTCGGCAAGACGCTTTGGACCTGTTGGATGAGGAGCGAGACATTGCAGCTGCCCGTTCGGCGATTTACCAGCAGGATCTTCGTCGCTATCACAGTCGCCGAGTTAGAACCAGAACCTTTCAAGAAGGAGATTTGGTGCTCCGGCTCATTCAAGACCAGACTGATATGCACAAGCTATCCCCACCTTGGGAAGGACCTTTCATGGTCAGCAAGAATCTGCACAACGGATCGTACTATCTGATTGATATTCGAGAGCATAAAGACTCACCTACATCAGAGGAGGAGACCAACAGGCCGTGGAACATAGCTCATCTTCGGCCCTACTATACTTAAGCCATAGGGTTTATTTATGTACATATTATGACAATGTATATATTATGATCAATACAATAAACCGGAGCCTTAGCTAAGGCGGGGTCTCTGTTATTTTTACATCATGAGTGGTTACACGGAGTTTTTATCTTAAAGCGGTCTCCGGTTTAACCCTTGAATTAGCTTTTTAACAAAGCTTTATATTATGTCACTTGGGGGCTTGGTCGTGTCCGAACCAATGTAACACCTTTTTACAGGCGAAAGCCATGAGACCACTTGGGGACTTGGTCACGTCTGAACCAGTCACGCCTCTTGGTCGGCCTAAGGCCACATGATCACTAGGGGGCTTGGTCGAACCCGAACCATTGCTACACCTCTTGATCGGCGTAATGCCACTGCATCATTTGGGGACCTGGCTGACATGAACCATAGCTACGACTATTGGGGGCTTGGTCATGTCCGACCATAGTAATACCACTTGATCGGCTCAAACAGTTTTTTTTTTCGCAAAGGTTTTTGTCTTTGCCTTTGTTTGCAATTTGTTTGTTTTTTTACATATTTCTCTTGTTGTGTTCTTAAACCGACAATTGTTAAACCAATTCGATTATCAGTTGACGGGACACGGTTTTTCATCCGGAGACACTTTTGCCCGATTTGATTTTTGATAAACATCCTATTATGGAGTAACACCGGTGTTCATCTTAACCCGGAACGGTTTACGGTAAACCGACCTTATATATGCAGGAGCTGTTTTCTCATTCAGCAGAGGGGGTTTCTTACAACTCCGCTTCAAGATTGGCACAGCCAACTTCATGCCCTATGATGGCAGGTATCATATATTCCCATATTTTATCATATGTTTAATCTAAAGTATTATCTTTAGTTTCATATACATGGATATGATGACCCGTCTGGTGGTACAACCGCAATGGCGGTTTAAGCTTTTTTGGCTGCAGACAACAGTTTAAAGTTGATGATTCAACAAAAGCATAAGTTGCAATAAATATGCACGAAGGCATATCAACACAAAGTGTGGCAGCTAGTCTATTACAAGGCAACACAGTGCCCGGATAAGATAAATGTTTTTTGGCATAACATCATGAAGCAATAATGTAAACCGGCCTCCGGTTTATGCTTGATCGCCAGCTTGACCTGATGGTTGCGGGTCATCCTGCGCCGCTTCAACTTCTGATTCCCTACCCAGCGGCTGGAAATCAACATTTGTCCATTCGATTCCCATTAATGCTTGGAATACGGCTTCATCATTGATCAGCAACGACTGTTCAATATCAGGAGCGTAAGTATGCTTACGGATTGGCGGTATAAGGTTCTTCGTTTCAGGAATCGGTGCAGATACTCGTTTATTTTCTCCATCATATTGGGCCTGATAGTGAGACAGATTTGCCTCTTCAACCAGCTGACAAGCCAAAGGGCGCACTTCCCGATTTATGGCTCGAAGATCTTCTTCGCTGAATTCCATCCCGTCTTCCTTCAAGGTTGGGAAGCCTTGGGCCGCTTCAACAGGATCGAAGTCCGGCACCCACGCTTTGGCCCGGATTAAGGCGTTTATGGCACCGGTTCTAGCAGCAGATTTCTTTAATTCTTCAAACCGGGCAGGAAGCATTGACAGCCTTTTAAGGGTGTCTTGGATCAAGGTCGGTGTTGGGTTGTTGTGAGAAGCGTGCTGATGATCCGTTGCGCACCGGTATAGAGTTCCTCTATCAATGTATAAGAGGCTTTCAACTTTTTCCGCACGTCTGATCACAAGTGGCCAATACGTGTCCCTGTATCATTCAAAGGGTTATTAAACCGGCAATTTTATGAGAAGGCCTTATTACGGCAGAAGTCAAAAAGGGCTTACCAAAGACATCAGCGGTCATGGCATGTACTAGCCGCTTTACACTAGTCAGTTCATCCACCACCGGTTTAAGGGCAGCTTCAGCATGTTCTGCCCGTTGAGTTAAAGCGGCCTTTTCAGTGGCCCAATCTGCCCGCTCCTTGGTGAAGACCTCTTTATGTTTTT
The DNA here is from genome assembly GCA_021605145.1 of Aegilops bicornis. Classification (NCBI taxonomy): domain Eukaryota; kingdom Viridiplantae; phylum Streptophyta; class Magnoliopsida; order Poales; family Poaceae; genus Aegilops; species Aegilops bicornis. The sequence continues at coordinate 642,890,183 of CM038669.1, forward strand.
CCATGACGCTTAAAGCGCTGGTTAATTCGTGCTTTGCTTTGGAGGTTTCAGCTTGCTGGGATTTCAGGTTTTCTTGAAGATCAGTGATTTGACTATCTTTCTTGTTCACATCAGCCTACATACAGATAATCATTTGATAAGGATTAAGATGCAGAGTTGAAGTACCAACCCCACAACACATTATGGCCTTGGTACTTGGGGGCTAATGCATATTTGTTTTTCATCCTACAATTTATATGTAAAGTCCCAAGCTCAATACAAGTATTCAACTTGGCACTTGGGGGCTAATGCCTATTTGTTCTGTCATTAAGTAATGCTGGAATTCTTATGTTATTCAAGTCCCGGTTTAACTACATTAAGTTGAACCGGCCCTTGGGGGCTATCAGAGTTGACATTTTGCAATATACAAGCAGAGAGTTATGGAGTTTACCTCATATTTGTCCTTCATCATGTTTACCAAACCGGCTTCATAATCACGACTGGTATATAACCGGTTCAAGTACCCGAAATGAAGATCTTGTGGACTCAAAGCGGCGTAAGTTGCCAAATCGGCACTCCACTTGCCTTTACCAAACGTAGTAAATTCATCCTTGGCAGTATGCTTCGACAAGGCGACAGGATTACCTGGCTCGGAATGGCCAAAGCCAGTAATCACAACATCATCATCCTTGGCTTCGCCGGTTCGCACTGGGGTCGCCGGTTTATCCGTCTGCTTTGGTGGACTCGCTGTCTTGTCAGTTTGAGCAGGACTTGTGGGTTGACTTGGAGGACCGGTGGTATCAACATACGCCTCTTCAACAGTAACATCATGACCTTGCAATGGTGGATCAGTAAGTATATCATCCTGGATGTGTTCCTCGTGGTTTGGTTTTGGGTCGGTTCAGAGCCTCGTCTTACGCCGCTTTATCCAGCGAGCTTTCTTGCTTGGCCTGGGCTTGGCTCTGAAAGGAAAAAGACGGATCAGTCCAATGAACATTGAAAGTGGTATACCAAACAGCATTATCAGGAATATGGCTCATCCAAACACTGTCTTGAGCGGTGGGAGTTGGGTGCCTGTCGACTCGCCAGAGGAAGAATGAGAAGTCACCTAATAATCAGAGTCAGATGGATTAAGAGGTTGACGAAAGCAGCCCGCTTTAGGATAAGCATTGATGAAACAGTTAGAGACCTCTGAATGGCGTTTCTGGACCGGACTGTTCGGTAAACCGGTGGAGGTGACTACCTGGCCGTTGTGCCGGGTTGCGCGACGAGCTTCATGCTGTTGTGTCTTCATAAGAAAGTTTCGATCCACGTAAGCAAGAGGATGAGAAAATTTAACTTCCCGGTTTGCCCGACGGATTTGTACTGAAGGTAAAGGGTTTGAATCGGAAGAAAGAGCGATTACCTCTACAACATCAGCATGACTAGCTTCAGCATCATCCTTGCAATAATCATTATAAATAAGGTGTGTAAAAAATAGACCAAGTGAGTCAAGTTCTACCACAAGGTCCGGATTACCCACATCATAAATTTGGTGGATCGGAGGAGGCAGTGGTTTTCTTTCTATAGGCTGGTTTCTTCACAACTTTGGTCTTTGGCCGGGTTATTGCCACCGGTTTCTCTTGTGGAGTCTTCCTGCTCCAAAATGGATCATCACCCTGTTGGAAAGATGTTAACATCAACAAAGAGTACTTGAACATAATCAGATTTTATAAAGAAATAAGATATGAATCTTACGGCTGGCGGTTTGTTAATGGCAGAAAAGGGAGCCAGGTCGGTTTGGGCGCAAGCAGCTTCCGGTTCGTTTAACATCCTCTTAATAGCCTCAGTGACTTCATCGTCTGTCAGTTGGATCTCAATATGCCGCAGAGGGTCTTTCACATCTTCTGTGTATTTGCACATCAAACCGGAGCGCAGGCTCAGGGGCAGTATACTCCAAGATATCCAGCATCGAGCAACATCAACTCCTGTCAACCCGTTGGCCATGAAGGCCCGGAGCTTGGATAGTTGGGGGGCATATTTGCTTCTTTCCCTAGCAGTCAGTCTGTGAGGGAGAGGGTGTGTGTTGCTTATCCGTTCCGGACGGTAACCCGGTAAAGAATTTTCTCCCTCAGGAGAGGTATCTTTGCAGTAAAACCATGTTGAGTTCCACTCTTTGGGATGGCTATGCAGTTTGGCGTGCGGGTAAGTGACCTCTTTCCGCTTTTGAATCGCCACACCACCCATCTCGGTGTTGGGACTGTCAGAAAATTCAGTGCGGCGGTTTAGATGGAAGCAATCTCTAAACAGTTCAACTGTTGGCTCCTCCTGAAAGAACACCTCAGAGAGCACTTGAAAATGACAGATATTGGTTATGGAGTTGGGGCCAATATCTTGTGGGCCTTGATTGGAAGTTGGCCAAGACATCTCGATAAAACTTTGAACCGGGCGGACTGAAACCCCGGGCTAAGTGGTCAGCAAACACAACAACTTCTCCATCCTTGGGTTCTAGAGAACTCTCCGGACCAGGGACCCTCCAGTGAATGACGTCTTTCTTGCCTAAAGCGCCAGTACGAACTAAGTTATCCAGCTGAGTTTCAGTCACTCGAGAAGGGACCCAGTTACACTCATACACTTGCTTGGCCATGATGCAATCTGCAAGGCAGTAATACCGGTTCAAGAATATGTTGGAAGGATATATGTATTGATACATTCATTGTTAAACCGGAAGAAGTTGCTTATAAACCGGAGTTATGCAAGGTGGCAGTACAGAACCGGAAAACCTTGGCGGTTCAACAAGGGGACTAATGGTATATGCCGAGTTGTCAATTTCTCTACAAAGTTAAACCGCTTTGATGAAACATGGATGAATCAAGCGTGGATGTGCGAAAACAGGTTTCACAAAAACTTGTTACAGATTTGGATCTGGAGCATATTCAGAAAAGAAATAAATATTCAAGGTCTAAAATGGAGCAGTACTGAATCAACGAGCAAGGACGCAGGAAGATCTAAGACCTTGAGATGCACAGGTGACAGCGGATGTTAAAAAACTACCGCTACGCAGAACAAGGATTCACAGACTTAACTGAGAGTTATCGTATGAGAAAGAAACAAGCAATGAACACCGAAGAACATGGAAACCCTAAGAACAGATCTATGGTGAAAGGATAGAATATTTACCGAAGCGGAGGAAGAAGCGGAAGGTCGCCGCGATGCTCTGGTACGTTCCGGGTGATGCAGCGGCCAAGGTTGGCGCAGAGGTTGACGGCGGCGGCGGAGCTCCAAAGCTGGGCGGCGCGAGGAAGACGAAGCAGAGGGGCATGAAGGGGAAAAAAGAAATGACCCTTCGGTCTATTTATAAAGGCAAAGGACATGTGTGAGGCGCGAGAATCAAGGAGCCGCGAGTTTGGAAACGGAGTTGTCGCCTCGATCAAGGAGCCGCGAGTTTGGAAACAGACTCATTAATGAAAAGATGTTATATACAGTTCTTTATGACAGATGATGTCAAGCCGGTTCACCACAATCTGAGAAGATGACATCACGGCGGTTCAACCAAGAAGATGATTGAAGACGAAGTTTTTACTAAGGATTGACATGAACTGTTCAAATCAATCTGGGGCCTAATGTTGGGGATATTACGACTGGGCGTAAACCGGCCAGGAGAGGCCGGGTTAACTTCATCAGTAGTCAAGTATGCTTGAAGCCCGTGAGGATATTAAATAAGGGCCACAGGCCCAGAACCGGTTTAAGGGTTGTAGCCGTGAACCGGCATTAGTATGTAACTTGTGTTGTAAGTTAGAAATACTAGAGACCGAACCGGACACGTCTATGAGCCGGTCTTGGGACTCTGCAAACCGACAGGCGTCACCCATGTATATAAGGGGACAACCCGGCGGCGATTCAGGAGAAGAGACAACAACTCGAGACTTAGGCGAAGCTTGTTTGCTCCCTAGTCATCGAAACCCCCATCAATTCCATCACAACTAGATGTAGGCTTTTACCTTCATCGAAGGGGCTGAACTAGTATAAACTCTCTTGCGTCCTTGTGTCCGCTTTAACCCCTTCAAGCTAACCCGTAGTGATGGCTCCACGACTAAGTCCTTTCATGAGGACATCTGCCGTGACAAAACCACGACAGGATCCATGTATGAAAATGAAGTATGGACTTTGGCAGACTTGCCCGATGATCGGCGAGCGAAAGAAAACAAATGGATCTTTAAGAAGAAGACGGACGTGGATGGTAATGTTACCATCTATAAAGCTCGACTTATCGCTAAGGGTTATCGACAAGTTCAAGGGGTTGACTACGATGAGACATTCTCTCCCGTAGCGAAGCTAAAGTCCGTCTGAATCATGTTAGCAATTGCTGCATACTATGATTATGTGATATGGCAAATGGACGTCAAAACGGCATTCCCTAACGGCCATCTTAAGGAAGAACTGTATATGATGCAGCCGGAAGGTTTTGTCGACCCTGGGAATGCTAACAAGGTATGCAAGCTCCAGCGATCCATTTATGGGCTGGTGCAAGCATCTCGGAGTTGGAACATTCGATTTGATGAGATGATCAAAGCGTTTGGGTTTATGCAGACTTATGGAGAAGCCTGCGTTTACAAGAAAGTGAGTGGGAGCTCTGTAGCATTCCTCATATTATATGTAGATGACATACTTTTGATGGGAAATGATATAGAACTTTTGGACAACATTAAGGCCTACTTGAATAAGTGTTTTTCAATGAAGGACCTTGGAGAAGCTGCTTACATATTAGGCATCAAGATCTATAGGGATAGATCAAGACGCCTCATAGGTCTTTCACAAAGCACATACCTTGATAAGATATTGAAGAAGTTCAATATGGATCATTCCAAGAAAGGGTTCTTGCCTCAGACATGCAAGGTGTGAGATTGAGCTCGGCTCAATGCCCGACCATGGCAGAAGATAAAGAAGAGATGAGTGTCATCCCCTATGCCTCAGCCATACGATCTATTATGTATGACATGTTGTGTACCAGACCTGATGTAAACCTTGCCGTAAGTTTGGTAGGAAGGTACCAAAGTAATCCCGGCAAGGAACACTGGACAGCGGTCAAGAATATCTGAAGTACACGAAAAGGACTAAAAACATGTTTCTCGTCTATGGAGGTGACGAAGAGCTCATCGTAAAGGGTTACGTCGATGCTAGCTTCAACACAGATCTGGATGACTCTAAGTCACAAACCGGATACATGTATATTTTAAATGGTGGGGCAGTAAGCTGGTGCAGTTACAAGCAAAGCGTCGTGGCGGGATCTACAAGTGAAGCAGAATACATGGCAGCCTCGGAGGCAGTGCATGAAGCCATCTGGGTGAAGGAGTTCATCACCGACCTAGGAGTCATACCCAATGCGTCGGGGCCGAACCCACTCTTCTGTGACAACACTGGAGCTATTGCACTTGCCAAGGAGCCCAGGTTTCACAAGAAGACCAGGCACATCAAGCGTCGCTTCAACTCCATTCGTGAAAATGTTCAAGATGCAGACATAGATATTTGTAAAGTACATACGGACCTGAATGTAGCAGATCCGTTGACTAAACCTCTCCCTAGGGCAAAACATGATCAACACCAGAACTCTATGGGTGTTCGATTCATCACAATGTAACTAGATGATTGACTCTAGTGCAAGTGGGAGACTGTTGGAAATATTCCCTAGAGGCAATAATAAAATGGTTATTATTATATTTCTTTGTTCATGATAATAGTCTATTATTCATGCTATAATTGTGTTATCCGGAAATCGTAATACACGTGTGAATACATAGACCACAACGTGTCCCTAGTGAGCTTCTAGTTGACTAGCTCGTTGATCAACAGATAGTCATGGTTTCGACTATGGACATTGGATGTCATTGATAACGGGATCACATCATTGGGAGAATGATGTGATGGACAAGACCAATCCTAAGCATAGCTCAAAGATCGTGTAGTTCGTTTAGCTAGAGCTTTTCCAAATGTCAAGTATCATTTCCTAAGACCATGAGATTGTGCAACTCCCGGATACCGTAGGAGTGCTTTGGGTGTGCCAAACGTCGCAACGTAACTGGGTGACTATAAAGGTGCACTACGGGTATCTCCGAAAGTATCTGTTGGGTTGGCACGAATCGAGACTGGGATTTGTCATTCCGTATGACGGAGAGGTATCTCTGGGCCCATTCGGTAATGCATCATCATAATGAGCTCAATGTGACCAAGTGTCTGGTCACGGGATCATGCATTCTTGATGCAGTAACGTGACTTGTCGGTAACGAGATTAAACGAGGTATTGGGATACCGACGATCGAATCTCGGGCAAGTAACGTACCGATTGACAAAGGGAATTGTATACGGGGTTACTTGAATCCTCGACATCGTGGTTCATCCGATGAGATCATCGAGGAGCATGTGGGAGCCAACATGGGTATCCAGATCCCGCTGTTGGTTATTGACCGGAGAAGCGTCTCGGTCATGTCTGCATGTCTCCCGAACCCGTAGGGTCTACACACTTAAGGTTCGATGACGCTAGGGTTGTAGAGATATGAGTATGCAGTAACACGAAAGTTGTTCGGAGTCCCGGATGAGATCCAAAACGTGACGAGGAGTTCTGGAATGGTCCGGAGGTAAAGAATTATATATAGGAAGTCAGATTTCGGCCATCGGGAAAGTTTCGGGGGTCACCGGTATTGTACCGGGACCACCGGAAAGGTCCCGGGGGTCCACTGGGTGGGGCCACCTATCCCGTAGAGCCCCATGGGCTGAAGTGGGAGGGGAACAAGCTCCTGGTGGGCTGGTGCGCCCCCCCTTGGGCCCCCCTGCGCCTAGTGTTGGGAAACCCTAGGGGTGGGGGCGCCTCCACCTGGCTTGGGGGGAAGCCACCCCCCTGGCCGCCGCCCCCCTTGGAGATCCCATCTCTAGGGCCGGTGCCCCCCCTAGGGGGCCTATATAAAGAGGGGGCAGGGAGGGAAGCCGCACCCATGCTCTAGGAGCCTCCCTCTCCCCTTGCTACACCTCTCCCTCTTGCAGGCGGCTTGGCGAAGCCTGCCGAGATCATTCTTGCATCCACCACCACGCCGTCGTCTTCTTGGATCTTCATCAACCTCTCCTTTCCCCTTGCTGGATCAAGAAGGAGGAGACGTTTTCCTCAACCGTACGTGTGTTGAACGCGGAGGTGCTGTCCGTTCAGCACTAGGATCATCGGTGATTTGGATCGAAACGAGTACGACTACCTCAACCCCGTTCTCTTGAACGCTTCCGCTCGATCTACAAGGGTATGTAGATGCACTCCTCTCTCTCATTGCTAGATGAACTCAAAGATTGATCTTGGTGACACCGTAGAAAAAATTTATTTTCTGCAACGTTACCCAACATCATGTTCCTCACTTTGTAGGCAATTCACACTGGCGAATTCCTAACTCCTCAGTTAGAACAAATTCCTCAGAGACCAGAAGATCTTCGTCTCTGTCACTGAAGAAATTGACTGAACTGATATGAGATTTCCAATCGCTTCACTCGAAGGATTGGGTAGGTGTAGGATTTTGAGATGAGCATCACTTGGAAATCAGTTTCCTTAGTATTACCTCGACCCCCTTTAACAGTACGGTGTTTCCTATGACTCAAGAAAGAGAAAATGACACTACGAAAACAAAAGTCTTCACGCTTCAGATTCCTCACATGAATATCCAAGTCTTCAAGGTCACACCAAGTTCTTCACTTTCAAAGTCTTCAGGAGAACCAAAGTCTTCAATCGAAGACATTCATTTTTAGGGGTCAACTTTCACTGTAAATATCAAACTCCTCATTGACTTATAGAGCCTGTGTACACTCACAAACACATTAGTCCCTTAACCTATAAGTCTTCAATACACCAAAATCACTAAGGGGCACTAGATGCACTTACAATCTCCCCCTTTTTGGTGATTGATGACAATATAGGTTAAGTTTTAAACGGGGATAAACATATGAATTGAAAGTGCTCAAAATTGAGGAATTTGATTGCAAGATATAGAAGAACTCCCCCTGAAGATGTGCATAGTGAGGAATTTGCATTTGAAGCAATGCACATTTGAAGAGTAGGATCATGGAGATCTCCCCGTATATCTTGTAATTTCATACCCGCATTTAACATATCGAATGAAGAAATTGAAATGCATGATGAAATATGGTGACTGATGTAATTCAGCATGCGTGCATAGCATATATGAGGAAATAGCATGCAGAAAAAAACAGAGCAAAAATATCAGGTCACCATCGGACTTTAGTTTACAACTCATTCAACAAACACTTCAGAAGAGTGAGAGTTGCAACTTACCAAAAAAACGCCCATAAAGATAGACCCTCTTGAAGACTAACTCAAATTTCTCCCCCTTTGTCATCAAATGACCAAAACGGACGAAAAATGAGGACTAACGCCCCTGAAGAATATCATCACGAGGTTGAGGGACGAGCGCCAGCATTGTTGGGGTCGGTTGTTGGATTAGGGCCTACCGCAGTGTCGTCCACGTCTTCATTTTCATCAGTCTCACAGGATGAGGAATATGAGCTGGGCACCAAAGGAGGAACTTTGACCTTCTTGAATTGCTTCGGAGGAGACTTAGACCAGCCGAAGTCCTGCTCGAAGCCCATCTTCTTGAGATCTTCATAACCGTAGAGATGAGTCAGGACAGCTCAGGTGCGATCAAAAGCTTCATTGAGGTAGTAGTGGTTCTTCTTCACTGAATTATATGTGGCAGTCATGTTGTGAAGAATTGAACCAAACTAACATTTGACCCATTTATGATTGCGATCCACCTTCTGATGAAGACTTAGGAGAAGCTCACGATTAGTCATCACCCTTGGAGCTGTGGCCTGAGGACTTTGCTTTGAGGCATTGGTGGCGGAGTCATGAGTAGCAGAGTCATCATTGGTGTAATATGAGGCTGCTTTGCGGAACTGTCCATCCAATGGACGATTGCCCTCATCAATAATTGCAGTGGCCTTGCCCTTTTCATCAGCTGAGGAAAATGTCCGCTTGAGGACTTCAATAGGGGGCAAGAAACTGCCATGATTGAGTGTGTCAGCTTTGTAGTTGAGTGAAGACCTTGATCTCAGGAATCTCATAATCCAAGGAGCATAAGGCTTCAACTCAAAAGGAGACATTGCAACATTTGCCAAAGTCCTCATGAAGAAGTCATGGCAGTTCACTGGAATACCATGCATGATATTGAAAAGCAGATTCTTCATGATGCCAACAACTTCTTCATCATTCGAGTCGTGGCCTTCGATAGGACTCAGAGTCTTGGTCAGAATGCGGTATACTGTCCTTGGCACATATTGCAATTCCTTCACAAGGAACTTTGTCCTTGAGGCTTGACCAGGCTTCAATGGCTTCATCAGAACTTGCATAAAATGATCAGGCAGTTCAGTTTCAGAATAGATGAGATGCGCACCTTCTGGGGGAGGACTGACAGGCATGGCACGAAGCAATTCAGTTGTCGGTGCCTTATAGTGAGTATTTTCTGTCATCCAGTCCAACACCCATGAGTTCACATCTTCAGCATTGCCAGTGATGTGCAGCGTTGCATAGAACCGAAGAATGAGTTCTTCGTTCCAATAACAGATGTCCGTGCAGAAGTTAAGCAGTCAGCATCATGAATAGCAGCGAGGACTGGTGCGAAGAAAGGCAGTGATTCCATATCCAAATGAGGAATATGCTCATAGTCGAAGACTTTATGTTTGTTGAAGAGCACTGAGAAATAGAAGTTGGCTTGGCTGGGAGTCCAGAAACGCTTCCTTCTCAGATGAGCAGAGTCATATGGATTATAGTTAGTGAAGAACACATGCTCATTGAAGAAAGCATTAGCTTTGAATTTTGGAGTCTTGGAGAAGGGATTCTTCGGCTTTGGCTGAGGAGTATCAGTTAGTTGAAGAATGACCTCAGGAATCTCAATCTCCGGAGTCGCAGGCTGAGGAATATCAGCTTCTGCTTCAGTAGCAGCCTGGGCCTCCATTCTTCATCAGCTTGGTCATCAGCACTAGTGGCTGGAATCTCTTCATGAATGGAAGGGGTAGTATGAATTTCTTCAGAGCCCATCTGAACTTCAGTTGGTGCTGGGGACTGAGGAATTTGTTGGAATGGTGTGAACAGAGGAGAGTTGGGGTGCTGACTGTCCCAAAAATCATCATTCATCATAGGTGTGGTGCTCCCAATGTCTACATCCTCATCCTCTTCCATTTCTTCAACGCCAGCCTCTTCAGCTGTGAACCGAGGCGTTGGCGATGATACTTGGGGAGTAGAAGTGATAGCATCCACTTCAATTTCTTCATCCATCTTCTCTGTGAAAGCAGCAGAGGGATCTTCTTCAGCAGATTCATCAGGAATCTTATAATCTTCACCACAAGGAACAAGTTCCTTTGATGCCATGCTTGAGAGAGGAATAGCATCGACAGGGTTCTCAATAGAGCTCGTTGAAATCTTCGCCTTCTTGGGAGCAGAAGATTCTGAGGAAATAGATGCTTTCCTTTTCTTCAGAGCGGCTCTCTCCGCAGCTTTTGTTTTCTTCACTTCCAGAGCAGAAGGAAGAATTGGGCTTGGTGTTGGTGCAGGTAGACCAGAGGGAATTGGATCAGTTTCTTCAGGCACAACTGATGCAGTTGGTCTGTCTTGTGCAGTTTCTTCAGCACGCTTCTTGATTCTTCAAAGAGTCTGACTTGTTCTTCAAAGAATCGAAAGGATCGAGATGGACCTAGAGGGGGGGGGGGTGAATAGGTACAATTATAAATTTTAATTATTACTTAGCAATTTGCAGAATATGAAGGTGAGCCTAACAATTGCAAGTGAGTACTAAGTACTAAACAAGTAACACAAGCACATAAGTAAGCAAGCACAATATGATGTAAGTAAGTGCAAAGAGACAAGTAACCACAAGTAGAGAGTTAGGGTTAGGAATAACCGCAACTCCAGGAGACGAGGATGTATGCCGATGTTCACTTCCTTGGAGGGAAGCAAGTCACCGTTAGAGAGGTGGATGTTACTACGAAGGCACACCAACGCCACGAAGGCTCACCCTATTCTCCCTTTGAGACAACACCACGAAGGCGTTTCTCAACCACTAGTGGTAGACCTTGGGGTGGTCTCCAAACCCTCACAAACTTTTCCGGGGGTAATCACAAAAGTTGATTCCTCTCTGAAAGACTCCTACCGCCTAGGAGTCTCCAACCTCCAAGAGTAATAAGAACGTTGGGGAAAAGCTCAAGACTTGCCCAAATCACAAATTCCTTTTGTGAAAAGAAGGGGAAGGAGTGGATCTATCACTTGATTGGAGAACTTCTCTCAAACGTTCCTAAATCCCTTGGGGATCTAGGATTTGGTGTAGAGGATTGAGAGAGAGAGAGTGAAGAGTGTTCTTGGCAAGTTCAAAGTGAAAGGTCAACCTTATCCCGTGGAAGGGAGAGGTATATATATAGTAGGTATGGAAAAGTGACCGTTTGGGACACTTAAGTGCACAGGATAGGTCGGACGTCCGGACAACACCGGACGTCCGGTGGCACAAATAAGTCCGGACGTCCGACAGACATCGGTCGTCCGGCCGCTGGGAATATATGAGTCGTGAATCAGTACACAGGATACGGACGTCCGAGACGTGCCGGTCGTCCGAGCCCGGACGACCGGAGAAGCCGGAAATCCGGAAATATGGTTCTATATGGTCCTGTGGTGAAAGTACCGGACGTCCGAGACCTACCGGACGTCCGAAGGTAGGACGTCCGGAGAGTTTCGGAAAATACGTAAATACCATTTTGTAAAGGGAACACCGGACGACCGGAGGGAGCCGGGCGTCCGGACAGCTGAGAGGTACCGGACGTCCGTAGAGTACCGGACGACCGGAGAGAAAAAGCAGGAGTTGTGGATTTTGAGCAAGTCTTTCACTAGATCCAACGATCCCCTCTTAATAGTGCGGGATCACTATACTCAAGAACAAACCGTAAACAAAGTCAATGTCTTGTATCTCCATTCTTGAGTTATCTGTATTTTGTCCCTAGTCATGATCCACACACACGGTCTTTGAGACATAATCCTAAGATATACTTGATAAACATGATTAGTCCCAAGCATACATGTTGTCATCAACATCAAAATATGATTAAGGGCATGATTGCACTTTCAATCTCCCCCTTTTTGGTAGTTGATGACAACATATATGCACACACATAAAAAAATATGTAATCGAAAGGATTTGTTGTGGAGCTCAATAATCAAGAATAAGTAAGGAATGAGCTCCCCCTCAATATGATACCATAGAGACTAAACATGAAGAGGGCTCCCCCTCAAAATGATACCAATATAACCAAATCTCATACACAAGATAATCAAGAAGTAAGCTTCATATAGATTCATCACTCATAGCATAGAACATAAGTTTCGACAATCTCATAACATAAGTTCGATACAAGCTAATCCACAATCATAGCAATGAGTTTGATTACAAGTTAAACAAGCTAATATCATAATGAGCTATGCATAGTGCCTACTCCCCCTTGGCATCAAATATCCAAAAAAGGGGGGGAAGCATAACAGCATCAGAGATCATCCTCATCATCATCATCATCATCATGAGCACCACTGCCACCAGCCTCGTCAAAGAAATCAGCCCACTCAGGACCCGCGGGGAAATCAAAATCAGAAGGAGGCTCGTCAGGAAGATGTTCATCGTCACTCACATCATAAACTCCAGAGTCTCTCAGACGAGCCTTCGGAGCATTCTTGGAAGTGACCATGCGAGTGACAACATTGTGCTGTTGGGAGCAATGAAAGGTGAACATATTCATCATTGCAGAGTGAGCCTGCCCAAGAAAGTGAGCAATGCGCCCAAAGGGTGCAGAACTGGAAGGAGAACGGGCAGCATGAGAAGGTACACTAGCTGCGGTGCAACGAGCAGGAGCATTAGGAGGAGGAACATAATCATTTGCCATGTGAGCTGGAATGACCCATCCCTCGTGCACGTGAGTGCGGGTAATGGGAAAAGAAGCGACACTCTCGATAAAAGCCTGAAGGAAGGGGGCATGAGGAAAGGCCCGCTTGTGCTGAAGGCTAGCGAGGCGGATCTCATGCCATAGGAAGTGTGGAACATTTATCTTCCCTTTGGGGGATGCAAAGAGGCGATGCATGAGATCAATGCAATAGCTACTGCAAGAGCCTTTGTCACCCATCTTGGGATAGATGGTGCGGATGAAACACTGATAGATGATGTAATAAGGGGAGCGCCAAATGGAGACTTGGTTCAGACCCTTTCGTTTCTCTATGTTATTCAAAGTGGGTATCGATTTGAGAAGATCCACACAAACCTCAATGCCCTTGGGCCTATGGTTGGGGTCATCCTTGTGGATTTTGAACCCGGTGTCAGGAAACCCAAGGGCATTAACAAATTGAGCATAAGATGTTGTGAGCACAGCGTCGGAGGTCATCCAAATGACAGTGTTATTAGGACGAAAGTAGCATGTGGCATAGAATTGATGAATGGCAGCTTGGTTAAACTCATGTTGAAATGCAAATGGAGCAGCAAGATTGGATGACTCAATGAGCTCAATAACCCCCGAATATTTTTCCGGATGAGTGTGAATATGCTCTAGGTCGATGCAAACATGGAGAGACAAGCCTTTAGGAATGACACTCGTGGTAAAGATGTCGTCTTGGACATTAGTGCAAAAACGACTGCCCTGAGAATCACTAACAACAGTAAACTGATCAACATCGCGACACAACTTATGATAAGATGCGATGGGAACCTCGTTGAACCGTTTAACGTGGCAGCCGAGTGGTAAAGGAGGCTCAAGGGAGATATGACGAGCATCAGCGTGGGGTTGCACTGGAGGAGGAGGAGGCTGGAAGGTGGGTCGATGAGTCCTTGGCTTGGGTGTGGTTCTGCGAACCGCAGCAAACAGGGCCGATTCCACATCCTCCAGTTCATCCTCGTAGTCAAATCCTTCCAAGGAGGAGTTGCTAGACGAGCTGTGAGGACGGGCGGCATGCTTCCGAGGACGAGCCCGCTCCTGTGAGTCATCGGAGCCACCACGACGATATGTGCGAGACGGCCCACCAGTGACTTGCTTGCGTGCGGAGTGCTTGGTCTTGGGCATCACGACCTAGGGGATGAAGGAAGACCCAAATCAACACCCCACCATAGATCGAGGAATCGATGCATGAGGCAGAAAAGATAGGGGCTAACTTGGAGTGAGGAACATGAAGGAGAATGGCGACCAGAGCGAATCAGGCCACGGGCCGAGTATTGGATGACGGCTACCGGAGCTTGAGCGGAGACAGAGGCGGCCCGAGCGACCGCGGCGAGGGGCGTGGCCACGTCGAGGACCCCCAGCCGTGAGCGGCCCCAGCAAGGGGCACGGGCAGCGTGTGGCCGCGGCGAGGGGCCGCGGAACAGGGGCGGCGACGGTGGAGAACAGAGGAGAGGGAGCAACTTGATAAGGATAACTGTCGAAAACCAACCCCGCGCTATATATAGGAGCTTGAGAACGGACCGGACGACCGAAGATCAACGGACGTCCGGTGTCGAAGCAACGTCAGGACGACCGGGCATCCATGGACGTCCGGGGCCTGGGCCAGGGAAAAAATATACCAGAGAGGTTTTTACGGACGACCATGTATCCTCGGACGTCCGACGCCTGGGCCAGCAAGGGATACCAGAGATGATTATACAGACGTCCGGATAGGCCGGACGACCGGGCTGAGTTCAACAGAGAAGATTTTACGGACGACCGGAGATCCACGGACGTCCGGTGCCAGAATTTTTGAGAGGAGTAGGTGCAATGGTTTGTGCTACTGATCATGATGAGGAGATGATGATGACCGTTCATAGTAAGAAATTCTTATTAAGCAACTAGTATCCTATGCCAACAATAATAAACATATACCACTCAAATATTGTTCAAATGACACGAGTGGTGGCTACTGCCACCATGTATGAGTATACGTGACATGGCACAGAAAGATTCGAACTTTGAGTGCATAATCACTACTCCATCATGGAAAGCACCATAGTTCGAGAACCATGATAACTTCGAGAGTGTTTATTCTTTTTATGCATTGTGCAGGGTGAGCATATTCATGAATTGAATGTCTCCCCCTAAATATATGCCTACATTAATATAAAACATTATGAAAATGCATGCATGGTAACTAGATTTCACACAATGTTGTCAATCTCCAAGATACCAAGTTCACACCTAAGTCGACAAAACCTTGCTTCATCCAATGGTTTGGTGAAAATATCTGCAAGTTGCAAATCTGTACCAACATGATCGATGTGGATATCACCCTTTTCCACATGATCTCTCAAGAAGTGATACCTAATATCAATGTGCTTGGTGTGGAGATGATCCTTGGGGTTCTCAGCAATATTGATGGCACTTTCATTATCACATAGGAGAGGCACATGTCTATAAGTGATACCATAATCCTTCAAGGTTTGTCTCATCCATAGTAATTGAGTTGCACAACTGCCGGCTGCAATGTATTCAGCTTCTGCGGTAGAGAGGGCAATACAATTTGGTTTCTTCGAGGACCAACTTACCAAGGAGCGACCAAGAAATTGACATGCACCGGCGGTGGACTTACGATCCACTTTGTCTCCAGCCCAATCCGCATCCGTATACCCAATGAGATCAAACTTAGCATCCTTGGGGTACCATAGACTCAACTTTGGGGTGTGAACAAGGTATCTAAGAATATGCTTAACCGCCTTATGATGACTTTCCCTAGGGGAAGCTTGAAATCTAGCACACATGCATACACTAAACATGATGTCTGGTCTAGATGCACAAAGATAAAGCAATGAACCAATCATAGAGCGGTATTTAGATGGGTCGAAAGGGATACTGGTTGGTGTCTTGATGAGTACAATTTTGGTTGGCATGGGTGTCTTACATGGACTAGCATCAGTCACGCCGAACTTTTCTAGGATATCCTTGAGGTATTTTGCTTGAGACAAGAAAATTCCTTCTTCAAATTGTTGAATTTGAAATCCAAGAAAGAAATTCAAGTCCGTATTGAGCGACATTTCAAAATTCTTGGTCATGGAGTCCACAAACTTCTTGCACAAATGAATGTTAGGAGAACCAAAAATTATATCATCTACATAGATTTGGCATAAGATAAAATCACCCTTGTCCCTCTTAGTAAAAAGAGTGGGATCAATCACCCCTCTCACAAAGCCATCATCATGTAAAAACTTCTTAAGATGATCATACCAAGCATGAGGTGCTTGTTTGAGGCCATACAGAGCCTTATGAAGTTTATACACATACTCTTTGTGATCGGGATCAATGAACCCCGGTGGTTGTGACACATATATTTCTTCTTGTAGAGGACCGTTAAGGAAGGCACTCTTTACATCCATTTGATGCAATGTAAATCCATTCAAAGCAGCATAAGCAAGTAAGATGCGAATGGATTCAAGACGGGCAATGGGGGCAAAGGTCTCACCAAAGTCCAAACCTTCAACTTGTGAGTACCCTTGAGCCACTAACCTTGCCTTGTTGCGGATGATTATACCATTCTCATCTTGCTTGTTCTTGAAGATCCGTTTTGTTCCAATGACATTGTGTTCCGGAGTTGGTCTCTTGACTAATGACCACACTTGGTTGCGTTCAAAACTGTTCAACTATTCTTGCATAGCAACGAGCCAATCGTTGTCCATCAATGCATCTTGTACCTTGAGAGCTTCAACACTAGACACAAACGTGAAGTGAGCACAAAAGTTAGTCAATTGTTTACGAGTGACTCTACCTTCTGATATACCGGTGAGGATTTTATCAACATCAACACGACCGGCCACTCGAGGCATGATGGAGGTTAAAGTTTTGCGAGGTTCAACTTCATGTCCATCATCCACGTCCTCAACATACAGATCATTAATGTGTGGTGGAAGATCTTCTTGTACATATTGCATTAGTTGAGGTTCATCCTCAATGATTGGACTTTCTTGTTCTTGCCCTTGATGATGATCTTGTTCTTGAAGATTCTCATAAGGAGGAACTTGATCATCTTCTTGTACTTGGACTAAGGGCATCGGTTGAACAATAGGAGTTTGTGGTGGTATGGGTGTTGAAGTAGTTTGATGATGTGTGAGACTTCCCTCTTCTTCATCATCATCATGAGGTTCTTGTTCCATTGGAAGAAGTGCACCAACACCCATGGTCAAAATATCTTGAGAGGAATCTTCTTCACCTACATCACTTAGATCAACTTGCTCCCTGAGGGAGTCCCGGACTAGGGGGTGTACGGATAGCCGGACTATCGTCATGGCCGGACTCCAAGACTATGAAGATACAAGATTGAAGACTTCGTCCCGTGTCCGGATGGGACTTTCCTTGGCGTGGAAGGCAAGCTTGGCGTCTGGATATGTAGATCTCCTACCATTGTAACCGACTCTGTGTAACCCTAACCTATCTGGTGTCTATATAAACCGGAGGGTTTTAGTCCATAGGACGAACAACAATCATACCATAGGCTAGCTTCTAGGGTTTAGCCTCCTTGATCTCGTGGTAGATCTACTCTTGTACTACCCATATCATCAATATTAATCAAGCAGTGAGTAGGGTATTACCTCCATCGAGAGGGCCCGAACCTAGGTAAAAACATCGTGTCCCTTGTCTCCTGTTACCATCCGCCTAGACGCATGATTCGGGACCCCTACCCGAGATCCGCGGTTTGACACCGACATTGGTGCTTTCATTGAGAGTTCCTCTGTGTCATCACCGATAGGCCCGATGGCTCCTTCGATCATCAACAACGACGGTCCAGGTGAGACTTTTCTCCCGGTCGAGATCTTCGTGATTCGGCGGCTTTGCACTGCGGGCCAATTAAGCAGCCATCTGGAGCAGATCGAAAGCTACGCCCCTGGCCATCAAGTCAGATTAGGAAGTTTGAACTATACAGACGATATCCGCGGAGACTTGAGCTTCGATGGATTCGAGCCGCAGCCAAGCGCGCCGCACTATCTCGATGGACATGATCTAGCTCTGCGGCGAGCAGTGCCACAGGCCGCACCAAAGATCCGCTCCGACCCTTAATCCGGAGCCGGATCCCCCGATCGAGGGCGAGTGCTTGGACACCGCCTCGGGGGCTACAATCTCTACGGCGATTGAGCCGAACCCCATCCCTGTCCTTTGCGAAGACCTCAACTCCAGGGTGCCGGACTCCGAACCCTCCGCGCCATTGCCAATCGAATCCGATTGGGCGCCCGTTATGGAGTTCACGGCCGCGGACATCTTTCAGCACTCGGCCTTTGGCGACATTCTGAACTCGCTGAAGTCTCTCTTTATCCAGAGAGCCCTGGCCGGACTGCGGACAGGCAGGTTGGGATACGGACGACGAAATTCAACGCCCACCCACAACCCACTTTGTAGCCACTGTTGATGATTTCACCGACATGCTCTACTTCGACTCCGAAGACGTCGACGGTATGGACGACGACGCCGGAGACGACCAAGACCCAGCGCCTACAGGGCACTGGAAGGCCACCTCGTCATATGACATATACATGGTGGACATCCCAAAAGATGGGAACGGCGATGGAACAACGGAGGATGACCCCTCCAAGAAACAGCAGAAGCACCGATGTCGTGGCGCCGCTCTAAATCCCGCCACAATAAGCGGTGATTCCGCACGAGAGGTAATAACACCGGACAGTGCGAAGAGAACCCCCTCCAGCAGGACTCGGTGCAGGAGGAGGGAGAAGAAAGTCCGCACGACAGTGCGGCAGAAAGAGAGGTCGAGGACGATAATTATGCGCCTCCCTCCGAAGATGAGGCAAGCCTCAACGACGACGAATTTGTCGTGCCTGAGGATCCCGCCGAACAAGAGCGTTTTAAACGCAGGCTTATAGCCACGGCAAGCAGCCTCAAGAAAAAGCAGCAACAACTTAGAGCTGACCAGGATCTGCTAGCTGATAGATGGACCGAAGTCCTCGCAGCCGAAGAGTATGAACTCGAACGCCCCTCCAAAAGCTACCCCAAACACAGGCCGTTGCCTCGATCAGAGGAGAAAGCACCCAAGTCACCAGCGCACGACATGGCAGACCGGCCACCCCGTGGCCGTGACAGAGAAGCCTCTCGGCCCTCCGCTCAAGCCACACCCCGACGCTGCTCAAAAAGTACCAAGGCACGGGGAAACATGCCAGACTTGCGAGATATATTGGAGGATAAGGCAAAACATACAAGATCGATCTACGGATCGCGTGGGCGCCCAACGACTCGGGATGACCGTCGCGCGGATCTGACAAACCCGGCCGGGCGAACACGATGAGACAAAGCTCATATGAGCTACGTCATGATATAGCCCAATCTGAGGCGCCAAGACACCCACTATGCTTCATAGATGAAGTAATGGATCATCAAATCCCGAGGGCTTCAAGCACTGTAAACATCGAATCATACGATGGTACCACAGATCCTGCGGTGCGGATCGAGGATTATCTCCTCCATATCCACATGGCCCGCGGTGATGATCTACATGCCATCAAATACCTCCCACTCAAGCTTAAAGGACCAGCTCGGCATTGGCTCAACAGCTTGCCAGCAGAATCAATTGGTTGATGGGAGGACCTGGAAGCCGCATTCCTTGATAACTTTCAGGGCACATATGTGCGACCACCGGACGCCAATGACCTTAGCCACATAATCCAGCAGCCAGAAGAATCGGCTAGACAATTCTGGACATGGTTCCTAACAAAGAAAAATCAAATCGTTGACTGTCCGGATGCAGAGGCCCTTGCAGCCTTCAAACATAACATCCGCGACGATTGGCTTGCCTGGCACCTAGGACAGGAAAAGCCAAAATCCATGCCAGCCCTCACAACACTCATGACCCGCTTTTGTGCGGGAGAGGACAGCTGGCTAGCTCGAAGCAACAACTTGGCCAAACATCCTGATAGTTCGGACACCAAGGACAACAATGGCAGGTCGCGTCGCAACAAGAACAAGCGCAGCATTAACGGCGATAACACTGAAGATACGGCCGTCAATGCCGGATTCAGAGGCTCTAAACCCGGTCAGCGGAAGAAGCCATTCAAAAGAAATACCCAGGGCTCGTCCAACTTGGACCGAATACTCGATCGCCTGTGCCATATACATGGCACCCCCGAAAAACCAGCCAATCACACCAACAGGGATTGTTGGGTGTTCAAGCAAGCAGGCAAGTTAAGTGCCGAACTCAATGACAAGCGGCTGCATAGCAATGATGAGGAAGAGCCCCGGCCACCAAACAATAGAGGACAGAAGGGTTTTCCCATGCAAGTGCGGACGATGAACATGATATACGCAACACATATACCCAAAAGGGAGCGGAAGCATGCACTAAGGGACGTATATGCGATGGAGCCAGTCGCCCCGAAGTTCAACCCATGGTCTTCCTGCCCGATCACCTTCGATCGAAGGACCACCCACTAGCATCCGTCACGGCGGTTTCGCGCATTGGTTCTTGACCCAATTATCGACGGATTTCACCTAACCAGTAGTCACGATGGACGGCGGCGGCAACTGAACCTGCTTTCTTTATCGGGATATGATTACAAAATGGGCATAGGCCCCTCAAGGATTAAACCTACAAAGACGACCTTTAAAGGCGTCATACCGGGTGTAGAGGCGGTTATGCGGGCTCGGTTACACTCTAAGTGGTCTTCGGATCCCCGGATAACTTCCGAAGCGAAGAGTTAATCTTCGACATCGTCCCATTCCGCAGCGCTATCATGCACTGCTCGGACGAACCGCATTTGCAAAGTTCAATGCGGTGCCGCACTACGCATACCTCAAGCTCAAGATGCCAGGCCCTCGAGGAGTAATCACGGTCAATGGAAACACCGAACGCTCTCTCCGAACGGAGGAGCACACGGCGGCCCTCGCGGCGGAGGTACAAACAGCCTCTCACAGCAACTCTCAAGTCCGGCCATTAAGGATCCGGACACTTTCAAGCGCGCCCGGAGTAACCTACAACAAGACCGCCTGGCACGATTCAAGCACGCGTAGCAATCCGGCCCCAATCCCAGCCCTCGAGAAATTGCGAAGCTAGTGTTACACGTACATAATTACGCTCTGGAGATACCATGGGCATATGGGGAGGGGCAAGACCATGGCACGCCCAGAATGCGGCTCGACCGCACCAGGGGCTCCCGATTGTGTCATTCTTTTTCTTTTTTTCCCTTTTCTTACTTTCAGGACTCCGTCTTTCAGAAGTCCTGTCCGGCACTAGAATCGCCGAACTCACGATGCAACAGCCAGGAAGCGGTAAGCCACGTCGAAGTGTTCAGTGATCTTTATTACGAGCATTATACCTGTTTTACATACCATCCATGACTTACCTGGAGGGGGACATGTTAGATAGTCCCATCCCTTGCTTATCGCACTATTTGTATCGTTTTGCTTTCATAGCAGTACCTTCTTTGAATAAACAATACATAGCTTTTGCTTATTACTTCTCTACTTCCTTTATTTATACATGTGTTCATTTCACGACATGTTGCAACCGTACACTTTGGTACGGCCAATACACCAGGGGCTTAAGTATCCCAAAATTATGGTGTGATAAGTCCGAACACTTTCACAAGTGTGGCACCCCGAACTTATAGCATTATATGAATTGGCTCGAATCATGTCTTGGGTCAATAGTTGGGTTTGCCCGGCTCCGTGTTTTGGTACCTTACGTTCCGCTATATCGGCTAAGGTAGCACGGGAGAACCACTGCGATTGTGCCCAGTTGAGCTGGGTCGAGCACCTCGGTGGAGAAAGCTAAAACTGACCGTCATGATAGGCGAGAGCCGGTCGCTGTTCGAGAGGTTTTTCGGTCCCTAAAGACTTATGCCGCTTAGAGCGAGGAACTGGAATTGTCCGGCCAAAGGCGTGGATAGCGCCCGAACTCGGTCTTCCGAATACTAGGGGCTTCGCCGAAATTTAAAATTATAGAATTCTATGGCTAAGTGAGAGTGTTCAAGCATTATAAGTCCGGTTGCCTTGTTCGTTGTGTAGAGCGCCTCCCTAGATGGACCGAAGAATGGGAACAAGAGTGCTCAAGTTTATCCCGAACACCCCAAAGACTTTCGTGTCATGGGGGCTGAATCCAACGACTTGCAATCTCTCAAATTTGATAAACGGCCGCACAGAACGTAATATTTTAAATTAATAAGCATTGCTTAGCGCATATGAACAAGTTTACAGCGTACAGGATAAAAAATGCGACTTTATTCAAAAATTACATCTTTGGAGCACTCATCCGCTATTCGGCGGGCACCCTTCAGGAGACCCTCATAGTACATTTCGGGCTGCGATGCTCATGGCCCTTCGGTGGCCCGTCCGTCACAAGCCTCTCCGCATCCAGCTTACCCCAGTGCATTTTAGCACGGTCAAGGGCCCGACGGACACCTTCAATGCAGACGGAGCGCTTGATGACTTCAAGCCGCGGACAGGCATCCACCAGCCGCTGCACCAAGCCGAAGTAGCTCCCGGGCATGGCCTCCAATGGCCACAGCCGCGCTATAAGGCCCTTCATGGCCTGTTCGGCGACCTTATGGAGCTCAACCAGCTGTTTCAGCTGGTCGCTCAGGGGCACCGAATGTTCGGACTCAGCATACTGAGACCAGAACACCTTTTCCGTCGAGCTCCCCTCCTTGGAGCGGTAGAATGCGGTAGCATCAGACACACTACGGGGCAAATCTGCGAATGCTCCTGGAGAGCTCCGAATCCGGGTAAGTAATAGGTAATTCACTTTCACATGCTTGCTTTGCATAAAGAATGCCTTACCCGCCGCTATCTTCTTTAAAGACTCAATTTCTTGGAGGGCTTTTTGGGCCTCGGACTTAGCAGCTTTGGCACTCTCAAGAGCCAAGGCGAGCTCGGACTCTCGAGTCTCGAGTCACGCCCAAACTCTCGTGTTTTTCCACGAGAGCTTGGAGCTCTTGCTTCTGGCCAGCTGCGCCTCCCCCTTCTCTCGCTCGGTGCGTTCCGCAGCCGCTTTGTTTTCGGCCACGGACACTGCTTCCTTTAGGGTCGCCACCTCGTTCGTGGCCCCTGCAGTACCCAAGTTATTCCTGTTGTTTTTTGCAACCAAAAGCTTTTCTATAAGGTATTTCTTTAATAAGGTATTACTTACCTTCCTTGTCCTCGAGCTGCTTCTTGGCTTGTCCGAGCTTGTTCTCGGACCGCTCGAGGTTCTCCTTCAATGCATTGACCTCCGCAGTCAGTGCGGCAGAGGTCAACAGCGTAGCCTGCATTCCCATATTGACATACTTATGTTAGACTCCTGCGTATATCTTTTTAGATCCTTAGTACGACTTTTCTTTCCGAACACCGAACTAAGCATCAGGGGCTACTGTCTATGCGGTAACATTTTTACATATTCTAAACTCACCTCAAAGCCTGTTAGAAGGCTGGTACAGGCTTCGGTCAGTCTGCTCTTGGCGGACTGAACTATCCTGATCACCGCACTCATCATAGTGTGGTGCTCCTCCTTGATGGAAGCGCTGTTAAGCGCCTCCAGTAAGCTATCCGGTGCCTCCGGTTGGACGGAGGACACCGGCGTCTTACCCTTCTTGCGAAGAATCCGCTGGCCGGTCTTCGAAACCGCTAATGGTTCCGGCATGGAGTCCGGACGAGAGTCGGGCCTAGAGCCCCTGAGGGTCTTGCTCCCCGCGCGCCTGGAGTCCGGGAGGTTGCCTTGTGGCACCTCCTGCGCCACCTCCTCTTGACCAAGCCCCTCTTGGGGCCCCACCGCAGCGTGAGGCGAGGACGCGGTCGGAAGCGAGGTACTCTCCATTTCCGACGAGCCCAGGGACCCGCTCGATGAATCGGCGAACTCGCCCTTGGGCGGGCTGCATGGTTGTTCGACATTAGAGAACACTCTGCAATAATAAAAGGCCATGGGTATCCGGACACTTATGATCTCGCCAGGGGCTTGGCCCTTGTACGCCAATCCTCCTCGTCGTCGTCGACGTTGGCGGAGAAGTCCGGAGGAAGGGTTCTTCCCTTTTTGGACCCTCCGGCCTCCCCAGTTGGGGCGGCCTTCCTTTTCTTCTCCTCCCCCGCTGGGGGAGGAGCTTCTTCTTCCTCCTCCTCGTCTTCAGGAGAAGATTCTGCTTCAGAATCTGACAGCACCTGGCGTCGGGAGCTCCTTCGAGTTCCCGTGGCCTCTTTCTTGGCCTTCTTCTCCGACACCACATGGGGTGCCGGAGCCAGGAGCCCCGTCAATCGGGCTTCCTCCAGGTCTTCCGGCAAAGGAGCCGGACAGTTAATCTGTCCGGACGTCTTCAGCCAGTCCTGTCAAAGATTAGGGAGTTTTAGATCCCACATAGAGTCAATCTATGAAAAAAGAGTCCCGTACAGGGTAAAATAACTTTCCTCGCCGGCTGCCGACGCAGCTGTATCCGCGATCTTTGTTAGCGGATGCTGGGGCTTCAGCGCCCTTGAACAGCACCTTCCAGGCATCTTCGTA
Organism: Aegilops bicornis; assembly: GCA_021605145.1. Taxonomy (NCBI): domain Eukaryota; kingdom Viridiplantae; phylum Streptophyta; class Magnoliopsida; order Poales; family Poaceae; genus Aegilops; species Aegilops bicornis. The sequence continues at coordinate 642,914,616 of CM038669.1, forward strand.
CATAGTGTCGAAGAGCAGGCTCAAGGTTCGGTGCTGTGCCGGGTCGAACTCCCACAAGTTGAAGGCCCGTTGTTGGCATGGGAGAATCCGGCGGATGAGCATCACCTGGACTACGTCGACAAGCCTAAGATTCTTGTCCACCAGGTTCCGGATGCATGTCTGGAGTCCGGATAGCTCTTCCAAATTCCCCCACGTCAGGCCCATCTCTTTCCATGACGAGAGCCGTGTGGGGAAGCCAGATCTGAATTTGGGGGCCGCCACCCATTCGGGGTCGCGTGGCTCGGTGATGTAGAACCACCCCGATTGCCACCCCTTTATTGTCTCCACAAAGGCACCCTCGAGCCATAGGACCTTGGCCATCTTGCCAACCATGGCGCCTCTGCACTCCGCTTGACGGCCGCCCACTACCTTCGGCCGGACGTTGAAGATCTTCAGCCACAGCCGAAGTGGGGCTGGATGCAGAGGAAGGCCTCGCACACGACGATAAACGCCGAGATGTTGAGGCCGAAATTCGGGGCCATGTCATGGAAGTCTAGGCCGTAGTAGAACATGAGCCCCCAGACAAATGGGTGAAGTGGAAAACCTAGTCCGCAGAGGAAGTGGGGGAGAAACACCACCCTCTCATGGGGCCCGGGGGTTGGAATGAGCTGCCCCGCATCGGGCAGCCTGTGCGCGATGTTGCCGGACAAGTATCCGGCCTCCCGCAGTATTTTGATGTGCCCCTCCGTGACGGAGGAGGCCATCCACCTGCCTCCCGCTCCTGACATAGTTGGAGAAGGTTGAGGTGGGATGTGCGGTCTTGGGCGCTGGAGCTCGAGTCTTGTGAAATGGATAAGCAAAGGAGGAAGAAGGCGTAGGTGAAAAGGTGGATCCTTATCCCCTTATATGGACGGACGGGGCTATGCGTCCCCCACCAGCCTGGTAAAACTCGCTTATCTCCCAAGCGCCGTAATTAATGGCGCGGATGGGTTACCCACGTCCGTATTGATGATAATCCCGAAATAAGGGGGCACGATCTATGCTTTGATAAGACGTGCCAAGGAAACCGCCTCGCTAAAACGCGCTAAGGTGGAACGGTAAAAAACAATTCATCTAAAGGCCTGGCCGTGGTGTGATGTCACGCCGCGGAATACGTCAGCAGATCTTTGCAAAAATTATTCTCTCTACGGTGTTATGTGGAACTTGTTTTGCAGAGCCGGACACTATCCTGGTGTTCAAAACCATCTATGAAGAATTCCGAGGAGGAACCCGCCTCGCAATGCCGAAGACAATCAACGCGCCGGACTCATCGTCATTGAAGCCTGGTTCAAGACTCTTGAGGAGTCCCGGACTAGGGGTGTCCGGATAGCGGACTATCGTCACGGCCGGACTCCAAGACTATGAAGATACAAGATTGAAGACTTCGTCCCGTGTCCGGATGGGACTTTCCTTGGCGTGGAAGGCAAGCTTGGCGATACGGATATGTAGATCTCCTACCATTGTAACCGACTCTGTGTAACCCTAACCTATCCGGTGTCTATATAAACCGGAGGGTTTTAGTCCGTGCGACGAACAACAATCATACCATAGGCTAGCTTCTAGGGTTTAGCCTCCTTGATCTCGTGGTAGATCTACTCTTGTACTACCCATATCATCAATATTAATCAAGCAGGAGTAGGGTATTACCTCCATCGACAGGGCCCGAACCTGGGTAAAAACATCGTGTCCCTTGTCTCATGTTACCATCCGCCTATACGCACAGTTCGGGACCCCCTACCCGAGATCCGCCGGTTTTGACACCGACACTCTCCATGGGAGCCATTAAATTCATCAAACACCACTTCACAAGTTTCTACAACACATCCATTGGATTTGTTGTATACTCTATAGGCGTGAGAGTTTGATCCATAGCCAACAAATATACCCTCAATTGTTTTGGATTGAAATTTTACTAACCGTTCTCTTTTGTTGAGGATGAAACATTTGCACCCAAATACACGAAAGTACTTGACATTTGGCTTGTTCCCAGTTAGGAGCTCATATGGAGTCTTTTCGAATATAGTGTGGAGGAAGAGCCGGTTTGATGCATGGCATTCAGTGTTGACAGCTTCGGCCCAAAAACTATGTGGTGACTTGTATTCATCCAACATGGACCTTGCCATCTCCACAAGAGTACGGTTCTCCCTTTCGGCTACACCATTTTGCTGAGGAGTGTATGGAGCTGAATATTGATGCGCAATCCCTTCATCACTAAGGAATTCTTGCAAGGTATAGTTTTTGAACTCAAATCCATTGTCACTTATTATTTCCAAGTTTTCTTTGTCAAACTTGCGTTGTGCTTGCTTGGCAAAATCAATGAAGGTGATCTTCGTCTCGTCCTTGGACTTGAGGAAAAACACCCATGTATATCTTGAGTAATCATCAACAATGACAAGTCCATACTTTTCCCACCAAGACTATCCCATGAAGGAGGCCCAAAGAGATCCACATGAAGGAGCTCCAGAGGCCTTGAAGTAGACACAATATTCTTGAGTGGGTGCTTTGATTGATGTTGCTTCCCGGCTATGCATGCACTACACACATGATCTTTCTCAAAGGAGACATTTTTTAGTCCAAGGATGTGATTACCCTTTAAGAGATCTTGAAGATTCCTCATGCCGACATGGGCTAGCAGCGATGCCATAGCCACCCCTTGTCGGCCTTGGCCATTAGACAAGTTGCATGGAATGTGCTCTCTTCGAGAAATCAACCGTGTAAAGGTTGCCATCCAACTCTCCAACAAAGGCCACTTCGGGAGTATCTCTCTTAAAGACTTTCACATCCGTTAGTCCAAATAGTGTATCATAACCAATGTAAGCCAATTGACTAATGTAAAGCAAATGATATTTAAGGGATTGGACAAGCATGACATTTGCAAGAGACATGTCATTTGTGATAGCCACCTTCCCCAACCCAAGTAATTGTCCTTTTGATCCTCCACCAGACATAATGCTCATAAATGGTTGAATAGCTTCCATGAAATCGTAGAGCAATTTGCTATCTTCGGTCATATGATTGGTACATCCACTATCAATCACTCATTTTACTCCACCGGAGAAGGCAACCTACACACAATTATTACTTGGTTATCGGCACCCATCTTGCAATGGGACCTCTCAAGTTAGTCACAAGGGTCTTAGGGACCCAAATAGCATAAAACCGAAATGCATTTCGAGGACCAACAAACTTTGCATAAACTTCTCCATCCTTAGTCTTACGAAGTACATAGGATGGAGGAATGAACTCTTTTGGCTTGTTGAGAGTGGGCATGCCCCTTGTGGCCTTTCCACTAACAACCTTACCTTTCTCCTTGTTCCCTTCTCGTACAAAAGTTTCTCTTAAAGGGGTGGTGCAATTTTGAGAGGACGTCTTCTTATTGCTTGTGCTTGGGACAAACCCGAGTCCCTCTTTGGCAAACACTTCATTGTGTTGGCTCAACACCTCATTAAGGGTCTTTTGCCCTTGAGAACATGTCATGAGCCCTTTCTCGATTTGAGCCTTGAGAAAATGATTCTCCTCAAGAATAGATGCTAGATCACTACTAGAGTTAGTAGAACAAGCATCAACATTGATAATAGGAGACGAGTAAGCCTTAGCTAGAGTTTCAAGATAAGTAAGTTTGAGCGTCTCAAAACTCTTTGTAAGAAGGGTGAGCTCTTCTTCCTTAGTCTTGAGGGACACGGATAGAAGCTCACAATCATTAGAGAGAGAAGCATGAGACTTCACAAGCTTACTTTTATCATTCATCAAATCTTCACCAGAGTCAATAGCCTTTTTCAAGGAGGCAAGATCTTTAGTATGGACATCAATATTTGCACCAATTTTTAAGCATAGTTCATCATTTCGTGCATCCTCATATTGGACTTTTCGCTCAAGGATTTCACATTTTTCCTTTTCCTCGGTGATGAGGGTTTCGAGTTCCTTAATGGTGATGGTGTGCTTACTCACCATCTCCATAAGCATATCTGAAACATAGTGAGCTTCTTTCCTTTGAGGGAGCACATGAACTTATTAAGTTTAGCAAGCATAGGATCATCTAGATCATCATCCTCATAACTATCCTCCGCATCAAGATACTCATCACTAGGAGTAGAAGGAGTGAAAAGAGGAGGATTTGATCGTGGAGTTACCTTGACCTTGTCGGTAGAGCTTTGGTCCTCTCCATCTTCTACCACAGCCTTTGCCATTAGGCACTTGTGAGCATTGCCCTTGTAGTCTTTCATGTAGTTGTAGGTGACCACATCACCACTCTTGTTTACTAACCTCAAAGTGTTCTGAGAGTCTTGAGAAACTCCGGCAACGCCACTAACATCATCTGGATCGGATTCTTCTTGAGCAACCATTGCTTTCCCATATTTCTTCTTGAGATTGGAGTTCAAAGGATTTGGAAACTTCTTCTTGGGAAACCTTGGTTTATCCTCTCTCTTCTCATAAGGGCACTCGTTGGAGAAGTGGTTGGTTTCTTCACAGTTGTAGCATTTTCTTAGTTTCTTCTTTTGAAATCTTCCCTTGAATTTTCCCGCGCTAAATTTCTTGACAAAGAGAGCCATGTCTTCATATGAAGGGCCCTCATCGGATTCAATCTCATCACCATTTTCATCATCATCATCTTCTTCTTCCTCTTCACTTTCCTCATCTTCACATACATGCTTGGCCTTCAATGCAAGATTGATCTTTGATGATGGGGTACCATGCATGGCAAGATGTTTTGTGGCATTAGCCTTTGACTCTTCAAATAGTTGGAAGGTGGATATGATGTCATCTGTAGTCATTTCCTTGAAGGTATGGTGTTGTCTTATGTCCCACACCATTTGATGGTGATATGGGGCAAGAGCATGACGCAACTTATCCACAAGGAATCGCTTAGTCGTGTTGACTCCATCTTGTGTCTTGTCACACTCACACGACTCAATGTCAGCAGTGAGGGTCATGAGACGCTCAAGGAGTTGATTGGGGGTTTCACCTTTCTCCATACCAAAGTTTTGCAATTGCCCCTTCTCAATCTCATATTGAGCACTCCGGAGGGTAGAGGTGCTAGTTTTGGATCTTATGATACTTTCCCATAGTTCCTTGGCACTTGTGATGTGTATGAACGGTCTCCTTTGCTTTTCATCCATACCTCTCCTTATACACATGATTGCAGTGTCATTGAGATTCTTGTCATAGATTTCTCTTGGCGTAGGGTTCTTTGGATCAACCACATGATAACCATACTCCATGATCTCCAGCATCTCATCGTTTCCATGTCGAAGATGATCTTGCATACCAACTCTCCACAAGGCAAAATCGGAAGTGGCACTAAGTAAATGAGGTTTTCCTTGAGAATTATATCTCGGTTTCTCAACCTGAGGTCTTGCGTAAAGCCAAGGAACACTGGAGTGTTCATTGCTAGGAGGTTGTTGACCAAGTGACGGAGCAGGCACAGTTGGCCTTGAAGCCGCACCACCCGAGAGTGGTGCAAGCACCGTGGACAACGTGGCTATTCTCATTTGGACCAAGGCCTCAAGAGAAGCATCATGCTCCTCTTTTTGCTTAGCAAGGGCCCGTTCCAGATCCTCAGATGTAAAGGTCTTGACTTCAGAAGAAGCCTCACCTTTATCCTTTGGATCTGTAACCAGGGGAGTCCCATCCGGGTTCATCTCGCTCTAGGGCGGTTTGCTATGTCTTGAGCTTGCTTTGGTTTTCCCCGAAGAAGAGAGGATGATGCAGCACAGTAGCGTAAGTATTTCCCTCAGTTTTTGAGAACCAAGGTATCAATCCAGTAGGAGGCCACGCGCAAGTCCCTCGTACCTGCACAAAATGATAGCTACTCGCAACCAACGCGATTAGGGGTTGTCAATCCCTTCACGGTCACTTACGAGAGTGAGATCTGATAGAGATAATATTTTTGGTATTTTTGGTGTATAGATGCAAAGTGAAAAGTAAAGGCAAAGTAAAAACAAAGCAAGTATAAAAGTGATGGAGATTGATATGATGAGAATAGACTCGGGGGCATAGGTTTCACTAGTGGCTTCTCTCAAGAGCATAAGTATTCTACGGTGGGTGAACAAATTACTGTTGAGCAATTGACAGAATTGAGCATAGTTATGAGGTTATCTAGGTATGATCATGTATATAGGCATCACGTCCGAGACAAGTAGACCAGAACGATTCTGCATCTACTACTATTACTCCACTCATCGACCGCTATCCAGCATGCATCTAGAGTATTAAGTTAAAACAGAGTAACACCTTAAGCAAGATGACATGATGTAGAGGAATAAATTCATGCAATATGATAAATACCCCATCTTGTTATCCTCGATGGCAACAATACAATACGTGCCTTGCAACCCTTTACATCCTTTGGGTAAGGACCCCGCAAGATTGAACCCAAAGCCATGCACTTCTCCCATTGCAAGAACTACCAATCTAGTTGGCCAAACAAAACGGATAATTCGAAGAGACTTGCAAAGATAACTCAATCATACATAAAAGAATTCAGAGAAGATTCAAATATTATTCATAGATAAGCTGGATCATAAACCCACAATTCATCGGTCTCAACAAACACACCACAAAAATAAGATTACATCGAATAGATCTCCACGAGAGAGGGGCAGAACATTGTATTGAGATCCAAAAAGAGAGAAGAAGCCATCTAGCTACTAGCTATGGACCCGAAGGTCTGAAGTAAACTACTCACACTTCATCGGAGGGGCTATGGTGTTGATGTAGAAGCCCTCCGTGGTGGATGCACCCTCCGGCGAAGCTCCGGAACAGGCCCCAAGATGGGATCTCGTGGATACGGGAAGGTACGGCGGTGGAATTAGGTTTTTGGCTCATGTTCTGATTGTTTGGGGGTACGTAGGTATATATAGGAGGAAGGAGTACGTCGGTGGAGCTTCAAGGAGCCCACAAGGCAGGGGGGCGCGCCCAGGGGGGCGCCCTCCACCCTCGTGACCGCCTCGTGGCTTTCTTGACGGAGGGTCCAAGTCTCCTGGGTCTTATCTGATGAGAAAATCACGTTCCCGAAGGTTTCATTCCGTTTGGACTCCGTTTGATATTCTGTTTCTTTGAAATACTGAAAAAGGCAAAAAACAGCAATTCTGGGCTGGGCCTCCGGTTAATAGGTTAGTCCCAAAAATAATATAAAAATGGAATAGCCCATTATAGTCCAAAACAATAGATAAAGTAGCATGGAGCAATCAAAAATTATAGATACGTTGGAGACGTATCAGGCATCCCCAAGCTTAATTCCTGCTCGTCCTCGAGTAGGTAAATGATAAAAAGAGAATTTTTGATGCGGAGTGATACTTTGGCATAATTTCAATGTAAATCTTCTTAATCATGGTATGAATATTCAGATCCGAAAGATTCAAGACAAAAGTTCATATTGACATAAAAATAATAATACTTCAAGCATACTAATCAAAGCAATCATGTCTTCTCAAAATAGCATGGCAAAAGAAAGTTCATCCCTACGAAATCATATAGTTAGGCTATGCTTCATTTTCGTCACACAAAGATGTTCCCAACTTCTATACCCCGATGACAAGCCAAGCAATTGTTTCATACTTAAATAATCTCAAACTTTTTCAACCTTCACGCAATACATGAGCGTGAGCCATGGATATAGCACTATGGGTGGAATAGAATATGATGATGGGGATTGTGTGGAGAAGACAAAAAAAGGAGAAAGTCTCACATTGACGAGGATAATCAACGGGCTATGGAGATGCCCATCAATTGATGTCAACATGAAGAGTAGGGATTGCCATGCAACGGATGCACTAGAGCTATGAATTCTCAACAAAAGAAAACTAGTGGGTGTGCATCCAACTTGCTTGCTCTTGAAGACCTAGGGCATTTTGAGGAAGCCCATCGTAGGAATAAACAAGTCAAGTTCTATAACGAAAAATTCCCACTAGTATAAAAAGACAACTTATGAGACTCGCTATATGAAAAACATGGTGCTACTTTGAAGCACAATATATGAGACTCACTACATGAAGAACAAGGTGCTACTTTCAAGCACAATATATGAGACTCACTACATGAAGAACAAGGTGCTACTTTGAAGCACAAGTGTGGAAAAAGAGATAGTAGCATTGCCCTTTTGATTTAAATTTTTTTTGGGCCTTTCTTTTTTTCTTTCTAGCCTTTCTCTTTTTTTATTTGGGCAATGCTCTAATAATGATGATCATCACACTTCTATTGATTACAACATAAGGATTACAACTCGAAACTAGAACAAGGTATGACTCTCTATATGAATGCCTCTGGCGGTGTACCGGGATGGTGCAATGAATCAAGAGTGACATGTACGAAAAATAATGCATGGTGGCTTTGCCACAAATACGATGTCAACTACATGATCATGCAATGGCAATATGACAAAAGTAAAGTATGTCATGATGATGATGAACGGAACGGTGGAAAGTTGCATGGCAATATATCTCGGAATGGCTATGGAAATGCCATAATAGGTAGGTATGTTGGCTGTTTTGAGGAGGATATAAGGAGGTTTATGTGTGAAAGAGCGTATCATATCACGGGTTTGGATGCACCGTGAAGTTTGCACCAACTCTCAAGGTGAGAAAGGGCAATGCACGGCATCAAGAGGCTAGCTAAGGCGGATAGGTAAAAGTGCGTATAATCCATTGACTCAACATTTGTCTAATGATCTCATTTACTTATTGCAAATTTTTAGAATTCATTAAAAATCAAGTACTACGTGCATGATCCTAGGGGGATAGATTGGTAGGAAAAGACCATCGCCGTCCCCGCCGCCACTCATAAGGATACACAAGCCGGTACACTTCATGTTTCAAATTTGTTACACAACTTTAACCATACGTGCATGCTACGGGATTTGCTAACTTCAACACAAGCATTTCTCAAATTCACAACTACTCAACTAGCACGACTTTGATATTATCACCTCCATATCTCAAAACAACTATCAAGCATCAAACTTATCTTAGTATTCAACACACGCAAAAGAAAGTTTCACATATCTTGAATACCAAGTATATTAACATTAAGCAAATTACCATGCTATTAACGACTCTCAAAATAATTAAAGTGAAGCATGAGAGATCAAGTTTCTTTAAAACAAATCCACCACCGTGCTCTAAAATATCTAAGTGAAGCACTAGAGCAAAAATTATCACGCTCAAAAGATATAAGTGAAGCACTATGAGCAAAACTATCAAGCTCAAAAGATATAAGTGAAGCACATAGAGTATTCTATCAAATTCCAATTCATGTATGGCTCTCTCAAAAGGTGTGTACAGCAACAATGATTGTGGTAAACTAACAAGCAAAGACGCAAATAATACAAGACGCTCCGAGCAAAACACTTATCATGTGGTGAATAAAAATATAGCGCCAAGTAAATTACCGATGGAAGTGGATTTAAAGAGGATGCCTTCCGGGCATCCCCAAGCTTTGACTTTTGGTGTCCTTGGATTATCTTGGGGTGCCATGGGCATCCCCAAGCTTAGGCTCTTGCCACTCCTTGTTCCATAATCCATCAAAAGAATTCACCCAAAACTTGAAAACTTCACAACACAAAACTCAATAGAAATCTCGTGAGCTCCGTTAGAGAAAGAAAACAAAAGACTACTTTAAGGTACTGTAATGAACTCATCTTTATTTATATTGGTGTTAAACCTACTGTATTCCAACTTCTCTATGGATTATAAACTATTTTACTAGCCATAGATTCATCAAAATAAGCAAACAACACACGCAAAACAGAATCTGTCAAAAACAGAACAGTCTGTAGTAATCTGTAAATAACGCAAACTTCTTGAACTTAAACAATTCTACCAAAATTAGAAGACCTGGAAATTTTTTTATTGATCAGCAGGAATTAGAATCAATATTTTATCGCGTTCTGGTGATTTTTAACAATTCGGGCACTGAGCGCAAAGTTTCTGGAAATTACAGCAAGATCAAATAACTATCACCCAAGAAGATCCAATAGGTTTAACTTGGCACAAACACTAATTAAAAGGTAAAACCACATCTAAACAAAGGCTAGATGGCTTGTTTATTCCTAAACAGAAGCAAAAACAAAAAACTAAAAATAAGATTGGGTTGCCTCCCAACAAGCGCTTTTCTTCAAAGCATTTTTAGCTAGGCAATGAGATTTCAATGATGCTCACGAGAAAGACAAGAATTGAGGCACAAAGAGAGCATCATAAAACATGTGACAAACACATTTAAGTCTAACATACTTCCTATGCATAGGCATATTATAGGCAAACAAATTATCGTAGCAAGCAAAAACTAGCATATGCAAGGAAGCGGAAAGGAACAATAGCAATCTTAACATAACGAGAGGTAATTTAGTAACATGAAAATTTCTATAACCATATTTTCCTCTCTCATAATAATTACATGTAGGATCATAGGCAAATTCAACAAAATACCTATCACAAAACATATTCTCAACATGATCCACATGCATGCAAAGTTGACACTCTTCCGAAATAGTGGGATTAATATTAACTAAAGTCATGACCTCTCCAAACCCACTTTTATCAAAAACTTCATAAGATTGAACATTATCAAATATGTGGGATCTAAAGTTGACACTCTTCCAAACCCACTTCCAATATTATTGAAAACACTATTATCAATCTCATATTCATCATGGGGATTAAATAAATTTTCAAGATCATAAGAAGAATCACCCCAATCATGATCATTGCAAAAAGTGGAGGACATAGCAAAACTAGCATCCCCAAGCTTAGGGTTTTGCATATTTTTAGCACAATTGACATCAATAGAATTTATAGTAAAATCATTGCAATCATGCTTTTTATTCAAAGATCTATCATGAATTGCTTCATAAAGTACTTCATCACAATTTTTAGATTCGCGAATTTCAGGCAAAACCTCATAAAGATAATCTAGTGCACTCAATTCACTAGAAATAGGTTCATCATAATTGGATCTCTTAAAGAGATTAGCAAGTGGATGAGGATCCATAAACTTTTAGCAAGCGAAGATGCAAGCAAAAAGAAGGCACATGGTAACACAAGATTGAACGGAGAAGGCGAATAAAACGGCAAGGGTGAAGTGGGGGAGAGCAAAACGAGAGGCAAATGGCAAATAATATAATGCGAGAGATAGGGATTGTGATGGGTACTTGGTATGTTGACTTTTGCGTAGACTACGCGGCAACGGCGCCAGAAATCCTTCTTGCTACGTCTTGAGCTTGCGTTGGTTTTCCCCGAAGAGGACAGGATGATGCAGCACAGTAGCGTAAGTATTTCCCTCTGTTTTTGAGAACCAAGGTATCAATCCAGTAGGAGGCCACGCGCAAGTCCCTCGTACCTGCTCAAAATGATAGCTACTGGCAACCAATGCGATTAGGGGTTGTCAGTCCCTTCACGGTCACTTACGAGAGTGAGATCTGATAGAGATAATATTTTTGGTATTTTTGGTGTATAGATGCAAAGTGAAAAGTAAAGGCAAAGTAAAAACAAAGCAAGTATAAAAGTGATGGAGATTGATATGATGAGAATAGACTGGGGCATAGGTTTCACTAGTGGCTTCTCTCAAGAGCATAAGTATTCTACGGTGGGTGAACAAATTACTGTTGAGCAATTGATGTAATTGAGCATAGTTATGAGGTTATCTAGGTATGATCATGTATATAGGCATCACGTCCGAGACAAGTAGACCAAAACGATTCTCGCATCTACTACTATTACTCCAAATATCGACCACTATCCAAAGATGCATCTAGAGTATTAAGTTAAAAACAGAGTAACGCCTTAAGCAAGATGACATGATGTAGAGGAATAAATTCATGCAATATGATAAATACCCCATCTTGTTATCCTCGATGGCAACAATACAATAAGTGCCTTGCAACCCTTTACATCACTTTGGGTAAGGACACCGCAAGATTGAACCCAAAGCCATGCACTTCTCCCATTGCAGGAACTACCAATCTAGTTGGCCAAACCAAACGGATAATTCGAATAGACTTGCAAAGATAAATCAATCATACATAAAAGAATTCAGAGAAGATTCAAATATTATTCATAGATAATCTGGATCATAAACCCACAATTCATCGGTCTCAACAAACACACCGCAAAAATAAGATTACATCGAATAGATCTCCACGAGAGAGGGGGAGAACATTGTATTGAGATCCAAAAAGAGAAGAAGCCATCTAGCTACTAGCTATGGACCCGAAGGTCTGAAGTAAACTACTCACACTTCATCGGAGGGGCTATGGTGTTGATGTATAAGCCCTCCGTGGTGGATGCACCCTCCGGCGAAGCTCCGGAACAGGCTCCAAGATGGGATCTCGTGGATACAGGAAGGTACGGCGGTGGAATTAGGTTTTTTGCTCCTGTTCTGATCATTTGGGGGTACGTAGGTATATATAGGAGGAAGGAGTACGTCGGTGGAGCTTCGAGGGGCCCACGAGGCAGTGGGGCGCGCCCAGGGAGTGCCGTCCACCCTCGTGACCGCCTCGTGGCTTTCTTGACGGAGGGTCCAAGTCTCCTGGGTCTTATCTGATGAGAAAATCACGTTCCCGAAGGTTTCATTCCGTTTGGACTCCGTTTGATATTCTGTTTCTTCGAAATACTGAAAAAGGCAAAAACAGCAATTAAATTTGGGCCTCCGGTTAATAGGTTAGTCCAAAATAATATAAAAGTGGAAAATAAAGCCCATTATAGTCCAAAACAATAGATAAAGTAGCATGGAGCAATCAAAAATTATAGATACGTTGGAGACGTATCACGGTTAAGCCACAAGAATAGAGCACGAGGCTCTGTTACCAATTGAAAGGATCGAGATGGACCTAGAGGGGGGTGAATAGGAACAATTACAAATTTTAATTATTACTTAGCAATTTTAGGCAATAATGCAGAATATGAAGGTGAGCCTAACAATTGCAAGTGAGTACTAAGTACTAAGCAAGTAACACAAGCACATAAGTAAGCAAGCACAATATGATGTAAGTAATTGCAAAGAGACAAGTAACCACAAGTATAGAGTTAGGGTTAGGAATAACCGCAACTCCGGGAGACGAGGATGTATGCCGATGTTCACTTCCTTGGAGGGAAGCTAGTCACCGTTAGAGAGGTGGATGTTACCACGAAGGCACACCAACGCCACGAAGGCTCACCCTATTCTCCCTTTGAGACAACACCACGAAGGCATTTCTCAACCACTAGTGGTAGACCTTGGGGTGATCTCCAAACCCTCACAAACTTTTCCGGGGGTAATCACAAAAGTTGATTCCTCTCCGAAAGACTCCTACCGCCTAGGAGTCTCCAACCTCCAAGAGTAATAAGAACGTTGGGTAAAAGCTCAAGACTTGCTCAAATCACAAATTCCTTTGGTGCAAAGAAGGAGAAGGAGTGGATCTATCACTTGATTGGAGAACTTCTCTCAAACGTTCCTAAATCCCTTGGGGATCTAGGATTTGGTGTAGAGGATTGAGAGAGAGAGAGAGTGAAGAGTGTTCTTGGCAAGTTCAAAGTGAATGGTCAACCTTATCCCGTGGAAGGGAGAGGTATATATATAGTAGGTATGGATAAGTGACCGTTTGGGACACTTAAGTGCATAGGATAGGTCGGATATCCGGACAACACCGGACGTCCGGTGGCACAAATAAGTCCAGACGTCCGACAGACATCGATCGTCCAGCCGCTGGGAATATATGAGCCACAAATCAGTACACAGGATACGGACGTCCGGAGCCCGGACGTCCGGAGCCCGGACAACGGAGAAGCCGGAAATCTGTAAATATGGTTCTGTATGGTTCTGTGGTGAAAGTACCGGACGTCCGAGACCTGCCGGACGTCTGAAGGTCGAACGTCCGGAGAGTTCCGGAAATCCATAAATACCATTCTGTAAAGGGAACACCGGACGACCGGAGGGAGCCGGACGTCTGGACATCTGAGAGGTACCGGACGTCCGTAGAGTACCGGACGACCGGAGAGAAAAAGCAGGAGTTGTGTATTTTGAGCAAGTCTTTCACTAGATCCAACGATCCCCTCTTAATAGTGCGGGATCCTTACACTACAGGAATCAGCTACTTTGTCGTCTGCCACGGCAGACGGCAAAGGTCTTCCCGTCCGCCACGGACGGCAACAGGCTCCGGCAAAGTAAGGTCCGATAAAGAGCTACTTTGCCGTCCGCTTTTGGTGGCTGACGGCAAAGGGCCTTTGCCATCAGCAGCGGACGACAAAGAAAGCAGACGGCAAAAATTGCGTTGTTAGTCTGTTAGGTGGCTAACGGCAGGCCTTTGCCGTCCACCGCTGACGGCAAAATTTGTCCTGCCTTTGTCGTCCGCCGTATGATGTCAGCTAGACGTCACTACACGGCAGGCCTTTACCGTCCGTCGCTGACGGCAAAATTGTTTACTCTTTGTCGTCTGCCATTGTAGGCAAACTGACCAAATGGGTCAGCTCCCAGGAAGCACAGTTGACTGCCACGTGTCTTCTTTGCCATCCGCGGCTGTTGGCAAAGAGCCTGTTGCCGTCAATGGCAGACGGCAAAGAGCCTGCATATTGGCTCTCTTTTTTCTGTTTTCTTGATCCAACAATTTTCACAGCAAATATATATGACATATATAGATATATTTCACAGGGCTATTTAACAGCAAACATATGACATATCCAGCACATAAGTTTCATCGTACATACATATATAGTTCCATCCATTCATACATAGCAAGTTGCACATACACATAAGTTGCAACCATTAGGAAGTTGCACATACATATTACAATGCAAAGTTTCATCAAGATAGCAAGTTCCATCATAGCAAGCTTGAAGAATACTAGACGAGAATGAAATAAAAAACAAGCACTCCATCATAGCAAGCTAGCTTCCGAGAAGTGAATGAAATCTGCAAAATGGCAAATAAGAAAGTTAGGAAAAGGTGACTAGAAGAAGAAGACTAGAAGAAGAAGCACGCCATCGTTTGTGAGGTAACTTAGGTGAAATGTTTCGTTTATGAGCTAACTTAGGTAAAATGCATCATTTTAGAGCTAACGTAGGTAAGATGGGTCATTTTGGAGCTAACGTAGCTAAAATGGGTCATTTTGGAGCTAACGTAGGTAAAATGGGTCATTTTGGAGCTAACGTAGGTAAAATGGGTCATTTTAGAGCTAACGTAGGTAAAATGGATCATTTTGGAGATAATCTAGGTAAAATGGATCATTTTGGAGATAATCTAGGTAAAATTGGTCATTTTAAAGCTAACTTGGGTAAAATGGATCATTTATGAGCTAACTAAGGGAAAATGGGTCATTTTAGAGCTAACTTAGGTAAAATGGATCATTTGTGAGCTAACTAAGCTAATTATGTTGTTTTCTACATAAGTAAGCTAAGTACATGTCATTATTGAGCAAACCTAGTTAACTAAGCATATTATAACTAACTTAGGTCATTTTGGAGGAAACAAAGCTAAGTATAGATCGTTTTAGAGCTAACTTAGGTAAAATGGCTGGTTTTGGAGGTCAGTAAGCTTATTAAGTCATTTTGGATGAAAATAAGCTAACTCCAGGTCATTAAGGTAAGCATATTGGAGGAAATAAAGCTAAGTCTAGGTCTTTATGCATTTGTTAAGCAAGAAACTAGAGAAACTTACCATGATCATGGAGGTGTAGGAGCGGGCTTGCTCGTGCCAGTAGCTGGAGAAGGATCGTGTGATGCTTGTCTGGAGTTACGCTGCACCAAAGATCATTTCCAATGTTTCGTTAGCATGATGACACTCAAATGTTAAGACTAGCAAGTAAC
Source organism: Aegilops bicornis (assembly GCA_021605145.1). Classification (NCBI taxonomy): domain Eukaryota; kingdom Viridiplantae; phylum Streptophyta; class Magnoliopsida; order Poales; family Poaceae; genus Aegilops; species Aegilops bicornis. The sequence continues at coordinate 642,930,404 of CM038669.1, forward strand.
GTCCGTTCAAATTAAAACTCACCGTGGTCTCAGGAGCAATCTCTGGATCAATGGCTATGGAGCCACGGGACCTCCGATCCCGCCACCAAATATCATCACTTGCTCTGGATCAATGGGAATCTGTCTCGGGTTAAAGTCCTCCCCTTTCCTCGCCTTCCCCTTGACTTGCTTGTAAGAGGCAGTGTGGGCCATGGCATACAGGTCGTACACCTGTGGCACCTTATCCGTCTTATTGTAGCATGCCTAAAAGAGCGAAACAAAGTAAATTATTAATTAAGCTGGAGCTACCTTGATGGTGTGGCACACCTTCAATTTGGGCACATTTGTCCTTGGCCTCAGTAGGCTCTCCTTCCATCTTTTAACACCTGCCATGACAAAGAGTAAACGAAATTAGTACAACATAAAAAAATACCGACATGAATAATAAAATGTATATCACTTAACTGTATCATCATCAAGTACAACATAAAAAATTGAATACCGACACTACTAATAATCTCGATCAAGATCATCAATAAATGCATAATCATCATCATCACTATAATCAATGACGGGCTCATAGGGTTCAGTGGCATCAACATGTGGAAGGCCACCTTGACGTAATCGGTCAAGCATTGACAGGTCATCCGCACCAGTAACCTCTTCTTGTTCCAGCTCTTCTTGTTCCTCCTCTGGGGTGATGTGGGATTCACTGTCGCTGTCTACTTCAATGTTTTGGGGTGAAGTATAGCGGTTCTTGAAACGCTTTTTGGAAAGACGTGTCTCTTGGAAGAATTCTCCTTCATATGTGTGCAGGTTAATGTGAGGTTCATAATCCTCTTCCTTTGGGGAGATAGTCTAGCACGTGGCGGCACTTCATAAACGACATCCCAACCTTTCAGATTTGGATTAGTTTGGCAGGCCCACGATAGATAGAATACTTGGGTCGCTTTGTTGAGCCGTAATATAGACATCAGGAACATCTAAATGGGTGCTTTGGTTGATTTCAACTAGCCCTATATGTTCATGAGTCCTTCTAGTCTCCTTCGGCTGAAACCAATAACATTTTAAGACTACGACATTCGGTGGGTTTCACCATAGAATAGAAGTTCATAAATTGCTTTAACTCTCCCATAATACTCGGTACCTCCTTCGCCGATAGCAGATACACAACAATTTGTAGACTTTCGGTCGGCCATAGATAGCTCTTTGCTATAGGTACAAAAGCGATAACCGTTGATATCGTATTTGTCAAATGAACGGATCTTATAGTCAAAACCATTAGCAACTTGTCTCAATTCGGCGTCCATAGACTCTGAATTAGCCTACAAGTTTAATATGAAAGGATTGTTGCATTACGCACAAATTAGCGAATGAAATGAAATTGTCTAATAGAAATTACCGTTTGTTTGAACCAAGAGATGAAACCGGGATAGCCGCCTCCTTGCTTTGTGAGAAGCTCATACTCTTCGACGGAATCCTTTTGGATCACCGCTCCATACGAGAATAGGGCGACGTATCGACTGTATGAAATATCCAGGAATAAGAGCAGTTCAAAGGAAATAGAAGTTGCGAAACAATGTACCGAGAACTTACTCGATGTACGGCTGCACTTCTATCAGGTTGTTGAAGATATACAACGAAATGGTCCGCCATTCTTCGTTATCCAAAGATACTGGATTTGAAACACTGGCTGGTGCGAGATTCCCTTTGAATAGGTTGAGGTTGGATCCACCCTTTTTAGGGTCGTCAGCATTGTACCTAGGCTTCAGATTATGCAAATGACGATTTTTGGCTTCGTAGTGTGCTGTCACGAAGTTTGCCACCTCCTCAGTGATGAATGCCTCAGCCATCGATGCTTCAATTCTACATTTATTTTTACATTTTTCTCGAAGCGTCTTCTGCATCCTCTCGGTTGGGTAGCACCAACAATTTTGCACGGGCCCCCCAATCTTGCCTCGGTCGGGAGATGCAAAATCAAATGCTGCATTGGATTAAAGAAGCCTGGTGGAAAGATCTTCTCTAACTTGCAGATCAACTACGGCGCCAACTCTTCCATTTCTTCTAGCACGCTAGGCGATAGTTCTTTCGCACAAAGAACACAGAAGAAATAGCTGAGTTCTGCCAGTACTAGCCATTCATCCTCAGGGATGAAGCCACGCAACATCACCGGCATTACCCGCTCAATCCATATGTGCCAATCATGACTCTTGAGACCAAATATCTTCAATTTATCAAGACTTGCTCCCATCTTTAGATTATTTGCATACCCATCAGGGAACATCAACTGCATTTTCACCCACAAGATAATTTACCTCATAGCTGGCCTTCCAAGATTGAACCATGCCTTTGGCTTCGTCCAGTTCTGCTTTCCTTTCGGTTCTTTCATGTTTTGTAGTGGCCTATCACATAGCGCCTCCAGATTGACTCTAGCCTTAGTATTATCCTTTGACTTCCCATCTATGCCGAACAATGTACCAAAAAGTGCCTCGGCGATATTCTTCTCAGTGTCAGCATGTAATTCATCAAACGTTTTCCACGCAACACCATTCGATGTGTGTACCATCATCAGATTCCCATCTGCATCTAGTTCGGTTCTTTTGCCTGTTTTGTGCCATGTCATCTGTCTGGCCGTCTCTTCGACCATGAAAAGACGTTGAAGTCTTGGTACGATTGGCATATACTGAAGAACACTAACAGGGATTTTGGTCTGTGTCTTCTCACCCATACCGTTATCTACCACAATATACCTGGAAGACTTGCAAATGGGACAATAGTTCAAGTCCGCATAGTCAAGCCTAAATAAGGCACATCCTTTCTCACAGGCATGTATCTTCTCATAGGGCATCTTCATTGCACGGAGGATTTTGTTCGACTAGTACAGGTTTGCAGGCATTACATGGCCTTTGGGTAGAAAGCGTCCAAATACTGTTATAATTGCGTCGTAGCATTCTCTGCCTAAGTTGAACTGAGCCTTCAGAGCCATTACTTGTGAGATGGCATCCAACTGACAAAGCTCAGTGTGCTCGTGGAGCGGACGTTTTGAAGACTCCAACATTTCATTGAAGGCCTTTGCAGATTCCTCCATCTCCTCGTCCGAATCCCGAGCATCATCATAGTCTTGCACCATGTTTTCCATCCCGGTACCATGCTCGTCGGTGCGACGACGATCCACCTCAGCTCGGTCACGTTGGGCAGACTCACCATGAAATGTCCACACCGTATAATCGGGCGTAAAACCACTCTTCTGCAGGTGTTTGCCCATTTCAGCCTCTGTCCTCTTTTCCCAATTGCCGCACCGGAAACAGGGGCACCAGGTTTACCTCTGGCCATTTGCAAATGCGGCTTGCACAAACCTCTTGGTTTTTATGAACCATTCAGCGCTCCATTTGTTACGACCCGGTGTGACGGTATAAATCCACATACGATCACTCATCTTGACTTTCGAGCTCTGGACACACAACAATTATATATATAATTCACCATGTATACATTCATCAGTTGATCTACTTTGTCAATTTTATTACGTCCGTGCAACCTACACTCTAATAGGTAATGATAGGTCCTAATCCCACCCGAGTATGTGTAGATTGGGTTCATTTTCCCATGCTATACTCCGGATCCGACGCAAAATTTTGGCAGCACCTCCCCGCTGTTCTCCTGATACACATCTCTGCAATAAACAAAGAGGATGTGTACACGGAGAACAACAGAGGAGGCACTGACGAAATCTATGCGTCGGATCCGGAGCAAAGCATATGGGAAAACAACCCCAATCTACACATACTCGGGCTGTCCATGGATAGCGTTGGACAATTCGAAAGAATGAAGGTTATAAATATGCAAATGCATGCATATTTATAACTATGACGCTTTCGAACGGGAGACACATATTGGTTACACATACTAATGATTCAAGACACATATATAGCTAGCTATCAAATTTCATCGGCACGAACACCAGAACAGAGCAAATAATTAATGGGGGAGGAGGACATGTCATTTGTTCTCACCCACGAACGAAGGGGCAGAGCTCGTCAAACGCACGGCGAGGTCGTCGAACACCAAACCTCGCAGCGATGAAACAACTGCACATTTAAATCTACCCGATCAACACAATTATATATGATGTTTTTCATAACAAAATCGAAAAATATATGACCTAACTAATAATTCACAAATATATGACCCCGTCAGCCTCTGGAAGAACAAAGAACACCTTTTCGGGAGGTGTCAGGGGTCGGGGTGTAGTGTCGGTGTCGGGGTGTCGTGTCGGGGTCGGGGTGTGGTGTCGGGGTCGGGGTGTCGGGGTCGGGGTGTCGGGGTCAGGGGGGTCGGGGTGTCGGGGTGTGGTGTCGGGGTCAGAGGGTCGGGGTGTTTCCTTCTATCCTTCTTCTTCTTTCTTTCTCTTCTTCTTCTTCTTTCCTTTCTTCTTCTTCTTTCATCTTTTTCTACTTTTTACTTCTTTTCGCTTTCTTCTTTTCTTCTTCTTCTACTTCTTCTACTTCTTTTCTTCTTCTTCTTTTTCATCTTTTTCTACTTATTTTCTTTTCTTCCTTTCTTCTTCTTCTACTTCTTTTCTTCTTTTTCTTTTTCATCTTTTTCTACTTCTTTTCTTTTCTTCTTGTTCTACTTCTTCTACTACTTCTACTTCTTCTAATTCTTTTCTAACACTAACACTAACAGAATCTAGCACTAACAATTAAACAGCAAAAAATGAAAAACAGAAGAAAAAGAAGTAGTCCCTCACCGGAGCAATGGGACGGTCGGGCGGTGGCGGGCGGGCACCGGGCGGCGGGCGGTGAGGGCGGCGCGGCAAGGCGGGCGACGGGCGGTGGGGTGGGGGCAGAGGGGTGGTGGGGCTGACGGGACAAGCGGGTCGGTGGCGGGGCGGCACTGGCGGTGGTGGCGGTCTTGCAGGCGGTGGGTGGCGGAGGGTGGTGGGGCGATGGGGCGTCGGCGGGTGGGGTGAGGCAGATGCCGGGGTGGTGGGGCGATGGGCCAAGCGGGTGTGGGGGCGGTGGCGGCGGCGTGGCGGCGCGGGCGGTGGCGGCACCGAGCGAGGTCGGCCGCTGGTGGGTGGGGATCTGGTGGCGGGCGTTGGGAGAGAGGGAGAGAAGAGAAATTAACGGGCAGGGGGTGGCGGCCGTTAGATAGTCTGCTCTTTACCGTCCGCCGATCTTTGTCGTCCGCCTTTATCTCTCTTTGTCGTCCGCTAGTAGACGGCAAAGAGGTGGGGCGTTAAGTTTTTTCTAAACGGGCGGGTGGGGGTGGGGGCCACCTCTCACTTTGCCGTCAGCTGGCTGACGGCAAACAGCCGGTCGATGGCAAAGGCCTCTTTTGCCGTCTGTCGTTTCTTTGTCGTCTGCTTTTCGGTAGCTGATGGCAAAGAGCTTCTTTGTCGTCCGCTAGCAGAGGGCAAAGAGCTGGCAGATGGCAAAGTAGTTGATTCCAGTAGTGCTATACTCAAGAACAAACCGTAAACAAAGTCAATGTCTTGTATCTCCATTCTTGAGTTATATGCATTTTGTCCCTAGCCATGATCCACATACACGGTCTTTGAGACATAATCCTGAGATATACTTGATAAACATGATTAGTCCCAAGCATACATGTTGTCATCAACATCAAAATATGATTAAGGGAATGATTGTACTTTCAGCAACACTAGTGGTTTTCCTGGCAGTTTCTTCAGCGGTTGGTATTTCTTCAGCCCTGGTGCTAGCAGTTTCATCACCAGCCTGATTTTCATCAGTTGTGCTGGCATGTCCTTCAGTCGGCTGGGCAGATGCTTCAGCCGAGGGAATCTCAATGTGCGATGGATCAGCAACATTGGAGGTGAATTTCTGCGCCATTTTGACGAATCTGACTTTGGCTCCCAGCCATTCTGCCTTCTAGGCGTCAAATTCATCACTGAGCTTCTTGATCTCAGACTGTAGTGCAATGAGCTGATAAGGTGATAACCTTAGAACTTATTCTTCAGATAGTGTTGCTTCTTGTACTGGGCTTTCTTAGCAACTCTGGCTTGATCATAGTTCCACTTTTCTTCAGTAATGAACGCCGTCAACATGTGACTTTGTCCAGGAGTGAGGTCTAGCTCTGGCAATGGAGTGTTAGGATCTTTGTGCCAGAGGTCAATGAAGTCCAGGATCTTCTTCGGATCCAATAGTAGAGGCACAACACTTCCTTTGGCTCTAGCGGCCCTTTGTTGTCTATCTTTGATGATATTAGCTAATTCATCATGATCAGCCTCATCATCATCAGAAAGCACTTGAAAAGCAACCTGTTTCTTGTGAGGACTTGGTCTAGTGCCTCGTCCTTCAGTGGCCTTAGTCTTCAGCAAAGTTGGGCTCTTTGAAGATAGATGAGGAACTGAAGAACTTGCAGAAGCTCCTGAGGCAATAGAGATGCATCTGGTCCTTTGGCACGTGGCGATATGCACAGGTGCAGAGGACTTTGTCGGAGGAGCTGAGGGTTTTGAAACCCGAGGAACTGGTGCAACTTGAGGAACTGGGGCAACTTGAGGATTTTTCCTTGATGGCACAGAGGAGCTCGGTCGTGAGGGCATTGCTGAGGAACTTGGTTTTCGAGCAGGCTTCTTGGGCATAGCCTTCTTGCTCGTGGTGGCCTCAGCAGCGGCAGCAGCAGAATCTTCGTTGAATTTCTTCACCGCTTCTTTGGCCTGATTGGCCAACTTAGCTTGCCGCCTAGCCCATTCGTCAGCATAATCCTCACCATGTTTAAGGCTTGTTGGATCAGCTCTTTGGCCAGGTGCCAAAGGAGGTCTTGAGCCTGGAGGGTGAAGAGCGAATTTCTTCATATATTTGGCAGTGACATATCTGTACTCCCTCCATTCTCGTGGCCATCTTCTTTCAATCCTCTATATGCGCACTTTGCGCTCATTCTTGGATTCCTTGCCATGCGTTGCCTCATCAGGCGTGTAGTACCCTGAGTAAATCTCATCAGAGATCTCAAACGGAGTGTTGATTTCCAATTTCTTTCCTCCTTTTTGGGGCCTTTTACCATCTGCCATTTTCTTCAACTGAGGAATTTGAACAATAGATTTCTCTGAGGAAGTATGCAGCTTTTCTTCGAGGAACACTGCAAATGAGTTAAGTTGATGAGAACCTAGAGATTCAACAGTAGACATGTGTACCTGTGAACAAAGTATAGGTGCGAAGAATTTGGAGAGGTCATATGCGTTCTCAGAAGTTTTTATAAAACTGAACAAGTTTGAGGAAATTGACCAGTTGTGTCTTGAAGAATTTCGATAAGACTTAGGTTCCAGAGTTATGCGGATTGTAAGATTCACACAATTAAGGAATCGTGAAGAAAACCGTCACTTAGAGAAACAGATCAAGAGCAGAAGATTGTGCAAGGTGTTTAGAGTGTGGAAGTTGAAGAATAAACACCTTTTGAAGATTTGATGAAAGTCATCAGTAGTAACAAAGGCAGTAAAAGTAACTTTTAGTTACCCTTGACGAAGAACACGACGAACAGGAAGTGTAGATTTGGAAGTTCGTCTGCCCGGATCTTCCACGCCCTAACTTGGTGGAGGAAGACATCTACGGCGGCGGCGGCCAGAAGATGTCCGTGGCCGGCGCGAGTACGACGGCGCTGAGGTCGAGGCAGTGAAGCTCTTCCTCACCGGCGACGATGAAGTAGTGGCTGCGCTAGGTTTTGAGAGCTCGAGCGAGGGAGTGAGGTCGAGCGGAGTAAAAACGAAGTGAGGAGGGGAGGGGGTATTTATAGCTGAGGTGAAAAATCGCTTGTCCGAGGAAATTGGACGAATGTGCCCCTGACCCTTCTCATTCGTGTGACATGTGTCACCCATGTACTAAGAGGTGGCGATCGTGTGAGATCGTGGGTGAATAGATAAGTATATCGTGGGATGTGTAACGGTTTGAGCGGCAAAAGCCGAAAATTTAGATAAGAATATTTTAATGTGATGTTCGCAATTTCTTGAGCTGACAAGGACACTGTGAAGAATTTGAACGAGTTTCATATAGAACACACATGAAGAGTTTGTGAACAGACTAGGTTGAGTTTAGCATAGAGGGGGATAAGGGTCCGATCACATTCACTTAGCAAAAAAAAACAACTTGAAGAATTAGCAATAAGTGAATGTTGTAGAGGACATAAACTCAAATATATATATAGTCAATGAAGAACAACGACGGAAAGAGTGAAAAAATTGCAAAGTTAAAGAATTTGAAAAAATGAGGAATTTCAAAAAAAGAATAAAAACGCAAATTGAAGATTTTCAACTTTGGGTGGTGTCGTAACCACCGTATCAGAATGATGATTTTAGACACCGCGTACAATTGTCGTAGGGTTCTGAGAATCAATTTATTCATTAATTTCTTCACACTTAGAGGGTTAGTCTTCACTGATTGAAGAAAAACGTTACTTTATGTGTTGCACATCTAAGTCATCAAGTCAGCATAAGTGTTAGGATGTGTGTCCTGTTCAAAGAACATTTGAAGATTCTAGGATATTTAGCTCACACCGCAACTTGTTAAATCTCTTTGTCGGTGTCAAAACCGGCAGATCTCGGGTAGGGGGTCCCGAACTGTGCGTCTAGGCGGATGGTAACAGGAGACAAGGGACACGATGTTTTTACCCAGGTTCGGGCCCTCTCGATGGAGGTAATACCCTACTCCTGCTTGATTAATATTGATGATATGGGTAGTACAAGAGTAGATCTACCACGAGATCAAGGAGGCTAAACCCTAGAAGCTAGCCTATGGTATGATTGTTGTTCGTCCCACGGACTAAAACCCTCCGGTTTATATAGACTCTGGATAGGTTAGGGTTACACGTAGTCGGTTACAATGGTAGGAGATCTACATATCCGTATCGCCAAGCTTGCCTTCCACGCCAAGGAAAGTCCCATCCGGACACGGGATGAAGTCTTCAATCTTGTATCTTCATAGTCTTGGAGTCCGGCCGTGACGATAGTCCGCTATCCGGACACCCCTAGTCCGGACTCCTCAAGAGCCGGAACCAGGCTTCAATGACGCATTTAGTCCGCAAGCATATTGTCTTCGGCATTGCAAGGCGGGTTCCTCCTCCGAATACTTCATAGAAGGTTTTGAACACAAGGATAGTGTCCGGCTCTGCAAAACAAGTTCCACATGACACCGTAGAGAGAATAATTTCTGCACAGATCTGCTGACGTATTCCGCGGCGTGACATCACACCACGGCCAGGCCTTTATATGAATCGTTTTCTACTGTTCCACCTCAGCGTGTTTAGCGAGGCGGTTTCCTTGGCACGTCTTATCAAAGAATAGATCGTGCCCCCTTATTCCGGGATTCTCATCAATACGGACGTGGGTAAACCAACCGGGCCCATTGGCCTGCCTCCTCTATCAAAGGCGAGTCCTAATCGACCACGGGGTGGGATCTTGGTATTCAACCTCTTTATAATGAGACCAAGGCCCTCTTCTTTTTACACCCTCCATCGAAGTTCGCCTCGCCGAGTTCCAACACCCAAAGCTTCAGATTCAGGCGCTTCGGACTTTCGACAATGTCCGGCTCCGACCAGCACGGCCGATGGACGTCTTCCTCCGTCACAGAAGAAGATGTGCTAAAGCTGCGCGACGCCAGGTATCTAACCGGCGAGATCTCGCATAGGCTGCCTGCTCCAGGGCAGGTCATTCCCACTCCTGAGCCCGGTGAGAACGTGGTGTTCGTGCCCACTTCCTTCGAGGTTTAGGCTTCCCGACGGATCCCTTTGTGCGGGGGCTCATGTTTTATTATGGGCTTGATTTCCATGACTTGAATCCGGAGTCCATTCTCCATATCTAAATCCTTGATTGTCGTATGTGAGGCCTTCCTCCATATTACCCCCACTTTGGATTGTGGCTCAAGACCTTCAAGGTGGAGCCAAAGATGATCGAGGGCAACAAGCAGAGTGCGGAGAGGCGGTCATAAGCAAATGTGCTGATGCTCCGTGGCCCGAGGGCTCTTTTCAAGAGGAGCTTGGTTTGTGGCAACGGGAGTGGTTTTATATCACCGCCCTGGGGGCACCAAATGGGCGGCGCTCCCTGCCTTCCGCTCAGGTCCACCACAGCGGCTGGCATCATGGGTCAACAAGGGGCTCGACTGGGGGCCGTCCAAGGACGTTCCCTTGCTGCAGGGTTGTATTCGAGACCTCCAGGAAAGAGGGATCAATCTGGTTGCAGTGGCGCAGGTTATGGTGATCCGGCGCCTTCATCCCTGCAGGCGTCACCCCCTCCGCCTGTGGGAATTCAATCCGGAGGGACCACGAGCTCTCCAAAATTTTATGGGCACGACGCCCGTGGAGATGTATAAACTGTTCTTCGGATCACAAGAGAAGTGTCCGGACTTGACCGAGGACGCAGGACTAAGCTGCAATCGCCCAGATACTCAAGTAAGTAGTCCTGTAACCGGACAAGCTGTTCATTCATTCATTTTATATATATGCCCTTTAAAGGAGTCGTTTCTTGAACAGAAGTGGATAGCCAAGGTAAAGTTAATAAGGTGTTCGGCTCCCCTCCCAGAGACCACGCCGGATCCCATGCTGACCATGATGTTGAAGGTCGCGCCTTTTGAAGAAGGCGAAGGGGGGAGCGGGGAAGCAACTGCCTCTACGAAGGAGGCTATCAAGGAAGGAGGGATTAAGAGTCCCACCTTCCGGAGGTCAAGGCCTCAAAGAGGGGAAAGGAATCTTCGGCAGAGAGTCCGGCGCTGGGAAGTAACCCAGCCGCATTATTTCCCCAAGGGGATCAGCCCTCCAGCGAGCCGTAAGTAAAAAAGAAGGGGTCTTGTAAATAAGGAACATCCCTGTATTTATTCATGAAGATAACCGAAATTGTACCTTGTAGTTCGGACCTCAGCCCTTCTCAGCAGAGCTCGTCTTCGGGGGATCTTCTTCCGGAGATGATGGAGAGCGAGACGCCTCCACTTGCCGCACCCTCATGTGAAGCAGACGACCCGGAGGTGTCGTCGCGGAGGGTTCCCCCAAGTCCGGCGGGGCCGGAAGGTTCGGCGCCAAGTGGTGTGCGGTCGGAGGAGCTGAAGGGTCTGCTCGGGCGAGCGGCTATTTCAGAAGATCACCGTGCTCTAATGGGTACGGTGATTGAAAGAATTGCATCCACGGAGAGTGGATTGCATGAAGCCGTCAGAAGCTTACTGACGGGGTTTGAGGTACGCAAAAATGATGTACCTTCTGACAATTATGCATATAAAATGCGCCCTGTATAGATAGTAGCCCCTGAGACTCGGTATGTTGTCAAAATTGACAACGTGCCGAGGATCAAATTCTCAGTTATAACATATCGCCGCTCCTAAACAGGTGGCGGGGCGTCCGGAGGCCAACCGGACTGATGAATATGCCGAACTAAAGCGGCAACTTGACGAGGCGGATGCGGACATCGCGCTGGTCAATAAACGGTTTGACGAGTCACAAGGTATGCGACTTCTATGCGAACACCTGGTAAGGGGGCTTGACGCCCATGTCTTACTATTCGTATGTTTAATGCAGATGGTGCCGCTGCCGTGGAGGAGCTGCGGGCGGAACTCTCCCAAGCAAAAGAGCAAGCCAGGGTCAGTAATGCGGCCGCTTTAAAGGCGGCCGAAGAGCTAGAAGCCGAATGGTCTGCTCATTGCCGAAGCAAAGAGGAAATGGCCGATATGGCCAAAAAGTTAAGGAATACTACCGATCGCTGCGAGGTTCTTGAAAAAGAACGTCAAGCGGAACAAGAGGGCCTAAAAAGGCCGCCGCCGAATCCAAGAATGCCCAATCGGCTTTGAGAGCTGCCAAGGAGGAGCTGAGTCAGGCCGGGGCAATTGCGGCTGGAAAACCGTTTCTGCTGCAGAGGAAATATACAGATCCAAAGTATGCTCAGTTGGATAAGTTGTGGAGTTCGGAGGATGCTTATCTGGACTTGGCGGCGAAGGCCATGGACGCGGGTTGAGCACTTCCCGGGGCCGGAAGGGGCATGAAGGGAAGAGCTATATTGGTCGCAATTCCATAGTCCGGAGCGTCCTCTGCCGCTGACCGATCGGTTGGCCGAATGGGCCGAGCTAAATCGGTTGTCCGGATTTGCCATGAAGCATGTCTTGTCTCACTTGTGGCCGGGCGGACCCCAGCCGAAGAGCTATTTTGGTTTAGTGCAGCAGTTCCTTAGTGCGGTACCGCGTATCGACGCAATGAAGCGATCGGCGTGTATTGAGGGAGCGCGGATGGCTCTTGCCCGTTTCAAGACATACTGGGCAGAGATGAAGGCCACCGACGTTGCATCCCAAGATTTGGACAGGAGCCAAGTACCTGCCGAGCACTACTTTGAAGAAGTCCTGCCGGGCACTCGTTTAATAGAGACACAGTGCTCGAAGGATATTATGTTTAAATGACATGTATGATTTGTGAAAACAATGTTTCAATATAATATAAGAGCTTTTTATACTTGTGCGTTCAAGTAGTAAACTACTCCATGTGCGGCTGTTTTATGTATTTGTGTATATAACCTGAAAGATGGCAGTCCTTGGCTTCAGCCCCCACGCACATAGTGCGGGGGTGTTTGCAAAGAAAGCGCTTTTTCACACTTAGTCCAACGTCTTGGTCCTGTTAAGGAGGTGATAGCGTAGCAAACCAGGCAACCGGACTATAATGCTTTATCACTTTCACTTAGCCATAGGAGTTCGAGGGTGGGGCTACTATATAGCCCCTGGGGGCACCGCACTCTCCCGAATTCGGGGTGCGTATGTGCCTGACCAAAAACCGGTCCTTCGTTAATGCGGAGGAATCCTAAACATTCCTGTGAGTCATCGAGTGGTTGACCAGTCTCTCGCTATATCATGACATCGGTTTTGGCTTTCTCTCGAGGTGCTCGCCCGGCGAACCGGGGCACAATCGCAGTAGTTCTCCGGTGCCGCGTTAGCCGTGAAAACGGAACGTAAGGCAGCAAAACACAGGAGCCGGGCAACCCAACATTTGACCAAAGACATGATTCGGAGCTGATGCATATAAGGCCTAACTCGAGACGTTGAATACTCCCTAAGGTATTTGGTCTTTATGAAAATGGGCAGAATAATGCCCTAAGCCCCTGGTGTCCAGGTACGCGCAAAAATTCTGGTGCAGCCAATGCTAAAACGCCAGCCTCCTCCTCGGTTATAGTAAGGAACCGAGGGATGTATATCAACAAGAGACAGTAAAAAAGGTTTACGCAGGGTCTTAATCTGAAAAGAATCCTTGCAACGGGTCCCTACTGCACGCGCTTTGTGTCTCCGTTGTGCCGTATCCTGGACGGGTGTAGCACGTTGTTCATCTGTAAAAGAGAGGAACTTAGTTTAAAATAAAAAGGATCGTGCGAAAGATGTACTTAATATTAAATAAACAGAGTATGGTTCGAAGAAGTGAATAAAGTTGAGCTTTATTGTCTCTTGTTATACATGCATGCAGCCCCTCGTATGGGGGTATGCCGCTAGTAGGCGCCGGACTCGTCTAGCCGTGTCCAGGGTTTGAATGACCAATTCAGGTTCTTTGCCTAGCAGAGCCGGATAGCTGTGGGGCTGTCAAGGCAGTCTCCCGTTCTTCCATGCTCGAGTAACACTTAATACTTCCTTTTAACGAGATGATGCCGCGTGGACCGGGCGTTTTAAGTGTTAGAGATGCATAATGCGGTATTGCGTTAAAGCGGGCGAAAGCTTCGCGTCCCAATAGTGCTTGATGGCTACTTTTAACGGGGCGATATGGAAGAGTAACCTTTCGCGACGGAAGTTGTCGGATGAACCGAACACAACTTCTAGCAGTATGGAGCCCGCACAATGGGCATATGGGCCTGGCATTACTCCTTTAAAGGAGGTGTTGCTACGGCGAATTTTGGTTGGGTTTATCCCCATCCTGCGGATTGTGTCACGATATATCAGGTTTATGTCACCGCCGCCATCCATGAGGACTCGTGTAAATTGGAATCCGTCGATTATAGGATCCAATATCAGGCGATCCATCCCGCTGTTCGGATATTTTCGAATAGTCACGATGGTCGAAGGTGATTGGTTTTGACAACCAGGTGCGTGGCGCGCTTTTAGTGGGCGCCGCTCTGCTTTTTGCCTTTGATCACGTGAAGTGAGTTTACTGTTTTAACCTCTTGTGGGAAAGTCTTTTGTTTTCCGGGCTCTGCTTGTGGTGCTTGTCGTCATCTTCACTTGGTGTGTCGAGCCCCTTGTGTTCGGGCGTTCATCTGCGGACTGTTTGAAGACCCAACAATTTCGGTGGGTATGGTTAGCGAGCCTCCTGTGAGTCTTGTGGATTTGACATATCTTGTCCAAGATTTTGTTGAAGTTGGATAGCTCATCGCTATTGTCCTTAAGGGGCAGTTTTTTGTTGTTCTGCCGTGACCTTTTGAATCCGGCGTAGACTGCCGTGCTCTTTGGATTGTTCCTTTTAATCCGGCGCTGGTCCTTGTTACGCCGTGGTTTCCCATTTCCATCCCTGATTTCCGATGTACTTGGGTCGCTGGTGCTGCATCTTGCTAGCCAGCTATCCTCTCCCGCGCAAAAGCGGGTCATGAGGCTTGTTAATGCGGCCATTGTTCTTGGCTTTTCTTGGCCGAGGTGTCTGGCGAGCCATTCGTCTCGGACGTTGTGTTTGAAAGCTGCTAAGGCTTCGGCGTCCGGACAGTCGACTATTTGGTTCTTTTTAGTAAGAAACCTGTTCCAGAATTTCCGGGCTGACTCTCCGGGATGTTGAGTTATGTGACTTAGATCGTCTGCATCCGGAGAGCGGACATAAGTCCCCTGAAAATTTCCCCGAAATGCATCCTCGAGCTCTTCCCAGCTTCCAATGGTATTTTCGTGGAGGCTCTTAAGCCAATGCCGAGCTGGCCCTTTGAGTTTAAGGGGTAAGTATTTTATGGCGTGGAGATCATCTCCTCTAGCCATGTGTATGTGGAGGATGTAATCCTCAATCCAGACTCCAGGGTCTGTTGTTCCGTCGTATGCCTCTATCTTTACGGGTTTGAATCCCGCTGGAAATTCATGATCCAGCACCTCATCGGTGAAACATAGGGGGTGTGCGGCGCCCCTATATTTGGGTGTGCCGTGATCTTTGGAATTTTGGCGTATTGCATTGCTTTGACGAGCATGCTTTCTTGGCCCATAGATGGACCTAACTGGGCCATCCTTTTGATGTGAATCCTTATGCGGATCGCATATTGGCGTGTGTGCGGCACCATTCGCCGCTCTCTTTTTGCCGTGAGGTCGTCCATCCGACCGGGTGGCCTTCTTTCTTTTTAATTGTCGGGGCTCTAAGGCCTCCTCGTCGAATTCGGGCAGTAGCTTTCTTTTTGGGTAGCTCTTTGTTCGGTGATTGTCGCCCGTGCTTATGCAGTCTTGAATACTTTGCTCCATCTCGATCCTGAGTGCATCTTCCGCTGTTTTGAGCTTCCGCTTCGCTTTTTCAGGCTACGCCAGCGATGGCATTTAGCCTTTTCTATAGGTCATTTTGCTCCAATAGTTTGTCCCGCGTCAGATCGTCCGGACTGTTGTCTTCGCCGGGGACAGGTTGTTTATCCAAGTTGTCTTGTTCGGACGATTGCTCGATAGCTTGTTTGTTGTCCACCGGTTCGCCCTGCTCTATGGCTGGGTCTTTGTTGAGGCGGGAATTTGTTCGGCGTTTACGTTGCCATTTTGACTGCTTTTCGAGGGATTTGTCCTTTGTAGCGTCCCGTTGTTCCTCATCTTCATTTCCTTTAGGTGTATCCACCATGTATACATCATGAGATGAGGTGGTTGTCCAGCATCCTATAGGTGCTGGCTCATTCTTGTCTCCTACATCGTCGTCCATACCGTCGATGTCTTCGGAGTCGAAATCGAGCACGTCGTGTAAGCTTTCGACAGTGGCTACAAAGTGGGTGGTGGGTGGGCGCGTTGTTTCTTCATGGTCCGCGTCCCAACCTTCCTGACCGTAGTCCGGCCAGGGCTCTCCGGATAAAGAGAGAGACTTTAGTGAATTCAGGATGTCGCCAAAGGGCGAGTGCTGAAACATGTCCGCGGCCGTGAACTCCATGACCGGCACCCAATCGGATCCGATTGGCGGTATGGAGGGTTCGGAGTCCGGAGAGGAGTCCGGCACCGGAGTCGAGGTCTTCGCAGCGAGTGGATGGAGTTCGCTCAATCGCCATAGAGATTGTAGCCCCGAGGCGGTGTCCAACCACTCGTCCTCGATCGGGAATCCGGCTCCGGATTAAGGGTCGGAGCGGATCTGGTGCGGCCTCCGTGGCACTTTTTCTACCGCAGAGCTAGATCATGCCCATCGAGACAAGGCGGCACGCTATTGTGGCTCGAATCCATCGAAGATCAAGTCTCCGCGGATATCGGCCGTATAGTTCAAACTTCCAAATCTGACCTGATGGCCAGGGCGTAAGCTTCGATCTGCTCCAGATGGCCAAGCGAATTGGCCCGCAGTGCAAAGCCGCCGAACACGAAGATCTGTCCGGTGAGAAAAGTCTCACCCTGGACCGCGTCGTTGTTGATGATCGAAGGAGCCATCGGGCCTATCGGTGACGACACAGAGGAACTCTCAATGAAAGCATCAATGTCGGTGTCAAAACCGGCGGATCTCGGGTAGGGGGTCCCGAACTGTGCGTCTAGGCGGATGGTAACAGGAGACAAGGGACACGATGTTTTTACCCAGGTTCGGGCCCTCTCGATGGAGGTAATACCCTACTCCTGCTTGATTAATATTGATGATATGGGTAGTACAAGAGTAGATCTACCACGAGATCAAGGAGGCTAAACCCTAGAAGCTAGCCTATGGTATGATTGTTGTTCGTCCCTACGGACTAAAACCCTCCGGTTTATATAGACACCGGATAGGTTAGGGTTACACAGAGTCGGTTACAATGGTAGGATATCTACATATCCGTATCGCCAAGCTTGCCTTCCACGCCAAGGAAAGTCCCATCCGGACACGGGACAAAGTCTTCAATCTTGTATCTTCATAGTCTTGGAGTCCGGCCGTGACGATAGTCCGGCTATCCGGACACCCCCTAGTTCGGGACTGTTGGGAAACGTAGTAATTTCAAAAAAAAATCCTACGATCACGCAAGACCATGGTGATGGCATAGCAACGAGAGGGAAGAGTGTTCGTCCACGTACCCTCGTAGACCGAAAGCGGAAGCGTTATAACAACGCGGTTGATGTAGTCGTACGTCTTCACGATCCGACCGATCCAAGCACCGAACGTACGGCACCTCCGAGTTCTGCACACGTTCAGCTCGATGACGATCCCCGGACTCCGATCCAGCAAAGTGTCAGGGATGAGTTCCGTCAGCACGACGGCGTGGTGACGATGTTGATGCTCCACCGACGCAGGGCTTCGCCTAAGCTCCGCGACGATATGACTTCTCCGGCGCAGGGCTTCGCCTAAGCTATACGATGATATGACCGAAGTGGAATATGGTGGAAGGGGCACCGCACACGGCTAAGGAAAGATCCGTAGATCAACTTGTGTGTCTTGGGGTGCCCCTGCCCCCAGATATAAAGGAGCCAAGGGGAGGTGGCGGCCCTATAGGAGGCGCACTAAGGAGGAGTCCTACTCCCACCGGGAGTAGGACTCCCTTCTCCTAGTTGGAGTAGGATTGGGAGGGGAAAGGGGAAGGCGCCGCCTCTCCTTGTCCTATTCGGACTGGAAGGGGGAGGCGCGCAGCCCACCTGGCCGGCCCTTCTCCTTCTCCCTCAAGGCCCATGAGGGCTCATATACCCCGGGGTTCCGTAACCCCGGTGTTCCGGTAATATCCTGTTTTCACTCGGAACCATTCAAGTCCAAACATAGGCTTCCAATATATCAATCTTTATGTCTCGACCATTTCGAGACTCCTCGTCATGTCCGTGATCACATCCGGGACTCAACAACCTTCGGTGCATCAATACTTATAAACTCATTATGAACTGTCGCCATCGAACGTTAAGCGTGCGGACCCTACGGGTTCGAGAACTATGTAGACATGACCTAGAACCATTCTCGGTCAATAACCAATAGCGGAACCTGGATGCCCATATTGGTTCCTACATATTCTACGAAGATCTTTATCGGTCAAACCGCATAACAACATACGTTGTTCCCTTTGTCATCGGTATGTTACTTACCCGAGATTCGATCGTCGGTATCCAATACCTAGTTCAATCTCGCATCGTAAGTCTCTTTACTCGTTCCGTAATACATCATCTCACAACTAACTCATTAGTTGTAATGCTTGCAAGGCTTAAGTGATGTGCATTACCGAGAAGGCTCGAGATACCTCTCCGACAATCGGAGTGACAAAACCTAATCTCAAATACGCCAACCCAACAAGTACCTTTGGAGACACCTGTAGTACTCCTTTATAATCACCCGATTACGTTGTGACGCTTTGGTAGTACCCAAAGTGTTCCTCCGGTAAACGGGAGTTGCATAATCTCATAGTTACAGGAACATGTATGGGTCATGAAGAAAGCATTAACATACTAAACGATCAAGTGTTAAGCTAACGGAATGGGTCATGTCAATCAGATCATTCAACTAATGATGTGACCTTGTTAATCAAATAACAACTCCTTGTTTATGGTTTAGGAAACATAACCATCTTTGATTAACAAGCTAGTCAAGTAGAGGCATACTAGTGACATACTGTTTGTCTATATATTCACACATGTATTATGTTTCCGGTTAATACAATTCTAGCATGAATAATAAACATTTATCATGATATAAGGAAATAAATAATAACTTTATTATTGCCTCTAGGGCATATTTCCTTCAGTCTCCCACTTGCACTAGAGTCAATAATCTAGTTCACATTATCATGTGATTCAACACTAATATTCACATCTGTATGTGATTAACACACATAGTTCACATCGTCATGTGACCAACACCCAAAGGGTTTACTAGAGTCAATAATCTAGTTCACATCGCTATGTGATTAACACCCAAAGAGTACTAAGGTATGATCATGTTTTGCTCGTGAGAGAAGCTTAGTCAACGGGTCTCATCACATTCGTGAGCCGTATGTATTTTGTAAATACTCTATGTCTACAATGCTCTGCACGGAGCTACTCTAGCTAATTGCTCCCACTTTCAATATGTATCCAGATTGAGTCTTAGAGTCATCTGGATCTGTGTAAAAAGCTTGCATTGATGTAACTCTTTACGACGGGCTCTTTTATCACCTCCATAATCGAGAAATATTTCCTTAGTATTCACTAAGGATGTTCTTGACCAATGTCCAGTGATCTACTCCTAGATCACTATTGTACTCCCTTGCCAAATTCAGAGCAAGGTATACAATAGGTCTGGTACATAGCATAGCATACTTCATAGAACCTATGACTGAGGCATAGGGAATGACTTTCATTCTTTTTTCTATTTTTCTGTCGTGGTCGGGATTTGAGTCTTACTCAATTTCATACGTTTTGCAACACAGGCAAGAACTTTTCTTTGACTGTTCCATTTTGAACTACTTCAAAATCTTGACAAGGTATGTACTTATTGAAAAACTTATCAAGCCGCCTTGATCTATCTCTATAGATCTTGATGCTCAATATGTAAGCAGCTTCACCGAGGTCCTTCTTTGAAAAACTCCTTTCAAATACTCCTTTATGCTTTGCAGAATAATTCTACATTATTTCCGATTAACAATATGTCATTCACATATATTTATCAGAAATGTTGTAATGCTCCCACTCACTTTCTTGTAAATACAGGCTTCTCCAAAAGTCTGTATAAAACCATATGCTTTGATCACACTATCAAAGCGTTTATTCCAACTCCGAGATGCTTGCACCAGTCCATAGATGGATCGCTGGAGCTTGCATATTTTGTTAGCTCCTTTAGGATTGAAAAAACCTTCAGTTGCATCATATACAACTCTTCTTTAATAAATCCATTAAAGAATGTAGTTTTGACATCCATTTGCCGATTTCATAAAATGTGGCAATTGCTAACATGATTCGGACAGACTTAAGAATCGCTACAGTTTGAGAAAATCTCATTGTAGTCAACACCTTGAACTTGTCGAAAACCTTTTGTGACAAGTCGAGCTTTGTAGATAGTAACACTACTATCAATGTCCGTCTTCCTCTTGAAGATCCATTTATTTAACATGGCTTGCTGATCATCGAGCAAGTCAATCAAAGTCCATACTTTGTTCTCATACATGGATCCTATCTCAGATTTCATGGCCTCAAGCCATTTCATGAATCTGGGCTCATCATCGCTTCCTCATAGTCCGTAGGTTCATCATGGTCTAGTAACATGACTTCCGAACACGATTACCATACCACTGGGTGCGGATTTTGCTCGGAAGACCCACGAGGTTTGGTAGCAACTTGATCTGAAGTTTCATGATCATCATCATTAACTTCCTCACTAATTGGTGTAGGAATCATCGAACTGATTTCTGTGATGAACTACTTTCCAATAAGGGAGAAGGTACAATTACCTCATCAAGTTCTACTTTTCTCCCACTCACTTCTTTCGAGAGAAACTCCTTCTCTAGAAAGGATCCATTCTTGACAACGAATGTCTTGCCTTTCAGATCTGTGATAGAAGGTGTACCCAACATTTTGGGTATCCTATGAAGACGATTCGATTTGGGTTCGAGCTTATCAGGATGAAACTTTTTCATATAAGCATCGCAACTCCAAACTTCAAGAAACAACAACTTTGGTTTCTTGCCAAACCACGATTCATACGGTGTCGTCTCAACGGATTTAGATGGTGCCCTTTTTAACGTGAATGCAGCTGTCTCTAATGCATAGCCCCAAAACTATAACGGTAAATCGGTAAGAAACATCATAGATCGCACCATATGCAATAAAGTGCGGTTACGACGTTCGGACACACCATAACATTGTGGTGTTCCAGGTGGCGTGAGCTGTGAAACTATTCCACTTTGTTTTAATTTAAGACCAAACTCGTAACTCAAATATTCATCTCCACGATCACATTGCAGAAACTTTATTTTCTTGTTACGATGATTTTCCACTTCACTCTGAAATTCTTTGAACCTTTCAACTATTTCAGACTTATGTTTCATCAAGAAGATATACGCATATCTGCTCAAATCATCCGTGAAGGTCGAAAATAATGATACTTGCCACGAGCATCAACACTCATTGAATCGCATACATCGGTATGTATTATTTCCAATAAGTCAAGAGCTTGTTCCATTGTTCCGGAGAACGGAGTTTTAGTCATCTTGCCCAAAAGGCACGGTTCGCAAGCATCAAATGATTCATAATCAAGTGATTCCAAAAGTCCATCGGCATGGAGTTTTCTTCATGCGTTTACACCAATATGACCTAAACGGCGAGTGCCACAAATAAGTTGCACTATCATTATCAACTTTGCATCATTTGGTTTCAATATTATGAATATGTGTATCACTATGATCGAGATCCAATGAACCATTTTCATTGGGTGTGTAACCATATAAGGTTTTATTCATGTAAACAGAACAACAATTTATTCTCTTACTTAAATGAATAACCGTATTGCAATAAACATGATCAAATAATATTTATGCTCAACACCAAATAACACTTATTTAGGTTCCACACTAATCCCGAAAGTATAGGGAGTGTAAAGGATGATGATCATATCAAACTTGGAACTACTTCCAACACTCATCGTCACTTCCCTTCAACTAGTTTCGCAACTCCCGTTTCAAGTTACTACTCTTAGCAACCGAACCAGTATCAAAATACCGAGGGTTTGCTACGAACACTAGTAAAATACACATCAATAATCTGCATATCAAATATACCTTTGTTCACTTTGCCATCCTTCTTATCCGCCAAATACTTGGGGTAGTTCCGCTTCTAGTGACCAGTTCCATTGCAGCAAAAGCACTTAGTCTCGTGCTTAGGTCCAGACTTGGGCTTCTTCACTCGAGCGCAACTTGCTTGCCGCTCTTCTTGAAGTTCCCCTTCTTCCCTTTGCCTTTTTCCTTGAGACTAGTGGTCTCGCCAATCATCAACACTTGATGCTCTTTCTTGATTTCTACCTTCGTCGATTTCAACATCATGAAGAGCTCGGGAATCGTTTTCGTCATCCCTTGCATACTATAGTTCATCACGAAGTTCTAGTAACTTAGTGATGGTGACTAGAGAATTCTGTCAATCGCTATCTTATCCGGAAGATTAACTCCCACTTGATTCAAGCGATTGAAGTACCTGCACTATCTCGAGCACATGCTCACTAGTTGAGCGATTCTCCTCCATCTTTTAGCCATAGAACTTGTTGGAGACTTCATATCTCTCAACTCGGGTATTTGCTTGAAATATTAACTTCAACTCCTGGAACATCTCATATGGTCCATGACGTTCAAAACGTCTTTGAAGTCCCGATTCTAAGCCGTTAAGCATGGTGCACTAAACTATCAAGTAGTCATCATATTGAGATAGCCAAACGTTCATAACGTATGCATCTGCTCCTGCAATAGGTCTGTCACCTAGCGGTGCATTAAGGACATAATTTCTTCTGTGCAGCAATGAGGATAAACCTCAGATCACGGATCCAATCCGCATCATTGCTACTAACATTTTTCAATACAAATTTCTCTAGGAACACATATAAAATCATAGGGAAGCAACAACGCGAGCTATTGATCTACAACATAATTTGCAAAATACTACCAGGACTAAGTTCATGATAAATTAAAGTTCAATTAATCATATTACTAAACTCCCACTTAGACAGACATCTCTCTAGTTATCTAAGTGATCACGTGATCCAAATCAACTAAACCATGTCCGATCATCACGTGAGATGGAGTAGTTTCAATGGTGAACATCACTATGTTGATCATATCTACTATATGATTCACGCCGACCTTTCGGTCTCCGTGTTCCGAGGCCATATCTGTTATATGCTAGGCTCGTCAAGTTTAACCTGAGTATTCCGCGTGTGCAACTGTTTTGCACCCGTTGTAGATGGACGAGAACTTATCACACCCGATCATCACGTGGTGTCCGGGTACTACGAACTTTGGCAACGGTGCATACTCAGGAGAACACTTCTTGATAATTTTAGTGAGAGATCATCTTATAATGCTACCGTCAATCAAAGCAAGATAAGATGCATAAAGGATAAACATCACATGCAATCAATATAAGTGATATGATATGGTCATCATCATCTTGTACTTGTGATCTCCATCGCCGAAGCACCGTCATGATCACCATCGTCACCGGCGCGACACCTTGATCTCCATCGTAGCATCGTTGTCGTCTTGCCAATCTTATGCTTCCACGACTATCACTACCGCTTAGTAATAAAGTAAAGCATTACATCGCGATTGCATTGCATACAATAAAGCGACAACCATATGGCTCCTGCCGATTGCCGATAACTCGGTTACAAAACATGATCATCTCATACAATAAAATATAGCATCACGTCTTGACCATATCACATCACAACATGCCCTGCAAAAACAAGTTAGACGTCCTCTACTTTGTTGTTGCAAGTTTTACGTGGCTGCTACGGGCTGAGCAAGAACCGTTCTTACCTACGCATCAAAACCACAACGATAGTTTGTCAAATAGACTCTGTTTTAACCTTCTCAAGGACCGGGCGTAGCCACACTCGGTTCAACTAAAGTTGGAGAGACAGTCTTCCGCAAGCCATCTATGTGCAAAGCACGTCGAGGGAACCGGTCTCACAGAAGCGTCTGGCGTAATGTTGGTCCGGATCGTCTGGCCCAACAATACCGCTGAACCAAAGTATGACATGCTGGTAGGCAGTATGAATTGTATCGCCCACAACTCACTTGTGTTCTACTCGTGCATATGACATCAACGCATAAAACCTGGCTCGGATGCCATTTGTTGGGAAACGTAGTAATTTCAAAAAATTCCTACGATCACGCAAGACCATGGTGATGGCATAGCAACGAGAGGGAAGAGTGTCCGCCCACGCACTGTGAGACCGAAAGCGGAAGCGTTATAACAACGCGGTTGATGTAGTTGTGCGTCTTCACGATCCGACCGATCCAAGCACCGAACGACGGCACCTCCGAGTTACGCACATCGCTCAGCTCGATGACGATCCCGGACTCGATCCAGCAAAGTGTCGGGATGAGTTCCACAAGACGACGGCATGGTGACGATGTTGATGCTCCACCGACGCAGGCTTCGCCTAAGCTCATGACGATATGACTTCTCCGGCGCAGGCTTCGCTTAAGCTCTACGATGATATGACCGAAGTGGAATATGGTGGAAGGGGCACCAGACACGGCTAAGGAAAGATCCGTAGATCAACTTGTGTGTCTTGGGGTGCCCCTGCCTCAGATATAAAGGAGCCAAGGGGAGGTGGCCGGCCCTATAGGAGGCGCACTAAGGAGGAGTCCTACTCCCACCGGGAGTAGGACTCCCCCTTCTCCTAGTTGGAGTAGGATTGGGAGGGGAAAGGGGAAGGCGCCGCCTCTCCTTGTCCTATTCGGACTGGAAGGGGAGGGGGCGCGCAGCCCACCTGGCCGGCCCTTCTCCTTCTCCCTCAAGGCCCATGAGGGCCCATATACCCCGGGGTTCCGTAACCCCGGTGTTCCTAATATCCTGTTTTCACTGAACCATTCCAAGTCCAAACATAGGCTTCCAATATATCAATCTTTATGTCTCGACCATTTCGAGACTCCTCGTCATGTCCGTGATCACATCCGGGACTCGAACAACCTTCGTGCATCAATACTTATAAACTCATTATGAACTGTCATCGAAACGTTAATCGTCGACCCTACGGGTTCGAGAACTATGTAGACATGACCTAGAACCATTCTCGGTCAATAACCAATAGCGGAACCTGGATGCCCATATTGGTTCCTACATATTCTACGAAGATCTTTATCGGTCAAACCGCATAACAACATACGTTGTTCCCTTTGTCATCGGTATGTTACTTACCCGAGATTCGATCGTCGGTATCCAATACCTAGTTCAATCTCAAGCATCGGTAAGTCTCTTTACTCGTCCGTAATACATCATCTCACAACTAACTCATTAGTTGTAATGCTTGCAAGGCTTAAGTGATGTGCATTACCGAGAAGGCTCGAGATACCTCTCCGACAATCGGAGTGACAAAACCTAATCTCGAAATACGCCAACCCAACAAGTACCTTTGGAGACACCTGTAGTACTCCTTTATAATCACCCGATTCGTAGTGACGCTTTGGTAGTACCCAAAGTGTTCCTCCGTAAACGGAGTTGCATAATCTCATAGTTACAGGAACATGTATGGGTCATGAAGAAAGCATTAACATACTAAACGATCAAGTGTTAAGCTAACGGAATGGGTCATGTCAATCAGATCATTCAACTAATGATGTGACCTTGTTAATCAAATAACAACTCCTTGTTTATGGTTTAGGAAACATAACCATCTTTGATTAACAAGCTAGTCAAGTAGAGGCATACTAGTGACATACTTGTTTGTCTATATATTCACACATGTATTATGTTTCCGGTTAATACAATTCTAGCATGAATAATAAACATTTATCATGATATAAGGAAATAAATAATAACTTTATTATTGCCTCTAGGGCATATTTCCTTCAGGGACTCCCTCACTCTTCTCATCCCAGGGCTTTGTGAAGATATCGGCCAGCTGGTCTTCAGTATTTGCATGGTCGATGGAGATGTCACCCTTCAACACATGGTCACGAAGAAAATGATGACGAATCTGGATGTGCTTTGTCTTCGAGTGCTGAACTGGGTTGTGAGCAATCTTCATAGCACTCTCATTGTCACAGCAGAGTGGCACATTCTTCACATTGATGCCATAGTCCTTGAGGGTTTGCTTCATCCATAGCAATTAAGCACAGCAAGATCCAAAGAGCAATGTACTCACTTTCCTGCAGAAGGAGAGTGATACGCAGTTCTGCTTCTTCGAGGACCAACATACCAAGGATCGTCCAGGAAATGACATGTGCCTGACATTGACTTGCGGTACACCCGATCATCAGCATAGTCAGAGTCTGAATATCCAATGAGATCAAAGGAAGAGCCCTTGGGATACCATAATCAAGTGTTGGTGTGTGAGCTAGATATCAAAGAATATGCTTCACAGCCTTATGGTGTGATTCCTTCGGTGCAGCTTGAAATCGGGCACACATGCAAACACTAAGCATAATATCCGGCCTAGATGCACATTGATACGTCTCCGTCGTATCTATAATTTTTTATTGTTGCATGCCGATATTCTACAACTCTCATATACTTTTGGCAACTTTTTATATTATTTTTGGGACTAACATATTGATCCAGTGCCTAGTGACAGTTCCTGTTTGTTGCATGTTTTATGTTTCGCAGAAACCCAATATCAAACGGAGTCAAACGGGATAAAAATGGATGGAGAATATTTTTGGAATATTTATGATTTTGGGAAGAAAAACTAACACGAGACTGTGCCCGAGGGGGCCACGAGGCAGGGGGGCACGCCCCTGACCCTCGTGGGCACCCGTAAGGCGGTTGACGTTCTTCTTTTGCCGCAAGAAAGCTAATTTCCGGAGAAAAATCTGGGCGAAAGTTTCAATCCAATCGGAGTTACGGATCTCCGGATATAAAAGAAACGGTGAAACGGCAGAATCTGATAACTCAGAAACAGAGAGAGACGGAGAGACAGATCCAATCTCGGAGGGGCTGTCGCCCCTCCCATACCATGGGAGACAAGGACCAGAGGCGAAACCATTCTCCCATCTAGAGAGAAGGTCAAGGAAGAAGAAGAAGAATAAGAGGGGCTCTCTCCCCCTTGCTTCCGGTGGCGCCGGAATGCCGCCGAGGGCCATCATCATCACCGTGATCTTCACCAACACCTCCGTCATCTTCACCAACATCTCCATCACCTTTCCCCATCTATATTCAGCGGTCCACTCTCCCGCAACCCGTTGTACCCTCTACTTGAACATGGTGCTTTATGCTTCATATTATTATCCAATGATGTGTTGCCATCCTATGATGTCTGAGTAGATTTTTGTTGTCCTATCGGTGATTGGTAAATTGCTATGATTGGTTTAATTTGCTTTTGGTTATGTTGTTGTCATATTGTGCCCTCCGTGTCGCGCAAGCGTGAGGGATTCCCGTTGTAGGGTGTTGCAATATGTTCATGATTCGCTTATAGTGGGTTGCTTGAGTGACAGAAGAATAAACCCGAGTAAGGGGGTTGTATGTATGGGATAAAGGGGACTTGATGCTTTAATGCTATGGTTGGGTTGTACCTTAATGATCTTTAGTAGTTGCGGATGCTTGCTAGAGTTCCAATCGTAAGTGCATATGATCCAAGAAGAGTAAGTATGTTAGCTTATGGCTCTCCCACATAAAACTTGCTATCGGTCTAGTAAAGTAGTCAATTGCTTAGGGACAATTTCACAACTCCTACCACCACTTTTCCACACTCGCTATATTTACTTTATTGCTTCTTTATCTAAACATCCCCTACTTTTAGTTACGTGCTCTTTATTTGAAGGAAATATGCGCTAGAGGCAATAATAAAGTTATTATTTGTTTCCTTATTTCATGATAAATGTTTATTATTCATGCTAGAATTGTATTAACCGGAAACATAATACATGTGTGAATACATAGACAAACAGAGTGTCACTTGTATGCCTCTACTTGACTAGCTCGTTAATTAAAGATGGTTATGTTTCCTACTCATAGACATGAGTTGTCATTTGATTAACGGGATCACCTCATTAGGAGAATGATGTGATTGACTTGACCCATTCCGTTAGCTTAGCACTTGATCGTTTAGTATTCTGCTATTGCTTTCTTCATGACTTATACATGTTCCTATGACTATGAGATTATGCAACTCCTGTTTACCGGAGGAACACTTTGTGTGCTACCAAACGTCACAACGTAACTGGTGATTATAAAGGTGCTCTCTGGTGTCTCCGAAGGTACTTGTTGGGTTGGCATATTTCGAGATTAGGATTTGTCACTCCGATTGTCGGAGAGGTATCTCTAGGCCCACTCGGTAATGCACATCACTATAAGCCTTGCAAGCATTGTAACTAATGAGTTAGTTGCGGGATGATGTATTACAGAATGAGTAAAGAGACTTGCCAGTAACGAGATTGAACTAGGTATTGAGATGCCGACGATCGAATCTCGGGCAAGTAACATACCGATGACAAAGGGAACAACGTATGTTGTTATGCGGTTTGACTGACAAAGATCTTCGTAGAATATGTGGGAGCCAATATGAGCATCCAGGTTCCGCTATCGGTTATTGACCGGAGAAGTGTCTCGGTCATGTCTACATAGTTCTCGAACCCGTAGGGTCTGCACGCTTAAAGTTCGGTGACGATTTGTATTATGAGTTATGTAATTTGATGTACCTAAGGTAGTTCGGAGTCCCGGATGAGATCGGGGACATGACGAGGAGTCTCGAAATGGTCGAGACGTAAAGATCGATATATTGGACGACTATATTCGGACATCGGAAAGGTTCCGAGTGATTCGGGTATTTTCGGAGTACCGGAGAGTTACGGGAATTCACCGGGAGAAGTATTGGGCCTTATTGGGCCATACGGGAATAGAGGAGAGAGGCCAAAAGGAAGGAGGCGCGCGCGCCCCTTCTTGTCCGAATTGAACAAGGGGTGCAGCCCCCTTTTCCTTCTCCCTCTCCCCCTCTTTCCTTCTCTCCTACTCCGGAAAGGAACGGGGAATCCTACTAGGACTTGGGAGTCCTGGTAGGACTCCCCACACTTGGCGCGCCCCCTGTAGGGCCGGCCTCTCCCTTCCTCCTTTATATACAGAGGCAGCGGGCACCCCATAGACACAACAATTGATCTCTTTATCTCTTAGCCGTGTGTGGTGCCCCCCTCCATCAAGCTGAACGTGTGCTGAACTCGGAGGTGTCGTTGTTCGGTACTTGATCGGTCGGATCGTGAAGACGTATGACTACATCAACCGCGTTGTGCTAACGCTTCCGCTTTCGGTCTACGAGGGTACGTGGACACACTCTCCCCTCTCGTTGCTATGCATCACCATGATCCTGTGTGCGCGTAGATTTTTTTTTTGAAATTACTATGTTCCCCAACAGTGGCATCCAAGACAGGTTTTATCCGTTGATGTTATATGCACGAGTAGAACACAAGTGAGTTGTGGGCGATACAAGTCATACTACTTACTAGCATGTCACAATTTGGTTCGGCGGTATTGCTGGATGAAGCGGCCCGGACCGACATTACGCGTATACTTACGCGAGACTGGTTTTACCGCCGTGCTTTGCACATAGGTCACTAGCGGGTGTCAGTTTCTCCAACTTTAGTTGAACAGAGTGTGGCTATGCCCGGTCCTTGAGAAGGTTAAAACAACACTAACTTGACGAACTATTGTTGTGGTTTTGATGCGTAGGTAAGAACGGTTCTTGCTCAGCCCGTAGCAGCCACGTAAAACTTGCAACAACAAAGTAGAGGACGTCTAACTTGTTTTTGCAGGGCATGTTGTGATGTGATATGGTCAAGGAATCATACTATATTTTATTGTATGAGATGGTCATGTTTTGTAACCGAGTTATCGGCAACTGGCAGGAGCCATATGGTTGTCGCTTTATTGTATGCAATGCAATCGCCCTGTAATTGCTTTACTTTATCACTAAGCGGTAGCGATAGTGAAGCAATAGTTGGCGAGACGACAACGATGCTACGATGGAGATCAAGGTGTCGCGCCGGTGACGATGGTGATCATGATGGTGCTTTGGAGATGGAGATCACAAGCACAAGATGATGATGGCCATATCATATCACTTATATTGATTGCATGTGATGTTTATCTTTTATGCATCTTATTTTGCTTAAATCGACGGTAGCATTATAAGATGATCTCTCACTAAATTTCAAGGTATAAGTGTTCTCCCTGAGTATGCACCATTGCGAAAGCCCTTCGTGCTGAGACACCACGTGATGATCGGGTGTGATAGGTTCTACGTTCAAATACAACGGGTGCAAAACAGTTGCACACGCAGAATAGTCAGGTTAAACTTGACGAGCCTAGCATATGCAGATATGGCCTCGGAACACTGGGACCGAAAGGTTGAGCGTGAATCATATAGTAGATATGATCAACATAGTGATGTTCACCATTGAAAACTACTCCATCTCACGTGATGATCGGACATGGTTTAGTTGATTTGGATCACGTGATCACTTAGATGATTAGAGGGATGTCTATCTAAGTGGGAGTTCTTAAGTAATTTGATTAATTGAACTTTAATTTATCATGAACTTAGTCCTGATAGTATTAGCATATCTATGTTGTAGATCAATAGCTCGTGTTTAGCTCCCCTGTTTTATTTTGATATGTTCCTAGAGAAAACTAAGTTGAAAGATGTTAGTAGCAATGATGCGGATTGGATCCGTGATATGAGGTTTATCCTCATTGCTGCACAGAAGAATTATGTCCTTGATGCACCGCTAGGTGACAGACCTATTGCAGGAGCAGATCCAGACGTTATGAACGTTTGGCTAGCTCAATATGATGACTACTTGATAGTTTAGTGCACCATGCTTAACGGCTTAGAATCGGGACTTCAAAGACGTTTTGAACGTCATGGACCATATAAGATGTTCCAGGAGTTGAAGTTAATATTTCAAGCAAATACCCGAGTTGAGAGATATGAAGTCTCCAACAAGTTCTATATCTAAAAGATGGAGGAGAATAGCTCAAGCAGTGAGCATGTGCTCAGATTGTCTGGGTACTACAATTGCTTGAATCCAGTGGGAGTTAATCTTCCAGATAAGATAGTGATTGACAAAATTCTCTAGTCACCATCACCAAGTTACTAGAACTTCTTTATGACCTATAAATATACAAGGGATAACGGAAACAATTCCCAAAGCTCTTCGTGTTGCTGAAATCGACGAAAGGTAGAAATCAAGAAAAGCATCAAGTGTTGATGGTTGACAAGACCACTAGTTTCAAGAAAAAGGGAAAAGGGGAGAAAGGGAACTTCAAGAAGAACGGCAAGCAAGTTGCATCTCAAGTGAAGAAACCCAAGTCTGGACCTAAGCCTAAGACTAAGTGCTTCTACTGCAAAGAGACTGGTCACTGGAAGCGGAACTGCCCCAAGTATTTGGCAGATAAGAAGGATGGCAAAGTGAACAAAGGTATATTTGATATATAGATTATTGATGTGTATTTTACTAGTGTTCATAGCAACCCCTCGGTATTTGATACTGGTTTAGTTGCTAAGAGTAGTAACTCAAAATGGGAGTTGCAGAATGAACAGAGACTAGTTAAAAGTGAACTGACGATGTGTGTTGGAAATGGTTCCAAGATTGATCATCATCGCACACTCCCTATACTTTCGGTATTAGTGTTGAAACTAAATAAGTATTATTTGATGTTTGCGTTGAGCATGAATGTGATTTGATCATGTTTATTGCAATACGATTATTCATTTAAGTTAGAGAATAACTGTTGTTCTGTTTACATGAATAAAACCTTCTATGGTCATACACCCAATGGTTTGTTGGATCTCGACCGTAGTGATACACATATTCATAATATTGAAGCCAAAAGATGCAAAGTTAATAATGATAGTGCAACTTATTTGTGGCACTGCCGTTTAGGTCATATTGGTGTAAAGCGCATGAAGAAATCCCATGCTGATGGGCTTTCGGAATCACTTGATTATGAATCAGTTGATGCTTGCAAACCATGCCTCATGGGCAAGATGACTAAGACTCCGTTCTCCGGAACAATGGAGCAAGAAACTAACTTATTGGAAATAATACCTACTGATGTATGTGGTCTAATGAGTGTTGAAGCTCACGACAAGTATCGTTATTTTCTGACCTTCACAGATGATTTGAGCAGATATAGGTATATCTACTTAATGAAACACAAGTCTGAAACATTTGAAAGGTTCAAAGAATTTCAGAGTGAAGTGAAGAATCTTCGTAACAAGAAAATTAAGTTTCTACGATCTGATCGCAGAGGCGAATATTTGAGTTACGAGTTTGGTCTTCAATTAAAACAATGTGGAATAGTTTCACAAACTCATGCCACCTGGAACACCACAGCATAATGGTGTGTCTGAACGTCATAACCGTACTTTATTGGATATAGTATAATCTATGATGTCTCTTACCGATTTACCACTATCGTTTTGGGGTTATGCATTAGAGACAGCTGCATTCACGTTAAATAAGGCACCGTCAAAATCCATTGAGACGACACAGTATGAACTATGATTTAGCAACAAACCTAAGCTGTCGTTTCTTAAAGTTTGGGGTTGTGATGCTTATGTGAAAAAATTTCAGCATGATAAGCTCAAACCCAAATCGGAGAAGTGCGTCTTCATAGAATACCCAAAAGAGACTATTGGGTACACCTTCTATCACATATCTGAAGGCAAGATCTTTGTTGCTTAATATGTATCCTTTCTAGAGAAGGAGTTTCTCTCGAAAGAAGTGAGTGGGAGGAAAGTAGAACTTGATGAGGTAACTGTACTCCCTCCTTATTGGAAAGTAGTTCATCACGTAAATCTGTTCTCGTGATTCCTACACCAATTAGTGAGGAAGCTAATGATGATGATCATGTAACTTCAGATCAAGTTACTACCGAACCTCGTAGGGTCAACCAGAGTAAGATCCGCACTGTGAGTGGTACGGTAATCCTGTTCTGGAGGTCATGTTACTTGACCATGGCGAACCTACGAACTACGAGGAAGCGATGATGAGCACAGATTCCGTGAAATGGCTTGAGGCCATGAAATCTTAGATCGGATCCATGTATGAGAACAAAGTGTGGACTTTGGTTGACTTGCCCGATGATCAGCAAGCCATTGAGAATAAATGGATCTTCAAGAGGAAGACGGACGCTGATAGTAGTGTTACTATCTACAAAGCTCGAATTGTCGCAAAAAGGTTTTCGACAAGTTCAAGGTGTTGACTACGATGAGATTTCCTCACTTGTAGCGATGCTTAAGTCTGTCCAAATCATGTTAGCAAATTGCCGCATTTTATGAAATCTGGCAAATGGATAAACAAAACTGCACTCCTTAATGGATTTATTATAGAAGAGTTGTATATGATACAACCAGAAAGTTTTGTCAATCCTAAAGGTGCTACCAAAATATGCAAGCTCCAGCGATCCATCTACGGACTGGTGCAAGCATCTCGGAGTTGGAATATACGCTTTGATAAGTTGATCAAAGCATATAGTTTTAATACAGACTTGCGGTGAAGCCTGTATTTACAAGAAAGTGAGTGGGAGCACTACAACATTTCTGATAAGTATATGTGGATGACATATTGTTGATCGTAAATAATGTAGAATTATTCTGCAAAGCATAAAGGAGTGTTTGAAAGGAGTTTTTCAAAGAAAGACCTCGGTGAAGCTGCTTACATATTGAGCATCAAGATCTATAGAGATAGATCAAGACGCTTGACAAGTTTTCTCAATGAGTACATACCTTGACAAGATTTTGAAGTAGTTCAAAATGGAACAGTCAAAGAAAGAGTTCTTGCCTATGTTACAAGGTGTGAAATTGAGTGAGACTCAAAGCCCGACCACAATAGAAGATAGAAAGAGAATGAAAGTCATTGCCTATGCCTCAGCCATAGGTTCTATAAAGTATGCCATGTTGGTACCAGATCTATTGTATGCCCTACACTGATTTTTGCAAGGGAGTACAATAGTGATCTAGGAGTAGATCACTGAATAGCGGTCAAAACTATCCTTAGTGGAATAAGGATATGTTTCTCGATTATGGAGGTAACAAAAGGTTCGTCGTAAAGGGTTACGTCGATACAAGTTTTGGCACTGATCCAGATGACTCTAAGTCTTAATCTAGATACATATTGAAAGTGGGAGCAATTAGCTAAAGTAGCTCCGTACAGAGCATTGTAGACATAGAAATTTGCAAAATACATACGGATCTGAATTTGGGAGACCCATTGACTAAACTTCTCTCAAAAGCAAAACATGATCACACCTTAGTACTATTTTCGTGTTAAATCACATAAACGATGTGAACTAGATTACTGACTCTAGTAAACCCTTTGAGCGTTGGTCACATAGCGATGTAAACTATGGGTGTTAATCACATGGTGATGTGAACTATTGTTGTTAAATCACATGGCGATGTGAGCTAGATTATTGACTCTAGTGCAAGTGGGAGACTGAAGGAAATATGCCCTAGAGGCAATAATAAAGTTATTATTTATTTCCTTATTTCATGATAAATGTTTATTATTCATGCTAGAATTGTATTAACCGTAAACATAATACATGTGTGAATACATAGACAAACAGAGTGTCACTAGTATGCCTCTACTTGACTAGCTCGTTAATTAAAGATGGTTATGTTTCCTAACCATAGACATGAGTTTGACTTGACCCATTCCGTTAGCTTAGCACTTGATCGTTTAGTATTCTGCTATTTCTTTCTTCATGACTTATACATGTTCGTATGACTATGAGATTATGCAACTCCCGTTTACCAGAGGAACACTTTGTGTGCTACCAAACGTCACAACGTAACTGGGTGATTATAAAGGTGCTCTACAGGTGTCTCCGAAGGTACTTGTTCGGTTGGCGTATTTTGAGACTAGGATTTGTCACTCCGATTGTCGGAGAGGTATCTCTGGGCCCACTCGGTAATGCACATCACTATAAGCCTTGCAAGCATTGTAACTAATGAGTTAGTTGCGGGATGATGTATTACGGAATGAGTAAAGAGACTTGCCAGTAACAAGATTGAACTAGGTATTGAGATACCGACGATCGAATCTCGGGCAAGTAACATATCGATGACAAAGGGAACAACGTATGTTGTTATTCGGTTTGACCGACAAAGATCTTCGTAGAATATGTGGGAGCCAATATGAGCATCCAGATTCCGCCATTGGTTATTGACCGGAGAAGTGTCTCGGTCATGTCTACATAGTTCTCGAACCCGTAGGGTCCGCACGCTTAAAGTTCAGTGACGATTTGTATTATGAGTTATGTAATTTGATGTACCGAAGTTAGTTTGGAGTCCCGGTTGAGATCAGGGACATGACGAGGAGTCTCGAAATGGTCTAGACGTAAAGATCGATATATTGGATGACTATATTCGGACATCGGAAAGGTTCCGAGTGATTCGGGTATTTTCGGAGTACCGGGGAGTTACGGGAATTCACCAGGAGAAGTATTGGACCTTATTGGGCCATACGGGAATAGAGGAGAGAGGCCAAAAGGAAGGAGGCACCCTCCCCCCCCCCCCTCTGGTCCAAATTGAACAAGGGGTGCAACCCTCCTTTCCTTCTCCCTCTCCCCCTCTTTCCTTCTCTCCTACTCCAGAAAGGAAAGGGGAATCCTACTAGGACTTGGGAGTCCTAGTAGGACTCCCCACACTTGGCGCGCCCCCTGTAGGGCCGGCCTCTCCCTCCCTCCTTTATATACAGAGGTAGGGGGCACCCCATAGACACAACAATTGATCTCTTGATCTCTTAGCCGTGTGCGGTGCCCCCCTCCACCATAATCCACCTCGATCATATCGTAGTGGTGCTTAGGCGAAGCCCTGCGTCGGTTGCAACATCATCATCACATCACGCCCGTCAGGCCGACGGAACTCTCTCGTGAAGCTCTGCTGGATCGGGGTTTGCGGGACGTCATCGAGCTGAACGTGTGCTGAACTCGGATGTGCCATGTGTTTGGTACTTGATCGGCCGGATCTGAAGACGTACGACCACATCAACCGCGTTGTGCTAACGCTTCCGCTTTCGGTCTACGAGGGTACGTGAACACACTCTCCCCTCTCGTTGCTATGCATCACCATGATCCTGTGTGCGTGTAGATTTTTTTTGAAATTACTACGTTCCCCAACATTATTATCTTGCAAACCTATCCAACAACACCTACAAAGTACTTCTAGTTTCATATTTGTTCTAGGTAAAGCGAACACTAAGCGTGCGTAGAGTCGTATCAGTTGCAGATAGGACTTCAGAGAATATTAGTTCTACCTTTAGCTCCTCGTTGGGTTCGACACTCTTACTTATCAAAAGAGGCTACAATTATCCCCTACACTTGTGGGTTATCAAGACCTTTTTCTGGCGCTGTTGCCGGGGAGTCATAGCGTGGGGTGAATATTCTCGTGTGTGCTTGTTTGCTTTATCACTAAGTAATTTTTATTTGCTGTTCTAAGTTGTTCTCTATCTTTAGTTATGGATATGGAACACGAAATGCCCAAAAATTAGGTGTACTTGCTACTCATGGAGATGGGGAACCTCCTAAAACTCTCGATGCTCGTTATGTGAAAGAAATTATGTACTACTTTGATAATCCTGAGAAAACCCCATTCAATTATGTTATGGGAGACACGTTGGATCAACGTGAATACTTTAGGGATTATTGCTTGACATAAAATGGGAAACTATTATGGGATCAAATTTATATGTTGCATTGGTATGCTCGGGAACTATGCTAGAGATATGATTATACACGTTGCTCTAATATGAAGGCCCCACACCTTTCCTTTTCGTGCAAATTCAATGATAATAAAACCTTAGCTTCTTATGCTAATGGTATATATGATTACTATGATGTGGAATAATTAGAAGAATTTGTTGCTTTTATGGGTGCTTAAGAGATTGAATCTTTGTTTAAAACATGTGAAAATCTTAATGATGTTGTTTACAGACCTGAAATTTTGCTATACTTAAATATTGCTATGAGAATTATGAATTCAATTCCGAGATTGATGCGTTTATTGAGGAAGTCTCCGATGTCCAAGAAGAGACTAATATTTTGCAGGAGTCTATGGAAGAAGAAATTGATGAAACTGTGAGCTCATTGGATGAAAAAGATGATGAGGAGAGCGAAGAACAAAAGGAGGAAGAGCGGATTAGCTACCCGTGCCCACCTTCTAACGAGAGTAACTCTTCAACTCATACATTGTTTAATTCCCCTTCGTGCTTACCGAAGGATGATTGCTATGATCTCATTGATTCTCTTGAAATATCCCTTTTTAATGATGTTTGCTATGCTTGTGGCCAAGATGCCAATATGAATTATGCTTATGGAGATGAACTTGCTATAGTTCCTTATGTTAAACATGAAATTGTTGCTATTGCACCCACGCATGATAGTCCTATTATCTTTTTGAATTCTGCCGACTACACTATATCAGAGAAGTTTGTGCTTATTAAAGATTATATTGATGGGTTGCGTTTTACTACTACACATGATAATTTTGATAGATATAATATGCATGTGCTTGCTGCTCCTACTTGCAATTATTATGAGAGAGGAACTATATCTCCACCTTTCTATGTTTGCAATATGATAAAATTGCAAGAAACTGTTTATACTATGCATTGGCCTTTACTTGGTGTGCATGAATTGTTCTTTTATGACATGTCGATGCATAGGAAGAGAGTTAGACTTCGTCATTGCTTGATATATTTTACTTTGTGCTCACTACGTAATCACAAAACATAGTTAATTAAAATTGGCTTTGATATACCTGGGGATCCGGGTGGATTCATTACTTGAGCACTATATGCCTAGCTTAATGGCTTTAAAGAAAGCGCTGCCAAGGAGACAACCCAGAAGTTTTAGAGAGTCATTTGTTTCTGTTGAGTGCTTTTATATAGTTTTAGAACAAAAAAAATAAAGAGGGGAACCCAAAACTTCTCAAAAAGGAAAGTGAAAGTAAGAAAGACAAGCATTGTTGAAGTGGGAGAGCTCCTTGAACTTTGTTCATGCTCACGGAAACTTTGTGAATCTTGATTACAGAAACTTTTCATCAAAAATAATTACCCCCTTGTACAATTTCATTGTATTATAAAAATAATGTGCCAAGGTTTGCCTTTAGGATGTTTACAATGCTTGTTGGTTTGTACGGTGCAGGACAGAAACTTTTTCTGTAGTGCGCGATTTTACATTTTTTACTGGAATGTCAAACGGTTCTGATTATTTTTGCACTGTCTTTCTATACAAATTTTTCATTTTTCATAATTTTGATAGAATCTTTTGGGGTACCATAAGTATGGTCAATGTTCAGATTGCTACAGACTGTTCTGTTTTTTGACAGATTCTGTTTTTGATGCATAGTTTGCTTGTTTTGATGAAACTATCAATTTCTATCAGTGGATTAAGCCATGGAAAAGTTATATTACAGTAGACACAATGAAAAAACAAAATTTGAATTGGTTTGCAACAGTACTTAGAGTAGTGATTTGCTTTATTATACTAACGGATCTTACCGAGTTTTCTGTTGAAGTTTTGTGTGGATGAAGTGTTTGATCGAGGAGGTCTCGATATGAGGAAAAGGAAGAGAGGCAAGAGCTCAAACTTGGTGATTCCCAAGGCACCCCAAGTAAATATTCAAGGAGACTCAAGCGTCTGAGCTTGGGGATGCCCCAGAAGGCATCCCCTCTTTCTTCAACAAGTATCGGTATGTTTTTGGATTCGTTTCGTTCATGCGATATGTGCAAGTCTGGGAGCGTCTTTTGCATTTAGTTTTCACTTTTGTTTTATGCACCATGCTGGTATGATATAGTCCTTGGTTGATTTATAGAATTCTCATTGCACTTCACTTATATCTTTTGAGTATGGCTTTATAGAATGCTTCATGTGCTTCACTTATATCATTTGAAGTTTGGATTGCCTGTTTCTCTTCACATAGAAAACCGCCATTTGTAGAGTGCTCTTTTGCTTCACTTATATTTGTTAGAGTGTGGGCATATCTTTTGTAGAAATAACTAAACTCTCTTGCTTCACTTATATCTATTTAGAGAGATGACAGGAATTGGTCATTCACATGGTTAGTCATAAAATCCTACATAAACTTGTAGATCGCTGAATATGATATGTTTGATTCCTTGCAATAGTTTTGCGATATAAAGGTGGTGATATTAGAGTCATGCTAGTGGGAGACTGTGGATTAGTAGACATACTTTTGTTGAGGTTTGTGATTCCCGTAGCATGCACGTATGGTGAACCGTTATGTGATGAAGTCGGAGCATGATTTATTTATTGATTGTCTTCCTTATGAGTGGTGGTCGGGGACAAGCGATGGTCTTTTCCTACCAATCTATCCCCCTAGGAGCATGCGTGTAGTACTTTGTTTTGATGACTAATAGATTTTTGCAATAAGTATGTGAGTTCTTTATGACTAATGTTGAGTCCATGGATTATACGCACTCTCATCCTTCCACCATTGCTAGCCTCTTCGGTACCGTGCATTGCCCTTTCTCAGCTCGAGAGTTGGTGCAAACTTCGCCGGTGCATCCAAACCCCGTGATACGATACGCTCTATCACACATAAGCCTCCTTATATCTTCCTCAAAACAGCCACCATACACTACTAGGGAAAAGCCTATACACAGAATCTTAGCAGCAGCGCGGCTCAAAAAGGAGCGCTGCTGCTAATTAGTAGTAGCGCGTGTGCAGGAAACACGCTATTGACAAGTTTTTAGCAGTAGCGCGCTTAGTGTAAACCGCGCTGCTACAAATATCGACCGACGGTGTCCACCAAACTCCATTTAGCAGCAGCGCGGTGCCGCGAGCCGCCATCGCTATGGATGTAGTAGTAGCGCTTTTCCGAGGTCGCCGCTAAATTTCAAATATCCACACTTTTTGGTCCCGTTAGCGATGGCGTCGTTGCCCAAAGCGCTGCTGCTACTTCCTTAGCAGCAACAAGATTTTAGCTCCTCTGCGCCATCGCTAATCCGCACCAACCCACCACCTTTTCCCCACCCATCCCACCCCCTCCCCCTCCTCTCTCCCTTTCCCCTACCTCCCACATGCTCCCCTCTCACTCTTCTTCTTCCTCAATACTTCTCCCCCATTACTGTCCCTCTTCTATCTACCTTTCTCTCTCTTCATTACACCTACCTAACTACACCACCTCCATAAATGCATCTCCTTTCTCTTTTTCCTTCCACCTCCACTAGTTGAAGTTGTCTCCACCCAAATTAGGTAGCTAGGTAGATGTAGGATTTAGTTAAGTGACCTATTTTCCCCCTAACTAGATCTATCTTTGTCAAGAAGAGCTTTGTGCACTTTTGATCTCCCTACAACATCATCTCCACCGTGTGCTCGATCTCGAGATAGAGGTGATTAAAATTTCATGCTTTTGAGTGTGGCATGTTTATGGAAATTGTGTGTGTGGCATGAGTTGACGCCAAATTGTGCTTTTGAGTTGCCTATGTTTTGGCCGAAATGTCGATTTATTTCCGTTTGGTAATTCGGCAAACTCTAGATCCATACATGTCCTATTTTTAGGGAAGGTCATGCCGAATTTTTGTATGACTTTGATGCATGCATGCATTTTTATAATCAATTTGTTTTATTATTACCGTGCAGACATTCATGATGGTCAGTGGAACGATGGTGGACAAGTGGTTGCGGTCGGCGATGCATGACATGAAAGAAAATAACCTGACAGAGGTTTTATGTCCGTGTCGAAAATGCAAAGGAATAGTTTCGCTCGACCCCTATGACGATGGTCGTGTCGAAGCGCACCTGCTCATGACTGGTTTCATGGATGGCTATACTCGGTGGATAACTGAAGATGAGGATGACGATGTTGACGATGCAGACGGGCAGGTGCAATGATGACACGGGCAAGACGAAGAGATGATCGATAATGGCGGCGGAAGAGGCCGGACATGGCGGCGGAGAAGGGGCCGGACATGGTGGAGGAGAAGGGCCGGACATGGCGGCGGAGAGAACGACATGGACTCCACGCAGCAGAGTTCGTCGGTATTAAGTTCAATCGTCAAGGGACCCTCATGTTCAAGCATTGCTTCGCAAGGAGACGAATCTTGAGAGAGCTGCTTCTAGAGAGGAGGCTAAGCTGGAGCAACTGGTGGTAGACTCGAACACTCCATTGTATGATGGTTGCAATCCTGAGGTGACCCGCTTGAGTTTCACGCTCCAACTCCTGAAGACGAAGGCTAAAAACAAATGGACCGACA
The DNA here is from genome assembly GCA_021605145.1 of Aegilops bicornis. Lineage (NCBI taxonomy): Eukaryota > Viridiplantae > Streptophyta > Magnoliopsida > Poales > Poaceae > Aegilops > Aegilops bicornis. Next base: position 642,971,310 of record CM038669.1, read on the forward strand.
CTAACCTCGATGAGCATGTCAATTACCTAAAGGATGTTCTTCCCGCGGGTAATCTATGTCCTACAAGTGTTGATGAGGCCAAGAAGATCATGTGCCCTCTGGATCTGCCACACGTTAGATACCATGCATGCATCAACGATTGCATAATTTATCGGAAGGAGCACGCGGAAAAAACAAGCTGTCCGGTGTGCAATGCTTCTCGATACAAGAAGGCCGGGAAGAAATGTCCCCAGAAAGTTGTATGGTACTTACCGATCACTCCCCATCTCCAGAGGTATTTTGTAGATCCCAAGGAATCAAAGCTAATGCGCTGGCACGCGGAGAGGAAGAAGTCCGATGATGGAGATGATTCGAAGCTGAGACACGTGAAGGATGGAAGCCAGTGGAGAGCGTTGAACAGCTTCTATCGGTATTTTGAATGTGATGCAAGGAACATCGTGCACGGTGCGTGTACCGTTGGCATGAATCCATTTGGCAACCAGAATACGAACCATAGCACATGGCCCGTGTTTGTATGGATGTACAACCTCCCCACTGGTTGTGCATGAAATCGAAGTACATTCACATGAGCATGCTTATTCAAGGGCCGAAACAACCAGGAAATAATATTAATTTGTATCCGGGGCTACTTCAAGAGGAGTTAGACACGTTATGGAAAACACCGGCCAAGACATGGGACGCCAAAGAAAGGTGAGTATTTCAACATGAGAGCTACGCTGATCACGATAAAGGCATGACTATCTCGATTCACGGATATGTGGCGTGCTAGGTGTGCCATGGATATTGTGGATGCACGCGGTGCATGGATGATACGACGTCTCAGCAGCTAACGTCAAGGAAAGATGGCGGGTCTGGGAAAATCGTGTACATGGGGCATCGAAGATGGCTTGAACAGGACGACCCGTGGAGAAACCGTGAAGATCTATTCAATGGTCACGCTGAGCATCGACGACCTCCACGTAAGCGGAGCGGTGCCGAAATCGATGAGCTGTTGAAAACCTGGAAGGAGTGCCCCGCACCGGGAAAGACGATGAGAAAGGCGCCGGAGCCGCTGCTGAAGGTATGGAAGACGAGGTCCGTGTTGCGGGACTTGAGTATCGCACAAACTCGATACACCTCATTGCCTTGATCAAATGCATATCTGTAAGAATGTCCTTGAGAGCTTGCTCACAACACTGATGAACATGCCGGATAAGACCAAGGATGGGCTGAAGGCAAGAAAAGTCTTGCAAGATTTGAAAATCAGGGAAGATCTGCACATGCTGCCCCATAAAATGTCAGACGAGACAGAGACGAGACAGAGGCACGGGAGAAGAAGGGCAAGAAAATAAAGAAAGAGGATTATTGCCCCCTTCTTGCTTCACCTTAAGTCAGCCGAGAACAATCAATTCTTTAAGTGCCTTACCGAGTCAAAGTTAGTTCGATTCTCGTGGCAAGATAAGCAGATATCTAGACACGAACAAGAAAAGGTTTAGCGGGATGAAGTCTCATGACTGTCATGTGATGATGACGCAGATACTACCTGTTGCCCTTAGAGGGATAATGGACAAGCACGTCCGTGACACGCTTATTGGTCTCTGCAACTTTTTCGATGTCATCTCTCGAAAGTCGATCAAGTGTGAAGCAGCTCCGAAGGCTACAGGAAGAGATCATTGTGATACTGAATGAGCTTGAGATGTACTTCCCGCCCGCGTTCTTTGACGTGATGGTGCATCTGCGTGTCCATATTGTGGATGGCATAATAGACCTGGGGTCGTCATTCCTGCACAACATGATGCCGTTTGAGAGGATGAATGGGATCATCAAAAGATTCGTTCGTAACATGTCCCGTCCGGATGGAAGCATCGTCCAGGGCTATTTGACACAAGAGTGCATCTCTTCGTGAGAATTTTCTATATGGCGCATCAGCCACCGGTGTTAGTGTTGGTTTGCCTGCTAACAAGCACGATGGGAGGCTCGAAGGAGATGGTCACCGCAACGGTCGAGGGAACTGCACGTGGCATACTCGGTCGACGCAATGACTTTTGACAGAGCAAACTTGGTAGTGCTACAACACCTAGACGAGGTAGATCCTTTCGTGGCACCGCACAAAGAAATTATCGCAAAGAAGTATCATGACCGGGGGTATGCAGATCTAACGCCGAAGTTACTAGAGAGCACAACTCCACTTTCTGCATTGGTTCAAAGAGCATATTATTGCTAATCCCCCGGAGGAGGGCTCTAAGGAAGGATTGCTCATATACGCCTTAGCACATGGCCCCTCGCCCAACCTCGTAACCTATCAGGCATATGATATCAATGGATACACGTTCTACATGGAGGCCAAAGATATGGACAGTGATGATCGTAACTTCGTGGGTGACGATGGAATGCATGACCGCAGCGACAACGGCACAACCGAACGATTTTATGGAAGGGTCGAGGAGATCCGGGAGCTTGACTACTCGGATCGCACAACACGACGATGTTCCATGTCAGATGGGCTAAGAATGTCGAAAGAGAAAACCGGATTTTCACTACCATGACTATACCCGATGCCAAGAGCGCTACCGTGAACGCTATCGCAAAAAACGAGCCATGGGTACACGCTAAGCACGTGACACAATGCTTCTTCATAACCGACCCATGCAATCCCAGTCGTGTTGTCGTGAGGAGGCAAAAGGAACGTCATTGGAATGGATGGAGTCGCCAACGACGAAGAATATGATCGGTACGGCAACCGAATGAGGGAAGATGATGATGATGATGAAGTATACGTCAAAAGAAGAATCAATACTACATTACCTAAGAAAAATCGTACTCCATGGAAAAGGCAAATTCACAATGAGGGGCTCAATTATTCTTCGACGAACAAGAAGGGAAAGAAGCTGACTCAAAAACGAAAACGTCAGCGCTGAGGAACCGTATGTTATCGGTCAAATGATGTAATATATATATATACACATGACTTAGCCATGCATTATTATGCATGGGTCCAATGATGTAATATATATGTTCCCATTTTGCATACATATTTAACCGTCAAATGATGCAATATATATCACCCTCCCTTCGTTCACTGCTCTCGGGAAATAAAAGTGGGAGAAAATAAAGGCAAAGAAAAAGGAAAACTGGCAGTAGCGAAGGTAGTAGCAGCGTGTTTTGTCTAAACCGCCATACCATCTGAAGGTAGTAGTAGCGATTTCGTATAAATCGCTACAGCTATCGAAGGTAGTAGCATGCGTTTTGTCCAAACGCTACTGCCACGTCCACTTAACCCAAAATTCTCACTATCCTCGCTTCATCCCGCCTTTTCCCCAAATCCCCACTCTCTCTTCCCTCGCTCGCCCCTTCGACCTCGGCGCGGCGCTTCGCCCCGACCCGGCCCTCGCCCCGACCCCGACCCGGCGCTGCCCCGACCCAGCCCTCGCCCCCGACCCCGGCGCCGGCGCTCGCCCCCGACCCGTCGGCCCTCGCCTCCCTCCTCTGCTTCCTCCCCGCCCAACCGCGGCCGTCGTCGGGCCGGCCTCCGCGCCCCGGCACCCTCTGTAAACCCCCTATCTCTCTGCTAGGGTTCTTGGTTAATTTACTTAGATTTTAGTTAGGGCAGTATGTTAATTAGGTTATCTATTTAGTTATGAATTTAGCTAGGTTTCAAAATTAGCTGAATTTATATGCAAATTTGAACTGGACATGTGAGATGTGGATATGTCATGTTTTGGACATGTCATGTTTGGAAAATGATCCGAGTGGCCTATGTTACGCCGGAATGTTGATTCATTTCCGTTCGGTGAATTTCAGGCGCTCGATATGTCCATTTTTTAGCAAAGGTCATGCCGAAATTTCCCGTGAATAAAGGCATGATGTGTGCTACATAGTTGGCATATCGAGTGCTGGCACATAGATTTCTTTTTTATGTCATTTCTCCTTTATTCATACTTTTAGAAATAAATGAGGACACTTAATCATAGGAAACATGTCGAACAACGAAAAAACTGGGCCTTCTGACTAAGATGCACACGAGATGGATTATGAGGGTGAACAAGAGTACCTCGACTATTTGACTGCTAAGCAAGGTTTGCAGGTCGGCCTCGATGATGGTACTGACGCCGACATCGACACCGACGGCGCCGGCACCGATGGCGGCGCCGAGACCGGTGGGGAAGGTACTGGCGGGGAAGATACCGGCGAGGAAGGTACCGGCCCCGATGCCGCTACCGAAAATAGGAAGCATAAGAAGCAGAGGATACGAAAACCTTACAAACTAGGGATTGGACGACTTGTATCACAAAGATGTCACCTGGCAAGTTTGAGCCGTTAGAGCCGGAAGAACCTCGCAAGTGCTATGGGAACCAAGTAGGATGCATCCTACGGGAATGCGCGAGCATCAACGCATTTATGACTTAAGGAGTAAAGAACATTTGACGCAGTTGCTCCTAACGAAGTTGCACAAGAGATTCAAGTTCCCCGACCGGGATGATAACATAGAACAACCGTGGGATGATCCGAAGATGAAAAAGATTAACAATCATGCCATGGGCATGTTCAGCAATGATTTGGCCTCATGGAAAGGGAGGGTGAAACGAGCTATTGAGGCTGATGAACCCCTGTCCAAGATTCTGGAGGAAAATCCGGCACTTACGGAAGAGGAGTTCGAAAAGTTCAAGGACACTTGCGCTACCGAGGCAGCCAAGGCTAAGGCTGCAAAATTCAAGAGCCTTCAAAGAAAGGAACACGAGGAAGCATCGCCTCGGAAGCTGTGGCTACCTCGGTAAAAGGACCATATGGGATAAGGAGGACGCGGAACATGAAGCCGCAGGTCTCCTAGACCCCTTCGCGAAGTTCACCAACCCCTTGGAGCGTGACTTCATCAGGGTCCGCTACAAGTGGGACAAGGAGAAAAAGGTTTTTTACACGGACAAGATCACGAGGAAATTGATTAGACTATCGAGAAGCAACACCAGCTTGCAGCCGAAAGCCCTACTTCTCGATGAGGCCCAAGTGGGACACCCCTCCGAACCGGGCCTTGAACGAACTTAAGGGACTCCCTTTGGGCCAGCGTCATAATATGGTCGTGTGCACGACGCCGAGACGGTGCCACATGGAAGGTGTTTACAACGAGGGCCCGGAGGCCAAGAAGCGAGAAAAGAAGTTTAGTCAGCGGACATCAACGCGAAGGTGAAGCTTGCGGTCGAGAAAAAGCGGTGAGGACGCGAAAAAAGCAGCCAAGGACAAATATGAGTTGCTTTCAAGGCAGTCAATGCAGCAGAATCGTCACTGCAGAAATGATTTTGCTACTAACTTGGTTCCAGTTATCATCAACTAGACGAAGGAAAATCTAGACAAGACGGTACATGATTTCCTATTGCCCAGTTTTGTCGGGAGCAACTTCATGAACAACAACACCATCGCACCATCACTTGCTCACACAACCGGGCCTCCTCTCACAACCGTTCCCACTCATAGCAGCCCGTCCTTAGTCTCTGGCGCGCTAGGTGGGCCTTCGTCTTTGGCTGAGCTCGACGCCGTCATGGTAATTACATGTCGCACCAACATATATATATATATATATATATATATATAATATTCCATTTTTGTTGCCTTTCGGTTGTTTTACGCCACAGACATATGTGTTTGCAGGCGAAAGAAACCCCGTGCATCATACTCTACTTGATCAAAGGCCAGAAGGTGGACGTGGGAAAGGGGATGATAATGGACCCCTCACAAACCACGTTCCACAACCAGCCGATCTCACCGGGCACTTGAGGTTAGCTTGACCAGTGTGAAATCAGGGCACGAGGATTTGCCTCCTCCAAAGACAAAGCATGTGGGAGCGGACGACGAGACCCCGCCATGGATTGAAGTCGCAAGGGTTGGGTGCTTCTATGGCCGAAGAATCTTATTCGTCTGGAGCCGGACGAGAGCACACCAATAACCACACAACAAGCATGTGCGGAGACCACCACCCCGCCTATGCAATTACCAGCTCCTGTAGTGCCGAGAGCGTGAGACGACATGATGAAGGGGGTGCAATAGTACTGGCTGATGTAATTTCTCTTGTAGAACAGAGAATGGATGACGAGACGGAGGTCGACCCTATGGATTTCCTCAATACAAACGCGTATGACTATGACATAGATATGATGAGTCAACCATATGACGAATCGGGCTATCAGCTTGCTAATGAGGATATGGATGATATGCCCGGGCAGGGTCGTAGCAGGGATTGCAAAAAGTCTCTCTTCATGAAATCCTCTCAGGACACGCCTGAAGATGCTGCCTCAACACAGGCTCAACTAGCCGGGCGCGAGGGTCATACAGTACTTAGCCTAGGAACACTAGGGCAGGGGTTAAGGAAGGGTCTGGAAGGTGTGCCCAAGAAAAAGGAGAGGAAGAGATCGGGGAAGATAACTGCCTCCAAACAAGCCAGAGCACATAGCAGCCAGACGATGCATTATGAAGAGCGTGTACCCGTGAAAGGTGCGGTCATGTTCCATCTCACAGGGCGAGCCGATGCTACTGGCCGAAGCTGGAGGCACTATCGTGGGGATCTCAGAGACTGCACGACCATGTCTTTGTCGAGAAAAAACCTACTAGCCTCAAAGGATCCAGGATATCCGACATACGCGGCTTGTTTGCCTGAGGGGAAGTGCTACGTCGAGACAAGGCCCGTGGAGGTGTTCTTCCTGCAGTTTGACCATATCTTTGAGATGTTTCTAACAAGGCGACTCGATTTTACAATCATCCGCCTTCTGCGCTACATATGAGCTCCGTCATGAAGAGTGAAGAAGTCTCGCAAATCTGTGTGGCGGATCCGTACTACATGCACGAGTCTTTCTTGAGTCTCGGCGACTTTGAGCGTGAAACTGCTAGGGAGTACCTCCAAAACTTCATGGTACAGAATAAGGACCGGAAATTGTCCTCGTGCCTTATCATCCAAAGTAAGTCAGTTCCTCGACAACCCTTTCGTACATTTCAATCATTCCTTCTCTCTCATATGGGGAATAATTTGAGGTGTCTTTTCCCGCAGCAACGTGCGCCATCCTTAACGTTCTTTACCCGCAAGTCTCCCATGCCGTGTATTTTGACCCTTCCAGAGACTACGAGAAAAAGACTACACCCACATAATGAATATTCTAGATGATGATCTCCGTGGCTTGACATTAGAGGTGGCCACGTGCAGATCAGGAAACAAAGGAACAAGAAGATGGGTTTCGCGCATAAAACTAACTTCTCCTACATCCATGTCCCAAAACCAAGCAAGAAGGATGGATTCTACATCGTCCATCTCATGATTCAGTTCAACACGGATCACCAAAAGCTTCGCATGAGAAGCAGAAATGATGATCATATCCACAAGTGGCTAGAATCTCATGGAGAAGCGGATTATAAACTTAGAGATGACTTCTTTCGCATCCAAAGCGACATTGCGATGATCATCATGAAAGAAGTCGTCGATGAGAAGGGGATGTTCCACCACGGCCCTATATCGCGAGCTGACGTCCGAACTCGAATAGGCATGCAACGTCTAGACCTCACGCCGTTCAAGAAGCTAGGGTTCATCCTTGATGATATGGAAGGATGGAACTTCTAGTGATTTATGATGCCGATGATGATGATATGTGTCGGTTGAACTTGTATACTTTTTGTAGTGAAACTTTGTGATGTCCATGGTCCATGCCGAACTTGCTTAACGCTACTTTGTTAGTTTGCGTACGATGACCTGCGTACCTCTAGTTAATTAATTTGCGTACTGTATGTTGCATCTAGTTGCTAACCCTTTCTTTTCCGGTTTTGCTCTAGTATATTTTGTTGCATATATATGATTGTACATCCTCTTCATGAACATGCATCTCTAACAGGTACCTAGTTTCTTGATGGCGAGATGGAATTGCTATGTCGTCTACAAAGGGAAGGTTCCGGGTGTACAACGAGTGGCATGAGTGTCGGTAAGTGAATGGGTTCACGCGCCAGCCATAAAGGCTTCAAAAGGCACAAGAAGGAGAAGCTAGTTACTTGAGGTTCACGCTAAGCGAGAGAGGACTCGTAACCGCCACCTCATGTACTGCATAGTTCCGCTCTCACTCATAGTGATAGCTCTTCTTGTGTATACCTTTGTTTAGATGGATGACGTTGTTGTAGTTGCAAGTATTCGAGACTTGCATGTATTGCTATTTTCGAGATGATGACAAGATACCACTTTGTGTTGGATGATGATTATGATTAGACTATTTGTATGTATATGCTATGATTACATTTGTGGTCTCGCAGGCATTTGTATGTGTATCATGATGACATTTCTATGTGCTAAAGATTCTTCTATAAAGCCTGTTCAAATACAAAACAAATATGCTGAAAAAAAACAAAAAACTACTTAAATTATCAGTAGCGAGTGTATAAAAGTTAGCAGCAGCGCTAGCGATAGCGATGGCGGCGTCCAGGGCAAAGCGGCGCTAGAGCTACTAGCGATGGCGAAGCTTCCACTAAGCGCTGCTGCTACACTTATGTAGCAGTAGCGCTGGTGAGCACACGCTACTGCTATGTGTTAGCTGTAGCGCCTTATTAGTAGCGCCACTCCCCGCGCTACTGATACACCTAAAACCCGTGTTGCTGCTAGCCTTTTCCCTAGTAGTGATACCTACCTATCATGGCATTTCCATAGCCATTCCGAGATATATTGCCATGCAACTTCCATCATCATTATATACATGACTTGAGCATCCATTTTCATATTGCTTTGCATGATCGTAAGATAGCTAGCATGATGTTTTCATGGCTTGTCCATTTGATATCTTTGCTATGCTAGATCATTGCACATCCCGATACACCACCGGAGGCATTTATATAGAGTCATATCTTTGTTATAGATATCGAGTTGTGATATTGAGTTGTAAGTAAATAAAAGTATGATGATCATCATTATTAGAGCATTGCCCCAGTGAGGAAAGGATGATGGAGACTATGATTCCCCCACAAGTCGGAATGAGACTCCGGTCTTAATGAAAAAAAAGGCCAAAGAATCCCAAATAAAAAAGGGGGCCAAAGAAGCCCACCAAAAAAAGGAGAGAAAATAAAAAATGAGTGAAAAAGAGAGAAGGGGCAATGTTACTATCCGTTTACCACACTTGTGCTTCAAAATAGCACCATGTTCTTCATATAGAGAGTCTCTTGAGTTATCACTTTCATATACTAGTGGGAATTTTCATTATAGAACTTGGCTTGTATATTCCGATGATGAGCTTCCTCAAATGCCTGAGGTCTTCATGAGCAAGCAAGTTGGATGCACACCCACTTAGTTTTCAGTTTGAGCTTTCATACACTTATAGATCTAGTGCATCTGTTGCATGGCAATCCCTACTCCTCGCATTGACATCAATTGATGGGCATCTCCATAGCCCGTTGATTAGCCGCGTCGATGTGAGACTTTCTCCCTTTCTGTCTTCTCCACACAAACTCCACCATCGTACTCCATTCCACCTATAGTGCTATATCCATGGCTCACGCTCATGTATTGCGTGCAAGCTGAAAAGGTTTGAGAACGTCAAAAGTATGAAACAATTGCTAGGCTTGTCATCGGGGTTGTGCATGATTTAAATACTTTGTGTGGTGAAGATAGAGAAGCCATACTATATGATTTTGTAGGGATAACTTTCTTTGGCCATGTTGTTTTGAAAAGGCATGATTGCTTTATTAGTACACTTGAAGTATTATCATTGTTATGTCAAATGATAGACTATTGCCTTGAATCACTCGTGTCTTAATATTCATGCCATGATTAGATTATATGATCAAGATATGCTAGGTAGCATTCCACATCAAAAATTATCTTTTTTATCATTTACCTACTCGAGGACGAGCAGGAATTAAGCTTGGGGATGGTGATACGTCTCCGTCGTATCTATAATTTTTTATTGTTACATGCCAATATTCTACAACTTTCAGATACTTTTGGCAACTTTTTATATTATTTTTGGGACTAACATATTGATCCAGTGCCCAGTGCCAGTTCTTGTTTGTTGCATGTTTTATGTTTCGCAGAAACCCAATATCAAACGGAGTCAAACGGGATAAAAACGGACGGAGAATATTTTTGGAATATTTATGATTTTTGGGAAGAAAAATCAACGCGAGACGTTGCCCGAGGGGGCCACGAGGCAGGGGGCATGCCCCTGACCCTTGTGGGCACCCCGTAAGGCGGTTGACGCTCTTCTTTTGCCTCAAGAAAGCTAATTTTCGGAGAAAAATCTGGGCGAAAGTTTCAATCCAATCGGAGTTACGGATCTCCAGATATAAAAGAAACGGTGAAAGGGCAGAATCTGAGAACGTAGAAACAGAGAGAGACAGAGAGACAGATCCAATCTCGGAGGGGCTCTCGCCCCTCCCATGCCATGGGAGCCAAGGACCAGAGGGGAAACCATTCTCCCATCTAGGGAGAAGGTCAAGGAAGAAGAAGAAGAATAAGGGGGGCTCTCTCCCCCTTGCTTCCGGTGGCGCCGGAATGCCGCCGGGGGCCATCATCATCACCGCGATCTTCACCAACACCTCCGTCATCTTCACCAACATCTCCATCACCTTCCCCCAACTATATTCAGTGATCCACTCTCCCACAACCCGTTGTACCCTCTACTTGAACATGGTGCATTATGCTTCATATTATTATCCAATGATGTGTTGCCATCCTATGATGTCTGAGTAGATTTTCGTTGTCCTATCGGTGATTGGTGAATTGCTATGATTGGTTTAATTTGCTTGTGGTTATGTTGCTGTCCTATTGTGCCCTCCGTGTCGCGCAAGCGTGAGGGATTCCCGCTATAGGGTGTTGCAATACGTTCATGATTCGCTTATAGTGGGTTGCTTGAGTGACAGAAGCATAAACCCGAGTAAGGGGGTTGTGGCGTATGGGATAAAGGGGACTTGATGCTTTAATGATAGCATTGGGTTTTACCTTAATGATCTTTAGTAGTTTCAGATGCTTGCTAGAGTTCCAATCATAAGTGCATATGATCCAATAAGAGAAAGTATGTTAGCTTATGCCTCTCCCACATAAAACTTGCTATCGGTCTAGTAAAGTAGCCAATTGCTTAGGGACAATTTCACAACTCCTACCACCACTTTTCCACACTCGCTATATTTACTTTATTGCTTCTTTATCTAAACAGCCCCTACTTTTTATTTACATGCTCTTTATTATCTTGCAAACCTATCCAACAACACCTACAAAGTACTTCTAGTTTCATACTTGTTCTAGGTAAAGCGAGCACTAAGCGTGCGTAGAGTCGTATCAGTGGCAGATAGGACTTGAGAAAATATTTGTTCTACCTTTGGCTCCGCGTTGGGTTCGACACTCTTACTTATCGAAAGAGGTTACAATTATCCCCTACACTTGTGGGTTATCACACATATGTACAATATAGAGCCAATCATGGAGCGGTATACCTTTAGATCGAAGTCTTTACCATTTTCATCAGTGCATAGATGGCCATTTGTGGGCATAGGAATTTTGACGCCTTTGCAATCTTGCATGCCGAATTTCCTCAACACATCCTTGAGGTATTTCTCCTGAGATATGAATATGCCATTGTATTGTTGACGAATTTGAAGACCTAAGAAGAATTTCAGTTCTCCCATCATAGAAGTTTGATATTCCTCACTCATCATATAGGAAAATTCATCACTATAACATTGGTTAGTACAGCCAAAGATAACATCATCAACATATATTTGGCACACGAATAATTCATCATCATATGTTTTGGTGAAAAGAGTTGGGTCTAGTGAACCGGGTTTGAAGGCTTTCTTCATGAGGAATTCCTTCAGTGTGTCATACCACTCCTGAGGTGCTTGCTTGAGGCCATAGAGGGCCTTGTTGAGTCTATAGACGTGATCTGGAAATTTTGGATCCTCAAAACCTGGTGGTTGAGCAACACATACTTCTTCCTCAAGCTTACCATTGAGGAATGCACTTTTCACATCCATTTGATGTAAGATGATATTATGATGGTTAGCGTACGCAAGCAATATGCGAATAGCCTCAAGTCTAGCAACAGGTGCAAAAGTTCCATCGAAATCAATTCCTTCAACCTATGTGTAGCCTTGAGCTACAAGACAAGCCTTATTCCTCACCACAAGGCCATTTTCATCTTGTTTGTTGTGGTAGATCCATTTGGTACCGATGATGTTGTGCTTGCGTGGGTCTGGTCGCTTGACAAGCTGCCACACATTATTGAGCTCGAATTGATGCAATTCATCTTGCATGGCTTGAATCCACTCAGATTCCATTAATGCTTCATCAACTTTAATGGGCACTGTGATAGAGACAAATGCAAAATTCCCACAAAAGTTAGATAAATGTGAAACTTTTGAGCGCGTGAGAGGACCTCGTGGGTTGATGTCATCGATGATCTTCTCGATCTGCACTTCGTTTGCAACACGAGGATGTGCGGGTTGACCACTTTGCTTAGGCCCAACAGTTTCTTCAGGACCATTTTCTTCAGCTGCACCAGCGGGATTTTCTTCACAATCCGGAATGACTTCTTCAGCAGATTCTTCGGTAGGGATGATATCCTCAGTAGCTTTGAACTTGATGGATTCCTTAGGTGACATTTCATCTAGCATATGAGGTAGGTGCTCTCTTTGCGAGCCATTAGTTTCATCGAACCGCACATCTACAGTTTCAACAATATTGTGATGATTAATGTTGAAGACTTTGTAGGTGTGCGAGTCCTTTCCGTAACCAAGCATAAAACCCTCATGTGCTTTCGGTGCAAATTTATAGTGATGGTGAGGATCTCTAATCCAGCATTTAGCACCGAAGATTTTGAAATAACTTACATTGGGTTTCTTGTCAGTGAGGAGTTCATATGAGGTATTTTTGAAGAATTTGTGAAGATATACCCTATTGATGATGTGGCACGCAGTATCAATTGCTTCAGCCCAAAAGCGTTGAGGTGTCTTGTATTCATCAAGCATAGTGCGAGCCATCTCAACAAAAGTTCTGTTCTTGCGCTCCATGATGCCATTCTGCTGAGGAGTATAAGGAGAAGATAATTCGTGAGTAATACCAAGCATATCAAGATATTCATCGAGGCTAGTGTTCTTGAACTCGGTTCCATTATCACTCCTGATATGCTTGATCTTCACACCCAAGTTAGTGGAAGCCCTTGAGGAAAATCGTCTGAAGACTTCCTGCACTTCATTTTTGTAAGTGATGATATGCACCCATGTATAACGAGAATAGTCATCAACTATGACAAAGCCATATAATGATGCAGAACTAGAGAACATGGCATAATGAGTAGGGCCAAAGAGATCCATATGAAGTAATTCAAAGGGATGATAAGTGGTCATAATAGTCTTCGAGGGATGCTTGGCTCTGGTGATCTTTCCAGCCTCACATGCCCCGATGATCTTTGAGGAATTTGACACCCTCAATGCCAATGACATGCTTCTTCTTTGCGAGTGTATGCAAGTTCCTCATTCCAGCATGACCAAGTCGTCCATGCCATAGCCAGCATTCTGAAGCTTTTGAAAGTAGACATGTGGCAGGTTGTGGTCCTGCAGACAAATCAACAATATACAAGTCTCCTTTCCTAAAGCCTTCGAAGACTTTGGAGTTGTCAGATTCCATAAGCACAAGGCAACGATATTTGCCAAAGACAACAACCATATCAAGATCACAAAGCATTGAGACAGACATGAGGTTGAATCCTAAGGACTCGACAAGCATGACTTTGTCCATGTGTCTATCCTTTGAGATTGCAACATTACCTAGACCCAATACCTTGCTTTTGCCATTGTCAGCGTAGGTGATATGCTTCAGATGAGATGGTGACAAATCAGTGTCCATCAACAAGTTCATGTCACCAGTCATGTGATTTGTACATCCACTGTCGAGGACCCACTAGTAGCTTTAGGTTGTTCATCTACAGATGAATTAGTGCAAATTACGAACCCATATACTTTATCAATGAAGAATATGATATCAATTTCATCAACAGTAACACATATAGCAGTATGAGGACGTGAGAAATGAATGATTCATTTCTTCATGATTATCTTGCTCCTTTCAAGCACATTCAGGTCTCCAGCAAATTCTTCAGACGATCAAGTTCGTCTGGAGACCTGAGCCTGCATAAGATATTAGTTCTTTTTCTTCACCACCCACATCTGCAGGGGTGGCAAAGAGTTCATCATTTTGCGAGCTCCATAAGAAAAATATGGCATAGAAGCCAGTGCACTTTGTTTCACAGAAGAGTGGTTAGGATAAGCATATGAATAATTAGAGAAATTCTTCGAGGACTTATGAACATAATGGTTTGAAGAATAATGCACATATTCATGGCCCTTAGACTTTCCCTGCGAAATAGAAGTGTTAGCATGATGATGTTCATATGAGGATTTTGATCCATGTGATGAATTTGATCCATTTGAAGAATTTGGTCCATATGAGGACTTGGATCCATATGAAGATTTTGATCCATATGAGGAATTTGATCTGGGGTTCCTATTCTTCACTGGTGGTGTCATGATGACATTCACCTGAAGATTTTCAAGGCACCTTTTAGGAACCCAGATTTTCTTCATAGGGGACCGTTCTGCGATTAGTTCCAACATAACGAGAAAATACTTCACCATTCGATTATTGAGCAGTTTATAGTTGGAGTCAAATGACTCATCGGAGGAATATGAAGAATCGAGGTAAAGCGGATAAAGTGCATGGATCTACAGGAGGTCCTTTCATGACAACCCATGATGTTTTGGGATCCGCTCGGGTTTCGATGGGTCCCATCAGCATTGAGTTTCCTCTCAAAGGAAATACCCTCTTTCCTAGGGTTCTGTCCAAGATTCGCTTTTGAGCACATCACATAGAGTCTGATGCGCTTTGAGGCTTTTGTAAATGCCTGTCACATACAATTCCTTCAACCCTGCATTATCGTCAGTGATACATGTGGTATCCTCAGATGAGGAATTTGTGACCACAGAGACAGTTGAAGAATTTGCAGCGATAGAAGCATTTGAACATTCAAGTGATGAATAAGCAGATTCACGCTCAATGCATTTCATACATGGTGGAACAAATTCTTCCTGGGTGGAACTGATCTGTTGAGCAAGCAATGAATCATTTTCCTTCTGAAGATCTTCATAACTCACTTTTAACTTCTCAAGATCTTGCTTTCTCTGAAAAATTCATAAGAAAGCTTCTCATGATCAGTTAAGAGAGTGTTATTTTGAAGGTTGTCAAACTTTGTTTGAAGTCTCTGAAGATTATCTGTCAGAGTCTTGGTTCGATTCAATTCCTCACCCAACAGGTCATCGCTTCTTTCTAGTTGATTTTGAATCTTTTATAAAGCCTTCTGTTGTTTAACAACAATTTTAGCAAGTTTCGAGTAGCTAGGCTTGAGATTGTCATCAGATTCATCCTCACTGGAGTCAGAGGGGGAATGTTTGAGTACCTTGGAACCTTTTGCCATAAAGCAGTAGGTGGGAGCATAGTCATCGCCACTCTTGTCAGCGGAGTTGGGGAGGTCATTTTCTTCAGTGTTGAAGATGGACTTGCTGATGTAAGCAGTAGCGAGATCTAGGCTAGCCACACCCAAGTCTGATTCCTGAGATTTCTCCTCTTCCACATTATCCTCAGATTCCGCTTCAGAGTCCATTTCCTTGTCAATGAATGCCCGGGCCTTCTTGGAACTGCTCTTCTTGTGAGATGAAGACTTTGAAGATTTTGACGACGAAGACTTTGAAGATTTCTTCTTCTTCTTTGAGTCATCAGAATCGTCATCTTTGTACTTCTTCTTCTTTGATTCCTTTTCCCACAGAGGACAATCAGACATATAGTGACCAGGTTTCTTGCATTTGTGGCAAGTTCTCTTTTTGTAATCACGAGACGAGGAATCATCATTTCTTGAAGACTTTCCAAAATGACCGCGGCGAGAGAACTTCTGTAATTTGCTCACGAGCATTGCTAGCTCCTGGCTCAATTCTTCAGGATCACCAAGGCTGCTACCAGAATCTGCAGCTTCGGACTCAGATACTACCTTGACCTTCAGTGCACGTGATCTTCCGTAGCTCGGTCCATAGAGATCTCTCTTCTCGGCAAGCTAGAACTCATGAGTATTTAGCCTCTCGAGGATATCAGCGGGATCAAGTGACTTATAATCAGCTCGCTCTTGAATCATCAGTGCAAGGGTGTCGAGTGAAGAATCAAGTGATGTCAGCAATTTTTTCACCACCTCATGGTCGGTGATGTCAGTGGCACCATGTGCTTGAAGCTCATTGGAGATGTCAGTGAGGCAATCGAAGGTTGGTGAACATTTTTGTTCTCGAGTCTTTTGAAGCGGTTGAAGAGATTGCAAAGAACATCAACTCGGGAGTCAGGTTGAGTTGAGACTCCTTCGTTGACCTTTGACAGCCTGTCCCAAATCAGCTTGGCAGTTTCCAGGGCACTCACTCTGTCGTACTATCCTTTGCTCAGATGGCCATATATGATATTCTTCTCTTGAGAATCGAGTTGCTTGAATCTCTTCACATCATCAGCATTCACAGACGGAGTGACTGAGGGAACGCCATTTTCCACAACATACTAGAGATCGTTATCAATTGCCTCAAGATGCATACGCATCTTGTTCTTCCAGTAGGGGTAGTCCGTCCTATCAAAGGTAGGACACCCAGCCGAGACCTTGATCATACCTGCAGTCGACATAACTAAAACTCCAGGCGGTTAAACCAAAATCACACAGAACAAGGGAGTACCTTGCTCTGATACCAATTGAAAGTGCGTTATGTCGACTAGAGAGGGGGTGAATAGGCGATTTTTATGAATTCTTCACTGAGGAATTTCAGGGTGAGGAAATTCCTAAGCGGAGAACTACTTGCAGCGGAATAAGTACTCAGGTATAAGGACAACAGAGCAAAGCATAGTCATCATGATGAAATGAAAGACAAACATAGAATACAGAAAGCGTAAACACAGGATAAGCAGGATGAAGACAAAACAGACTGGAGAAATAGGATTGGGGAATTAGAGAAAGTCTTCAGTCAAAGTCTTCAAACAGTAATGATCAGGTACATCAACACATAAATAAGGAAATGAAAGGGTTGAGGAAATAGAACCAGTAGGCTTGGTGAAGACAATGATTTGGTAGACCAGTTCCAACTGATGTGACAGTTGTACGTCTAGTTGGAGCAGCTGAGTATTTAAACTCGAGGACACACAGTCCGGGACACACAGTCCTCACCGTATTCTCCTTGAGCTAAGATCACACAGACCTCGCCCAATAGTAGTGGTAAGTCTTCACAGGTGACTTCCAAACCTTCATAGACTTGGTCACTCGGCAATCCACAATTCCTCCTGGATGCTCAGACCATGACGCCTAACCGTCTGGAGGATACACAGTCCTCAAAGGTAACAAGCGTCGGTTCCACACTGGAACAATCTCTTGATGATGCTCAATCACTTTGGGGTTTGTAGGTTTGGGTTTGGGATTTGGGTTTTCCTCACTTGATGATTTTTGCTCAAAGTCCTCGGAGGATGGGATGCTCTCAAATGACAAGTGTCAGTTTCTCTCGGAGCAGCCAACCAGCTAGTGGTTGTAGGGGGCGGCTATTTATAGCCTAGGGAGCAGCCCGACATGATAAGACATAAATGCCCTTGGCTGATATGACCGTTAGGTGGTAGGATATTTTGGGACAGCTGGCGCGCGGCACAGCAACGGTCGGATTTGAGGTTCGAATTCCTCAGGACTATCATGTTCCTCACTTTGTAGGCAATTCACACTGGTGAATTCCTAACTCCTCAGTCAGAACAAATTCCTCAGAGACCATAAGATCTTCGTCTCTGTCACTGAAGAAATTGACTGAACTGATATGAGATTTCCAATGGCTTCACTCGAAGGATTGGGCAGGTGTAGGATTTTGAGATGAGCATCACTTGGAAATCAGTTTCCTTAGTATTACCTCGACCCCCTTTAATAGTACGGTGTTTCCTATGACTCAAGAAAGAGAAAATGAAACAATGAAAACAAAAGTCTTCATGCTTCAGATTCCTCACATGAATATCCAAGTCTTCAAGGTCACACCAATTTCTTCACTTTCAAAGTCTTTAGGAGATCACCATAGTCTTCAGTCGAAGACATTCATTTTTAGGGGTCGACTTTCACTGTAAATATCAAACTCCTCATTGACTTATAGAGCATGTGTACACTCACAAACACATTAGTCCCTTAACTTATAACTCTTCAATACACCAAAATCACTAAGGGACACTAGATGCACTTACAAGCTTCAAGCATATGACCTCTTCGTGATGCTCCTCTTGAATTTTCACATCGCAACCTTGATGATAACCACCACTTGGCGTCATCCTACATGGGTTATATGATACCTTCCTTCTGCTGCAAACCCATGGAAACAAACTGAACCCCACAAAGAAACCTCACAAAGAACATGGGTTAATACGCAAAGCGTAATGGACAATGCTTACCATACCATGAGATCACATGATCCCACTCGGTACATCTTCTACACTTTGTGTGTTGATCAACTTGAATCCACTCTTAGCATTAAGTCTTGATCAACCTTGTATCTTATCGTCTCTCTTCATTAAGATGATATCTTGAAGGTAAACATGAATGTTCATAATCTTCTTCTTCAAGACATGCTTGCAAATAGCCTCGACTCTCACATGACCAATCTTTGGATAAATCCATGAATAACACCTTAGTAACAAATAATCTTCTTCTTTCAACCTTGAAACCAACATATGGCCTTCAAGCATTGCCTATGGACAACTTTCCAAGTACAACTCAAAGCAACCATTAGTCCAGAGGGATTGTCATCAATTACCAACATTAATATTTTGTGTCTAAATATTACTCTATCTTGTACATAAGAACTATTCGTGGTTGAGGGAGTCCCGGACTAGGGGGTGTCCGGATAGCCGGACTATCGTCACGGCCGGACTCCTGGACTATGAAGAAACAAGATTGAAGACTTCGTCCCGTGTCCGGATGGGACTTTCCTTGGCGTGGAAGGCAAGCTTGGCGATACGGATATGTAGATCTCCTACTTTGTAACCGACTACTGTGTAACCCTAACCTATCCGGTGTCTATATAAACCGGAGGGTTTTAGTCTCAGAGGACGAACAACAATCATACCATAGGCTAGCTTCTAGGGTTTAGCCTCCTTGATCTCGTGGTAGATCTACTCTTGTACTACCCATATCATCAATATTAATCAAGCGGGAGTAGGGTATTACCTCCATCGAGAGGGCCCGAACACAGGTAAAAACATCGTATCCCTTGTCTCCTGTTACCATCCGCCTAGACGCTGATTCGGGACCCCCTACCCGAGATCCGCGGTTTTGACACCGACATTGGTGCTTTCATTGAGAGTTCCTACGTGTGCGTCACCGATAGGCCCGATGGCTCCTTCGATCATCAACAACGACGCGGTCCAGGATGAGACTTTTCTCCCGGACAGATCTTCGTATTCGGCGGCTTTGCCTGCGGGCCAATTAAGCAGCCATCTGGAAGCAGATCGAAAGCTTCGCCCACAGCCATCAGGTCAGATTTGGAAGTTTGAACTATACGGCCGATATCCGCCGAGACTTGATCTTGACGGATTCGAGCCACAGCCAAGTGTGCCGCCTTTGTCTCGATGGGCATGATCTAGCTCTACCCAACAAAGTGCCACGGAGGCCGCACCAAGATCCGCTCCGACCCTTAACCCGGGCGGATTCCCGATCGAGGGCGAGTGGTTGGACACCGCCTCGGGGGCTACAATCTCTACGGCGATCGAGCCGAACTCCATCCCTGTCCTTTGCGAAGACCTCGACTCCAGGGTGCCGGACTCCACTCCGGACTCCGAACCCTCCATGCCCCTGCCAATCGAATCCGATTGGGCGCCGGTCATGGAGTTCACTGCCGCGGACATCTTCGACTTTCGCCCTTTGGCGGCGTCCTGAATTCACTAAAGTCTCTCGTTATCCGAGAGCCTTGGCGGACTACGGACGGGAAGGTTGGGATTCGGACGACGAAGAAATTCAACGCCCACCCACCACCCACTTTGTAGCCACTGTCGATGATTTAACCGACATGCTAGACTACGACTCCGAAGACATCGACGGTATGGACGACGATGCCGGAGACAACCAAGACCCAGCGCCTACAGGGCACTAGAAGGCCACCTCGTCATATGACATATATATGGTGGACGTCCCAAAAGATGGGAACGGCGATGGAACAATGGAGGATGACCCCTCCAAGAAACAGCCGAAGAGCCGACGTCAGCGGCGCCGCTCTAAATCCCGCCACAATAAAAACGGTGATTCCGGCACGGAGATAATAACACCGGACGGTGCGAAGAGAACCCCTCCAGCAGGACTCGGCGCGGAGGAGGAGAAGCAAGTCCGCATGATGCGGTGCGGCGAGAAAGAGAGGTCGAGGGCGATAATTATGCGCCTCCCTCCGAAGATGAGGCAAGCCTCGACGACAATTTAATTTGTCGTGCCTGAGGATCCCGCCGAACAGGAGCGTTTCAAACGCTGACTTATAGCCACGGCAAGCAGCCTCAAGAAAAAGCAGCAACAGCTTAGAGCTGATCAAGACGTGCAGCCGAAGAGTATGAACTCGAACGCCCCTCCAAAAGCTACCCCAAACGCAGGCCATTGCCTCGACTAGAGGAGGAAGCACCCAAGTCACCGGCGCACGACATGGCAGACCGGCCACCTCGTGGCCGCGACAGAGAAGCCTCTCGGCCCTCCGCTCAAGCCACACTCCGACGCCGCTCAAAAAGTACCAAGGCATGGGAACGCGCCGGACTTGCGAGATATATTGGAGGATAAGGCAAAACATACAAGATCGGTCTCACGGATCGCGTGGCGCCCAACAATGCGGGATGATTACCGTCGCGCGGATACAGCAAAACCGGCCGGGCGAACACGATGAGACAAAGCTCATATGAGCTACGTCGTGATATAGCCCAATCTGAGGCGCCAGACACCCACTATGCTTCACGGATGAAGTAATGGATCATCAAATCCCGAGGGCTTCAAGCCCGTAAACATCGAATCATACGATGGTACCACAGATCCTGCGATGCGGATCGAGGATTATCTCCTCCATATCCACATGGCCCGCGGTGATGATCTACATGCCATCAAATACCTCCCACTCAAGCTTAAAGGACCAGCTCGACATTGGCTCAATAGCTTGCCAGCCAGAATCAATTGGTTGTTGGGAGGACACGAAGCCGCATTCCTTGATAACTTCCAGGGCACATATGTGCGACCACCAGACTGATGACCTTAGCCACATAATTCAGCAGCGGAAGAATCGCCGGACAATTCTGGACTCGGTTCCTAACAAAGAAAAATCAAATCGTTGGTATGACGGATGCAGAGGCCCTTGCAGCCTTCAAACATAACATCCGTGATTTAGTGGCTTGCCCGGCACCTAGGACAGGAAAAGCCGAAATCTATGGCAGCCCTCACAACCCTCATGACTCGCTTTTGTGCGGGAGAGGACAGCTGGCTAGCTCGAAGCAACAACTTGGCCAAACATCTGGATAGTCCGGATACCAAGGACAACAATGGCAGGTCGCGTCGCAACAAGAACAAAGCGCCGCATTGACGGCGATATCTGAAGATACGATCGTCAATGCCGGATCAGAGGCTCTAAACCCGGTCGTGGAAGAAGCCATTCAAAAGAAATACCGGGGCCCGTCCAACTTGGACCGCATACTCGATCGCTTGTGCCAAATACATGGCACCCCGAAAAACCAGTCAATCACACCAACAGGGATTGTTGGGTGTTCAAGCAAGCGAGCAAGTTAAGTGCGAACACAATGACAAGGGGCTGCATAGCGATGGCGAGGAAGAGCCCGGCCACGAACAATAGAGAACAGAAGGGTTTTCCCACACAAGTGCGGACGGTGAACATGATATACGCAACCCACATACCCAAAAGGGAGCGGAAGCGTCCACTCACGGACGTATATGCGATGGAGCGATCGCCCCAAAGTTCAACCCATGGTCCTCCTGCCCGATCACCTTCGATCGAAGGACCACCCCACTAGCATCCATCACGGCGGTTTCGCGCATTGGTTCTTGAACCAATTATTGACGGATTTCACCTCACGAGTCACGATGGACGGCCGCAGAACTGAACACCTGCTTTATCGGGATCTGATCGCAAAATGGGCATACACCCTCAAGGATTAAACCTACAAAGACAACCTTTAAAGGCGTCATACCGGGTGTAGAGGCCAATTGTACGAGCTCGATCACACTCGAAGTGGTCTTCGGATCACCGGATAACTTCCGAAGCGAAGAGTTAATCTTCGACATAGTCCCGTTTCGCAGCGGCTATCATGCACTACTCGGACGAACCGCATTTGCAAAGTTCAATGCGGCGCCGCACTATGCATACCTCAAGCTCAAGATGCCAGGCCCTCGAGGAGTAATCACGGTCAATGGAAACACCGAACGCTCTCTCCGAACGGAGGAGCACACGGCGGCCCTCGCGGCGGAGGTGCAAAGCAGCTTCTCACGGCAACCCTCGAGTCCGACCACTAAGCGTCCGAACACTGTCAAGCGCGCCCGGAGTAACCTACAACAAGACCACCTGGCACGATTCAAGCACGAGTAGCAATCCGGCTCCAACCCCAGCCCTCGCGAAATTGCGAAGCTAGTATTACGCGTACATAATTACGCTCTGGAGATACCATGGGCATATGGGGAGGGGCAAGACAATGGCACGCCAAGAATGCGGCTCGACCGCACCAGGGGCTCCCGTTTGTGTCATTTCTTTTTTCTTTTTCCTCTTTTCTTCCTTTTTTTACTTTCAGGACTCCGTCTTTGAGAAGTCCTGTCCGGCACTTGAATCGCCGAACTCACGATGCAACAGCCAGGAAAGCGGAAAGCCACGTAGAGTGTTGGTGGTCTCTATTACGAGCATTATACCTGTTTTACATACCATCCTGCAGCTTACCTGGAGGGGACATGTTAGATAGTCCCATCCCTTGCTTATCGCACTATTTGTATCGTTACGCTTCCATTGCAGTACCTTTTGAATAAACAATACATAGCTTTTGCTTATTATTGCTCTACTTCCTTTATATATACATATGTTCATTTCACGACATGTTGCAACCGTACACTTTAGTACGGCCAATACACCGAGGGCTTAAGTATCCCAAAATTATGGTGTGATAAGTCCGAACACTTTCACAAGTGCGGCACCCGAACTTATAGCATTATATGAATTGGCTCTGAATCATGTCTTGGGTCAATAGTTGGGTTTGCCCGGCTCCGTGTTTTGGTACCTTACGTTCCGCTATATCGGCTAAGGTAGCACCGGAGAACCATCGCGATTGTGCCCCAGTTATGCTGGGTCGACCACCTCGATGAAAGCTAAAACTGACCCGTCATGATAAGGCGAGAGCCGTCGCTGTTCGAGATGTTTTTTCGGGCCCCTAAAGACCTATGCCGCTTAGAGCGAGGAACCGAACCGTCCGGCCAAGGCGTGGATAGCGCTGAACTTCGGTCTTCCGAATACTAGGGCTTCGCGAAATTTAAAATTATAGAATTCTATGGCTAAGTGAGAGTCTTCAAGCATTATAAGTCCGGTTGCCTTGTTAGTTGCGTTGAGCGCCTCCCTAGATGGACCCAAGAATGGGAACAAGAGTGCTCATATTTATCCCGAACACCCCTGCACTCGTGGCATGGGGGCTGAAATAACGACTTGCCATCTCTCAAATTTGATAAACGGCCGCCTGAAGGTAATATTTTAAATTAACAAAGCGTTGCTTAGCGCACATGAACACGTTTTCAGCGTCAGGGATAACAAATGCGAGTTTATTCAAAAATTACATCTGGAGCACTCATCCGCTATTCGGCGGGCACCCTTCAGGAGGCCCTCATAGTACATCTCGGGCGTGCGATGCTCATGGCCCTTCGGTGGCCCGTCCGTCACAAGCTTCTCCGCATCCAGCTTGCCCCAGTGCACTTTAGCACGGGCAAGGGCCCGATGGACCCCTTCAATGCAGACGGAGCGCTTGATGACTTCAATCCGTGGACAGGCGTAAACCAGCCGCTGCACCAAGCCGAAGTAGCTCCCAGGCATGGCCTCCAATGGCCACAGCCGCGCTATAAGGCCCTTCATGGCCTGTTCGGCGACCTTGTGGAGCTCGACCAGCTGCTTCAGCTGGTCGCTTAGGGGCACCGGATGTCCGGCCTCAGCATATTGAGACCAGAACACCTTCTCCGTGGAGCTCCCCTCCTGGGCGCGGTAGAATCTGGCGACATCGGGCCTTTTCTGGGCAAATCTGCGAATGCTCTGGAGAGCTCCGAATCCGGGTAAGTAACAGTAATTGACTTTTACATTCTTGCTTTGCATAAAGAATGCCTTACCTGCCGCTATCTTCTTTAGTGCTTCAATTTCTTGGAGGCTTTTTGGGCCTCGGCCTTAGCAGCTTTGGCACTCTCAAGAGCCGAGGCAAGCTCGGACTCTCGGGTCTTCGAGTCACGCTCCAAACCCTCGTGTTTTTTCACGAGAATCTGGAGCTCTTGCCGCACCTCCGCCAGCTGCGCCTCCCCTTTCTCTCGCTCGGTGCGTTCCGCAGCCGCTTTGTTTTCAGCCACGGACACCGCTTCCCTCAGGTTCGCCACCTTGTTCGTGGCCCCTGCAGTACCCATGTTATTCCTGTTATTTTTCTGCAACCAAAACCTTCTCTATAAGGTACTTCTTTAATAAGGTATTATTTACCTTCCTTGTCCTCGAGCTGCTTCTTGGCTTGTCCGAGCTCGTTCTCGGACCGCTCGAGGTTCTGCTTCAATGCATTGACCTCCATGATCGGTCAAGGTGAGAGGTCAGACCTTTTGCATTCCCATATTGACATACTTATGTTAGACTCCTGCGTATATCTTTTTTCAGATCCTTAGTCCGGCTTTTCTTTCCGAACACGAACTAAGCATCGAGAACTCTTGTCTATGCGGTAATACTTTTACATATTCTAAACTTACCTCAAAGCCTTGTTAGAAGGCTGGTGCAGGGCTGGTCAGTCCGCTCTTGGCGGACTGAACTGTCGAGATCACCGCACTCATAACGATGCAGTGTTCCTCCTCGATGGAAGCTGTTTAAGCGCCTCCTATAAGCTATCCGGTGCCTCCGGTTGGACGGAGGACACCGGCGTCTTACCCTTCTTGCGAAGGATCCGCTGGCCGGACTTCGGAACCGCTGATGGTTCCGGCATGGAGTCCGGACGAGGGTCGGGCTTAGAGCCCCTGGGGGGTCTTGCCCCCCGCACGCCTGGAGTCCGGGAGGTTGCCTTGTGGCACCTCCGGCGCTACCTCCTCTTGACCAAGCCCCCCTTGGGGCCCCACCGCGGCGTCATCCGCAGTGTGAGGCGAGGAGGCGGTCGGAAGCGAAGTACTCTCCATTTCCGACGAGCCCAGGGACCCGCTCGATGAATCGGCGAACTCGCCCTTAGGCGGGCTGCACGGTTGTTCGACATTAGAGAACACTCTGCAATAATAAAAAGCCATGGGTATCCGGACACTTACAATCTTGCCAGGGGCTTGGCCCTTGTAGGCCAATCCTCCTCGTCGTCGTGCGTTGGTGGAGAAGTCCGGAGGAAAGGTTCTTCCCTTCTTGGACCCTCCGGCCTCCCCAGTTGGGGCGGCCTTCCTTTTCTTCTCCTCCCACTGGGAGGAGCTTCTTCTTCTTCCTCCCGTCTTGAGGAGAAGATTACGCCCGAGAATCGGCGGCACCTAGCGTCGGGAGCTCCTTCGAGTTCCGTGGCCTCCTTCTTGGCCTTCTTCTCCGGCACCACGTCTGGCGCCGGAGCCACAACCTTCCGTCAATCAGGCGTCCTCCGGATCTTCCGGCAAAGGAGCCGGACAGTTAATCTGTCCGGACGTCTTCACCGATCTGTCAAAGATTAGGGAGTTTTAGATCCCATGTAGAGTCAAATTATGAAAAAGAGTCCGTAAAGGGTAAAATAACTTACCTCGCCGGCTTGACGCTGCGAGCTGTATCCGTGATCTTTGGTAGCGGATCTTTGGGGGCTTCGGCGCCCTTGAACAGCACCTTCCAGGCGTCTTCGTACGTAGTGTCGAAGAGCCGTCTCAAGGTTCGGTGTTGTGCCGGAT
Organism: Aegilops bicornis; assembly: GCA_021605145.1. Taxonomy (NCBI): domain Eukaryota; kingdom Viridiplantae; phylum Streptophyta; class Magnoliopsida; order Poales; family Poaceae; genus Aegilops; species Aegilops bicornis. The sequence goes on from CM038669.1 coordinate 642,997,439, forward strand.
CGAACTCCCACAAATTAAAGGCCCGTTGTTGGCATGGGAGAATCCGGCGGATGAGCATCACCTGGATGACATCGACAAGCCTAAGATTCTTGGCCACCAGGTTTCGGACGCATGTTCGAAGTCTGGATGTCTCGTCCGAATTCCCCCACGTCAGGCCCGTCTCTTTCCATGACGAGAGCCGTGTGGGGAAGCCAGATCTGAATTCGGGGGCCGCCACCCATTCGGTGTTGCGGGGCTCGGTGATGTAGAACCACCCCGATTGCCACCCCTTTATTGTCTCCACGAAGGCGCCTTCAAGCCATGGGACTTTGGCCATCTTGCCAACCATGGCGCCTCCGCACTCCGCTTGACGGCCGCCCACTACCTTCGGCCGGACGTTGAAGATCTTCAGCCATAAGCCGAAGTGGGGCTGGATGCAGAGGAAAGCCTCGCACACGATGATAAACGTCGAGATGTTGAGGATGAAATTCGGGGCCAGGTCGTGGAAGTCCAGGCCGTAGTAGAACATGAGCCCCCGGACAAATGGGTGAAGTGGAAAACCTAGTCCGCGGAGGAAGTGGGGGAGAAACACTACCCTCTCATGGGGCCTGGGGTTGGAATAAGCTGCCCCGCATCGGGCAGCTTTGTCTTGTGATGTCGCCGGACAAGTATCCGGCTTCCCACAGTCTTGTGATGTGCCCCTCCGTGATGGGGGAGGCCATCCACCTGCCTCCGCTCCTGACATGGTTGGAGAAGGTTGAGGTGGGATGTGCGGACTTGGGCGCTGGAGCTCGAGTCTTGTGAAATGGATAAGCAAAGGAGGAAGAAGGCGTGGGTGAAAAGGTGGATCCTTATCCCTTATATGGACGGACTGACGCTATGCGCCCCCACCAACTGGTAAAACTCGCTTATTTCCCAAGCGCCGTAATCAATGGCGTGGATGGGTTACCCACGTCCGTATTGATGAGAATCCCGGAATAAGGGGCACGATCTGTGCTTTGATAAGACGTGCCAAGGAAACCGCCTCGCTAAACACGCTGAGGTGGAACAATAAAAAAACGACTCATATAAAGGCCTGGCCGTGGTGTGATGTCGCGCCCTTGAAATCGTCGGCCAGATCTGTGCAAAAATTATTCTCTCTACAGTGTTATGTGGAACTTGCTTTGCAGAGACGGACACTGTCCATGTATTCAAAACCTTCTATGAAGTATTCGGAGGAGGAACCCGCCTTGCAATGCCGAAGACAATATGCACGTCGGACTCGTCGTCATTGAAGCCTGGTTCGAGGGCTCTTGAGGAGTCCGTACTAGAAGTGTCCGGATAGCCGGACTATCGTCACGGCCGGACTCCTGGACTATGAAGAAACAAGATTGGAGACTTCGTCCCGTGTCCGGATGGGACTTTCCTTGGCGTGGAAGGCAAGCTTGGCGATACGGATATGTAGATCTCCTACCATTCTAACCGGCTCTGTGTAACCCTAACCTATCCGGTGTCTATATAAACCGGAGGGTTTTAGTCCGTAGGACGAACAACAATCATACCATAGGCTAGCTTCTAGGATTTAGCCTCCTTGATCTCGTGGTAGATCTACTCTTGTACTACCCATATCATCAATATTAATCAAGCAGAGTAGGGTATTACCTCCATCGAGAGGGCCCGAACCTGGGTAAAAACATTGTGTCCCTTGTCTCTTGTTACCATCCGCCTAGACGCACAGTTCGGGACCCCCTACCCGAGATCCGCCGGTTTTGACACCGACAGTGGTCCTGCTTGTTGGGGAACGTAGTAATTTCAAATTTTTCCTACGCACACACAGGACCATGGTGATGGCATAGCAACGAGAAGGGAGAGTGTTGTCTACGTACCCTCGTAGACCAAAGCGGAAGCGATCACAACGTAGAGGAAGTAGTCGACGTTCTCCTCGCGATCCTGCCGATCGGTGCCGTTACTCCGGCACCTCCGAGTCGATGATGGCGTAGAGGAAGTAGTCGTATGTTCTCCTCGCGATCCGGCCGATCCGGTAGCCGTTACTCCGGCGCCTCGAAGTTCTTGGCACACGTTCAGCTCGATGGCGCTCCTCGGGCTCCGATCCAGCAAAGCTCGGGGAGAGGGAGTTCCACAAGACGACGGCGGCAGGACGATCTTGATGTTTCACCGACGAGGGCTTCGCCTAAGCTCATGACGATATGACTTCTCCGGCGCAGGGCTTCGCCTAAGCTCCGCGACGATATGACCGAAGTGGAATATGCTTTGGAGGGGGCACCGCACACGGCTAAGGAACGATCCGTAGATCAACTTGTGTGTCATGGGGTGCCCCCCTGCCCCCGTATATAAAGGAGCAAGGGAGGGGGTGGCCGGCCTAGGAGGAGGCGCACCAAGGGGGAGAGTCCTACTCCCACCGGGAGTAGGACTCCTCATTTCCTTGTTGGAGTAGGAGAGAAGGAAAGAGGAGGAGAGGGAGAAGGAAAAGGGGGCTGCTCCCCTTGTCCAATTCGGACCAGAAGGGGGGCGCAGGCCTCTTTCCTTTTGGCCTCTCTTCTCTATTCGCGTATGGCCCAATAAGGCCCATATACTCCCCGCCGAATTCCCGTAACTCTCGGTACTCGAAAAATACCCGAATGACTCGGAACCTTTCCGAACTCCGAATATAGTCGTCCAATATATCGATCTTTACGTCTCGACCATTTCGAGACTCCTCGTCATGTCCCCGATCTCATCTGGGACTCCGAACTCCTTCGGTACATCAAAACTCATAAACTCATAATATAATTGTCATCGAAACCTTAGCGTGCGGACCCTACGGGTTCGAGAACTATGTAGACATGACCTAGAACTATTCTCGGTCAATAACCAATAGCGGGACCTGGATGCCCATATTGGCTCCTACATATTCTACGAAGATCTTTATCGGTCAAACCGCATAACAACATCGTTGTTCCCTTTGTCATCGGTATGTTACTTGCCCGAGATTCGATCGTCGGTATCCAATACCTAGTTCAATCTCGTTACCGGCAAGTCTCTTTACTCGTTACGTAATGCATCATTCCGTAACTAACTCATTAGCTACATTGCTTGCAAGGCTTATAGTGATGTGCATTACCGAGAGGGCCCAGAGATACCTCTCCGAGCAATCGGAGTGACAAAACCTAATCTCGAAATACGCCAACCCAACATGTACCTTTGGAGACACCTGTAGTACTCCTTTATAATCACCCGATTACGTTGTGACGTTTGGTAGCACCAAAGTGTTCCTCCGGTAAACGGAGTTGCATAATCTCATAGTTACGGGAACATGTATAAGTCGTGAAGAAAGCAATAGCAACATACTAAGCGATCAAGTGCTAGGCTAACGGAATGGGTCATGTCAATCACATCATTCTCCTAATGATGTGATCCCGTTAATCAAATGACAACTCATGTCTATGGCTAGGAAACTTAACCATCTTTGATTCAACGAGCTAGTCAAGTAGAGGCATACTAGTGACACTTGTGTTTGTATATGTATTCACACATGTATTATGTTTCCGGTTAATACAATTCTAGCATGAATAATAAACATTTATCATGATATAAGGAAATAAATAATAACTTTATTATTGCCTCTAGGGCATATTTCCTTCAGTCTCCCACTTGCACTAGAGTCAATAATCTAGTTCACATCGCCATGTGATTCAACACTAATATTCACATCTGTATGTGATTAACACCCATAGTTCACATCGTCATGTGACCAACACCCAAAGGGTTTACTAGAGTCAATAATCTAGTTCACATCGCTATGTGATCAACACCCAAAGAGTACTAAGGGATGATCATGTTTTGCTCGTGAGAGAAGCTTAGTCAACGGGTCATCACATTCAGAGCCGTATGTATTTTGCAAATATTCTATGTCTACAATGCTACGCGGGGCTACTCTAGCTAATTGCTCCCACTTACAATATGTATCCAGATTGAGATTTAGAGTCATCGGATCAGTGTAAAAAGCTTGCATCGATGTAACTCTTTACGACGGGCTCTTTTATCACCTCCATAATCGAGAAATATTTCCTTAGTCCTCACTAAGGATGTTCTTGACCAATGTCCGATGATCTACTCCTAGATCACTATTGTACTCCTTGCCAAATTCAGAGCAAGGTATACAATAGGTCTGGTACATAACATAGCATACTTTATAGAACCTATGGTTGAGGCATAGGGAATGACTTTCATTCTCTTTCTATCTTCTGCCGTGGTCGGGCTTTGAGTCTTACTCAATTTCACACCTTTGTAACACAGGCAAGAACTTTTCTTTGACTGTTCCATTTTGAACTTCTTCAAAATCTTGACAAGGTATGTACTTATTGAAAAACTTATCAAGCGTTTTTGATCTATCTCAATAGATCTTGATGCTCAATTTGTACGCAGCTTCACCGAGGTCCTTCTTTGAAAAACTCCTTTCAAATACTCCTTTATGCTTTGCAGAATAATTCTACATTATTTCCGATCAACAATATGTCATTCACATATACTTATCGAAATCTTTGTAGTGCTCCCACTCACTTTCTTGTAAATACGGGCTTCTCAAAAGTCCGTATAAAACCATATGCTTTGATCACACTATCAAAGCGTTTATTCCAACTCGAGATGCTTGCACCAGTCCATAGATGGATCGCTGGAGCTTGCACATTTTATTAGCTCCTTTAGGATTGACAAAACCTTACGGTTGCATCATATACAACTCTTCTTTAATAAATCCATTAAAGAATGTAGTTTTGACATCTATTTGCCAGATTTCATAAAATGTGGCAATTGCTAACATGATTCGGACAGACTTTAAGCATCGCTACAGTTGAGGAAATCTCATTGTAGTCAACACTTTGAATTTGTCGAAAACCTTTTGCGACAAGTCGAGCTTTGTAGATAGTAACACTACTATCAGCATCTGTCTTCCTCTTGAAGATCCATTTATTTAACTTGACTTGCTGATCATCGAGCAAGTCAACTAAAGTCCACACTTTGTTCTCATATATGGATCCTATCTCAGATTTTATGGCCTCAAGCCATTTCGCGGAATCTGGGCTCATCATCGCTTCCTCATAGTTCGTAGGTTCATCATGGTCTAGTAACATGACTTCCAGAACATGATTATCGTACCACTCTGGTGCGGATTTTACTCTGGAAGACCTACGAGGTTTGGTAGTAACTTGATCTGAAGTTTCATGATCATCATCATTAACTTCCTCACTAATTGGTGTAGGAATCACTTTGGAACTGATTTACGTGATGAACTACTTTCCAATAAGGGAGAAGGTACAATTACCTCATCAAGTTCTACTTTCCTCCCACTCACTTCTTTTCGAGAGAAACTTCTTCTCTAGAAAGGATCCATCTTAGCAACGAAAAACTTGCCTTCGGATCTGTGATAGAAGGTGTACCCAATAGTTACCTTTGGGTATTCTATGAAGACGCACTTCTCCGATTTGGGTTCGAGCTTATCAGGTGAAAACTATTTCACATAAGCATCACAACTCCAAACTTTTAAGAAACGACAGCTTAGGTTTACTGTTAAACCATAGTTCATACGGTGTCGTCTCAACGGATTTAGATGATGCCCTATTAAACGTGAATGCAGTTGTCTCTAATGCATAACCCCAAAACGATATTGGTAAATCGGTAAGAGACATCATTGATCGCACCATATCAAAATAAAGTACTGATTCTGACGTTCGGACACACCATAACGTTGTGGTGTTCCGTATGGCGTGAGCTGTGAAACTATTCCACTTTGTTTTAATTGAAGACCAAACTACGCAACTCAAATATTCATCTCCATGATCGGATCGCAGAAACTTTATTTTCTTGTTACGATGATTTTCTACTTCACTCTGAAATTCTTTGAACTTTTCAACTATTTCAGACTTATGTTTCATCAAGAAGATATACGCATATCTGCTCAAATCATCTGTGAAGGTCAGAAAATAATGATACTTGCCACGAGCATCAACACTCATTGAATCGCATACATCGGTATGTATTATTTCCAATAAGTCAGTAGCTTGTTCCATTGTTCCGGAGAACGGAGTTTTAGTCATCTTGCCCAAAAGGCACGGTTACGCAAGCATCAAATGATTCATAATCAAGTGATTCCAAAAGTCCATCGGCATGGATTTTTCTTCATGCGCTTTACACCAATATGACCTAAACGGCGGTGCCACAAAATAGTTTGCACTATCATTATTAACTTTGCATCTTTTGGTTTCAATATTATGAATATGTGTATCACTATGATCGAGATCCAATGAACCATTTTCATTGGGTGTGTAACCATATAAGGTTTTATTCATGTAAATGTAACAACAATTTATTCTCTTACTTAAATGAATAACCGTATTGCAATAAACATGATCAAATCATATTTATGCTCAACACCAAATAACACTTATTTAGGTTCCACACTAATCCCGAAAGTATAGGGAGTGTGTGATGATGATCAAATCAATCTTGGAACTACTTCCAACACTCATCGTCACTTCCCCTTCAACTAGTTTACATTCATTACGCAACTTCCCGTTTCAAGTTACTACTCTTAGCAACCGAACCGATTATCAAATACCGAGGGGTTACTACGAACACTAGTGAAATACACATCAATGATCTGTATATCAAATATACTTTTGTTCACTTTGCCATCCTTCTTATCCGCCAAATACTTGGGGTAGTTCCGCTTCTAGTGACCAGTTCCATTGCAGCAAAAGCACTTAGTCTCAGGCTTAGGTCCAGACTTGGGCTTCTTCACTCGAGCAACAACTTGCTTGCCGTTCTTCTTGAAGTTCCCCTTCTTCCCTTTGCCCTTTTCCTTGAGACTAGTGGTCTTGTCAATCATCAACACTTGATGCTCTTTCTTGATTTCTACCTTCGTCGATTTCAACATCACGAAGAGCTCGGGAATCGCTTTTTGTCATCCCTTGCATACTATAGTTCATCACGAAGTTCTACTAACTTAGTGATGGTGACTAGAGAATTACATCAATCACTATCTTATCCGGAAGATTAACTCCCACTTGATTCAAGCGATTGAAGTACCGGACAATCTGAGAACATTCTCACTAGTTGAGCGATTCTCTTCCATCTTTTAGCTATAGAACTTGTTGGAGACTTCATATCTCTCAACTCGGGTATTTGCTTGAAATATTAACTTCAATTCCTGGAACATCTCATATGGTCCATGACGTTCAAAACGCCTTTGAAGTCCCGATTCTAAGCCGTTAAGTATGGTGCACTAAACTATCAAGTAGTCATCATATTGAGCTAGCCAAACGTTCATAACGCCCGCATTTGCTCCTGCAATAGGTCTGTCACCTAGCGGTGCATTAAGGACATAATTCTTTTGTGCAGCAATAAGGATAAACCTCAGATCACGGATCCAATCCGCATCATTGCTACTAACATTTTTCAATACAATTTTCTCTAGGAACACATATAAAAACATAGGGAAGCAACAACGCGAGCTATTGATCTACAACATAATTTGCAAAATACTACCAGGACTAAGTTCATGATAAATTAAAGTTCAATTAATCATATTACTTAAGAACTCCCACTTAGATAGACATCTCTCTAGTCATCTAAGTGATCACGTGATCCAAATCAACTAAACCATGTCCGATCATCACGTGAGATGGAGTAGTTTCAATGGTGAACATCACTATGTTGATCATATCTACTATATGATTCACGCTCGACCTTTCGGTCTCCGTGTTCCGAGGCCATATCTGTTATATGCTAGGCTCGTCAAGTTTAACTCGAGTATTCGCGTGCGCAACTGTTTTGCACCCGTTGTATTTGAACATAGAGCCTATCACACCCGATCATCACGTGGTGTCTCAAAGACGAAGAACTTTCGCAACGGTGCATACTCGGGGAGAACACTTCTTGATAATTTTAGTGAGAGATCATCTTATAATGCTACCGTCAATCAAAGCAAGATAAGATGCATAAAGGATAAACATCACATGCAATCAATATAAGTGATATGATATGGTCATCATCATCTTGTGCTTGTGATCTCCATCGCCAAGCACCGTCATGATCACCATCGTCACCGCGCGACACCTTGATCTCCATCGTAGCATCTTTGTCGTCTCGCCAACTATTGCTTCTACGACTATCGCTACTCCTTAGTGATAAAGTAAAGCAATTACATGGCGTTGCATTTCATACAATAAGCGACAACCATATGGCTCCTGCCGATTGCCGATAACTTCGGTTACAAAACATGATCATCTCATACAATAAAATATAGCATCACGTCTTGACCACATCACATCACAACATGCCCTGCAAAAACAAGTTAGACGTCCTCTACTTTGTTGTTGCAATTTTTACGTGGCTGCTACGGGCTGAGCAAGAACCGTTCTTACCTACGCATTAAAACCACAACGATACTTCGTCAAATAGACTCCGTTTTAACCTTCTCAAGGACCGGCGTAGCCACACTCGGTTCAACTAAAGTGAGAGAAACAGACACCCGCCGTCACCTTTAAGCAACGAGTGCTCGGAGGCGGTGAAACCAGTCTCGCGTAAGCGTCTGGCGTAATGTCGGTCCGGCCGCTTCATCTCACAATACATTGAACCAAAGTATGACATGCTTTGGTAGGCGGTATGACTTGTATCGCCCACAACTCACTTGTGTTCTACTCGTGCATATGACATCAACGCATAAAACCAGGCTCGATACCACTTGTTGGGGAACGTAGTAATTTCAAAATTTTCCTACGCACACGGGACCATGGTGATGGCATAGCAACGAGAAGGGAGAGTGTTGTCTACGCACTCGTAGACCAAAGCGGAAGCGATCACAACGTAGAGGAAGTAGTCGACGTTCTCCTCACGATCCTGCCGATCCCGGTGCCGTTACTCCGGCACCTCCGAGTCGATGATGACGTAGAGGAAGTAGTCAGACGTTCTCCTCGCGATCCGGCCGATCCCAGCGCCCGTTACTCGGCGCCTCCGAGTTCTTGGCACACGCTCAGCTCGATGGCGCTCCTCGGGCTCCGATCCGGCAAAGCTCCGGGAGAGGGAGTTCCACAAGACGACGTGGCAGGACGATCTTGATGTTTCACCGACGAGGGCTTCGCCTAAGCTCATGACGACGATATGACTTCTCCGGCGCAGGCTTCGCCTAAGCTCCACACGATATGACCAAGTGGAATATGGTGGAGGGGGCACCGCACACGGCTAAGGAACGATCCGTAGATCAACTTGTGTGTCATGGGGTGCCCCCTGCCCCGTATATAAAGGAGCAAGGGAGGGGTGGCCGGCCTAGGAGGAGGCGCACTGGGGGAGTCCTACTCCCACCGGGAGTAGGACTCCTCCTTTCCTTGTTGGAGTAGGAGAGAAGGAAAGAGGAGGAGAGGGAGAAGGAAAAGGGGGCTGCTCCCCTTGTCCAATTCGGACCAGAAGGGGGGCGCAGGCCTCTTTCCTTTTGGCCTCTCTTCTCTATTCCCGTATGGCCCAATAAGGCCCATATACTCCCCGCCGAATTCCCGTAACTCTCCGGTACTCCGAAAAATACCCGAATGACTCGGAACCTTTCCGAACTCCGAATATAGTCGTCCAATATATCGATCTTTACGTCTCGACCATTTCGAGACTCCTCGTCATGTCCCCGATCTCATCTGGGACTCCGAACTCCTTCGGTACATCAAAACTCATAAACTCATAATATAATTGTCATCGAAACCTTAAGCGTGCGGACCCTACGGGTTCGAGAACTATGTAGACATGACCTAGAACTATTCTCGGTCAATAACCAATAGCGGGACCTGGATGCCCATATTGGCTCCTACATATTCTACGAAGATCTTTATCGGTCAAACCGCATAACAACATACGTTGTTCCCTTTGTCATCGGTATGTTACTTGCGAGATTCGATCGTCGGTATCCAATACCTAGTTCAATCTCGTTACGGCAAGTCTCTTTACTCGTTACGTAATGCATCATTCCGTAACTAACTCATTAGCTACATTGCTTGCAAGGCTTATAGTGATGTGCATTACCGAGAGGGCCCAGAGATACCTCTCCGACAATCGGAGTGACAAAACCTAATCTCGAAATCGCCAACCCAACATGTACCTTTGGAGACACATGTAGTACTCCTTTATAATCACCCGATTACGTTGTGACGTTTGGTAGCACCCAAAGTGTTCCTCCGTAAACGGAGTTGCATAATCTCATAGTTACAGGAACATGTATAAGTCATGAAGAAAGCAATAGCAACATACTAAACGATCAAGTGCTAGGCTAACGGAATGGGTCATGTCAATCACATCATTCTTCTAATGATGTGATCCCGTTAATCAAATGACAACTCATGTCTATGGCTAGGAAACTTAACCATCTTTGATTCAATGAGCTAGTCAAGTAGAGGCATACTAGTGACACTTTGTGTTTGTATATGTATTCACACATGTATTATGTTTCCGGTTAATACAATTCTAGCATGAATAATAAACATTTATCATGATATAAGGAAATAAATAATAACTTTATTATTGCCTCTAGGGCATATTTCCTTCACTGCTATCTGGGTTATGAACTATATAGAATGCTTGAAAAATCTAAAGAAAACCACCATCAAGATCTCATTTCACATATGCATCGTGGATTTTACATAGCCTTATGTCCATTAATTTACTCGTTTAAGCGAAAAGGAGAAAAAAAACAGGACCACCACATTAGTATGAGAGCATAAACATATGGTATACTCCAAAACTCCATGTCAATTGTTGCTAAGATACATTACAACAAATATTTGGTGAAACTTAGGAGAAATAGAAGGCAGATTGGGGGGTGGGGGGGGGGCTCACACTAACTATACAACGGTGGAGAATCTAAACAACACCACCATCAAATTCTCATTTCACTTACACATCACAAACTTTACATAGTGTGATTTCTGTAAATTTTCCTGTCAAAGGAAAACAAAATATTATAACAAGGATCCACCACATTAGTGTGAGAGCCTAATATTAGGGTATATGTTAATATAAGTGCATAACCCGCACTAAATGGTGCATACAATTATACACTAGCTATACTCCAACAGTCCATGCTACTTGTTACTCAAATATGTCACATAAAATTGTATTAGGTAATTTGGTACAATAGGAGGGGGGTTACTGTGTTTTTCCCATAAAGAATCAAATAAATAAGAGATTAAGGTTCTTACAGAAAGGATTCAAACCCTGACCTTAACTAGTAACCAAATATTTTATGTTGGAAGCAAGTTGTTACCTAAAATGATGAAGGACCTCCACACATGACAATAGTTGTGAATTATTCAGGACAGATGTGCAATTTCTTTTATTTTCAGAGCATTTTGCAGAAACGTGGTGTCACATGTCTTTGAGCCGATTTTAGATCAATTTGTACCCGCAATGCAAGTTTATGGACCAGGTCATTGCGCTTTGCAAGTTTTCGGACTATTGTAAACTCTATAGGTTCTCGAGATGAGATCCCAGGACTAGCCTATTGTATCACAAATTGCTAATGAGTGGAAGATGGAACGCTTGAGATCAATAGTAAACTCTATGGGCTTGTACATTGGACCACAGATCTGAATGTGCCCATAGATATTCAGCTGTCACACGAGGGTTCTTTAACAATCTAATGAAATTTATAGAAGGGCTTATTACTTCACAAGACAATATTTTGGCTACAAATGTTCCTCTATCAATGACATCATTATTGACGTTGACCACATAAGCAATAAGTAAAACATAAAGTTTGTCAAAAACATCCTTTGTTTTGTAAATTTACCGGCGGAAGTATGCCAGCCATCCAGCTAGTTAAAGCTAGAGAACTCTTAGCAAAGGGGTTTAATTAATACTTAAACCAGTTGTCTCAATGGCACAAGTACATTTTCTATACCGGGTGGACAAAAGTTAAGATACACATTTCCATTAAGTTTTATGAATGATGTTAGTTCCTAAAGTACGTACTGAACAAAGAAAGGTGCAAGTAGTTCTTCACAAATAATATACGATAAGTGTGGACTTTTATTTGGTTGTGTGCACAACTATTTTATTTTGACCAAAGAGACAGAGTACTCTAGTACTTTTGCGGTTTCATTTGGATATTACCCCCGCAAATTAAGCTCACAAAAATGCTAACTTGACATGGCCATATGTGTGTCGAATCGTCCAAACAAATGATCTTTGGAGGACGCAAGAACATTTGATGGCAATCATGCCTCAGCTGCAAAAATCACACCATGGAAGACAACGAGCTAGCCAACCTGTTTCTTCTTTTTTTGGCCTTTTGTTTCGCACATAGCAAAAACGCCACCGAGATGCAACAGCGTACCCAGTACAGATTGATACATGTGCATCCTCGCCATTGCAGGACTTGGGAGCACCACGCCACACTCCGAAAAAACCTCCAAACCCAGAGTAACAGTCAGAAAACAACTACCTACGTCCCCTGCCTATGTATGTACACCGGGAGTTAATCTGCCAAGCCTGCACAGCCTATGAACAAACGAACAAAACCAAGATCGAATGACAACTTCTAACCTAGATACATGGTGGCTGAGCAGAGGAGCAGGCAGAGACGATGTAGCAGGGGGCAGGGTCGCAGGTAAACATCAATCGACGGAGCGAGCATCAGTCATGGTGGCAGAGCAGCATGACGACGCAGCGCCGGATGATGTAGAGCCTGGCCCTGTGCTCCCGCAGCATCCTCGTCAGCCTTCCTCCTCCGCTTCCACCTCCGCCCCCTCTTCCCTTTTGCTTCTCTTGCTTCCTCACATCATCGTTCATCCGAGCTGAACTCGAGGGCAAGAGGGCCAGGTGGCCTGGTGGCCTGGAAAGGGCCGGTGCGCCTCTCTTCTCTACTGGATCTGCCTTATGCTCTGGCTGTGGTTTGTGTGGACCACTTCGACGTGCTTTTATACTAGGGGAATCGCCTCATGGCACAGAGGCAGACTCCATGGACCTCTAGTCTCTCCTCACTTCCTCGCCTACCTGTGCAGAGTATGATAATCCATAATCAACCAGAGGTTCGTTTGTGTGTGCGAGTCTGAGAGAGAGGTAGGGAGTTGGAGCAGGACGAGTGGCAGGCACATGCAGCAGCTTCCTCTCAACTGGCGCTAATTACGCCTCGGGTGGAGCTGGTAATGGGCTAATGATGGCAGTTCAACAACGGTTATGTCCATCTAGGCACCGGAAGAACCCCTCAAAAAAAAAATCTAGGCACCGGAAGAATCACGTCGGTTCCTTCGTTAATTACAGCGTCCAGGATTGCTAATCCCACGAGCATCTTCCTCTGGGCTTCATTCAGGCTAGTCCCATTTCCATCAGCTAATGAATGTCCTAATTCTATTTGACATGTTTTTGTTGGAAGAGAATATCTCTCTCTTGAGGTGAGATGTCTCAAGCAGCTCTGCTGGCCAGGCTAGAAATCTCGGATTTAATTCTCCAGTTGGGCTGTTAATGTCGTCAAGTTGGGAGATCGGCTTATAATAATAATAATAATAATAATAATAATGCATATATTATGTCATGAAATACAGTGTTCCATTGTGGTACTTAATTCATTCATGGGTTATTCATTTCGTTTAGTACTCCCTCTGGTCCTTTTTAGTTCGCATATAAGATTTGTCTGAAGTCAAGCCTCGTAAAGTTTGACCAACTTTATAAAAAAACTACCAACATTCACTATGTGAAATCAATACCGAGATGCCGATAGTTTGATTAATTGGCTTTCAATATAATTGGGCAAATTTTATATGGTCCAATGGAAAAACTCTAAATAGTCAAAAAAGAATATATTGCACTCTTGGAGCTGTGTCACTAACTGCACCTTAATTTCCCTAAGAGTACTAAATGTACTTTAATTAATTCGTAAAATCGTCTATGTTCAATCGTACGTAACACCGGTTAGTTAGTATCTCCACGTCGGACGCCTAAACGCACTTTTGTCCAATCAAAGTGCACTTTTCTCTAATCAAAGTGCAAAGTGCATTTTTCTCTAATCAAAGTGCACTTTACTCTTAACAAAAGAATGATATCCGGTCCTGGCATCGCGGCAAGTTGACGTGCTCGCATGCATGCTCGGGGTCACTTCACGTGATAGCCACATGCAACGTTAACTACTCTGCTTAAGCTGAGTTTTCGTACGACCCCTATACCTATATGTTTTTTTAGAGGGCCTATACCTATACCTATATGTAGCAGTAGTATATTAACCTACTGCGCGTCGTACTATTGCAGTTTTAATTCACGGGCCGGCGACCGTACGGCAATCTTGGGAAAATCTTTGAGCATAGCTTACTTGCCGGACTAAAATCTCATCGCAGGCAGTTCAGACTAGTTTTGCCCATTAATTCTAACCTAAAACCCTAATTTTACCCCTCTAGACATCTCATCCGGGTTGAGACAAGTCCCTCTGCGTCTCAAGATACGATTAGCAACGGCACGGTGCTTCTTCCGGCCTCACTGGCCCTACCTGGATACTTGAGCTATGCATGTATCATAAAAAGGAAGCATTCCTTGTATGAAATGTGGAGGTAGCTAGCTAGCTTCATGCCGCTGCACGGGCGCATGCATATGCACATGCACGACGCAGCACAGCGGAGCATGCAGCGGCGGCGCCCTCTCCCTCTCTCTCCGATGACTCACGCTCCGAGGAGACAAAATCGCCTCTGTATAGCCGGTAGAGCTAGCACGCCCAGCATGGGGTTCCTCTTGACACCGGATCCGCTAGCTAGCCAGCTCCAAGATCACGATATGCCTTTAATGTCACTACTTTCTCCTGTTCCTGTTAAGATTCATCAAGATAATCTCACATGGACGCATGCATGCTGCTATGGACATGGTTTCTCGGAAGGAAGGCGATGGATGGGTGGACGGAAAAGCGCAGGCAGCCGGTGGAGATATTTCCGGAGACGGATGGAAAAGCGAGGCTGCGCTGGCGGAGATATCTCTTGACACGGATGGAAAAGCGCGGGTGGTGGCCAGGCAGGCAGTCTAGGGACACATGACATGAACGATCCTTCGCCCGGCCGGATCTCTCATGTGCATGCTCTGCCCCCTGTTCTGTTTGCCTGCTCAATTATGCCACCAAGAAGCAATTTGTCAAGGTGACAATAATGTTAAGTGCAAGATCCAAACTGGTATTTCTTTAGGTTCATAATGACACTTTTTTTAGTTTTAATTTATTAGTAGTAGTATAATGCATGACGTCACAATGCTAATTTTAAGTGAGACCAAGCCGGTACTTTCGGCTTTTCATAATGTCATCGATGCCCGTTTGGTTGGATTGGATTCCAATATATTGGGAGCCTTACATGCTCAGAGCTATTCAATTTTGTGGTGGGTAAATACTCACTAAGAATTATAGTTTCATACATATCACATAAACCGCATATTCGTGGGGTAGTCGCCGATCCAAACCCTCGTCTTAGCATATCATAATACACACTATATTACAATGAACCAACGGGGCTGGTAAATCATTTTCACTGCTGCTATCAAATGGGTGCTCAAGCTCAAGTGTTCAAGATTACCCCATTTAAATTGTTGTGCCAGGCACATGAGCAAGTGCTAAGCGCGCTCAATTTCATACCACGATGGAATTAAAGGCCACCATACGTATACTACCACTTCCATGCCTTTTTTGCAGGGGGGCTCGTGCGTTCGAACAAACCTAATTAAGCTTAGCTGCTCTGCAAAGTACTACCTCGATCGTGCATGGATTGGCGCTAACTGATTGCAGAGGGTGAGATTAACTAGTCATCCATGACGCCTGCGTGCCGTTTTACTTGCATACTTATATATACTTCAGTTTCAAGGATGTATACTGTATGTATATTATTCAGGTGGCCGACAGGGCCAAGTAGAACGAAGGATTGCGTACAGATATTATTCTATTTTGCGCGATTAATTGTCCGTGGACTTACGGCCTGGTTGATGAACTATACAATGACAATAGTTAAAGAAGATCAGCACCAAGATCTACACCATTTCACGTACACATTTGGAATTTTACAGAAGCTGCTCGGTTTTATTACGTCAAAATACACACAAGAGCACAACAAGAATTTGCTCCAACAATCCACATTACTTGTTAGTAAAATGCGCAAATTACACTATGTTGACACTCGAAAATGGATACTCCACAATTGATATGTACCGTTATCTACCCTTCATTCATGATATAAAAGAGTTGTTGGGCGTACCACACTACCATCCCTCCTCCACAGGTAGATTGTTGTGTACCCCCACACCCAACGGCGGCCCCAATCTACCGCATGGTAGTGCCGATCAAGCAAATAAGGTTTTCTCCCCATCTCAGCGTGTTGGTTGCGGTGGCATCGATAACTCGCTGGTGTAGATTCCTGTGCCAGCCCTCTGGCCAACAAGGTTAGGGTTTGTAGGGTTTGAGGCGTGGTGGCAGCAGCGGCCTTCCTTTGTAGTTTGGTCCTTCAACATCTTCTCAGTCACAATCTAATGGCCTCTGGTGCCCCCGTGAGGTCTGTGAGCCTTTTTTAAAGTTGGGATCTTGGATTTGTGGATATTTTCACGATGGTTCCGCCGTTTCTTCTCAAGGGAGTAGATCTGGTAGGCCGGTGCCATTGATTGCATTCCATCCGCGATCAATAATGATTGGCTGGCCCGGGCGATGGAGGGGCAATGATGGTGATGTCCCATCATCCTGTTCATGATGAAGAAGACGATCGACCTCTCATGGTAGATTTTCTTTATTTTTCATGCGTGCCTATATTGTTGATTTCATTGATAGATCCATGAAAATAATGTCACACTGAAAATATACCTGAAAAAACAATGAGGCGTCACTTTCCAATCCAATTCCAAAATATGGCATTTTAGGTTCTCTCTCACTCTCTGACTAATAAGTCACCACATCGGCCCCACAAGTCAGGCCTCATCGTGGAAACCGCGCCAGTAGGAGTTAGGTGGACCTCCACGTCGGATGCACATCACGAGCAGAGGCCACTTTTCTCCAACAAAAGTGCACCTTATACCCTACTACAAAATGATATCACATCCCTCCTAATCATGATTAAGATAAACGTACCAGCGGTGCCCCTTCTGACCCGGGGTCTCATGTACTCTGTCGCACCCACATGCAAATATTCGGTGCTTAATTATGCTGCGCTTTCATGCGACTGAAGGGCCGCACTAGAAGCCCATAAACCCACCGCGCGTGCATCATAGCCCTTTGCTAATTCCGGGGTCAGCGAGGGTACGACGATCTTTGGAAGATCAAGTGTGACACATGTGACATTGCAATAGGGCCGCGTCTGAACCGAGCCACTTGCTACTACGCTCATTAGCAGGCTATACTGTGCTTAGCTATGAGCGCAGTGACAGCTCCCGTTTCTCTTGTCTAATATCTCAACTAACCTTTTTTATTTGCGGGTAATAACTCAGCTAACTAGCTACTCCCTCCATCTTCATAATATAAGAACGTTTATCAAAAACGTTCTTATATTATGGAGACGGAGGGAGTAGCTAGTAGTAATAGACGATGGGTTTGAATAGCTCTAGGATATGTGTGATTGGTGATGGTGCTATCGAATCCTAGCCCATCATCCTAAGGACAGGAGATCCTATCCAGGGGACTGGAGCGCCATATTCAATTTCATCGCGCTTTTAGTGGACTTCTCTACGCCTACGTGTTTCCACGCTTTGCCACGTTGGCTTGCTCCTTCGGTTGTTGAGAGAACACTGCCCGCTTGAAAAATGAGACCACCTATATGCTTCAGGCGCCTAGAAAAAAGTGTAAGTGTGAGTCGAATATCATGAAAAGTGGAAGGCTGGATGGTCATATTAAACCTCCGAATATGAATAGATCCACTCTCCATTTCCTCATGGAACCACTGCCCTAGCCACCATCTTCGACCATTCCTCTAAACCATAACTGTAAAAAAGGTACATTATGCAAAAATAACTTTGTCCCTGATCTAAATTATGAAAAATGCCATGCTACTTCATAAAACTGCCATTACTCTAATTTATAAATTTACAATGAGTATGATAAAAAGGTCATGTGATCTACAAAACAAATTTCCATCTAAACTTTGAAAATTGTGATCCTGTAGATAAAAAAATGTTTTATTTGGATAATAAAAAATGTGAAATGCCAAGATAAAAATGCCATCTCTTAATAATAAAAACACCATCTCTCAATAATAAAAACAACATCTCTTAATAATAAAAATGACGCACCTTTAATAATAAAAATGACATCTCTTAATAGTAAAAAATGCCATCTCTTATAATAAAAAGGCATATCTTAATAATAAAAGTGCCATCCCTTAAGAATAAAAATATCCATCCTTTAATAATAATAAATGCCTTCTCTTAATAATAAAAATGCCATCTGTTAGAAGTAAAATTTCCATGACAAAAACAAACTTAATTATCTTGTGAATTTTTTTCCTAATTGGCATGTCACATATTTCAAAAATTTATAAACTGCCATGTTAATTTTTTTTTCTAGCAAAAATTTGCCATGTATGCCTAAGCAAAAAAACATATAGTTCCGTCATGGTGAAAAGATAGAAGGCCAAAAAAAGAGGGCTTGGGGGTCGAACCGACGTCTCCATTGTGCAAGGTCACGTCGCTAGCCAATGTACTGGCTGAGGTGTCTTGAGAAGTTCAATATTTGAAGTGGCGTCGGTTTTGCGTTGAGATCCGTACAACGGTGAGGAGGGCGTTTGCTGGCAGCTGCCATGCCAGATAATATTTCTGATAGTAAGATCTGTGAGTTTGTACATTAAGCCACATATCTCAAGGTACCCATAGATATTCAATTGTTACACAAGAGAGTTCTTACTTACAATCTAATGAAGCTTATAGAAAGACTTCGACAAAAATTACAACTATTGTTTCCCAAGACAACATTTGGGCCCACAAAATTCCTTCATGAGTGACATATCATTGTTGAAGTTGAACAAGTAAACAGTAACTAAATCCTAAAATCTGCCCATTATATCTTTTCTGTGAATTTGGTGGCAATTACGCTGTCACCAGGCTAGTTAAAGCTAGATATTTTTTTTGTGAATCGATTTTATCAATTCTGTAATCAGTAGTCTCAAACACGGTTTTTTACTTTCGGAAACAAAACAATTTCGGACCTCACCAGAATATGCGATTTTTTTGCATATTTAGGAAATTATTTCAGATTTGGATATTTCAAATTTCACTTCATTTCAATGAATCTTAACCTAATTTAATTTTTTTAAAATTAGTTTGAATCTGGCTCAAAATTTTGGGATTAAAAATAATCCGGACCACACCAAAATTTACGAAATTTTGGAAATTTCATTGAAATTTTTAGCCCTGGTCTTGAAGCCACAGGTACATTTCTACACCGAGTGGACCAGTGTTAAGCTACACATTTCCATTTATTTCTATGTATGATGTTAGTTTCTAAAGTGCTGAACTAAGAGCAATGCAAGTAATTGAATAATTACGCCAAATGCACAAGTAACAATGCTCCCAGTTTTTTGAGTATCTTCACACATAATACTATGATAAGTGTGGACCTAAAAAATTTGACCAAAGACACAGAGCACTAGTACTTTTGTTGGTGTCATTTGGATATTGCCGCCGCAAATTAAGCCCATTGACATAGCCATATGTTTAGAGAATCGTCCAAACAAATGATCTTAATTTGGAGGACGCGAGATCATCTTAGCACAATCGTGCCTCAACGGTAGAATCACACGATGGAAGACAAAGGGCTCGACAACCTTTTTCTTTCTTTCTTTTTTCGGCCTTTCATTTCCCATAGAGCAAAAACACAACCAAGATACCAACAACGTGCCCAGAACAGATCGATACATGTGCAATCCTCGCCATTGCAGGACTTAGGAGCACCACGCCACACCAAACAAGCCTTGAAACCCAGAGTAACTGTCAGAATTCAGAAAACAACTACCTACGCCCCCTGCCTATGTATGTACACCGATAGTTAATCTGCCAAGCCTGCACAGCCTATGAACAAACGAACAAAACCAAGATCGAACAGTAAGACCTAACCTAGATACATGGTGGCCGGACAGAGGAGCAGGCAGAGACGATGTAGCAGGGGCAGGGTCGCAGGTAAACATCGATCGGCGGAGCGAGCATCAGTCATGGTGGCAGAGCAGCATGACGACGCAGCGCCGGATGATGTAGAGCCTGGCCTTGTGCTCCCGCAGCATCCTCGCCAGCCGCCCTCCTCCTCCACCTCCTCTTCCCTTTTGCTTCTCTTGCTTCCTCACATCGTTCATCCGAGCTGAACTCGAGGGCAAGAGGGCCAGTTGGCCTGGAAAGGGCCGGTGCGCCTCTCTCTTCTCTATCGGATCTCCTTATGCTTTGGCTGTGGTTTGTGTGGACCAATTCGACGCGCTTTTATACTGGGGGAATCGCCAGATGGCGCTCGATCTCTAGTCTCTGACACGTTCGTGTACCTGTGCAGAGTATGATAATCCATGATAAACCCGAGGTCTGTGGTAGGGTGAGTGCCAGGCACATGCAGCAGCACGGTTCAAGCAGCGCTAAAAACGCCTCGGGTCGTGCTGCTAATGGCAGCTCGACAGCGGGTTCATCTCGATGCAGGAACACATCGGTTCATTGCTTAACTACACCGTCCAGGATCGCTAATTCCACGAGCATCTTCCTCTGGGATTCATTCCCGCTAGCTAATGAAATGGCTTCATTCTACTCGACATCTTGTTTTGTTGAAAGAGAATATCGCGACTATTGAGTCTGCCAAGAATGCATGGAAATGGACGGGGGCTATGATGTGACTCTTCTGCTTGGCCGGTTATGCCATCTACTCGGGAGATCAATTTGTATTAATAATTGTGCATGCATGATCTCAGGAATATTATGTTCCCATGCTGATGCTGTTCTTCAGAATTCAGATAATATTTATCCATCCAAATCACTTCGCTTAGTACTAGTCTGAGGCCGGACAGGGAAACATTGCACGAGCGGCGAAATTGGGAAAAGGCATTGGAGTGCTCAGTGCTCACCGGCCAATTGGTTGGCTTCGAATACTGTTGCGCGAATTTCATATGGATGGCCATTTCTATATATGCAAGATCCAATGACAAACCTTTTAACAAAATATACTTTGGACCAGCAGTTGTGTTACGCACAACATCAG
Source organism: Aegilops bicornis (assembly GCA_021605145.1). NCBI lineage: Eukaryota > Viridiplantae > Streptophyta > Magnoliopsida > Poales > Poaceae > Aegilops > Aegilops bicornis. The sequence continues at coordinate 643,018,584 of CM038669.1, forward strand.
CAAAGCCTCTCTCTAACACACACACACACACACACACACACACACACACACACACACACACACACCATTAAACACCATCAAACTGCACTTTAATTTACTCCTAGACAAAACGATAAACCCTGCCTACTGTCCATGTGACTGCAATGCACAATCAACCAACTAGATCACATAGTAAACTGTCGTCGATGCCTTGAGATAAACTTTTTTGTGCCGTACTAGTACCTACGTGCAGGTCGGTCCAATAGAAATCAAACCCGTGGGTCATAAGGTCAAGGAAACATGCATGCCAGAAGAGAGTCGCCGATGGAAATGTTTATTTGTCGTGGCCAAATGTAACAGAGTTGTTCGTGCAACCAGGCAGTAGCTAAAAACAAAACATAACCTGGCATGCCATCTATCCCCTGTGCTCTCTAATGTAAAAAAACGTAATGTATACGTTAAAGCAGATCTTGATTTCCTTGGATATTTTCGGTATCCTATAGTCCATCAGCCAGATCGATCACTAGGCCACGATCTACAGAACAGGGTGATATCATACGCTATTTTCATTTAATTTGACTTCTATGGCACCTGAATAATTTCTCAGATCGAGATATGATGAAGAATATGAATTTAGTGACAGAATGACCTGTCGTGGTTTTAAGTCTGACAGTAGAATGGGGGGTAAGTATGGGGAGGCAAGATCCTAGCTATGGAGTAGTTGTATACGCAAGATGTTTACGAGTTCAGGCCCTTCTCGGAGGAAGTAACAGCCCTACGTCTCGGAGCCCGAAGGCAGCCGGCGTATTATGTATGTATGAGTTACAGGGTGTGAATCCTTTACACCGAGGAGGGGGTGGCTTATATAGAGTTCGTCGACCGCCCAAATTTCGATTATGCAGGATTAAGGTACATTAAGATAGGGAGTTACCGTAACGCCCTACATAAAGTGCTATGATGGCCATAAAGCCACTTAATGACCGACCGCTTATGCGTGCGATTTGTAGATCTTCTGGCGGTCGAGTGGTTGGCTGATGGTCGAGTGTCTTCAGGTCCGTCGAGTGGAATCCTTCCAGGTCGACTGAAAGGTGTTTTCTTCAAGAGATGTCCTTGAGGAGGGTATCTTGGACAGGTCCGTGACCCTACCCTAGGTACATGACTTCATCAGTAGGCCCCGAATGGATCGAGGTTTGAGTGGGGAAGGAGTTGAGAATTCTTCCGACCCACTTTTCGTGCGATGAACACGCCCCTGCTCGATCAATGAGCTTAGGTGACGGCTTCAACTTCTTTTTCAGTCGCCTTGATCCATTCTTTGTATCTGTCGAGTGTGTTTTTCGTACTTGGAGAGCTCCGAATGACAGGACGGATGAAATCTTCTGTCTGACGATTTGCTCTGTGGCGCGCGGATTTAGCGGGATTCGAATTTTCGGGAAACGAGCGGGACGGAGAGAGAGCCGCAGTAATCGGACGGTATAAGGCAAGGACGCCTTGATCTCCGCGCCACCTTTTTCGCCACGTATTGCGGGCGATCGCTATGGATTTGACAGGATCGCTGGGCCTACCAAATACCACTCGGAAGCAACCTCATATAAGGCCCTGAACCGGGGTTTTTTGAACAGTGCGTTCCCCTTTCCTCCTTCCTTCCTCAGATTCATCCGCCGCGAGCGACTCCACCTCAGCGCTGCCGTTCCGTGCGTGTTTCGCCGACGACAATGGTGAAGGAGAAGACAGGGGCTTTGGAGCAGGCGAAGAAGGCGACGGCGAAGGCGAAGGGAAGTGCGACCAGTCGGGGCGGATCTTCGTCGAGGGCCGGCTTGCCGCAGGGCTGGATCCAGGGCGACTGGATCCGCTCGACGATCAGCCATAAGGATCTCAACGACATGGCCAATGAAGGACGGATCCTCCATGGAACAGCGCGGCTCCCGGGGAAGGAGTGGACGCCACAACCTCTGGAGGGTGAGTGCGTTCTCTTGGCCACCCATGTCGACCGCGGGTTTTCTCTACCGCCTCATCCTTTCTTCCGGGGATTTCTGAACTTCTCTGGGGCACAACTTCACCACTTCACTCCCAACTCCATCGTGTATCTCGCTGCTTTCATGTCGTTGTGTGAGAATTTCTTGGGTTGCCGGCCTCATTGGGGCCTTTTCAAGCACATTTTCACTTGTTGCACCCAAATGGTGAAAAAGGCCAATCTGAGTGACGAGAGAACTCAAGTGATTCAGATGTGTGGTGGTCTTGGGGTTCAAATGATAGGAAAAAGTTCTTTCCCGGCCATGATCTTACCCGAGTCAGTCCGTGGACGGCAGTCGACTTGGTTCTACTGCAAGGACCAGCCGACGCTGTGAGCGATCGACTCCCTCGTTTTTCCATGGACCGAGTGAGCAAGCCATCTTCTTTGAAGGTGATCCCGGAAGAGAAGGCGCAGGTGAAGGTGTTGGTCGAACGAGTTGTCCAGCTCATCCGAGACGGGGTGACTGGCATGGATCTCTTGGAGGTCTTCCTTCGACGACGCATCCAGCCGCTTCAAGCCCGAGACCATCCGATGTGGTTGTACTCTGGCACTGAGGACACCACTCGGATCCACCTGGAGGAGATCGAGGATGCCATCTTTGGAAAGGTGTCTTGCGGGCATCACAGAAACAAGGACAACCCTCGAGGAGCCGTGGAGGATCCTCCACTCGACAGCCATAATGAAGTAGACAAGGTCCATTCCTGCAACTTTGACTGTGATCCTGCTTTCTCCATCTTGTTTGCTTAAAATCGGTCGATTGACTTTTGTCTTGTTTTTTGTCTTCCAGGCCACCACTGAGATGTACTCGATGCCCAACGGGGCGCAAGAACCAGTCGAGGAGGAAGGGAGCAGAGGTGAAAGCCAGGAGGAATGGCAATCTGATGGTGCGGAGGACGAAGATGACGACAGCTCCGGCGAAGAGGAGGAGGAGGAAGAGGATGAAGAAGTCGACCCTCCTCGCATGAAAAGGCGATCCAAGATCACCCATGACCCCGCAGTCGAGCATGGCAAGGTTGTCGCGCCTGTCGAGCAGTCGACGAAACGCCCTCGGACGACGTCTCCGGCGACGACTGAAAAAGCGCCGAAGCAACCCGGAGCGACGCCATCAAAGCCGACGAAGGCTTTGCCCAAGATGAGGATGGCCATTCCCACCATTTCCGGGTACAGCAGAGTTCGTGTTTTCTTGTTTGGCACAGACACACTTTTGGTCGACTTGTTGACTAATCAACTGATTTCTGAAACCTGCTGCGCTGCTACCTCCGAGACCTCAGTTAGAAATGAAGACCAGGAGATGGAAGATGCTGCCACCTCTAACCTTGGTATGATCTCTGTAGTTTCGCTTTTGGTCAACTGAACTTCCGTTTTTAACTTTGAATCTTTCTTGCGGTCCCTCCTCATGTCATTGATCTCCCTGATGATGACGATGAGGCGCCGTTGAGGCGGAGGAGGAATAAAAAGGCACCTGCTAGCAAGACTGCTCAAGTTGTATCAGTGCCTGAGGCACTGGTTCACGAGGGTGGCAACATCGCTCGGACTTCTGTGTCTTTCGTTGTGCCGCTGACGAGTATCCGGCCTTCATCGTCGACTGCTGATCCGCCCTCCCTTTTCTCCACACACCACATCCCGGAGGACCAAGTGGGTGCTGCTCAGGAAGCTATACGCCAGGCGGGGATCATGATGGAGCAAGTGAAGGTGGTCCGGGAGGCCACCAGCGGCCTATGATGCCATTTCAGCTCTTGAGCAATGTCCAGGTTAGTTGATCACCACTTGTTACATTAGGATATGCTACCAATACTCTTCTTCTCGAAGATCTTCAGATTCAGACACCCACTGGGTGTGTCGATTGAATTTCTGGATTGGTGGGGGCATGCTGAGTGCACCCACTGGGTGTAGTCCCCGAGACTATGGTGGACTGCTAGCAGTCGATCGTAGTCTTTATACTTTGAATTTCTTTGTTAACTTCTTCACTCGGTCTGGTCGGACCATGTCGAATGGAATCTTGAAGCCGATGGGGGCACGCTGAGTGCACCCACTGGGTGTAGTCCCCGAGACTATGGTGGATCACCGGCAAATGATCGTAGTCTCAAGAACCTTTTTTATCAAGGCCGATCACGATAGTTAGCTATGGTTTGGGATCATAACCCTTTTTGTCTCTTTCGGTCGATCGATCGAATCGAAGTCAGTAGAACCGGTGGGGCACGCTAAGTGCACCCATCGGTGTAGTCCCGAGACTACTGTCGAATATTTTGATTCGGCTGTAGTCTTAGGAACACTATGATTCTTCTTAGTCACTCGGAAGCAACTTGTCTTTAATGTCTGTTGATTGACTCTTCGCAGAAATCTTGCGAGCTTGTGGCTCGCTATACTAAATTGGAAAACAAACAGATCTAGCTCAATCTTGACTTGAAGCTTGCTCAGGAGAACTTGCAGGAGGCGAGAGATGAAGCAAAAGGTATGGCTGGTGAGAACTTGACGACTGTCTTTGTCTTTCTGCCCGTTCCTAATTCTGATCTCCCTGTCATTTTGCAGACAAAATGGAGGAGGCTCTAAAGAAGAAGGATCATGACCTTGCCGAGGCGCAGAAAGCGGCTTTGGACAAAACCAAGCTCGCAGAAGAAAAATTGGCTTCAATCGGTAAACTTGAAGAAGAGAACGCCAATCTGAAAGCTGCTCTCGACGCGGCCAATAAGGAGGTTAGCCGACTGAAGAACGACAAAGTAGCTCTGAGTGACAAGGCTGGTGAACTGGCGGGGAAGGGGAATGATCTGGAGGCTTATCTGGGAGGTCTCGCCAAGAAGTTATTCCTCATGCTTGAAGGTAATCCCTCCTGTCCGACTGACTTGTTATCGCCGACTCATCATAGACCCTTTAGCTTGAACTCGAATTGCATTTACAGAATTCTGCCAGAACTTCGAGGAGGAGACTAGTCGAGTGGAGACGAGCTTGGACCCCATCAACTCCCCTGTGAAGGATGAAGCCGCTATGAACGTCCTCCGACTGGAGTCTCGTGTCGCCGCCAGAGTGGACTACCTCGCCGATTGAAGGCTGCGGTGTCGCGCATTAACTCGACACTACGGCCGCATTTGAGACGCTTCAAAATGACCTCGAAGTCTTTAATGACTCGACTTAATGACGTTCCAAGTCGAGTGCGGGAATGGAAAAATCTTCCGCGGTGTGGCGCTGATGTTGCTCGTCTCGGTCCGCGTTCACTTTGCAAGGAGGCGCGAGAGGAAAAGTCAAGGCGTCCATCAAAGTTGCCAATACCAAGAAGTACGACTTCCAATCTTTCATGGAGACTTTCATTGCTGCTGCCACTCGGATCGCCGACGGGATCGACCGACCAGCTTTGTCGCGCTTCTAGTCCTCCACCGAGGAGTAAAAAACTTCTATGCTTCGTCTTAAATTTGCCTCGGAATGCCGAGTGGTCTTGTAACCGATAAACTTTAATGGGCTTGATGCCTGGGTACTTCTGCATCCGTAGGATGTTATCCGAACTTTACTTATCGTGGAATATGCTTTCATTTGCCTTCGAGCGAACCTTGATCTTCACTCAGAATATACTTCAGTGCTTGAGATGCACCTCTGAGGTGGATCCAGTCGACCTACACTTCATTGTTCTTGCAGGTAGGGATGGAGTTCGGATTGTACTTATGGCGCAGCTCCGCAGGAGAAGGTAACAGTCGACCTGCACCTCGTCGTCCTTGCGGATCGGGATGGAGCGACGCGTTGTACTTGTGGCGTAGTTCGAAGGAGAAGGTAGCAATCGACCAAGACCTCGTCGTCCTTGCGGATCGGGATGGAGCGACGTTGTACTTGTGGCGCGGCTCCGAAGGAGAAGGTAACAGTCGACCTGCACCTCGTCGTCCTTGCGGATTGGAATGGATTTCGTACTTAGGCGAGTACTGGACTGCAGCTAAGCCTCCGAGTGGGAGGGTTGCTCTCCACTTGGTAGGATTTTCAGATACTTAGGCGAGTACTGGACTGCAGCTAAGCCCCCGAGTCGGAGGTTCGCTCTCCACTCGGTAGGATTCTTCAAACGTAGGTAGTCTTGGATCTGCTAAGCCCCGAGTGGGAGGTTCGCTCTCCACTCGGTAGGATTTTTCAAACTTGGTAGTATTGGACTGCTGCTAAGCCCCGAGTGGGAGGTTTGCTCTCCACTCGGTAGGATTTTTCAAACTTAGGCAAATCTTGGACTGCTGCTAAGCCCCGAGTGGGAGGTTTGCTCTCCACTCGGTGAGGATTTTTCCAAACTTAGGCGAAATCTTGGACTGCTGCTAAGCCCCCGAGTGGGAGGTTTGCTCTCCACTCGGTAGGATTTTTCAAACTTAGGCAAGTACTGGACTGCAGCTAAGCCTCCGAGGAGGATTTTTTGTGTCGTAGCTCAGAAGGGGAAGGCAACAGTCGACCTGTACCTCGTCGTCCTTGCAAAGCGCACATTGTATTAAATACTTAGGAGAATACTTGGACTGCAGCTAAGCCCCCGAGTGGGAGGCTGGCTCCTCACTCGGTAGGATTTTCAACACTTAGGCGAGTACTTGGACTGCAGCTAAGCCTCCGAGTAAGAGACTGGCTCACCACTCGGTAGGATTTTAAACACTTAGGCGAGTACTTGGACTACAGCTAAGCCCCCGAGTGAGAGGCTGGCTCACCACTCGGTAGGATTTTAAACACTTAGGCGAGTACTTGGACTGCAGCTAAGCCCCCGAGTGGGAGGTTGGCTCACCACTTGGTAGGATTTTAAACACTTAGGCGAGTACTTGGACTGCAGCTAAGCCCCCGAGTGGGAGGCTGGCTCACCACTCGGTAGGATTTTCAGATACTTAGGCGAAACGGATTCGTAGCTAAGCCCCGAGTGGGAGGCTGGCTCTCCACTCGGCAGGATTTTTTACAAACTTAGGCGAAAGCGGGTTCATGGCTAAGCCACCCACTGGGGGAATTTCTCATGTAAACGAAAAATAATAACAATCCTTTGGGAAAATTATAACATTCTTGTCTTTGATAAACAAACTCTGAAGTACTTTTATTACATCTCACCCGAGTGAGTACTTAAGTGTAAAAGGGGCGAGCAGCTCTGCATTCCAAGCTCGAGGCTCATCAATCAGCGATCGACATTGTAAAGATGGTATGCTCCATTGTGGAGAACTCGGTGACGATGAAGGGACCTTCCCAAGTGGGAGCGAGCTTGTGTGGTTTCTGTTGATCCACTCGGAGGACCAAGTCTCCTTCTTGAAAGGTTCGGCTCTTCACATTTCTAGCATGGAATCGACGCAAGTCCTGCTGATAGATGGTCGAGCGGATCAGGGCCATCTCTCTCCTCTTCAAGGAGGTCAACTGCATCTTGTCGGGCTTGCTCCGCTTCATCTTCAGAGTAGAGTTCGACTCGGGGTGCATTGTGAAGCAGGTCACTCGGCAGAAGCCTTGACTCCATAGACCAGAAAGAATGGAGTTCTCCCAGTCGACCGATTAGGAGTGGTCCTCAATCCCCAAAGAACCGACGGAAGTTCGTCGACCCACGCTCCTGCTACATGCTTGAGATCGCGCATCAGCCGAGGTTTCGGTCCTTTGAGAATTAGACCGTTTGCTCGTTCTGCTTGTCCATTCGACTGGGGGTGAGCAACTGAACCATAGTCGACTCGAGTGCCCTGAGAGGCGCAAAAGGCTTTGAACTTGTCAGAATCGAAGTTTGACCCGTTGTCAGTGATGATGCTATGCGGAACTCCATATCTGAATATCAACTCTGATGAAACTGATAGCAGTGCACGCATCGAGGTTCTTGATAGGTTTAGCTTCAATCCACTTCGTAAACTTGTCGACTGCCACTAGCAAGTGAGTGAAACCGCTTCTGCCAGTTCTCAGTGGTCCAATCATATCCAACCCCAAACAGCGAAGGGCCGACGAGTGGAATGGTCTTCAAGGTTGAGGCGGGTTTGTGTGACATATTGGAATAGAAATGACACCCTTCACACTTGTCGACTATTTCCTTTGCCATTTCATTTGCTTTTGGCGGTAAAATCCGCTCGGTATGCTTTAGCCACAATGGTCCGAGAGGACGCATGATGACCACAGGTCCCCGAGTGGATATCATCAAGAATTATTTGACCTTCTTCTGGTGTTATGCACTTCTGGCCGACTCCAGTCGCGCTTTCCCTGTACAACTGTCCCTTGATCACGGTAAAGGCCTTGGATCGGCGGACGATCTGTCGAGCCTCTTCTTCGTTCTCCGGGAGCTCTTTCCTTAGGATATACGCGATGTACGGCATTGTCCAGTCGGGAGTGATGACCACGACTTCCATGACCAGGTCGACCACAGCTGGGACTTCAACTTCAGTCGGATCGGTGGCACTTTTTGGCTGTGGGGCTTCTTCGGTGAAATGATCCTCTTGAATTTACGGTGTGTGGATGTGCTCCAAAAACACATCACTGGGAATGGCTTCCCTCTTGGACCCTATTTTCGCCAAATCATCAGCAGCTTGATTTTTTAGTCGGGGTACATGATGAAGCTCTAACCCCTCAAACTTCTTCTCTAGCTTCCTCATCGCATTGCAATAACCAGTCATGGCATTTGGACTTGACATCCCACTCTTTCATCACCGATTAACCACTAGATCTGAGTCACCATAAACCATGAGGCTGACGACGCCGAGTGAAATGGCCATACGCAACCATACAACTTGCTTCGTATTCGCTTCATTGTTGGAAGAATCAAAGTGAATCTGGAGCACATATCCGAGCTTATCTCCTCGGGGAAACCAATACTACCCCAGCACCGGAACCATTCAGCATCTTGGAACCATCAAAGAACATGGTCCAGTGCTCCGAGTGAACTTGAGTCGGCAACTGTTGTTCAATCCACTCGGCGATGAAAGCAACGGCTCCTTGCTGATTGGGGCAGCAAGCACCGGCTGGGTGGAGAGCAGATCTTTTAGCTCTGCAAACGCTGCATCAGCTTCGGGAGTCCACTCGAACTTGTCTGACTTCTTCATCAGTCGGTAAAGAGGCAATGCCTTTTCACCGAGGCGAGAGATGAATCGACTTAAAGCGGCCAAGCATCCAGTAAGCTTCTGGACATCGTGCACACGCACAACGTGTTTCATATGGAGTATAGTGCCAACTTTTTCTGGGTTGGCGTCGATTCCTCGTTCGGAAACGAGAAAACCGAGTAAATTTCCGCCAGGAACTCCGAATGTGCACTTTGTTGGATTAAGCTTGATATCATACCTCCTGAGATTGGCAAATGTTTCAGCAAGGTCAGTCAACAGGTCGGGACCTTTCCGTGACTTGACCACAATATCATCCATGTATGCTTCCACATTCCGACTGATTTGAGTGAGCAAACACTTCTGAATCATCCTCATGAACGTGGCTCCAACATTCTTGAGGCTGAATGGCATGGTGACATAACAGAAGCACCCGAATGGAGTGATGAAAGCTGTTTTGATCTCGTCGGGTCCATACAGACGGATCTGATGGTAACTGGAATAGGCGTCCAAAAAAGGCAACCGCTCACATCCCGCAGTCGAGTCGACTATTTGGTCGATGCGGCGAAGAGGAAAATGATCTTTCGGGCAGGCCCGATTGATATGTTTGAAGTCGATGCACATGCGAAGTGATTTGTCCTTCTTAGGGACCATGACAACATTGGCGAGCCACTCGGAGTGGTAAATCTCTCGGATAAACTCTGCTGCTAAGAGCCGAGCCACCTCCTTGCCAATGGCCTTTCTCTTCTGGACGGCGGACCGTCGAATATGTTCTTTGATAGGTTTAACTTTTGAGTCGACTCGTAGACAATGCTCAGCCAGTCCCCTGGGAACACCCTGCATGTCAGCAGGCTTCCATACGAAGATGTCCCAGTTCTCACGGAGGAACTAGATGAGCGCTTCTTCCTATTTGGAGTCGAGTGTTGTTGAGATGTGAGTCGGAGCAGCATTGGGATCAGTCGGGTGAATATGAATCGGTTTCGTCTCACCGGACGGTGAAATCTTGACTCGTGGCGGGCTTCTTGGCTCGCAACAAATCACTCGGTCTGCAGTTTTCGGTACTCTTGCAACTCTACCATCGCCATCCGAGCATCGGCGATCTTAGAGCCTTTCGAAAACACTCTTACGCTTTCTTCCGATTGCGGTGATGTAATCACACCTTTGGGGCCTGGCATCTTCAGTTTGAGGTATACATAACATGGTCAAGCCATGAAACGCGCATATGCAGGCCTCCCCAGAATAGCGTGATAAGCGCTCTGGAAATCCACGACCTCAAAGGTCAACTTTTCCTTACGAAAATTCTTGTAATCACCAAAAACCACATCAATAGCAATTTGGCCGAGTGAATCAGCCTTCTTTCCAGGAATGACTCAATGGAAGCTCATGTTGCTGGTGCTGAGTCTGGACATCGGAATGCCCATCCCTTTCAACGTCTCTGCATACAGTATGTTTAGGCCACTGCCACCATCCATCAAAACCTTAGTTAGTCGAGTGCCTTCGACGACTGGGTCGACCACCAAAGCTTGCCTCCCGTGGGTGGCTATGTGTGTCGGGTGATCGACCGTCCAACGTGATGGCGGTCTGTGACCATTTCAGATAATCGGGTGTCGCCGAGCGACCATGTTCACTTCGGTTGATAACTTTCATCGACTTTTGCTTTCAACGCGTCGGCCAAAAAATCATCAGGGTGGAATTGACCTGGGGGTACCCACCGTGACTATCTTCCTTGTCCTCAACTTTGTCCGACTCCTTCTCCTTATCCTTGGGCTGTTTCCCCTGGAACTGCTGAATCAAGAGCTGACACTGTCGAGTGGTATGCTTTGGGTAAATGAGTTTACCCTCTTCGTCCTTCTTCGTGTGAATGTGACATGACAAGTCCAATACATCATTCCCATCTTGGTCTTTCACCTTCTTGGGGTTCCAAGGCCCCTTGGGTTTCCCCTTGAACTTTTCTGGAGTCACGGCCAAGGCTTCTCCAAGAGCAACTGGCTCGACTTTCCGCTTCGCATTTCGATCGGAGTTCCTCCCCGGTTTCATTAGCGGTTGATTTGTACTTGCCACTCGGAGCCGATCCTCTTCTTCACCATTGGCGACTTGGTGGCAATCTCCATCATTCGACTCAGTGGTCATATCTCCGGTCCGACCGAATTTCAAACTCAACTCTCGTTTAACGCCTTCCTTGAAGGCACAGATCGCCGATGATCGATACATTCTCTACCGTGTGATGCAATGTGATCCATCTCTGGATGTAATCCTCGAGTTTCATTCGACTTACGCACACGATCGCAACTCACAACCCTGCTGGCCGCTTGCAAGTTCCATCAAATGTCCGACAAACACTCGGGCAAGATCTTCCCAAGTGTAAATGCTTTGGGTGCTAATCGATTCAACCATGCTCGCCGAGCCCTCCAACATAAGAGGCAGGTGTTTCATGGCCACTTCATCGTTGCCGCCACCAATCTGAACAGCCACTCGGTAGTCCTCAAGCCAAGTATCCGGCTTAGACTCACTAGTGAACTTACTGACTCCAGTCGCCAACCTGAAGTTGGGAGGAATCACCGCGGCTCTGATGGCTCTGCTAAAACACTCTGGTCCTGAGACGTATACTTTCTCTGGTGGGCGCATTCTGTCATGACCTTCTCGGTGAGCTCTCTGTTCCGACCAAGCCTTGAACGATGATGGATCTCGCATCAAAGCCTGGTTCCTCGGGTCGACTGGAATCCTTCGCCAAAGACTTTGTCAAGGCGTCTGTCATCTTCTTTGCCGAGGCGATATGACCCACCCCTTGGGGGAGGAGTGGGCACTCGACGTCGATCATCACGATCGAATCGGTCCTCATACTGATCACGCCGGCCTCCATGTCCCTCACGCCTGGGGGGCGATCTTGGGCTATGTGCCGACTGGACTGTATTCGCGGTGACGGATCTGCTGTGAATCCTGTTCCGCCACTACAATACAGCTGAATTTTTATCTCCTGCTGCCCGGAGCAAATCTCTGATCTGGAGTAAGCCTCTGCCCGCCTCCGACTGGAAAGGCTGAATGGACTCTGCTATACGGGCTGCAGCTGCTAGATTCTGAATGGGAGTTCGGTATACCTGAGTCGGTTGTGGAAAGAGTTGACGTCGACTGGACGACGGGACCCGTTGTTGCACTCGTTCATCGAGCACTCGCTGGAGATTTTCCAGTTGAGTGCGCTCATCCAAGTTGGCCAAACGCGCATCTTCTAAGGCACGGGCCTCGGGGGTTTCTCCAACGATAGGAGTGTGAAGTGCATCCATGTTCCGGCGGCGAAGCTCCTCCCTCTGCAGCGAAGTGAGGGGCTCGGGTTGGTACTCTTCGTGAACTCGCGCCGCTCGCCTCCGCCAACGCCTCCGTCGGCTGGGGAAACTAGGAGGACTACGTGGTCCGTCGACCATCAGAACCTCCTTGTTTGGATCGCTGCTTCTCCTTTTCGGATGCGATCTCTGCGAACCCGGTCGTGGTCGAACATGCCGTAGAGATTCGTCGGGCTCGATTGCCGCGACTTGGGAGTGGCTGACCGGCGGGCCACCGTGTGCCTCACCCACCGCTGAAGCCTCGACCGACCGGAGCGCTTGCGCCGGCGAGATCGGGAGGAGGACGGCACAGGAGCCGACCGATACTGGGTCGACGGCTGCCGCAGGAGGACGTCGCGGACGCACGCGCGAAAGTGCGTTGCCCCGCGGACGGGGAGTGCGTCGACGTCGAGCGGAGGCTCCAGCAACCAAGCGGAGTCGTCGGCGATGAACGTGAGCGCGCCGAGACGGATCTCGCGGCCCTCAACCAAAACTCCACCTGAAACCATGATGAATGGGATCGGAAAAACTGCAACTTCTCCAACAAGTCGCTAAGACACCAGCCCCATGGTGGGCGCCAACTGTCGTGGTTCTAAGTCTGACAGTAGAATGGGGGTAAGTATGGAGAGGCAAGATCCTAGCTATGGAGTAGTTGTATACGCAAGATGTTTACGAGTTCAGGCCCTTCTCGGAGGAAGTAACAGTCCTACGTCCCTCGAGCCCGGAGGCGGTCGATTGTATTATGTGCGTATGAGTTACAGGGGTGCGAACCCTTTACACTGAGGAGGGGGGTGGCTTATATAGAGTTCGCCAGACCCCTCCAGCCCTCAGTTATGCAGGGATTAAGGTACATTAATATAGGGAGTTACCGGTAACGTCCTACATAAAGTGCTATGATGACCATAAAGCCACTTAATGACCGACCGCTTATGCGTCTGATTGTAGATCTTCTGGCAATCGAGTGGTTGGCTGATGGTCGAGTGTCTTCAGGTCCATCGAGTGGAATCCTTCCAGGTCGACTGAAAGGTGTTTTCTTCAAGAGATGTCCTTGGGGAGGGTATCTTGGACAGGTCCGTGACCCTACCCTAGGTACATGACTTCATCATGACCCGATGTCGGACAAACTGCATATAAACTGTTTTTGTTGAAGATATGAATTCTCGCACAGATCCACAGAATCAACATGTCGAAGTAGTTCAGAATTACCATGGGAATCGTTAGCTGGGTGACTACTGAAGATGGTTTGTGCATGTATCTGTCGGTAACAAAACGGTTGTTCTGACCTCGCCAATTTTAAGCTTAGTAAGAGCATCTACAGCCAGGCGTCCCAAACACGCCTCAAACGTTCGGGCGGACGGCCCAATGATCATAAAAAAGGTCCGGACCGGCATGTTAAACGGGTCTCAAACGTCCAGACTGACCGGCACCCCTCGTTTTCAGTCCATATCTGGGGCACATATAGGGTGCCCAAGCGCATCCATCACGTTAGACCCAATAGCGCTACCCCATCTCAAGTTGCATCAAATCCACCCCCTCGACCTACCGGATCCATTTGCTTTCTTCTCACTTCTTCCTCTTCCTCGACATCTGTCTCACAACACCACTGCCGTGCGCCCTCCGTAGTCGTTCCAAGCCTTGCGCCGCCAACACTGGCTCATCACTCCTCTCTCCCGTCCTCACGGACGTTGGCGGCGGCCCAGACACCACCGCGGTATGTCCGTCGACTCTCAGGCTCCCCCTTGTGCTCTATGTGTTTGACACATTGTCCGACCTGGTTTTTTGTGTTTTTTTAGGGAAACGATGAATTACGATGCTTCATCGGACGAGGAGTATGGACCGACAGAGCTTGATCAAATGATTCAAGATGAGTTCTTTGATTCGTTGGATTCGGGCGAAGAAGTGGACATGATCATGCTCATGAGCATGCAAGAGGAAATGGACTGGCAGGTGGAGCATATTCTTAACTTCAAGGTCTCAATCAAAGGGAGAAGAATGACCAATCGGCATAGGGTTTCCGTAGCACGGCTACTGCAGAAGGACTACTTTGCTCCGAACCCAACTTTCCTGGACGATCCATGGTTTCTTCGTCGTTTTCGCATGCGAAAACCATTGTTTTTGCGCATTGTGGAGGGAATGGAGGCACATGATGACTACTTCAAGCTCACAAGGGATTGTTGCGGGCAATTATCTTTATGTGCTAAGAAGAAATGTACGGCTACGCTGAGGATGCTTGCACTTGGTACTGCCACAGATGCCGTTGGTGAGATGGTCAAGATGGGGGAGAGCACACGTCGGAAGACTACTGTCAAGTTTGTCCACGCTGTGGTGCAGGTGTTTGGAGCAGAGTTTCTGAGAGAACCAAATGTGCAGGACACAAGAAAGTTGTTGGCTATTGGAGAGGTAAGAGGGTTTCCAGGAATGCTCAAATCAATTGATTGCATGCATTCACAATGTAAGAACTGCCCCCAATGGATTACGGGGATGTATCAAGGTCGCACCAAAGAGGTCATCAGCATACTGGAAGCAGTGTCATCAAATGATTTATGGATTTGGCATGCTTACTTTGGACCGTCGGGGTTCCCACAACGACATCAACGTGCTTCAACGATCTCTGGTGTTCATGAGGCTTTGTAATGGGAAATCACGCCATGCAACGATGTTGTCAATGGTCGTGACTACAATATGGGATACTATCCTGCGGGTGGCATCTATCCTCGCTGGGCGGCGTTTGTGTATAACATATCCAAACCACAAGACAACAAACAAAGCCACTTTGGAACATTGCAGGAAGCAGTTAGGAAGAATGTGGAGAGGGCATTCGGGGTGCTTCAAACTCGTTGGAGAATTGTTCGTGTAGCTGCAATGACGTGGGAATCAGAAACTTTGTTGGGCCTCATGACATCTTGTGTTATTTTGCACAATATTATTGTTGACGATAAGGACGATGGTGTTGCCGAAAACAATGATTTTGAAGCACCTGGAGAACAAGCTCAAATCCCGAAAGATCAAGATACAAATCAACTTATGCTTTCTACATATGCATCAGAATCTTCAAGATCATCATGTGCATCGCACAGCTACTCAATGATCTTGTGGAGCATATGTGACTCACCATGGAAACCAAAAGGCTAATATTTGAGTTGTGCATTTAAAATAAATTTTATGTAAGAATATGTATTTTCAATACCAACATTTGACGTGTATGATGGACGTGCATGAACTTGAGAGTCCGAAATTAAAATATGTGGGCGCCGGACATGAGATATGAGGGGTCGTCCGGATGCGTTCACGGACGTATAGGGGACCGGATTTGTCAAGGAGAGGTGTTGTAGGCGTACGGCCATGTATAGACGGTCCCATTGTCTCGATTGTCAGGCTTTCGGCCGTCGTAATTCTACATTTGTCTTGTAATTTCTGGCCACTTTGTTAATTTAAATTCAGGCTCATACGGAGTCTGTATCTCAAAAAAGAAAAAACTTGTCAGGGTTCTCTCAACAACCGCAGGTGCCAACGTGGCAAAGCGTAGAAATACGTAGGTGCGGAAAAGTGCACTAAAAGCGTGATGAAATTAAATATTGCACTCCGGTCCCCTGGATATGATTCCCTGTCCCGAAGATTATATTAGGATTAGATAGCACCATCACGGCATCACCAATTACACACACCCTAGCGCTATTCAAACCTGTCATCTACTCCCAAGTCCTAACTACAGTAGCTAAGGTGCCAGACAAACATATCCTCTCAATGTATGCACGAGAGAACTCTTAAGGAGGTGTCCCTAAAGCAGGTGGCTCGGTTCAGACGCGGCCCTCTTGCAATGTAGCATGCGTCACCCTTGATTTTCCAAAGATCGTCGTAACGCCGCTGACCCCGTGAATTAACAAGGGCTATGATACACGCGTAGTAGGTTTATGGGCTTGTAGTGTGGCTTGAACCCTTAAGTATGGCCCTTCAGTCGTATGAAAGCGCAGCCTAACTAAGCACGGAATATATGCATGTGGGTGTCACAGAGTACATGACCCCGGGTCAGAAGGAGCACCGCTGGTACGTTTATCTTAATCACGATTAGGAGGTTGGTAGGAGTACTTGAGTCATTTTGTATCAGGGTAAGATGCACTTTTGTTGGAGAAAAAGGGCCTTTGCTTCTGATGTGCATCCGACGTGGAGGTCAGACCTAGCGCTTCCCACGATGAGGCCTGACTTGTGGGGTCGGATGTCAGCGCTCATGAGACCATGACGTGGCTAGCCAGAGAGACAAGTCAGCTGCCCATGACTTGGCTGGGTTCCTTCACAGCCGTGCCAACCAGACCGGGAGGATGAAACACCTCTTCTGGCACAGCTAGATGTGCTTTAGCAAAATCATATTTATTATACAGCATAAAATTGTAAAGCTCCCAATATATTGGAATTCAAATGATGGGCATTTTTTTGACCGTGTCTGAAAACAACGCCAAAGTACCAGCTTAGTCTCA
Organism: Aegilops bicornis; assembly: GCA_021605145.1. Taxonomy (NCBI): domain Eukaryota; kingdom Viridiplantae; phylum Streptophyta; class Magnoliopsida; order Poales; family Poaceae; genus Aegilops; species Aegilops bicornis. Next base: position 643,035,337 of record CM038669.1, read on the forward strand.
CTTAACATTATCACCGCGACATCATGCATTATACTACCACTAAAACTAAAAAAAGGGTCATTATTATGAACCTAAAGAAATACCAGCTTGGATCTTGAAAAAAGTATACATTTCATCCCTCAACTTTTAGCAAAGTCTAAATTTGGTCCCTCAATTATAAAATCGGATAACTTACACCCCCACACCTCTAGCTTCCCCTACACGCATCGGCGTAGCCAGTAGGGCCGAGGACGGTTCGGTACAGCGAGCTTGGACAACGGCCGGATGCGGCGGCGACGGCCAGCAGGGCCAACAATGTCTCGGCACGGCGAGCTTGGTCAAGGCGCGGATGGGGTGTCGACGAGCAACTTGGCAGCAACGCGGGGCAGACGACACATGAGAATGGTGCGGCAGCTCGGCCCGGCTCGCGATGGTGCGTCACGGTGACGGACGGTGGCCGCCAAGCCGAGGTGTGGCTGTGCAAGCGTGGCCATGAGCTCCCGCTCCAGCGACACGCGTTGCCGCCGTCGTGCTCACGCAGGCGAGCTCTGCACAGTTCAAATGTGTTTGTATCGCCAGAGCATGATCTAGGCACCGGTGTCGACGGCGCGGGCGACACGCTTGGGGGGGGGGGGCGCCGGCGCTGCCTTACAGAGGTCGCCAGTGACCAGAACCACATCGCCGGACGCTTCCACACCGACGTGCTCCTCATGCTGCTCCACGCACTCCAACTGCCCGACGAAATGCTGAGCTGAGTTAGAACGAGAAGGAAGAAGAAGACCCATCGGGGATTGCCACATGGACGCAGACCCGGTCAAAACCACGCCATGTCATCCCGTAACCGCTTGTAATCGGGAGAGGGACTTAGCTTGTCCGGTTTTGAGAGTTGGGGTTGCAAATTGTCCGGTTTTATAGTTGAGGGATTAAATCTTGCACCAAGAGCTGGGAGACGAAAAGTATACTTTTCTCTTGGATCTTATAGTCAACATTATTACTACCTTGAAATAATGCAAGCATATCCCCCAACTTGGTGACATAATTGAGCATGCAAACACAACAGGAGCAGAGCATGCACATCCGAGATCCGACTGTGTCCCTCAACAGCCTGCCTGCCTGCCTGGCCAACAGCGGCGCTTTTCCATCCACGTCGGCCATAGGCAGCAACGCTTTTCCATCCGTCTCTGAAGATATCTCCGCCAGCATCCGTGCTTTTCCATCCGTCCCAACGAGTATCTCCGCCAGCTGCCTGCGCTTTTCCGTCCACCCATGCATCGCCTTCCACGAAACCATGAGCATGCATGTGAGATTATCTCGAGTGAATCTCAACAGGAGCAGGAGGAAGTAGTGGCATTGAAGGCATATCGTGATCATGGAGCTGGCTAGCTGATCCGGTGTCAAGAGGAACCTGGTGCTCTGCTCTCTACCGGCTATGCAGAGGCGCTTTGTCCCCTCGCAGCGTGAGCCATCGGAACTCGCGCAACACGAGAGTGAGAGAGGGTACCGTTGCATGCTCTGCTGCGCTGCGTCGTGCATGTGTACATGCAGTGGCATGAAGTTTAGCTAGCTCCACATTTCCTACAAGGAGAGGTTCATCCTTTTCTTTTCATGCGAGCAATGCCTCTCTCGTGGTAAAATATGATACATGCACAGCACAATTGTTCACGTAGGGTGAGGTCGGAAGGAGCACCCGTACCACTGCTACTTGTATCTTGAGATGTAGAGAGGCTCAGCAACCTAGATGTTTAGATGAGTGCAATTCGGGTCTGAGGTGGTAGAATAGAATGGGCAAAACTTGTTCCCTGTGACGGTTGGTTTACCCTTCGGTAACAGACTACAAGCGTACCAGAACTGCATGTGATGGGATTTGTCCGGCAGTAAGCTCTGTTCAAACGCGGCATGCATCCTTGCAAGTGCACCTTTTTTTTTGCGAAAACTTGCAAGTGCACATGACACCTGAGATTTTCCCAAGATTGTCGTACGATCGCTGGCCCGTGAATTAAAATGGCAATAGTACGAGGCAGGGTAGGTTAATACATATATAGTGTGGTCGCCGTACGAGAACTCTGCTTAAGCAAAAGAGTAATTGCATGCATGTGGCTCTCGCGTGACCGCGAGCATGGAGCGAGCACGTCAACTTGCCGCGATGCCAGGATGGGGTATCATTCTTTTGTTACGAGTAAAGTGCACTTTGATTAGAGAAAAAGTGCGCTTTGATTGGACAAAAGTGCGCTTAGGCGTCCGACGTCGAGATACTAAAGTGGGTTTTATGTTTTTTTAAGACCAGCGGGTTATATGTGGACGACTGGAGATACATACACAACTACGAGGTGACAGTGACACAACTCAAAAGGTACAATTTATTCGCCCCAAGCATTCTCTCTCATTTCTCTCAGTGGCTAGGGCAAACTCTCCCTTTTAAGCTTCGTTGAAGAGCCCATTGGTTCACCTCCCCTCTACCTGCCACTCCAGCGACCAGTTATGGGGAGGAGAATCCCGGTTCCTTCGTTGTGGCTACTAGTTTAGGTTAGAGTAATTTAGTCCTCACAGGTGGATTGCTCGGGCGGATGGCGGCGCTTCTTCTTTGAGTTTGTCTTTTGGACTTCGATCTTCCTTGAGTTTGTCCACCTGAATGCAGTTGACAGAGCTCCGGTGTAGATTCCTGCCTCTCCTTGGGGCGACGAGGATAGGTTTTTCGTCGTGCGTGCGTGACAGCGATATTTGGTGATAGTTGCTTCAGATCTATTCAAGGGTTCAATGGCGGAGTCTGCATCTCCGAGGCGCTGGTCCTTGGGGCAGGTGCACAAAGACTTCTCGGATATCATTGACAAGGTCAGGTCGGCTATAGTAGGGGAGCGGCGATAGTGGCGCGTCGACGGCTTGTTTTGATGACAACAGTAGTCATTCGGTGGTCTAGATACTTTAATGTATTTGTTATTAGATTTGAGATGTTTTGTATCTGATGAACTTTGACAATAAATCTAAATCTTTTTTCCGAAAAAGGAATTCTTTTCATTGCGCCATATAAAAGTCGCCCAGCTATATCGGAAGCCAATTAATCAAACTATCAGCATTCCTATTCCATTTCCTGCGTGTGCAATGTCTGCCTGTCCGGCCGCACACTAGTACTAAACGAAATGATTAACATGTGAAAATGAACAAAGTACCAGCATAAGGAACATTATATTCGTCACATCATGTATGCATTATTATCATTATTATACCATGATCTCCCAAGTTGATGACATAAAGAGCCAAACAGGAGAATTACATCCGAGAACCGTACCTGGCCTCCTCCATAGTCCCATCTTAAAAAAACATTGCATCCTTTTCCGCAGAATCATTTCCTCAAAAGAGATACTCTCTTGCAACAAAACAAAATGTCAAATAGAATGAAGCTTTTCATTCATTCATTAGCTGGCGGGAAGGGGGTTATCCTGCGCCACATTTTTTTAAAACCGGGCTTTAATCCCTTTTCATTGCATAGAACGGAAATACAACAGTTCTAGAATTACGTTCAGGAAGAAAGGAAAGGGAAGAAAGCGAGTCCAAGCACTATCAGGAAACCCACCACACTTGCCCGACATCGTGGCAAGTGTCATGGGACGAAAACCTGGATAGCACCAATATCTCTAAGTTCAACTAGCTATTACAGACCCGACCAGCAGGGGCCAAACTAGCATCGCCAGACAAAAGACAGTAAGCTTAACGAAGTAGCAGGAGCAGGGAGGATCCCCAATCTTCGAGGCGTGCTCCCCCTCATTCGCCGGTGATTGGTTGCCTGGCAGCCTCGCAGAGCTTCATCATCTGCATAGTACTCGTCCTGATCTGCTCTGCGCCTGCCCGTAGTTTTGTAGTATCATCCCCCTGTTGCAGACCTGTCCAATAAAGCAAGAAAGAACACATGGAAAAAACAATCTCAAAAGGGGTATTAATCATTTTCTTCTCAAAAGTGGCACGATTACGAATCCTGCGCCACATGAACGAGCGAATGAATCCCAGACGGAGATGCTCTGTAATTAGGGAAGGAACCGATGTGATTCTTCCGGTGTCAAGATTGACTGTCATTACCATCTCCACCAGAGGCGTAATTAGCGCAACTCGGGAGAGCGCTACATGTGCCTGGCACTCATCCTGCTAAAAACCTCGGGTTTATCATGGATTATCATGCTCTGCACAGGTAGGCGAGGATGTGAGGAGAGACTAGAGATCCATGGAGTCTGCCTCTGTGCCATGTGAGCGACTCTCCTAGTATAAAACCACGTCGAAGTGGTCCACACAAAGCACAACCAAAGCATAGCACACCCAGTAGAGAAGAGAGAGGCGCACCGGCCCTTACCAGGCCACCTGGCCCTCTTGCCCTCGAGTTCAGCTCGGATGAACGATGATGTGAGGAAGCAAGAGAAGCAAAAGGGAAGAGGAGGCGGAGGTTGGAGTCGAGGAGGGAGGCTGGCGAGGATGCTGCGGGAGCACAGGGCCAGGCTCTACATCATCCGGCGTTGCGTCGTCGTGCTGCTCTGCCACCATGACTGATGCTCGCTCCGTCGATCGATGTTTACCTGCGACCCTGCCCCCTGCTACATCGTCTCTGCCTGCTCCTCTGTCCAGCCACCATGTACCTAGCTTAGGTGTTTGATCTTGGTTTCGTTTGTTTCTTCATAGGCTGTGCAGACTTGGCAGATTAGCTCTCGGTGTACATATAGGCAGGGGATGTAGGTAGTTGTTTTCTGAATTCTCTACTCTAGGTTTCAAGGCTTGTCCGGTGTGGCGTGGTGCTCCTAAGTCCTTTAATGGCGAGGTTGCACATGTATCGATCTGTCTTGGGTACGCAGTTGGCATCTCGGTTGTGTTTTTGCTCTGCAAAACGAAAGGCCAAAAAAAGAAGAAGAAAAAAGGTTGTCTAGCTCTTTGTCTCCCATTGTGTGATTTTTGCTGTTGAAGCATGATCGCAATCAAATGTTCTTGCGTCCTCCAAACATCATTTGTTTGGACGATCCTCCACACATATGGCCATGTCAAATGAGCATTTTTGCGAGCTAGATTTGCGGCTGTAATATCCAAATGCGACCGACATAAGTACTAGCTGGAGTACTCAGGTGTCTTTTGTCAAACTTAAAATAGTGGTAAAAAAAATAGTGGTGCCCACAACCAAATAAAAGTCCACACTTATCATAGTATTATTTGTGAAGATACTTAGAAAACTTGGAACGTTGCTATTTGTGTTGTCGGGGGTAATTATTTAATTACCTGCACTGTTCTTAGACTATCCATAGTGGGAATAACATAGGCGGTAACATCACGCTTACGTAGACAAAATAGATGACGTGGCAAGTAATTAATGATGAAAGAGAGGCATGTAGTAACTAGCTATATTACTACATGAATTACATATATCATTGCCGAATTATGGATATACATGAATGTTTTGGTAAGAACTACTCTGAGGAATTTATATTTGTATTGTGAAATATTGCTAAAAACATGAAGGAAAAAAAAGGCAAGATCGACCCCAACCAAAAAAAACACAGCCAACTCGAACACAATTAAAGCCTAACCCAAGAAAGATGAAACCAAAACAAATTAGCCAATCATACTAGCCCGCGGGCTCCTATCCGCACAGCGCATGCAGGATAGCAAGCAAACACGTATGCATTTCTTAAAAAAAAAAAGCGAACACATATGCTCGCTCGCACAATGGGTGGGCCTGCCTACTAGTTCGTCTGAGTTTTATTTACTTTGGACAAAATATTGTAGCTACAAGATGCCAGTCCAGTCGGTTATTCCCTAAAAACGGCTTCGGTGGGAAATTGTTTTCAATAATTATACTAAAATACATTCAGGAAATTTTAAAAATGTTCCAGAAATTTAGAAATGTTAAAGAAGTTTTCAAATGTTCGCTAAACTACAATTTGCAAAAAATCAATATTTATACAAAAATGTCCATGATTTTTTAAAATTAAAGTATTATTAAAATTGATCAAGTTTCTAAAAAGTTCACAAATTTAGAACATTTCTTAACAATTATAAAAATATTTATTAATTTTGAAAAGTGTAAATATTTTTCAAAAGTGTTCATGATGTTTAAATATTGTTTGTGGATTTAAAAAATGATCCTTTTTTAATCATGAATTTCAAAAAGTTCAACAATCTGAGAAAATGTTTATGAATGAAAAAAATCAATGGATTTTGAGAAGTGTTCGTGAATTTTAAAATATTATGACCTTTTAAACGATGTTCCCTAAATAAAATTTGGAAAAAAGAAGAAATAAATGGGAAAACCGAAAATAAAGAAATTGTGAAAGAGGAACGTGAAGAAACGGGTCACAAGGCAACAACTCTACCATTGCGCCAAGGCCCCCCTTCAAACATGAAGAAACAAATAAAATCCCAAAATGAGACGCAAGCTCTCCAAAACCAGGGAGAAGCTTCCCAACATGGGAGTAACTTTGCGTACATAGGCCGCCCCATTGCGATTGATGGGAATGTGTGAGTGATGTAAGTAATCCCCACAAATGAAGAACAATGCAGCAAAACGTGCGACCCTCTAGTAACTGGTCTTACGGTTCAAAAAGTTACTTAGCACTGTTCTTGATTCATATAGTGTGATGGCTACTCCGAGGTTGGGGCATGACGTGCCCGCGGTGAAAAGGCAAAGTTGCACCGCTGCTCCTACTTGTCCGCCGCACCCGCTATGGTGCTAGTGCTAGCCGGATCCGATGATGACTCGATTGTCCATGCCGTCAAGCCTTTGTCCCTGACCTCCAAGGAGTTGGACGCGCACCATCGCTGCGAGATCAACACCAAGATTCTCGCGAAGGGCATTGAGGAGTCACTTTGCGGCCGTGAAGAAGAAGGTCGCAGATGAAGCTGGTGCCCAGACCCCATTGTTAGAGTCCGAAGCAAAACGAAGCCTCCCAGTGTGTTTGGATTTGAACCGTCCGATCGAGCTCCCTGACGCGTAATGGCCGTCGGATCTCCGGGTCGACTGGTACTGGCCGTCCGATCAATCCGGCGTTCGATCCACGCCGTCCGATCAAAAAACGAGACCGCTGCAATGCCCCGGTCGTGCCAACGCGCGTAAATAGCCTGCCCCGCCGGGGGCATTTTCGTCATTTCAAACATTGGAGGTATAAAAGGGGCGGCTCCCGTGGAGATAACCCTAGCTGGCTCCTCTCCCACTCGCGCCGCTCCCTATCCTCCTCCTCACGCCCCGCCTCTCTCTCCCCCTCCAAACCCTAGCCCGCGCCCGCCTCCCTGCCCTGCCGCCGGCCGCCGCCACTCGCCCGGGCACCCATCCACGACCCGTCTTCCCCTCGCGCGGCCGCGCGTCCTTTGCTCCACCCCGCCCCGCCCCGCCCCCGCCCCTACGGCGGCTGCGCGCCCACGGGCCGCCCGCAGCGCCCCCCCGCGCGGTCGCCGGCTCCGCCTCTGCCTTGTGCAGCATCGACCTCCCCGAGTTCTCTTTCTCTGGTGGGGGAGCTGCTGGCCACAATCTAGACGAGCTGGAGTTCTGCTGTTGCGTTTTGCTAGGGTGAGGTTCTTGTTTTATTTGGTTGATTCCCGCTGCTCCCGTCATTGATTGATCTATACTGACATGTTCTTGTTTGTTCCCTCTCCTTTCTTCTTGTTTGCAGGGTTGCTGCGTCTGGTTTGCTCTCTACTTGTGTGTCTGCGTGATCCTTCTTTGTGAGGTGAGGTTCTGCCTGCTCCCCTGCTTCTCACCTGCTCGATGAAATGCGTGACTGGGTTTCTGCCGGTCTGGGATCATTTCTTTGTTTTCTGAGACATGAATGAGTGTTTATCATGTTAGATCTGCTGTGTGATGCTTCTAAGAGGTGATTTTACAGATGTTTTTATGCTTTGGTTGCTGTGGTTCCTAGACCTGGGGATTGACTCGGTTAGTTGGACTAATTATTAGATTTAACTTACTTAATGGTTAGATAGCATCTTTGGACTATTGAATGTCTGTGAAACTGTGAGTGGAAACGCTTGGAATTTGATGTTTTGTTGGCTACCTATTATTGCAGTTATTTGCTACCTTTCACATGTGAGTCTGCAGAAAGTTTTATGAAGATGTACTCTAATTCAGTATTGAAAGTTTGATATGATAGCAACGGATTACTTGAACTTCAGCTTCTGTTGTACTAGCATTGGTGGACATTTATCTTCATATGTGAGAAGAGGGGATGAGTTTTAATAATGAAGCCTGTAATGCAAAGAACGGGTGGGCACCTGCAAAGTGGTGATGAGGAAGGAGTCTTGGAGGAGGAAGTTTCAGAGCTAGATGGTCTAGCATCCACGTTGATTTATGAAAATAGTAAGTATCAATCAAACTTGACTGTGTATGTTCTGAAAGATGCAAATGTTGACCACCATGTTGATTTATGACTGTTTATGTTCTGAAAGATGCAAATGTTGACCACCACGTTGATTTATGAAAATAGTAAGTATCAATCGAACTTTACTGTTTATGTTCTGAAAGATGCAAATGTTGACCACCACATTCTTTAGTTTCATGCGAGCACTGAGATAATCGTGATGATCTTGTAGAATTTCCAAGCAGTTATGTCATTGGTATTCATTTATTAGTTTGTTTAGGTATGTGTGTGTGCACACGTGTGTGGCAAGTAATTTTATATGTCTCCCTCAAGCTACGTGCAATCTAATTTACTGAGCCTTGTTTTAATAAATAGTTTTTGTTCTAGCTAATTTCAAATTGTGTTCTGCCTCCTGAACTGTATCTTACATCCTCTGACTTGGGAAGCTAATATGGGTGCTCTCTTTCCATGGTAGCACAGCCGAGGCTGAGCAACAGGCGGAGCTGGATGCACAACATGGGATATAAAAAAGAAGGTTGGTTGCAGGATTGCACTGCTAATTGTTCTGCGTAGACGACCAAACTCTTCAAAATATAGCGCAAGGAAAGATTGATGTTTGCCAAGTTTCCCCTACTACTCTTCTTATGCATGATTCCTTATGAAGATTCACAAAAGGTGGCTAGCTCAGTAAATGAATGTACTTTTGGTCTGATTCATGCTGTCAAAATCACATCGAAGTCATGACTGATTGTGCACCAGAATCATGAATGTGATCCATATAGTTTGGTGTTTATATTATGCTTAAGGCTCAGGTCTTTTGCCCGAAAGTAGTATTAATTGATTGAGTTAGTTTACTTGATGATTAATTTTTCAGACTATAAATTAAGTCTTTTATTTGTATTGTCCTATATTCTTTGTTCTTTTTTCTGCTGTTGGTCTCTCTCTCTCTCTCTCTCTCCCCCCCTCCCTCCCTCTCTCTCTCTCTCTCTCTCTCTGATCGATGCTCTTTCCATTGCCTTGGCTTGCAGGTCGCCACTGGAGCCAGACGAGGTCATGGCTTACCTTAACTGGTGAAGACACCACCATCACCATGTACAAGAGGCTACCATCAAGGATGTCATCGTACTAATTGCCGATGACCTACAGGTCCATCTCTCCTGCACTCTCTCTCTCTCTCTCTCTCCACTCGGTTCTTGACATGCTCTTTGCAGCCACATCCCACATGACACTGATGGAGATTCATATTTTATGATTTTAAGTTGAAATTCATTTGTTATGATCCGAAGTTGCAATTCCTTTGTCAACAACAATAGTGGTTGGTACCTGTAAGTCAGGTTTTGATTACAAATCTTACTAAGTCAGGTTTTTATTATGAATCCTACTATTTTTTGACTCTGGTAGTTAGTTACCTTTAACAGAGCTAAATTTCTTATAGTACTACATGTGTTGCTACTGTTTTTCCTGCAGGAGTGTCGTTCGTAGCAAACTCAGTAGATTCTCCTTGCAGTTTTCTGGGTCGTTCTTGGTCATAGAATACATATACCCACCTTCTCATATATATGATTATATTTGGTTTTTCAGATTTAGCTATATATTCCGTGAATTTCTTTAGTAGCTCATAGTAATAATCAGATTTTAACTATTCATATGTTTTGCTTACCTAACAAGACAGTAGGAGAATTACAATGGAATTCGTGCGGGCTTGCTTACCAAACAAGACAGTAAGAGAATTAGAAACGTTCATTCTAAATGGTTCAGCCACTCAGGCTTGCCTGGATCTTTGTTTTGGTACAAACCTCCCTACATTTTGAGTTTACGATAAATAATTGTGATGTCATTTAATCATGCGGATACTGCTCTGCCTTGCATAATTGCTTCTTATATACTCTGCCTAATGAGTGAATGGCTTTTCCAGCCAATAAGATTACTAAATTTCTATTGGTTAATCTTGGTAGCTCCATTGTATTAGTTTTTCATGTAAATCACTATCCTACTAGTTAGTGTACTCCTTTGATATTGATAATTCCTTGTGTTTTATGCTCACTTCCTCTCCTTGATTTTCAATCCATACCAGCCCAGATGCATCATTATTTTCTTACAAATTTTTATTTTTTTCTATGCAGATTGCCTATCTATTTGTTGCATCGGAGGAGGTAAGCCAGAGGCGAGAAATAGAGCATGCCATGTGTGGTTTTTCATTTCAGGTATCCGTTTCATATCATTATTATAGTTGTATCTAATATGGTCACAAAGTATGTTTCTCGCATATTAACCGAGTATCATGCTGCTACCAGGCCTAAGAAAATCCCTCATGCTCAAAATATTAGTAATGGGGGTTTGTGGCGAGAGGGGCGTTATTTTACATCAGTCAATCCATTATGCATCTTCAGCATGTCAATCACCTCCGCATCCATGTCCCCTTTGATAACATAGGAAGTAATCGAAAGGCTATATGTCCCTTGACTAAATTTATCAACCTCTAGGTCGTGGCTGGTCATCTTGCTGCACATCATAAGGGCTTACATATAGAATACAAGTGATTCGTTATCTGATGCAAAACACTACTCTTTCCTGCTGTTGTAATCAGCATAATGGTCTTTCTTTTAGATATTATTGAAGCTGCCTAAACAAAATGTGTTGTTGCAGATACAAATAGGTACCTCCTTTTAATTGGCTGGTCGCAATGGCGGCGCATCAAGGTGCAAGGCAGCGGCGTCATGTTCATACTACGGGAAGGAAGAGCTCCTAATAATTTTTATGCTCCTTGCCGTAGGTGAGTTGCCACCTCTTCCCACATGTTCGTGCTAATTATGAAGTAAACTCGAGAATGAATTGTGATTGTGATTAGTATCTTTAGATATTGGTCAGTACTTTTACTCTACTTGCTTATGTAGCCACTAATGTGGTTCCTTGATGCTTCTTTGAAGGCAATTGATTAAGTCAAAAGGCAACAGGAAGGCACGACGGCGATCAAGGTCCTTATGTACGCCTAGTGCTATCTTTTGTCTACCATATCGTATGAGAGTAGATCAGGATGAACCAACTAAGTCATGTACTATGTTTGTAGAACATATCCGGTCTATATCTGAATCTATGAATAATTATATCGATGATGTTTTATGTCTACATAGCCTGCCTTTTGTATGCTATATAAGCTCAATGTATCATTGTACTGTTCTTCTTTGACTTAGCATATATGCCCATTTTTTGATAAATTTTCATGTGACTACCAGTGTTGTAAACCAGAATTCTCTTTATGAGGATGCTTATGGCTGAACTGTTCATTATCTTTGTCAATATATTATATCCAATATGTTATCCACAGCTAAAACACATCTTAAATTTCTTATGTTACTCATAGATAATGATTTGGTGTATGGCACTTACTGAACCAATATCATTGTTATTTTTTATATTTGCAATGCTCATATGACTATTACCGGATTGGATATGATTTTTTTATTTTTTTTATTTGCAATGCTCCTATGACTTACTGGATCGGATATGATTGTTGCCGGCAGCATCGCTGCTGGGTGCGGCAAGCCGCACTTCCTACCTAGTTCTTGTGTAGGCGCATGCCTAGACCGCTCGTGCCCTCACGAAGGAGCAAGACTGGGCCGTCCCTGCCCTCGTCAGCCTACTACCAAAATTGAACTAGAGTATGTTTGGCATCAACACCGCCTCGGCCCCTACGTCACCTTTGGCCGCTACTTCCGCAACGTAAGACGACAAGGGCAGGGGCAGGGGCAAGGGGCACTGTCAATGAGCTTTGCCTGTCTATAGTTTAATCTTAGTTAAATGTCCTCCATTGTTGAACTTTCATTGTCATATGTCTTCCGCTTTTTCGACTATGTCCTATCTATGCTATCTATGTACGTGTTAACTAACGTTGCTTGAATTTATATGTATTTGATCATTTGAGGGTTTGCAAATTGGGGAGTGTGGTTCCTCCGACGGACAAATGGGGGTCAGCCTGCAACTGTCCACGGACATATAGGGGGTAAAAATTAGACAAGTTTGATTGAAGATGCTCCAACAGAGTAAATTAAAAAGCAGCTTATGGAAAATTTGTGATATAAACGGACGCAGAGTTTCTGCACCGAGCTCATTTGAGCTTGGGTGAACAGTAAAATCAAAACAAAATCGAAAAAAAATCTAAATTGTTTTGGGAGAAACATTGACAAAAGTTTTAGGTGCTTGCAAAAATTCGTTATGAAATCATATTCCTAGAAGGTGTGGCAAAAAAAAAAAAATTGGTACTCTGAAAATGCTACTTTCAAAATCATATTCCTAGAACTTTTGTCAATGTTTCTTTCCAAAAAATTGGATATTTTATAAAAATTCGATTTTACTGTTCACCAAGCTCATTTGAGCTCGGGAGCAGAAATGCATTTTCGGATATATACTGCCTTTGTTTATTTTACTCCGCATATAAGATTTGTCTGAAGTCAAACTTAGTAAAGTTTGACCAAATTTATATTTAAAATATCAATACCTACAATCATTGATTTATACAATACGAAAATTAATTTACTGACGCATCTAATAGTATTCTGTATTATGAAATTTGATATATTTTCCTATAAAGTTTGTCAAAATATAGGAAGTTGGCCTTCGGACAAATCTTACACACAGAGTAGGAAGAAACAGAGTAAGTATATACATTAAATGAGATCTTGATGTCGGTGTTCTTTAGAGTTTCCGGCATTGTATGGTTCATCAACCACACAACAAGACCACGAACAATTTATATTTTGCGTGTGGACTTTGTAGTACTTAATATGCCAGAGGATGATAGTTTGTCTATTATTTTGGGAAGGGCATTTCTTAACACTTCAGGGTTGTTATTGTTTGCACTGTAGGGAAGGTCACTTTTAATGTTAATGATAAGCAACATACTATTTACTACCTTTGTCTTGGTTTATTAGTCCCTTTCGTATTTAGGGTCATGTTTGACCATGATTTTAACTAACAAAATAAAAATTATACATAGGAAAAATAATATTATCTAAAACTATGTTCAAATATGAATCCAATGATATAATTTTTGGCGACATGCATTAACATTTTGTTAGTTATATCTATGGCTAAAATTAGACGCAAAATACAAGGGGACCAATAAGCCAGGACGGAGGTAGTACTTCCCATGGAAAGGTGTGAATCTCAAAAAATATTCTCCACATCCATATAGGGTGATGGCATCACCTTGGAAGGGTTGAATGTCCTATGACACCAATCACAATCAAATATCAAACTATTATGATAGGATCCATCTCTATCTAGGCTGAGGGAACATAAAGCGATATTTTGGTGTTCCAATCATTTTGTTATTATGCAAAGGTTATTGATAAGGACCGATCGCCCTCATGAATAGTTCATAACAGAGCAAGTGGAAATTGTCATTTACAGTGTTCTGGAGAAAAGTACAAAACATTTTTTTCATGCAAAAGAAAAATAATAATTTGGGCGATTACATGTAGAAAGAGCCCGAAAAAGGAAAATGGCTCGCCAGGGCCATTGTGGTCTGCCTATGCGCCTTCTGGGCCTGGGCGCCTACACATGACGCCAAGGGTTATTTAAAAATATGTGTCTGATTCTCAAAAAAAAATATGTGTCTCGAATTTTTTAAAGAAAAAAAATCAATATCTGCAATACTAAAGTTATACAATATGAAAAATAATTTTGTGATGCATCTAATGACATTGATTGTGTATTGTGAAAGTTGATACGTTTTTTCTATAAAGTGGGTCAAAATTTGGTAGGTTTGACTTGAGATAAATCTTAGACACGGAGAAGAAGGAAACAGAATGAGTATGTGTTAAATGAGCGACCCTCTTATCCGGCGACGCGTTCGCTGGGAGGGGATCGCATTTGCAAATGTTTTGATGGCAGTTTTAGTTCATCGGGGCTGGCAGTCTCTTCGGAAGATCATGGCATTTTCTGGAATGAAGGTTCATAAATGTCATCCCCCTAGAAAATGTCATGTTGTTATGAAGAAACTGTCACTCCCGATACAACTAAAATTGATAGAAAAAACATTTGAAATGCCATGTTCTTCCGGCGAACGGTCGCTAGTTAGCTTTTCTGTAAATGAGATGTTGATGGTGGTGGTCTTTAGATTTTTCCTGCATTGTATAGTCCATCAGCCAGATAGCGGGACCCCGAACAATTAAAATTTTGCCTGTAGATCTAGACGCAAAATGTCAATTCCTTCCTTGTATTCAGGTATGCCGGGCGTACCTAGCGAGGGAACATTGTAATTTGAGTATTTAATTTCAGGATAGCTAAATTTGCTGTGATCAACAAGGCCAGCATTCTGGCTGTTGGTCACAACTCATGATCAAAGTCGCAAAGGAAAACTACTAGAGCGTGACACTTAAAGTACTTGTTTCTTGTCTGCAAGATATGATTTGCTGTCCCCCAGGGCGATCGACGAGCGTTCGAACTATTCAATCATATCACATTCACATACTACTAACCAGCAGTAGTGCAGCACCAGCGCGCGAGCAGGAGGAAGCAGCGGCGGCCCCCTTGCGTACTGCATGTGGTGAGATCGTAGACCCGTAAATTAACAAGAGCAATAATGCGGTAGGTTGGCAATAAATCGCAGCTTAGTCAGCCAGGATCGCCTGCAAAAGCGCAGCTTACACACAGCATCTGCGCTGCATCATGTGTTGCTCGCACGTACTGCATGACCCCTAGCAGACGGAGCACACAGTCAGCTCCACCTACAGCCGGCCGGAAGGAGCACCGTTGTTACCACCTGTATCTGAAGAATGGAAGCAGAGAGACAGAGAGACGGAATGTGATATGGTATCTCTTCTGTGATTAACAAGGAAAAGTATCCGATCGTTGGGTTTGTGAACCTAACAACTTCTGGGTTTTACCTAGGTAGAATTGTAACTTAATTTATATTGCTACTTCTTGATACTTTAAGTAATTGATTGAATCTTCAGTTTATGTTTATAATAAATTCAAGGTAAATTAAGTATACTCAATAAATTGGAAATTCATATTAAATCTTACATGTATATTCAAGAAATTATTTTTGGAGGCAAAATCATGTCAATGATTTTTTTACTTCAATTTGAATTTAGGGTGAACTGGTGAACATAATTTTAAAATAAGGATGTGTTTTAAACCAGTTGCAGCATAGTTTAGACTACATTTCTATAGAAATTGAAATAGTTATCACTTGATGCTGAACTAAATCAAAAGACATAAAAGAATTTCTGTAATTTGTGTACGACATTTTGTGATGTGGCATCCATGTTAGCTACCGCAAGGACATGGCAAGTAGGCAGGACGTGTCAGAACCGGCAAAACTTCTTGCCAAATGGGGTAAAATGTAAATTATGTACAACTAGAGGGCACAAGAAGAAAAACAATTTAAATAAACCAATAAAAATGGGGTAAAATGTAAATTATATACAACTAGAGGGCACAGGAAGAAAAACAATTTAAATAAGCCAATCTTTGATACTTCTGCAAAAAATTAAGAATATAAAAGTTCTACACTCAAAAAGAGTACAAAAGTTATTTTCCTATAAAGAAATGTCTCAGTCCCTCTCAAAGCAATAAATAATCAGTCTAAAAGTTCGGACACCGGATTTATGGAACATGGTTTCATGTGAACCCCTTATGAATAGTAAATTCGACAAGAATACAAGAAAAAACTGTTTTGTTTGTGTGTGTAAAATACATGGTTGACAGGTATGCTCGCGTATGAAGTTTCACAAAGAATTGACATCCTATTATTCTTGGAAAAATGAAAAAATCAGGACTATATTCAAAAACACTGTTTGAATGAATAGTAAGGTTAGATTATATTTTCTTCACGACTGAATACCCCGTGTGTCATTTCGTCATGAAACTTCATGTGGGTAGGTTAGTCGACCTAGTATGATGCTCCAAAATTTTAGAGTAATTTTTTTATAATACTAATTTTGAATTTACTGTTTACGTGGGTGCGCTTCGGACCATCTTCACATGTGTATTTTTTGCTAAAGATTCCCTCTAATTTGTTTGTTCCTGCAGTTCCCTCGCTACATTGGAAGATAACTGAACGAGTATCAATTCTTTTTCCTGTATGTAAAATGTTTCCCTGTACAAGCTCATCCAACAACAATAGCCCAAACAAATGATTATTAATCTCATCCGCAAAAAAGATTATTGATCTCAAAAGCACTTCGGACATGAACTAGGTGCTCTCGAGCGCGTGCGCACCCGAGATGCACCAAATAATTTAGAAAGTTTAAAAAGGTAAAAAAACAAACATTATTTGAAATCAAATATTATAGAATTAGTTTCGATATTTTTTGGAGGCAAAATCATGTCAATGGTGTTTTACTTCAATTTGAATTTAAGGTGAACACAATTTTAAAATAAGGCTGTTTTTTTAAACCTGTTTGCAGCATAGTTTAGACTACATTTCTATAGAAAATTTGGAAGAATTATCACTTGATACTGAACTAACACGAAAGAGAAGTGATCTTTTTCAAAATTTAAAAGAATTATTGTAATTTGTGTACGCCATTTTGTGATGTGGCATTCATGTTAGATACCGCAAGGACATGGCAAGTAGGCATGAGGTGTTAGAACTGGCAAAACTTGTTAAATGGGGTAAAATGTAAATTATGTACAACTAGACGGCACAAGAAGAAGAACAACTTAACTAAAACCAATCGTTGATACTTTGGCAAAAAGATAAGAATACAGAAGTTCCACATAGGAGACAGAACACAAAGGTTATTTGCCTATAAAGAAATGGCTCAGTCCTTCTCAAACCAATAAATAATCGGTCCAAAAATTCGAACACGGATTTATGGAATATGGTTCCATTTGAACCCCTTATGAATAGTAAAATTCGACAACAATACTAGAAGAAAAGACTGTAATTTTTTTTGTAAAATACATGGTTGACTGGTATACTCGCGTATGAAGTTTCACAAAAAATGACATCCGTGTTATCTTTGTAAAAAATGACAAAATCAGGACTATATTCGAAAACACTGTTTGATGGAATAGTAAGATTGGATTATATTTTCTTCACTACGGAATACCCCGTGTGTCATTTCTTCATGGAACTTAATAAGTGGGTAGGATGGTTGACCAAGCATGATACTCCAAAATTTTAGTATTATTTTGTTTTTTCTAATATTGTTTTCAAATTTACTATTCACATGGGTACGCGTCGGACCATGTTCACATGTATCCAACTTAACACTGCCATTGCCATGACATCATGCCTTATAAAATGATGGACCCCTCAAGTCAAGTTGATGACATAAACAACCATACAGGAGCACACATCCAGGTTCCAAGATCCGACCGGAAGAGAAGGATCCCCCGTTCATGCGTTCCTCCACGAAGGCGCCTAGCGCTGCCTGGCCACCAGCTGCGCTGACTCATCTCCAGGACATAATGCAAAGCAAGATGAGGCGACATTCTCCTAGATTGACGAAGAATGAAGCTGGCTAGCTTGTGGTGTTCTGAGAGCCATGCAACCGATTCGTTGCCAAGAGGACAACTGGGGCCTGCCCGTTGTCGGATGAGATTATGGGGTTAGGCACACGCAACTGAATTTGAATCGCTTTGGACCGGGAGCATTTTAGTTAGCTAATGGGGTTAGGCATTCTGATCATGGAGCTGGTTAGCTGATCCGGTGTCAGGAGGGGCCCGGTGCTGGGCGGGCTCTATCTGCTACGGAGGCGATTTGTCCCCTGCAGCGGCCGGGTTGCTTCATGCATGTGAGCGGCGTGGGTCAACGGCAGCTCCCTGCTGCACAACTAATTTAAAGTCAGTAGCTATCTAGCTAAGGGCGGCATATCCTACACTTAGGGCAAGTCCAACGCCCGGATTTATTTGGTCCGCGCGTGTCTGTTTGTGTTAAACCGGGCGAAAACACCGATCTAGCAATGCTGACACAAAACCAAATCACATCCGCTCGCTGTTCGTGCGAACGCGTTTCCGGCCAAATTTCCGTCTGCTTTGTGTCCGCGTTGGGTTGGCGTGCCGGCCGCCCAACTACCATATGCATTCATAGTTAATGCGTCCACTTAACTCCAGAGTAGCAACTGGAAGTGTCTGGCGTCAACACTTTTTAAATGGCAAGGGGAGGACTCGCTAGCCATGGGGCCGGCTGTACATCCGGTGCACCAGGCGTAGTACACTGGGAGTACCGCGTCCCGCTCTCGTGGCACAGTGTCAACCTCCCCCACAGTTGGCACCTCGACCCCCACCACATTCCGGTGCAGGTGGTCCTGCGGTCCGAGCGGGCCCGTGCAGAGGAGATCCGCAAGCGGTGTGCTCTCTCACGCTGGAGCAATGCCATACCCGATGTACGCGGCCAGCTCCCCCAACTAGGACGTCTGGTTCGCCACGGAGCACGACGTGCATCACCGCGTCGCCGTCAAGCTCGAGGCCCGCCCTACACCGCCGCCGCCAGTGGTTAAGAAGGAGGAGGTAGAGATGGAGTACCAGACCGAGGCGGCGTTCCAGCGCGCGCTCGACGAATCAAAGCACGAGGAGGACACCCGCTGGCCTAGCCTCGAGGAGGCGCTCCAGCTCTGGGCGGACGACGACTGCGTCTACCCGCCGCCAACACCCCGTCCCGGCACCGCCGGCACCTGATGGTGTCCTCAAGACGTATCAATGGACCCACGTCGTGCGGGTTGGTCAGCGCATAAGTTGTGTGGATGCACACGACACCGGAGGAGGAGGCGCAACACCTTAAAGTCAGGAAGGCACACTGGATGGCGGGAGAACGGGCCAACGCCAAGCGCCAGATGCAGCGGGAGCGCAAGGAGGAGGAGCGCCGACAGTGTTGGGCGCCCGAGGAGGAGCAGTAGCGGGAGCAGGAAGAGGAGGTGCACGCGCTGAGCCAGGCAGCGGCGCCGCAGCAGCAGACGCCGGAGGAGGAGGCATTGTCGTCCTACCGACAGGCCTTCCATTGGGTTGAGGAGTCGATGTACTTTGACCTCACCTGCTCGGAAACCGGGGACGATGCCTAGGGCAGTGGGCTGTGGGGCGTGATGTCTGTTTTTTAGTTATTATTTATGTTTTATGTTTAATTATGTTTGAAGTGGATTTTGTCCGGCGATTTTAATATTTAGTTATATTTTATTAATTTGTGTGTTTTAAATTTAAATATTGTGTATGCCTATTAGCTTTTTACGACCACGCGGACTAATGCGCTGGCTAACCCAATTTCAAAACCGTACAAGCGCGTCTGCTTGGCCGACCCAAAGGGACAAAAAACGGCCAAAAAACGGCGTCCGTTTGCGTCGGCCGGTTGGAGTTTCTCTTAAACCACCCGCAACCGTCGGACCGTGCAGTCTGGACGCGTTTTTCCATCCAACACGGTATTGCACTGGTCCGCTCAGCGGTCCAGATCTATTTTTTCCTGCAAATGGGAAAAAAGTGGGAGGGGCTTTGCGGGCGTCTAGACCGCTATCACACCCGTGGCCCAGCAACACCCCCCCCCCCCCGCTCGTGCGCTTTCCCGCCCGAATCCAGCTGTCCAGCTCCACACCGCATCCATGTCAGCCCAGAGTGGATGTGACCTCTCACTAGAGCCGACATTGAAGCGACGCGGCGGAGAGAGCACCGCCCGCTGCACACGCATCCTAGCCGCATTGAAACGGCTTTTGACTGCCCGCCTACCTTTATTAAACCCGCTCGTGTGCCGAGAAACATACTCTAGTCACACACACACGTCCATGATCCGGTCGGCATTAAGCACACGCTAGTTGGCTCTTCGTGTCCGCCCGCTATTTAAACGAGGCTATATACCGCACAAGGACCACACCACACCTTCACTCTCCATCTCCTCCTTGCACCACACTCTCCATGGCATCCGGTGAGCAGGAAGAGGAGTTTTCCAGCTAGGTGGCCCGCCGAGCACACTGGATATGCTACAGCAACTCATTGCTCCACCTCCCTTGCCGCTACAAGCCGTTATCACAATGGGCGAGGCTCTAGGCCGGTGCGAGGAAGAGCAACTCACTGCTCCAAGCTCGCACATGGTACAGCAAATCGCGGCTCCAAGCCAGCGCGCCTAGGAGTGACGAGTTGCTCCAGGCCGGCATGCGGAGGAGAATGGAGGCACATGCATCATGGCGTACATGGACGGGGCGTGTGGTAGCACTCCTCCTGCGCATACGACCACGACATCTGCTGCGAATGTTGGCGGAACCGCACACCCTACCGGCGAGAAAGAAGCCGCCTACAACACGGAGATCAACCAGGCAGCCAGCACGTCCGCGGTCTCTGCCGACAACGAGGAAAAGTAGACCATGGGAGACCGCTGCTGCTTGGGTCCTTCGTCTCAAAATGTAAGACTTTTTTAGACTAGCTTAGCCTAAAAGGTTGGCTTACATTTTGAGACGAAGGTAGTACTTTTTAGGAAGTCGATAGCTAGATAGCTATTTCCTTCGATCCATAATATATGTTTTTGACAGTAAAAAATGCTCTTGTGTTATAAGACGGAGGGAGTAATTAATTTTGGAAGCCATATGAGCTAGTACTAGTAACCGCAGCAGCTAGTAGTCATGTCATGTGACAGAGTCCATCCATGTGAAACACATTAAAGAAGTACATACCTACTCCCTCCCTTTCTAAATATAAGTCCTTTTAGAGATTTCAATAAGTGACTACAAACGAAGCAAAATGAGTGAATCTGCACTCTAAAGTATGTCTATATGTATCCATATCTAGTTTGTATTGAAATCTCTAAAAAGACATATATTTAGGAGCGGAAGGAGTACATAAAAAGTGAAATTCCTGTTTCCATCCATGAGTACCAAACTAGCATGTATGCTGCGTTGCAATACGAGAAAAAAAGTGTATATTTAATTTAGTGAGAATTATATATGCAAGCAAAACCTTGTGTGGACGCCGAGAAGAAACATCTAGGTCCTGGGTTTCGCCGCGTGTGAAGTAATCAATCTGCTATTTTTATGTTCACTGATTGAGGGGATTCAAGGGTTTTGTTGTACGCCAGAGAAGGCCTGTGAATTATTTAATCTATTTTTTCATTCATCCGAGGAGATTTTAACGTATGAAATTTCATAATATGGAAGCGAGGCGGGTCTTCTCTTTTTCATGTACAAGCCACCAATATAGTAAAACCGGAATTAATTGTACTTTACTTTTTTCCGTTCATTGATCATGGAGATTTAAGGTGTGAAGTTCCATAATATGGGAGTGAGCCAGATCTTCTCTTCTCTTTTCCATGCATCCATCTAGTTCCCGTACCAAACCATCCATCCTTCATCCAGCTTAATTCATCCAACTTACTACATGTAGTTTCACACACATACATAAATTACGATTGTATGTAAAAGAGTAATATGGGACTATTTAAAATATTTTTGTCTTATTTCCCAGCTAGTTGAGCTGGCTAAGTTGCGTGGGCTCTGAAAGGCGCACACATTAAAACGACCTGTCTTTGTAAGGCGGGTGTGAAAATCCAAAAATATACGAGTTGAAGGATCGAACTCACAACAACTCAAATATCCGACAAAATGCTGCCAGTCACTCGAACTAACACGTTCTGCGAACCAATGGTCAACATTAATATTTAAGAAAATACAACAACGTCAGATCAAAATATTTTTTGATTTTGTTAAACTTATAAAAAATGAACTGCCAAATATTCTTGAAAATATGAACAATTTTTAAATCACAAACAGTTTTAACAAATGCGAATAGTTTTTTTTAGAAATTCCATACAATATTGCAAAAAACACTAAAAAAATTGAAACGGGAATATTTTTTAAAATTCACAAACATTTTCGAAAATATGAAACTTTTGTAAAAAAAAGAACATTATTTGAATTTTTGAACAATTTTTGAAAACAGAAACATGTTTTGAACCTTCAGAACAATTTTAGAAGTGTGTATTTTTCAAACGCAGATATTATTTTGAATTTGCAAATATTTCACTAAAACAAGAATATTTTAGAGTTTGGATCATTTTGAAATGCAGATTTTCTATTGAAAATCTCAAATCTTTTTGGAAAACACAAATATTTTTAAAAAAGCAACATTTAAAATAAATAAATTTAGGGTCCTTTTCCAGATAGCTCATGTACTCATTCTTAATCCAGAATATTACTACATGTAGCTTTGCACACGTATATAAATAGGTACAACTGTATATAAATGAGCAATGCGAGACTATATAAAATATTTTGCCTTAAATTCGTCAATATGTCACTAAACATGAATATTTTTTGAATATGGAATATTTTTTAAAATCTCAGACAAATTTCGAAAACACAAAATAATTTGAAATTTGAACAAATTTTGGAATGAGAACAAAAATTTCAAGCTGCAGAGATTTATCAAAAATGGAACACAATTTTAGAATTCAGAAGATTTCTCTAAAATTTGAACAAAACATGAAATTATGAAATTTTTCTAAAATTTTATTTTGAAAAAATATAAAAAAGGTGAATAAATTGTAAAGGAAAAACAAATAAAAACTAGAAATAAAAATGAAAAGGAACAGCTAAACAAAAATAGAAACAAAACGCAGAAAAATAGGAAAACGGGCTGGGCCAGTCTTGGGTGCCTTGTGCGAAGCGCAGATTATTTGCCACAAGGTGCGGCAAATAGGGTTTTCCTCGCTGCATGGTCAGAAAAATAACTGAGCTGGCTTCACTGGGCCGGATCTTGCGCGGCTCACATACGAAATTCGGGTACTGTTTTTTCTTTTCTAGCAGCCGGATGCATAAATTTTGGTACCACTTCAAATAGAATTTTTTTCCTAAAATAAATCAAATAGAAAAATAACTTGTCGGCGGTGAAATCATGATTTTTTTGGAGAAACGTACCTTGCTTTATTATTAAGTAGTTTTTTAACCAGAGAGTAATTGTCATCTTAATTATCAAGCTGTACATGATCATTTTCGTATTCTTTCCCATGCATTATGCTGCCAAAATTTCCAGTGAATATTCTTATACATTTATCAATTATCAAATACATAAGTAACATTCTTTCCAAATATATCTTTTGATTTCTTATTTTTCATGTACGTTATACATTTTTGTATACATCAGTATTTTTATACACATTTAGCATTTTCCAATACATAATTGACATGTGTTACAAAGTTACATAATTACTTTTTTTTCTTGCAAATATACGTTTTGATATTTACACTTTCTGTGAACGTTGTTCCTTTCTGTATACATCATGATTTATATACACAATTAACATTTTAAATAACATGATTAACATTTAATCTGGTATAGCTTTAATGTTCACTTTTTAAAGTACATGTTGCATCGTATACATTAGGAAGGTTTTTTTTTACAGATGTTTAACATTTTCTCTTTTTTGCTAGCACTTTGGGCTGAACAACATCCTTAACTGATTCTATCGTGCTAGTGAGTAATGCTTCCACCTTAGCACTACTTGGTGCTTTGTATTGAAGAAACCTTGGTAGATCGTCTTTCATTTTGTTAGTGAGTAGTTTTCTTATTAATAAGTCAAGTCAAGAGTAATAAGAGAACTATAGGAGCTTGCCAAGACGGTTTGATAAGCAAGCTACCTGTTATGTAGGCGCTAACTCCGAGTTCTTTCTCTTCTTTCTTTTTGATTTTTTATTCTCTTTTTTTTACTAAACATATAACTCCTTTCCGGGGAAGGGGTAACATAGACGGAGGCACATGTAGACAAATACATAATTTTTCAATCTTTTGCCTAAGCGAAGTAGTTGATCCCTCCAAGGTAAGGGTGAATCGAGACGGAAAGCTACTAATAAAACAGCATAATCTGAACACATAGCATGAACAAATAGTTTAAGTAGAACTTGTTAAAGCTCCCTGGTCTCGAAATGGCCGGCTTTGGTTTAGCTCTCGGGGCCACCTTACACACTGATAAAATTGTTAGCTTCCTCCCCCACTCATCGCCCTCACTTCAAAGCAAAAAAAATCAATTACAACTCCGATCGAAGATGGAAGGGATCAAGGTCCAGTGCCAGTTGAATCACTTGTTTGATCTGATCAACTAATTTGGGCAGCAGGCAAAGAAGAGTGGGTAGTCGCGTGCAATTGCCAAAGAAAGAATTGATTCGAGGAACATTAGGTCCATGATAGAAGACAGACTGGTAAAAAAAAATAAAGTAAGCATAGTCTTCATTGAACCAGAAGAACAATTTGATTTTGCGTCAACAAAGTAACATAGTTTGAATTAACTTGAACTTGCGTGATGTGTGCTACTAGTAGTAAATAATCGAGTGGACGATGTGTGTTATATTTGTCAGATTCTTGGAGGGGATCAAAGGATTCCAGTCACGAATCACGCTCAGGATCTAGGTATAGGGTCAATCGAAGAGGCCATGTATTTCTATAGAGAGTATAGATGAGTATATGTTCTTCTGCCGTAAGGCAAGAATTTAAGAATTATATATACTTAAGAGAGTAATCCCCACTAACTTATTCATCTCAACATGTAAGTATGTCACATCATCATATAATTATATGAATGGGGCAAGACCCACCTCAAAATGCAGTCATCCATGGGTAAAAGACCGACCACCACATGCAACTATGCAAGGAAAAATACTTCTCAAGCGTTGTACTTAATAATAAGCAATAAATATATTACAACTACACATAATAAAATATAATAAATTGTACACATTTTTAATTTTAATTCACATGTTATTAGTATAAATATTTATATTCCACACAATCAAATCTCATCAATATTTATTACAACGATCCCTGCAACAACGCGTCGGGTAAGCATAGAAACCTAAGCCGCGACAGATAGGGGATTTATAGATAGCTCACTCACTATGAGGTAACCACCACTAGCTCTTTTCCAAGAAAAATAGTACTAGGCCTGTTCCTAAATGTAAACATCTTTTCCTAGCTCTGTTCCTAAACAGTACTAGCACGTGCATTGGAAATTGTTGGTTGCTTACCAAAACTTAAGCTTTGCCCTCAAGCAATCACTATGTGTGAACATGTCGACAGGCTACTCTGTCTTGTTCTTTGATCTGCATATATACATAGTCCTCTAACGGAGGTTCCTAAGAAGAATGAGTGAGGTGAGATAGAGCTGTTGGAGAGGCTCGTTAAACAGAGGACATTTTGTTCCGTAGCCCAGTATTGTACTTGTTGAACTCTGTAGTTTACAACCAAGAGTGGACTTCAAGTTCACATTGGTACACCTATATTGATACAAATTAATATCCTATTGTTTGTCCTGAAAACTCATACTCCCTTCATTCCACAATGTAGTGCATATAAATTATTTCGAAAGTCAAACTTATCAAAATTTGACCAATTTTATAGAGAAAGCTATCTATATTTACAATACCAAACATGTACATTATGAAAATATTACTCATGCCGTATCCAACGGTATGTGTTTGGTTCTTAGATGTACCTATTTTTCTCTATAAATACAGTCAAAGTTTGTAAAGTTTGATTTTTGGTAAAATTTATATGCACTGCATTATGGAACGGAGGGAGTACTATTTTGTATTCCTGCAAATGCAGTGCTTTGTTGACATGTAGGAGTACCATTTTTGTTATTGACTTGCTAATTAGTTTCCTTCCATGTGGATGCATTCTTTTTCATATTCAACTCGTTGTTTAAATTATCCCATTTAATTTAATTAATTCAATCGTGTAAGTAAATGATGCAATGATTTCATACAATTCAGTACTGAATGAGCTTGCCATTGTGCTGGGTGGATTTTCTATAGTGTTGTAGACAAGGTTAACGAGTAGTGTGAGCGGTTGTTGATAATTCAAACACCATTGAGTGTGTATATATGTGTCTCCTTTCCATTCTCCATATTATAAATTCCTATAATCTATTCTGGAAAAGCACAACTAACTGCAAATGTAGTGGTTAGTTTCCATCTAGCCTATGAATCTTTGAATCCCTTGTAACTTCTTTGTAATCACTTGTGATGTGCCGATTCGGTCAGCGTGTATAATGAACCATGCATGATCCTGTCAAGTGCTTGTGTGTGCAAAGCAATCTTGCTCTTGTCTGCACTCTCAAGTCAATCAAAGTTCAAACAAACTTGTTACCAACTTAGGTGTTGATCTGCTCATTTTATTTATGCTCTTTATATGTGTGACGGCTCCCGGGCTGCCTGCTACATCTCCACTTAAATTGGAGACATATACCGAGGATGCTACTGTTCAGATTTTATTTACGTTCTACATATGGAAGGCCAGGTTGCTTGGGTGTTTTCGTGAATCCTGATGCTTCTGATGGGTTGGTGGTACAGATAGGGAATGTATCCGGTGCACCAAGGCAATTGGTGCTACCGGTGCACCGAACCCCATTGGACATCCAAAAATGTTCATTAAAATCTGAAAATAATTTTGTGTATCGATAAAACATCAATGTATGTTGTCACAAAAATTCAAATCAAAATTCAAAACAATGATCAAGATACAAAAATGACAAATTTGACGTCAATGTGCTAATGGGCCAAAACTGAAGCCCAACTTGTTTCAGGTACTATTCAGTGTCAAATTTGTTATTTTTGTATCTCGAGCAATGTTTTGAATATTGATTTAAAATTTTGTGACAATGTACATTGATATCATGTCCATGCACTAAATTTTTTCGGATTTTACCGAACATTTTTTAATGGGCAACGGGCGACCGGTGCACCGGTAGCACAAATTGCCCCGGTGCACCAGATACATCCCCGGTACAGATAGACACTGGATCTTGATTCTTGGTGCTACTGTATCTGTGCATGTAGTGAAGGAAATATGCCCTAGAGGCAACAATAAAGTTGTTATTTTATATTTCCTTATTTCATGATAAATATGTATTATTCATGCTAGAATTATACTAACCAGAAACTTGCTACATCTGTGGATACATAGACAAAACAACGTGTCCCTAGTAAGCCTCTACTAGACTAGCTCGTTAACCAAAGATGGTTAAGTTTCCTAAACATAGACATGTGTTGTCATTTGATGAACGGGATCACATCATTAGGAGAATGATGTGATGGACAAAACCCATCCGTTAGCTTAGCATAATGATCGTTCAGTTTATTGCAATTGCTTTCTTCATGTCAAATACATATTCCTTCGACTATGAGATTATGCAACTCCCGGATACTGGAGGAATACCTTGTGTGCTATCGAACGTCACAACGTAACTGGGTGATTATAAAGATGCTCTATGGGTATCTCCAAAGGTGTTTGTTGGGTTGGCATAGATCGAGATTAGGATTTGTCACTCCGAGTATCGGAGAGGTATCTCTGGGCCCTCTCGGTAATACACATCATCAGAGGCCTTGCAAGCAAAGTGACTAATGAGTTAGTTGCATGATGATGTATTACGGAACAAGTAAAGAGACTTGCAGGTATCGAGAGTGAACTAGGTATGAAGATACCGGCGATCGAATCTCGGGTAAGTAACATACCGATGGACAAAGGGAATAACGTATGTTGTCATAAGGTTCGACCGATAAAGATCTTCGTAGAATATGTGGGAGCCAATATGAGCATCCAGGTTCCGCTATTGGTTATTGACCAGAGAGGTGTCTCGGTCATGTCTACATAGTTCTTGAACCCGTAGGGTCCGCACGCTTAACGTTTGATGAATAGTATTATATGAGTTATTTGATTTGGTGACCAAATGTTGTTCGGAGTCCCGAATGAGATCAGGGACATGACGAGGAGTCTCAAAATGATTAAGAGGTAAAGATTGATATAGACGATGGTATTCGGACACCGGAAGTGTTCGGAGGGTACTGGGTACATATCGGGTCACCGGAAGGGGTTCCGGGCACCCCCGGCAAAAGATATGGGCCTTATGGGCCAAGAGGGGAAACACACCAGCCACCAGGGGCTGGTGCGCCTTCATATGGGCCGAACCAGGAGGAGAAGGAAAGAGGGGAAGGGAAAGGAAAGGGGGGAATTCGTCCTCCCCCTTCGTTCCCTCCCTCCTCCAACAAATATGGCAGGGTGGCCAAGGGAGACCCCAAGTTGGATTTAGCCTACTTGGGCGCCTCCTAGGCAGCCTCCCTCTCCC
Organism: Aegilops bicornis; assembly: GCA_021605145.1. NCBI lineage: Eukaryota > Viridiplantae > Streptophyta > Magnoliopsida > Poales > Poaceae > Aegilops > Aegilops bicornis. The sequence continues at coordinate 643,063,669 of CM038669.1, forward strand.
TCCGACCTATATATGTATATACATATATACATATACATACACACACACACACACACACACACACACACACACACACACACACACACACACACACACACACACACACACACACACACACATATATATATATATATATATATATATATATATATATATATATATATATATATGTATATATGTAGGGGGGGGGGGGGCTAGCACACACCAGATCAATTGTTAGCCGTGTGCGGCAGCGAACCTCCACCATTTACTCCCATGGTCATATCTTCGTAGTGCTTAGGCGAAGCCCTGTGCAAATCACTTCACCATCACCATCACCACGAAGTCGTGCTGACAGAACTCATCTACTACCTCGACATCTTGTTGGATCAAGAAGGTGAGGGACGTTACCGAGCTGAATGTGTGCAAAACTCGGAGGTGCCGTATGTTCGGTACTCGATCGGTGGATCGCGAAAAAAGTTCGACTACATCATCCGCGTTGTCAAACGCTTCCACTTGCGGTCTACGAGGGTACATAGACACACTCTCCCCCTCATTTCTATGCTTCTCCAAGATAGATTTTGCGTGAGCGTAGGAATTTTTTTAAAATTGCATGCTAGTTCCCCAACAGTGGCATCCGAGCTAGGTCTATGCGTAGATGATATGCACGAGTAGAACACAAAAGAGTTGTGGGCGGTGATCGTCATACTGCTTACCACCAATGTCTTATTTTGATTCGGCGGTATTGTTAGATGAAGCGGCCCGGACCAACCTTACATGACCAGTTTTCACGAGACCGGTTCCACCTACAGACATGCAACTAGTTTTGCATAAAGGTGGCTGGCGGGTGTCTGTTTCTCCTACTTTAGTTGAATCGAATTTGACCGCGGACGGTCCTTGTTGAAGGTTAAAACATCAAACTTGATAAATCACCGTTGTGGTTTTTGTGCCATAGGTAAGAACGGTTCTTGCTAGAAGCCCATAGCAGCCACGTAAAACTTGCAACAACAAAGTAGAGGACGTCTAACTTGTTTTTGCAGGGCATGTTGTGATGTGATATGGTCAAGACATGATGTGATATACATTATTGCAGGAGCCTTATGGTTGTCTCTTTATATGAAATGCAAACGCCATGTAATTGTTTTACTTTATCTCTATGCGTTAGCGATAGTTGGTGAGACAACCACGATGCAACGATGGAGATCAAGGTGTCGAGACAGTGACCGTGGAGATCATGACGATGCTTTGAAGATGGAGATCAAAGGCACAAGATGATGATGGCCATATCATGTCACATATTTTGATTGCATGTGATTCTTATCTTTCATGCATCTTATTTTGCTTAGTACGGTGGTAGCATTATAAGATGATCCCTTAAATAAATTTCAAGGTATAAGTGTTTTCCCTGAGTATGCACTGTTGCGACAGTTCGTCGTGTTGAGACACCACGAGATGATCAGGTGTGATAGACTCTACGTTCACATACAACGGGCGCAAGACAGTTTTGCACATGCGGAATACTAGGTTTAAACTTGACGAGCCTAGCATGTACAGACATGGCCTCGAAAAACTTGAGACCGAAAGTTCGAACGTGAATCATATAGTAGATATGATCAACATAGAGATGTTCACCATTGATGACTACCCCATCTCATGTGATGATCGGACATGGGTTAGTTGGTTTGGATCACGTTACACTTAGATGACTTGAGGGATGTCAGTTTAAGTAGGAGTTCTTGCTACCTCTTGAGCTTGCGTTGGTTTTTCCCTTGAAGAGGAAAGGGTGATGCAGCAAAGTAGAGTAAGTATTTCCCCCAGTTTGAGAACCAAGGTATCAATCCAGTAGGAGACAACACACAAGTCACTAAATACCTGCACAAACAATCAAACAAACTTGCACCCAACGCGATAAAGGGGTTGTCAATCCCTTCACGGTTACTTGCAAAAGTGAGACTGATAGAGATAGATAAACGGTAAAGTAAATATTTTTGGTATTTTTGGTTTATAGATCGGAAAGTAAAAGATTGCAAAATAGTAGATCGGAAACTTATATGATGAAAAACAAAACTTATATTATGGAAAAGAGACACGGGGGCCATAGGTTTCAGTAGTGGCTTCTCTCAAGATAGTAAATAATACGATGGGTGAACAAATTACTGTCGAGCAATTGATAGAAGAGCGCATAATTATGATGATATCTAAGGCAATGATCATGAACATAGGCATCACATCCATGTCAAGTAGACCGAAACGATTCTGCATCTACTACTATTACTCCACACATCGACCGCTATCCATCATGCATTTAGAGTATTAAGTTCATAAAGAACGGAGTAACGCATGATGTAGAGGAATTAACTCAAGCAATATGATGAAAACCCCATTATTTTATCCTCGATGACAACAATACAATACATTCCTTGCTGCCCCTACTGTCACTGGGAAAGGACACCGCAAGATTGAACCCAAAGTTAAGCACTTTTACCATTGCAAGAAAAACAAATCTAGTAGACTTGCAAAGATATCAAATCATGCATATAAGAATTCAGAGAAGATTCAAATAATATTCATAGATAATCTGATCATAGATCCACAATTCATCAAATCTCGGCAAACACACCGCAAAACAATATTACATCGAATAGATCTCCAAGAACATCGAGGAGAACATGGTCTTGAGAATCAAAGAGAGAGAATATACCATCTAGGTATGGACCCATAGGTCTGTGGTAAACTACTCACGCTTCATCGGAAGGGCAATAATGTTGATGTAGAAGCCCTCCGTGATCAAATCCCCCTCCGGCCGGACGCCAAAAAAGGTCCCTAGATGGGATCTCATGGGTACAGAAGGCTGCGGTGGTGGAAAAGTGTTTTCGTGGCTCCCCTTGATGGTTTTGGGGTATAAGAGTATATATGGGCGAAAGAATTAGGTCAGGAGACCCATGAGGGGCCCACAAGACAGGGAGCTCGTCCTACCCCCCTGGGCGCGCCCTCCACCTTTGTGGCCGCCTCGTGACTCCTTCGACTTCATCTCCAAGTCTCCTGGTTTGTATCTAGTCCAAGAAAGATCATTGCGAAAGTATTATTCCGTTTGGACTCCGTTTGGTATTCCTTTTCTGCGAAACTCAAAAGCAGGCAAAAACAGAAACATAAACTGGGCTCTAGGTTAATAAGTTAGTCCCAAAAATAATATAAACTAGCATATTAATGCATATAAAACATCCAAAACAGATAATATAATAGCATGGAACAACCAAAAATTATAGATACGTTGGAGACGTATCAAGCATCCCCAAGCTTAATTCTTGCTCGTTCTCGAGTAGGTAAATGATAAAAACAGAATTTTTGATGTGGAATGCTACCTAACATATTTATCAATGTAATCTTCTTTATTGTGGCATTAATGTTCAGATCTGTAAGATTCAAAACAAAAGTTTAATATTGACATAAAAACAATAATACTTCAAGCATACTAATAAAGCAATCATGTCTTCTCAAAATAACAATGCAAAATCATATAGTTTGACTATGCTCCATCTTCATCACACAAAATATTTAAATCATGCACAACCCCGATGACAAGCCAAGCAATTGTTTCATACTTTTCATGTTCTCAAACTTTTTCAACTTTCACGCAATACATGAGCGTGAGCCATGGATATAGCACTATGGTGGAAGAGAATATGGTGGTTGTGGACAAGACAAAAAGAGGGAGATAGTCTCACATTAACTAGGCGTATCAACGGGCTATGGAGATGCCCATCAATAGATATCAATGTGAGTGAGTAGGGATTGCCATGCAACGGATGTACTAGAGCTATAAGTGTATGAAAGCTCAAAAAGAAACTAAGTGGGTGTGCATCCAAGTCGCTTGCTCATGAAGACCTAGGGCAATTTGAGAAAGCCCATCATTGGAATATACAAGCCAAGTGCTATAATGAAAAATTCCCACTAGTATATGAAAGTGATATATCATAGTAGACTCTCTATCATGAAGATCATGGTGCTACTTTGAAGCACAAGTGTGGAAAAAGGATAGTAACATTGCCCCTTCTCTCTTTTTCTCTCATTTTTTATTTTCTGTTTTTGGGCCTTTCTCATTTTTTCATTTTTTCGTCCGGATTATCATCCCGACTTAAGGGGGAATCATAGTCTCCATCATCCTTTCCTCACCGGGACAATGCTCTAATAATGAAGATCGTCACACTTTTATTTACTTACAGCTCAAGAATTACAACTCGATATTTAGAAAAAAAATATGACTCTATATCAATGCCTCCGGCAATGTTCCGGGATGTGCAATGAATCAAGAGCGACATGTATGAAAGAATTCTGAAAGGTGGCTTTGCCACAAATACAATGTCAACTACATGATCATGCAAAGCAATATGACAATGATGAAGCGTGTCATAATAAACGAAAGGTGGAAAGTTGCATGGCAATATATCTCGGAATTCCTATGGAATGTCATAATAGGTAGGTATGGTGGCTGTTTTGAGGAAGGTATATGGTGGGTGTATGGTACCGGCGAAAGTTGTGCGACACAAGTCATAATAAACGAAAGGTGGAAAGTTGCATGGCAATATATCTCGGAATTCCTATGGAATGTCATAATAGGTAGGTATGGTGGCTGTTTTGAGGAAGGTATATGGTGGGTGTATGGTACCGGCGAAAGTTGTGCGACACAAGAGAGGCTGGCAATGGTGGAAGGGTGAGAGTGCGTATAATCCATGGACTCAACATTAGTCATAAAGAAGTCACATACTTATTGCAAAAATCTATTAGTTATCGAAACGAAGTACTACACGCATGCTCCTAGGGGGATAGATTTTTAGGAAAACACCATCGCTTGTCCCCGACCTCCAGTCATAAGGAAGACAATCAAAAAATAAATCATGCTCTCACTTCATCACATAACGGTTCACCATACGTGCATGCTACGGGAATCACAAACTTTAACACAAGTATATCTCAAATTCACAACTAATCACTAGCATGACTCTAATATCACCATCTTCATATCTCAAAACAATCATAAAGAACCAAACTTCTCATAGTATTCAATGCACTTTATATGAAAGTTTTTATTATATCCTTCTTCGATGCCTATCATATTAGGACTAAATTTATAACCAAAGAAAATTACCATGCTATTATAAAGACTCTAAAAAATTATATAAGTGAAGCATGAGAGTTCACCAATTTCTATAAAATAAAACCACCTTCGTGCTCTAAAAAGATATAAGTGAAGCACTAGAGCAAAATTGCCTAGCTCAGAAGATATAATTAAGTGAAGCACATAGTGTATTCTAATAAATCATGACATGCGTGTCTCTTTCAAAAGGTGTGTACATCAAGGATGATTATTGTAAACTAAAAATAAAAGACTCAAATCATACAAGACGCTCCAACCAAAACACATATGGTGTGGTGAATAAAAATATAGCCTCAAGTAAAGTTACCGATAGACGAAGACGAAAGAGAGGATGCCTTCCGGGGCATCCCCAAGCTTAGGCTCTTGGTTGTCCTTGAATATTACCTTGGGGTGCCTTGGGCATCCCCAAGCTTAGGCTCTTGTCACTCCTTATTCCATAGTCCATCAAATCCTTACCCAAAATTTGAAAACTTCACAACACAAAACTCAACAGAAAATCTTATAAGCTCCGTTAGTATAAGAAAATAAATCACCACTTTAAGGTACTGTTGCAAACTCATTCTTTATTTATATTGGTGTAATATCTACTGTATTCCAACTTTTCCATGGTTCATACCCCCCGATACTACCCATAGATTCATCAAAATATGCAAACAACACATAGAAAACATAACCTGTCAAAAACAGAACAATCTGTAGCAATCTGTAACTCTCGAATACTTCTGTAACTCCAAAAATTCTGTAAAATTAGGACGACCTGAGCAATTTGTGCACAAATCCAGAACAAAAAGAATCAGATCAAAAGCATGTTTCAATAAAATATAGGAAATTATTTACTTGGCGGCAAAGTTTCTGTTTTTCAGCAGGATCAACACAACTATCACCGTAAGCTATCCTAAAGGTTTAACTTGGCACAAACACTAATTAAAACACAAAACCACATCTAATCAGAGGCTAGATGAATTATTTATACTAAATAGGAACAAAAATAAAATAAAAAATAAATTGGGTTGCCTCCCAACAAGCGCTATTGTTTAACGCCCTTAGCTAGGCATAAAACAGGAATAGATCTAGGTATTGTCGTCTTTGGTATGCAATCCATAAGTGGCTTCCATGATAGATTCATATAAAAATTTAATTTTCATTCTAGGAAAGTGTTCCATGCCCTTCCTTAACAGAAATTGGAATCAAATGTTTCCTTCTTTCATATCAATAATTGCACCAATCGTTCTAAGGAAAGGTCTACCAAGAATAATAGGACATGTAGGATTGCAATCTATATCAAGAACAATGAAATCTATGGGCACATAATTCCTATTTGCAACAATAAGAACATCATTAATCCTTCCCATAGGTTTCTTAATAGTGGAATCCACAAGATGTAAATTTAAGGAACAATCATCAAACTCACGGAAACCTAACACATCACATAATGTTTTTGGAATCATGGAAATGCTAGCACCCAAATCACACACAACATGGCACTCATAATATTTGATCTTAATCTTAATGGTAGGTTCCCACTCGTCATAAATTTTTCTAGGGATAGAAACTTCCAATTCAAGATTTTCTTAAAAAGATTGCATCATAGCATCAATGATATGTTTAGTAAAAGCTTTGTTTTGATTATAAGCATGAGGAGGATTCAACATGGATTACAACAAGGAAATACAATCTATTAAAGAGTAGTTATAGTAATTAAATTCCTTGAAATCCAAAAGAGTGGGTTCATTGCTACTTAAAGTCTTGACCTCTCCAATCCCACTTTTATCAATTTTAGCATCTAGATCTAAAAACTCCGAATCATTGGGACAACTTTTAACTAAAGTTGACTCATCTCCAGTCCCATTTTTAATTCTTTATGAAGATTTATATTGGAAAACTAATTTTCAATAGGAGTCACATCAATCACTTTTATATCTTCATCATTATTTTCATGAAAACTAGAAGAACATGCTTTTATAAACCGATCCTTTTTAGCACGCATCTTAGCGGTTCTTTCTTTGCACTCAACAACGGAAATTCTCATGGCTTTTAGAGACTCATTGATATCATGTTTAGGTGGAATAGATCTAAGTTTCAAAGAATCAACATCAAGACAAATTCTATCCACGTTCCTAGCCAAATAATCAATCTTGAGAAATTTTTCTTCAGTCAAAGCATTGAAATTCTTCTGTGAACTCATGCATTCTTTAACACTAATCTAAAAATAAGTGGGCATCTTATTAAAATTTCCATAAGAATTGTTGTAGGAATGACCATAATTATTAGAGGAATTATTAGGAAACGGCCTAGGATTAAAATTACCTCTATACGCGTTATTACCAAAATTGTTCCTACCAACAAAATTCACATCCATATATTCATTATTATTATCAATCAAAGTGGACAAAGGCATATCATTAGGATAAAAAGAAGCACTCTTACTAGCAAATAATTTCATAAGTTTATCCATCTTTCCACTCAAAACATTAATCTCTTCAATCGCATACACTTTTTTACTAGTGGATCTTTCGGTGTGCCATTGAGATTAATTAGCCATAATATTATCTAGGAGTTTAGTAGCTTCTCCTAAAGTGATTTCCATAAAAGTACCTCCCGCGGCCGAATCTAAAAGATTTCTAGAAGCAAAATTCAATCCGGCATAATTTTTTTGTATAATCATCCACAAGTTCAAACCATGAGTATGGCAATTTCTTATCATCAATTTCATCCTCTCCCAAGATTGCGCAACATGATCATGATCAAGTTGCTTAAAATTCATAATATCATTCCTAAGGGAGATGATCTTGGCGGGAGGAAAATACTTATAGATGAAAGCATCTTTACACTTGTTCCACGAAATAATACTAATTTTAGGCAAAGATGAAAACCAAGTTTTAGCACAATCTCTAAGTGAAAATGGAAATAGCTTCAATTTAACAATATCATTATCCATATCTTTCTTCTTTTGCATATCACACAAATCAACGAAATTGTTTAGATGGGATGCGACATCTTCACTAGGGAGGCCAGAATATTGATCTTTCATAACAAGATTCAAAGAAGCGGCATTAATTTCACAAGATTCCACATTAGTAGCGGGAGCAATCAGAGTACTAATAAAATCATTGTTATTAGTGTTGAACAGTCACACAATTTGGTATTATCTTGAGCCATCGTGACAAAGCAAGCAATCCAACACATGAGCACACAAAAACAAGCGAATAAGATGAATGAAAGAGGGTGAAGAAAAGGCGAATCTTTTTGAAAATCGTTTTAGAAGTGGGGGAGAGGAAAATGAGAGGAGAATGGTGAATAATGTAATGCAAGAGATGAGAGTTTATGATGGGTACTTGGTATGGCTTGACTTGGCGTAGATCTCCCCGGCAATGGCGCCAGAAATTCTTCCTGCTACCTCTTGAGCTTGTGTTGGTTTTCCCTTGAAGAGGAAAGGGTGATGCGACAAAGTAGAGTAAGTATTTCCCTCAGTTTGAGAACCAAGGTATCAATCCAGTAGGAGACAACACACAAGTCACCAGATACCTGCACAAACAATCAAACAAACTTGCACCCAATGCGATAAAGGGGTTGTCAATCCCTTCATGGTTACTTGCAAAAGTGAGATCTGGTAGAGATAGATAAACGGTAAAGTAAATATTTTTTGGTATTTTTGGTTTATAGATCGGATAGTAAAAGATTGCAAAATAGTAGATCGGAAACTTATGTGATGAAAAAGAGAACCTATAAGATGGAAAAGAGACCCAGGGGCCATAGGTTTCACTAGTGGCTTCTCTCAAGATAGCAAATAATACGGTGGGTGAACAAATTACTGCCGAGCAATTGATAGAAGAGTGCATAATTATGACGATATCTAAGGCAATGATCATGAACATAGGCATCACGTCCGTGTCAAGTAGACCGAAACGATTCTGCATCTACTACTATTACTCCACACATCGACCGCTATCCAACATGCATCTAGAGTATTAAGTTCATAAAGAACGGAGTAACACATTAAGTAAGATGACATGATGTAGAGGAATTAACTCAAGCAATATGATGAAAACCCCGTCTTTTTATCCTCGATGGCAACAATACAATATGTGCCTTGCCGCCCTACTGTCACTAGGAAAGGACACCGCAAGATTGAACCCAAAATAAGCACTTCTCCCATTGCAAGAAAAACCAATCTAGTAGGCCAAACTAAACCGATAATTCGAAGAGACTTGCAAAGATATCAAATCGTTCATATAAGAATTCAGAGAAGATTCAAATAATATTCATGGATAATCTGATCATAAATCCACAATTCATCAGATCTCGGCAAACACACCGCAAAAGAATATTACATCGAATAGATCTCCAAGAACATTGAGGAAAACATGGTATTGAGAATCAAAGAGAGAGAAGAAGCCACCTAGCTACTAGCTATGGACCTGTAGGTCTGTGGTAAACTACTCACACTTCATCAAAGGGCAATGATGTTGATGTAGAAGCCCTCTGTGATCGAATCCCCGTCCAGCAGGACGCCGAAAAAGGTCCCTAGATGGGATCTCACAGGCACAGAGGGTCGCGGCGGTGGAAAAGTGTTTTCGTGGCTCCCCCTAATGGTTTTGGGGTATAAGAGAATATATGGGCAAAAGAATTAGGTCAGGAGACCCACGAGGGGCCCACAAGACAGGGGGTGTTGGGGAAACGAACACCTATGGGATCACAGGAATCCCTTTTACGTTGGGTGGGGAGAGTAGCTACATGAAGAGCAGGTCTAGCTCTCAGCACAAGGGGATTTTTACCCAGGTTCAGGCCGCAAGGATGCGTAATACCCTAGTCCTGCTTGTCTGGATATATGTGTTCTTGAGCTTTTGAACTAGCTGTGGTGCATGCACAGTCCAAAAAGTCTGAATCCTCTCTCTGTACGCCTTGGGCCTCCTTTTATACGTAAAGGGGTTGCCACAGTGGCAGACAGGAGGCAGAAAGCAAGCTACAGTGTATGAGCTTATTGCTCGACACCATAGGACAAACGCATTTAATGCGTTGCCTACGTGCCCTCTTACTTTATCGGGGACGGTGCTATCTCGTTCGTCGCCACCCCTCCTGGCTTCGACACGCGTCCAGGCTGACGAGGCATGCAGTGCCACGCTGGCTAACTAGATGCTGTGTTGGCGCGGTGGTAGAGCCTCCACGAAGATCTGCATGCCGCCACACAGGCACCTGCTTAGTTGGCAAGTTGGTCATCGCACTGGAGTGGTGGTGAGGTGGCGAATCCTTGCTGGGCGCGGGCCTGACCGTGGCCCGGCAATTGTCCTCGGCAAGGCTTCCCTGGGGCCTCGAAGTCGTCCCCGGCAAGGGTCTTGCCGGGGGTCTTCGCCTTCTGGTCCCACGTGGACCCGTAGGTTATCAATCTCTATGAAGATTTGCATGCCACAACGCATGCGCTCCCAAATCTTGGTCTTAATGTTGTCAATGGTGTCAGAACTCTCAGCCTCAGGGGTGATGGGCTTGCTGGTGTTGCGTAGGCTGCCCCGGCAAAGATGTTGCAGAAAAAGGTCTTGATGACCCGCAAGTATACGAGATAGTTGTAGCCTCTTTCGATAAGTAATAGTGTCGAACCCAACGAGGAGCTAAAGGTAGAACAAATACTCTTTCAAGTCCTATTCGCCATCGACATTTAATTTCACGCACGCTTGACGTTCGCTTTACCTAGAACAAGTATGAAACTAGAGGTACTTTGTAGGTGTTGTTGGATAGGGTTGCAAGATAATAAAGAACACATAAATAAAAAGTAGGGGCTGTTTAGATAAATAAACAATAAAGTAAATATAGCGAGTGTAGAAAAGTGGTGGTAGGAGTTGCAGAATTGTCCCTAAGCAATTGACTACTTTACTAGACCGATAGCAAGTTTTATGTGGGAGAGGCCACTGCTAGCATGTCATCCCTGACTTGGAATTCTATGCACTTATGATTGGAACTATTAGCACGCATCCACAACTACTAACGTTCATTATGGTAAAACCCACCCAGAGCATTTAGATATATTGGTCCACTTCAATCCCGTATGCATCAATTTCTATGCTAGGTTGAAGCTTCATCATTCTTGCCCTCCAATACATAGTCCTATCAACATACAACTAACCCTATGGTGTGATCCACGGCAGCTCATATGATGGGCACCAAAGGACAGCAACATAACCACAAGCAAATTAAATCAATCATAGCAATTCATCAACCACCAATAGGACAACGAAAATCTACTCAGACATCATAGGATGGCAACACATCATTGGATAATAATATGAAGCATTAAGCACCATGTTCAAGTAGAGGGTACAGCGGGTTGCGGGAGAGTGGACCGCTGTAGATAGAGGGGGGAAGGTGATGGAGATGTTGGTGAAGATGGCGTGGGTGTTGGTGTAGATCGCGGTGATGATGATGGCCCCCGGCGGTGTTCCGCGCCACCGGAAGCAAGGGGGAGAGAGCCCCCCTTCTTCTTGTTGTTCCTTGAACTCCTCCCTAGATGGGAGAAGGGTTTCCCCTCTGGTCCTTGGCTCCCATGGCGTGGGAGGGGCGAGAGCCCCTCCGAGATTGGATCTATCTCTCTGTCTCTCTTTGTTTCTGCGTTCTGGGAGTCTGCCCTCGCACCGTTTCTTTTATATCTGGAGATCTGTAACTCCAATTGGATTGAAACCTTCGCCCAGATCTTTTTCCAAAAATTAGCTTTCTTGCGGCCAAATAAGGGCATCAACCGCCTTACGAGTGGCCCAGGAGGATGGGGGCGTGCCCACCTGGAGTGGGCGTGGGCCCCTATCTCGTGCCCACCTCGGGCACCGTCTCACGTTAATTTTACTTCCCAAAAATCACAAATATTCCAAAACAATTCTCCGTCCGTTTTTATCCCGTTTGGACTCCGTTTGATATGGGCTTTCTGCGAAACATAAAACATGCAATGCATGTGAGGCGGCACTGGCAATCGGATCAATATGTTAATCCCAAAAATAGTATAAAAAGTTGCCAAAAGTATATGAAAGTTGAATAATATTGGCATGGAACAATAAAAAAATTATAGATACGACGGAGACGTATCAAGGTCCATCTTGCCTTCTGCTCCTTGTCCCTTGACTTGAGTATCTGCCTCGGTAGTCTTCGTGTTTTATCTTCTGCTGCCCTGCCGAGCCCGAACGTGTGTGGCTACGACTGCCCGTGCACAAGTAAGGGGTACAGAAAGAAACCATACTTTTGTACACCGACAGGAGCTCGCAGGCCTGGGTCACACGTGAGCGCAAGGCGTAGTTGGGCCAGGCCTAATGCAGTGCGCGGGCACGCGTGACAGAGATTTTTAACTTCCATGATCTCTTTGCCAATTGCGCTTCCCCACGATCCGCGTTGAGTGCGTACGTGGGGTTCGTGCGTGGGATGGCCTCAACACGTTTGCGTCATCCCGTAGTCAATAGTAAAGAGGCGGCCCATGTTTCTCTTATTAAAAAAGAGGGATTTGCAGGGGCGCTACTCATTTACTAAGCGGACTCGGGTCGTAGCTTGCATGGCGCCGCACCCCTCGATCACGGGGTGAAAAACGGTCGCTCCACCTATCATCACCCCTCCTTTCGCTCGCCACGTGTCTCCCATGCCTTGGGAAGGGCAGGCGGTGGATGCGGAGGACGTGGGCATTAACACCGAGGCAGGAAACCAGACGTTGCTGATTGGGGCAGCGGGTCGGTCCCGATTCCCCGTGCTTCAGGAGGCCGCATTGGTCGTGCAGGGCGGCCGCCCCTTGGGCTGGGAGGCTAGGCTCCGGCCCTGCCCTTCTAAAAAGGGGGAGGGACCGTGCCTTTCCGCACTCACCTTCTCCTCCTCCTTCTGCTTGGTATCTTTTTACACTCGCCATGGTGAGGGGGCGTGCTGGAGCTTCGAGGGCGGCGACGAGGGCTTTTGCTCGACAGCATGTTCCTCCTCCTCCGGAGCTCTCAGCGGCTGAGCCCGTCACGAGGGGGAGAGGAAGGGGGCGAGGCCGAGGTTGCCGCGGTACTCGGGGAAGAGGATGACGGGGCGACGCGCCGACTGCGCTTCCGCTGGCGGCCCCTCCTCCAATAGACGGCCATGTTGGAGACCAGCCTTACGAGTTCTTCATCAGGTTGTACAAGCGCGTGTGCGGCCATCTCCGCCTCCCTACTCCGTTTGCTTGGGTGATGGAGCATGATCCACAGCAGGCTTTTAGGCTACACATGAGGGGCTGCGGGAATGACAGCATGTGGGTCGATGTCGGCTTCCCCCGCCCTCACGTCGTGTACCTTCGCCGTGGGTGGAAATTTTTTGCACGCGCCAACATCTTGTCGGAGGGGCACGTTCTCCATTTCAAGTTAATGGAGAACAACCTGCTCTTTGTCAAGGTCTTCGGGAGCTCAGGAATCCGCTTAGGGTGCTGCGTGGAGAGTTCCACCAACGACGAAAGCTCCTCCTCGAGCGACAGTGATGAGGAGGACAGCGCCAACGACAACGGCGGCGGCGGGCGGGAGGACAACGACTCCGACTCCAGCTGACCATCAGTGGTAGCACCATCATCTGCTTCGCCTCCTTACCCGGCAACACGCCTTGCTGGGGGTTGCGTCCTGCTGGCTCTGGCGTCGGTGGTCGACGGGCTTCCCCTTCAAGATCTCCATCGACGCGTTCCCCATGCCTGTCCCTGTCTTCACCTGCTGTGCCTGGGAGGAAAGGGGTAAGAACGGGGATTACGGGGCACTTTTTTTTTCAATCTGTAGGCACTTGCCAAATCTTAACTTTCTAGAAAATGTAATCTCCCGAGCCCATGCTCATGTTCTGTAACATTTGTACTCGTATCAGCATGTCAATGAAAAAGATGAGCCTTCTGCCGGGAACCCATGCACGTGTGCGTCCATGCAGAGGCGAACGCCTCCTTAATAAAAATAAACGAGTTTTCCCGGCAAGCTATCTTGCCGGTCCCCTTTGTGCCTGCCGGAGAATCACATCTGCTGGGTTACACACAGAGGGCCAGCCCCCTGCCAATCTCTTTTTATCGGAGGCTGCTGCGACCATTCTGACCGAAGCAGCGTTCGGGTCAAATATGAGAGCACCTAAGTCTAAAAAGAGTGGTGGGGTCTTCTAATGCACAAGTCACAAGTTACGAACATGGATGGGCAGGAGGTGAACTTTATCTGGTTGGGTTGTCGGGGATGACGTGTCGGGCGGTCTTCTCAACTTGTTGCCGGAGCGTTGTCACTGCGGCTAAAAGGAGGAGAGGGCAGGAGCACGGAATCTTGGTGGTTCCCCAGTACCTGCTAAGATCTAAGGTAGCACAATATCCTGGACAAGTATGCATGCATACATATATGTACATAAACATGGAAACTAGCAGAAAACTGTACATACTAAAAGTTATCTGGCTGCGCACAGGGGCTGCGCCTGACTCTGTACGTAGGGTTACAGAAAATTAAGAATGCGATAAAATGCAGAAACTTTTTGCAAAATAAGCTCTGATAAATTTTCTAAAGTGTGGTAACTTTTTCAGAATTTTTGGAGTTAATTAGGGAAGTATGATGAAGATTGCATTCTTTACAGACTGTACTATTTTGGCAGATTTCTGTTATGTTTGCATTGTTTGCATATGTTTGCTTGTTTAATGATTCTATTTGAGGATAGGAGTATTAAATATGAGAGGAATTAAGGAGACACAAAAGCTCAAACTTGGGGATGCCCAAGGCATCCCAAGCTAATATTCCAAGAAGTCTCAAGCATCTAAGCTTGGGGATGCCCCGGTAGGCATCCCATCTTTCTTGTTCAATAATTATCGGTTAGTATCGGTTGAGCCTAAGTTTTTGCTTCTTCACATGAGTTGTGCTATGCTTGGAATGTCATTTTGTTTTGTTTTGCTTGTTGTTTTAATAAGATACTTAGATATGAAAGTTTTAAATAAGAGAGAGTCCTCAATTAGCTACCCTTTTACTTAACTACTCGCTTGATCTTCACTTATATCTTTTTGGAGTAGTTTGTCATTTACTCTCGTGCTTCACTTATATCCTATGAGTAAATTGTTGAATGAATTGAATATCATGAAGTTGAAATTATATGTTCATATCATGTCTAGTGGTAGCTTAACATTGGGTTTAGAAAGTGAAATCTTTTGAAGCTTGAAAATCACAATATTGGTCATACAAGCAATTCATGAATGATTAGTAGAAGGAAGAGAACTTTCACATGCAAATACACTATCACGGAAATCTTTTGTGATTGTGAGGCCCCATCAAAATATTATATGCCAAAATTGTTGACATTGGACAAGTAAGACAACGTAATGATTTATGTTTGTTCATATTCACATAGAAGTTATATTGTCATAGATCCTTCAACATGTGGTGCTTGCCCCCCATCTTTGCTAGCCAATAATTCCGCAACAAGTAGAGATACTACTTGTGCATCCAAAAAACCCTTAAACCCAAATCTTATTTTCAAGAGTCCACCATACCTACCTAAGGATTGAGTAAGATCCTTCAAGTAAGTTGTCATCGGTGCAATAAGGAAATAAAAATTGCTTCTAAAAGTGTTAAATCATTTAGTGTAAGAGAAAATTGAGCGTTGTACGAACTTGTGATGGCAAAGAATAAAAGCAACAGACTGCATAATAAAGGTTGCTATCATAAGGGGCAATATAACGTGACGTTCTTTTGCACTAAGGGATTGATCATACAAACAAATAAGCGCATGGAAACCTCTGCTTACCTCTTTGAAGGGCCTATCTTTTACTTTTCAGTATTTACTTTTATGCAAAGAGTCAAAGTTTTTCTCTCTATTCCTTTTTATTTTTCTCTTTTGGCAAGCATCATGTGGTGAGGAAAGATCTAGGCACATATGTCCAGTTGGATATGGGTAGCATGAGTTATTATTGTTAACATCACCCTTGAGGTGAATACGTTGGGAGGAGAAATGATAAGCCCCTATCTTTCTATATGTTTGGTTGTAACTTTTTGCTCATGGGTACGCAGTGAGTGTTAGCAATCATAGAAGACTATATGATGGTTGAGTATGTGGAGCTCTTACTTAGACTCTGTTGAATAAGTTGAATTGCAATTGCTTGGTGACTGAGAACATAGGTTGTTGAGTGTCAAGAGAATTCATCGTTTGAACCTTAACATGTGAATTGGTTGCTACTTTAACATGATGAGTTTTTATGAGAAAAGGTTGCTCTTATGATGCTAGGAAAAGTGATTGAAATTGTCATTGATTAAACTTGTGCACTTTGCTAGCATTCACACTTCATAAATTATTTGTTTTATCATTTACCTACTCGACGACGAGTAGGAATTAAGCTTGGGGATGCTGATACGTCTCCAACATATCTATAATCTATGAAGTATTCATGCCATGTTTACAATAATTTTATATGGCTTTGGTATGATTTGCATGGAACTAACCTGGACTGACGTTGTTTTCAGCAGAACTACCATGGTGTTGTTTTTTGTGCAGAAATGAAAGTTCTCCAAATGAGCTGAAACTTTTTGACGATTTTTTTTTGGAATAAAAGAGACCAACGAAGCTTCGTGTGAGGGCCAAAAGAGCCACGAGGAGGGCACAACCCACCGGGGCGCGCCTTGGCCCTTGCCCGTGCCCCAGTGTATCGTGCTCACCTCGAGGCCCATCTGGACGTGAGACCAACGCCAAATATTCCAATAAATAGAGAAACCATCAGAAATAACCCTAGATCAGAAGTTCCGCCGCCGCAAGCCTCTGTAGCCACTGAAAACCAATCGGGACCCCGTTCCGGTCATCCCAGCGGCCACCATGATGAGGAGAGAGTAGTCCATCCTCGGGGCTGAGGGTTTGTACCAGTAGCTATGTGTTTAATCTCTCTCTCGCGATCTTGAGATGTCACCATCTTGATATATCATGGGCTTTGTTAACATAGATGGATCATATGATGTTTCTCCCCTCTCTACCACTACTAGGTAAAACCTTATACACCGAATCTTACCAGCAGCGCGGCCTAAAATAGGGCGCTACTGCTACTTAGTAGTAGCTCGGCAGAAAAAATGCGCTACTGGTATGACATAGTAGTAGCGCGTGAACAAAAAACCTGTGCTGCTACTAAATGATTTCCATCCTGCCCCCTCAACAGACAGTAGTAATAGCGTGGGTATAAAATCTGCGCTACTACTAGATGGATAGTTGTAGCGCAGGTGGGACACATCGCGCTGCTATTATGCCACCAACCGTCAACTCCATGTTCTCACACACCCGAGCCAGATAGATCTAGATCAAGACTGCTCACTCCACTCCCCACCAGCCCGTCCATCATCGTGCCGGAGATGCTTCGCCGACTGGCCGCACAGCGGCCCCATCCAGGCAGCACCCGGGCCGCCGCCGCCGCAGCCTACACCTCCTCGGTCCTGCCCCGACGCGCTCGACCGGAGCTCCGACGCCTACGCCCGCAACGACGCCGCTGTCGGTGGCCTTGATACGTCCATTTTGCATCATGCTTTTATATCGATATTTATTGCATTATGGTCTGTTATTACACATTATGTCTCAATACTTATGGCCATTCTCTCTAATTTTACAAGGTTTACCATGAAGAGGGGGAATGCCGGCAGCTGGGATTCTAGCTGGAAAAGGAGAAAATATTGGAAACCTATTCTGCACAGCTCCAAAAATCCTGAAACTCCACGGAAGCTATTTTTGGAATTAATAAGAATTATTGAGTTAAGAAAACACCAGAGGGGGCCCACACCCTGGCCAGGAGGGTGGGGGGCGCGCCCACCCCTACTGGGCGCGCCCCCTGTCTCCTGGGCCCCTTGGTGGCCCTCCGGTGCCCATCTTCTGCTATATGAAGGCTTTTACCCTGGAAAAAATCAGAAGCAAGCTTACGGGACGAAACTCCGCCGCCACGAGGCGGAACCTTGGCGGAACCAATCTAGGGCTCCGGCGGAGCTGTTCTGCCGGGGAAACTTCCCTCCGGGAGGGGGAAATCATCACCATCGTCATCACCAACGATCCTCTCATCAGGAGGGGGTCAATCTCCATCAACATCTTCACCACCACCATCTCCTCTCAAAACACTAGTTCATCTCTTGTTTCCAATCTTGTATCAAAACCACAAATTGGTACCTGTGGGTTGCTAGTAGTGTTGATTACTCCTTGTATTTGATGTTAATTGGTTTACTTGGTGGAAGATCATATGTTCAGATCCTTAATGCATATTAATACTCCTCTGATTATGAACATGAATATGCTTTGTGAGTAGTTACGTTTGTTCCTGAGGACATGGGTGAAGTCTTGCTATTAGTAGTCATGTGAATTTGGTATTCGTTCGATATTTTGATGAGATGTATGTTGTGTATCCTCTAGTGGTGTTATGTGAACGTCGACTACATGACACTTCACCATTATTTGGGCCTAGAGGAAGGCATTGGGAAGTAATAAGTATATGATGGGTTGCTAGAGTGACAGAAGCTTAAACCCTAGTTTATGCATTGCTTCGTAAGGGGCTGATTTGGATCCATACGTCTAATGATGTGGTTAGGTTTACCTTAATACTTCTTTTGTAGTTGCGGATGCTTGCAATAGGGGTTAATCATAAGTGGGATGCTTCTCCAAGTAAGGACAGTACCCAAGCACCGGTCCATCCACATATCAAATTATCAAAGTACCGAACGCGAATCATATGAGCGTGATGAAAACTAGCTTGACGATAATTCCCATGTGTCCTCGGGAGCGCTTTTCTCATTATAAGAAATTGTCCAGGCTTGTCCTTTGCTACAAAAAGGATTGGGCCACCTTGCTGCACTTTATTTACTTTCATTGCTTGTTACCCGTTACAAATTATCTTATCACAAAACTATCTCATACCTACAATTTCAGTGATTGCAAGAGAATACCTTCTGAAAACCGCTTGTCATTTCATACGCTCCTCATTGGGTTCGACACTCTTATTTATCGAAAGGACTATGATAGATCCCCTATACTTGTGGGTCATCAAGAATCTTTTAAAGCGCCCGTTGCCGGGAGTGAAGCGCCTTTGGTGAGTGGAACTTGGTAAGGAAACATTTATATAGTGTGCTGAAATTTTCTGTCACTTGTTACTATGGAAACTAATCCTTTGAGGGGCTTGTTCAGGGTATCTTCACCCCGACCATAGAGCAAAGAGTTGCTCCTCAACCTACTGAACCTACTGAAAATATTTACTTTGAGATTCCTTCGGGTATGATAGAGAAACTACTAGCTAATCCCTTTGTAGGAGATGGAACATTGCATCCCGATTTACATCTTATCTTTGTGGATGAAGTTTGTGGATTATCTAAGCTTGCAGGTATTCCCGATGACGCTGTCAAAAGGAAGGTCTTCCCTTTATCTTTGAAGGGAGATGCATTGACATTGTATAGGCTATGTGATGATACGGGATCTTGGAATTATAAGCGATTGAAGTTGGAATTCCACCAGAAGTTCTATCCTATGCATCTTGTTCATCGTGATCGTAATTACATATATAATTTCTGGCCTCGCGAAGGAGAAAGCATTGCTCAAGCTTGGGGGAGGCTTAAGTCAATGCTATATTCATGCCCCAATCATGAGCTCTCAAGAGAAATGATTATTCAAAACTTTTATGCTCGGCTTTCTCTCAATGATCGCACCATGCTTGATACTTCCTGTGCTGGTTCTTATATGCTGAAGACTACTGAATTCAAGTGGGATTTATTGGAAAGAATTAAACGCAACTCTAAATATTTGTTGGGAAACGTAGTAATTTCAAAATTTTCCTACGATCACGCAAGATCATGGTGATGCTTAGCAACGAGATGAGAGTGTTGTCTACGTACCCTCAGAGACCAAAGAACGGAAGCGTTGACGTGACGTAGAGGAAGTAGTCGTACTCCTTCACGATCCAACCGATCCAAGTACCGAACGACGGCACCTCCGAGTTCTGCACACGTTCAGCTCGATGACGTCCCTCGAACTCCGATCCAGCCGAGTGTTGAGGAGAGTTTCACAAGACGACGGCGTGGTGACGATGATGATGTTCCACCGCGCAGGCTTCGCTTAAGCTCCGCCACGGTATTTTCGAGGTGTAATATGGTGGAAGGGGCACCGCACACGGCTAAGGAACGATCTCAATGATCAACTTGTGTGTCATGGGGTGCCCCTGCCCTGTATATAAAGGAGGGAAGGGAGGGGCTGGCCGGCCAAGGAGAGGTGCGCCAGGTGTCCTACTCCTACTAGGAGTAGGATTCCCCCAAATCCTAGTCCAACTAGGATTGGCCAAGTGGGAAGGGAGAGAGAGAGGCGCCCCTTCTCCTAGTCCTAATAGGACTAGGGAAGGGGGAAGGTGCTGACCAGCACTTGGGCCCCTTTTCTCCTTTCCACTAAGGCCCATGTTGGCCCATTAGCATTCCGGGGTTCGGTAACCTCCGGTACTTTGGTAAAATTCCCAATTTCACCGGAACACTTCCGATGTCCAAACATAGACTTCCAATATATGAATCTTTATGTCTCGACCATTTCGAGACTCCTCGTCACGTCCGTGATCTCATCCGGGACTCGAACAACCTTCGGTACATTAACATCATAAAAACTCATAGTAATCATCGCCGAAGCGTTAAGCGTGCGGACCCTACGGGTTCGAGAACAATGTAGACATGACCGAGACACCTCTCCAGTCAATAACCAATAGCGGGACCTGGATGCCCATATTGGCTCCTACATATTCTACGAAGATCTTTATCGGTCAAACCGCATAACAACATACGTTGTTCCTTTTGTCATCGGTATGTTACTTGCCCGAGATTCGATCGTCGGTATCCAATACCTAGTTCAATCTCGTTACTGGCAAGTCTCTTTACTCGTTACGTAATGCATCATTCCGTAACTATCTCATTAGCTACATTGCTTGCAAGGCTTATAGTGATGTGCATTACCGAGAGGGCCCAGAGATACCTCTCCGACAATCGGAGTGACAAAACCTAATCTCGAAATACGCCAACCCAACATGTACCTTTGGAGACACCTGTAGTACTCCTTTATAATCACCCGATTACGTTGTGACGTTTGGTAGCACCAAAGTGTTCCTCCGTAAACGGAGTTGCATAATCTCATAGTTACAGGAACATGTATAAGTCATGAAGAAAGCAATAGCAACATACTAAACGATCAAGTGCTAGGCTAACGGAATGGGTCATGTCAATCACATCATTCTCCTAATGATGTGATCCCGTTAATCAAATGACAACTCATGTCTATGGCTAGGAAACTTAACCATCTTTGATTCAACGAGCTAGTCAAGTAGAGGCACACTAGTGACACTATGTTTGTCTATGTATTCACACATGTATTATGTTTCCGGTTAATACAATTCTAGCATGAATAATAAACATTTATCATGAAATAAGGAAATAAATAATAACTTTATTATTGCCTCTAGGGCATATTTCCTTCAGTCTCCCACTTGCACTAGAGTCAATAATCTAGTTCACATCATCATGTGATTTAACACTGATATTCACATCTGTATGTGATTAACACCCATAGTTCACATCGTCATGTGACCAACACCCAAAGGGTTTACTAGAGTCAATAATCTAGT
Source organism: Aegilops bicornis (assembly GCA_021605145.1). Taxonomy (NCBI): domain Eukaryota; kingdom Viridiplantae; phylum Streptophyta; class Magnoliopsida; order Poales; family Poaceae; genus Aegilops; species Aegilops bicornis. The sequence continues at coordinate 643,085,364 of CM038669.1, forward strand.
TCACATCGCTATGTGATTAACACCCAAAGAGTACTAAGGGATGATCATGTTTTGCTCGTGAGAGAAGCTTAGTCAACGGGTCTGTCACATTCAGAGCCGTATGTATTTTGCAAATATTCTATGTCTACAATGCTTAGCACGGGGCTACTCTAGCTAATTGCTCCCACTTACGATATGTATCCAGATTGAGACTTAGAGTCATCCGGATCAAGATAAAAAGCTTGCATCGATGTAACTCTTTCTGACGGGCTCTTTTATCACCTCCATAATCGAGAAATATTTCCTTAGTCCTCACTAAGGATGTTCTTGACCAATGTCCAAAGTGATCTACTCCTAGATCACTATTGTACTCCTTGCCAAATTCAGAGCAAGGTATACAATAGGTCCGGTACATAACATAGCATACTTTATAGAACCTATGGCTGAGGCATAGGGAATGACTTTCATTCTCTTTCTATCTTACGCCGTGGTCGGGCTTTGAGTCTTACTCAATTTTACACCTTTGTAACACAGGCAAGAACTTTTCTTTGACTGTTCCATTTTGAACTACTTCAAAATCTTGACAAGGTATGTATTTATTGAAAAACTTATCAAGCGTCTTGATCCATCTCTATAGATCTTGATGCTCAATATGTAAGCAGCTTCACTGAGGTCCTTCTTTGAAAAACTCCTTTCAAATACTCCTTTATGCTTTGCAGAATAATTCTACATTATTTCCGATCAACAATATGTTATTCACATATACTTCTCAGAAATGTTGTAGTGCTCCCACTCACTTTCTTGTAAATACAGGCTTCTCCAAAAGTCTGTATAAAACCATATGCTTTGATCACACTATCAAAGCTTTTATTCCAACTCCGAGATGCTTGCACCAGTCCATAGATGGATCACTGGAGCTTGCACATTTTGTTAGCTCCTTTAGGATTGACAAAAACCTTCTGGTTGCATCATATACAACTCTTCTTTAATAAATCCATTAAAGAATGTAGTTTTGACATCCATTTGCCAGATTTCATAAAATGTGACAATTGCTAACATGATTCGGACAGACTTAAGAATCGCTACAGTTTGAGAAAATCTCATTGTAGTCAACACTTTGAATTTGTCGAAAACCTTTTTGCGACAAGTCGAGCTTTGTAGATAGTAACACTACTATCATCATCTGTTTTCCTCTTGAAGATCCATTTATTTAACTTGACTTGCTGATCGAGCAAGTCAACCAAAGTCCACACTTTGTTCTTATATATGGATCCTTTCTCGGATTTTATGGCCTCAAGCCATTTCGCGGAATCTGGGCTCATCATCGCTTCCTCATAGTTCGTAGGTTCATCATGGTCTAGTAACATGACTTCCAGAACACGATTACCGTACCACTGCAGTGCGGATTTTGCTCTGGAAGACCTACGAGGTTTGGTAGCAACTTGATCTGAAGTTTTATGATCATCATCATTAACTTCCTCACTAATTGGTGTAGGAATCACTTTGGAACTGATTTACTGTGATGAACTACTTTCCAATAAGGGAGAAGGTACAATTACCTCATCAAGTTCTACTTTCCTCCCACTCACTTCTTTCGAGAGAAACTTCTTCTCTAGAAAGGATCCACCTTAACAACGAATAACTTGCCTTCGGATCTTGTGATAGAAGGTGTACCCAATAGTTACCTTTGGGTATTCTATGAAGACGCACTTCTCCGATTTGGGTTCGAGCTTATCAGTTGAAAACTTTTTCACATAAGCATCACAACTCCAAACTTTAAGAAACGACAGCTTAGGTTTACTGTTAAACCATAGTTCATACGGTGTCGCCTCAACGAATTTAGATGGTGCCCTATTAAACGTGAATGCAGCTGTCTCTAATGCATAACCCCAAAACGATATTGGTATATCGGTAAGAGACATCATTGATCGCACCATATCAAAATAAAGTACGGTTACGATGTTCGGACACACCATAATGTTGTGGTGTTCCAGGTGGCGTGAGCTGTGAAACTATTCCACTTTGTTTTAATTGAAGACCAAACTTGTAACTCAAATATTCATCTCCACGATCAGATCGCAGAAACTTTATTTTCTTGTTACGATGATTTTCTACTTCACTCTGAAATTCTTTGAACTTTTCAACTATTTCAGACTTATGTTTCATCAAGAAGATATACGCATATCTGCTCTAATCATCTGTGAAGGTCAGAAAATAATGATACTTGCCACGAGCATCAACACTCATTGAATCGCATACATCGGTATGTATTATTTCCAATAAGTCAAGAGCTTGTTCCATTGTTCCGGAGAAGCGGAGTTTTAGTCATCTTGCCCAAAAGGCACGGTTCGCAAGCATCAAATGATTCAAAATCAAGTGATTCCAAAAGTCCATCGGCATGGATTTTTCTTCATGCGCTTTACACCAATATGACCTAAACGGCGGTGCCACAAATAAGTTGCACTATCATTATTAACTTTGCATCTTTTGGTTTCAATATTATGAATATGTGTATCACTATGATCGAGATCCAATGAACCATTTTCATTGGGTGTGTAACCATATAAGGTTTTATTCATGTAAACAGAACAACAATTTATTCTCTTACTTAAATGAATAAACGTATTGCAATAAACATGATCAAATCATATTTATGCTCAACACCAAATAACACTTATTTAGGTTCCACACTAATCCCGAAAGTATAGGGAGTGTGCGATGATGATCATATCAATCTTGGAACTACTTCCAACACTCATCGTCACTTCCCCTTCAACTAGTTTACATTCATTCTGCAACTCCCGTTTCAAGTTACTACTCTTAGCAACTGAACCGATATCAAATACCGAGGGGTTGCTACGAACACTAGTAAAATACACATCAATAATCTGTATATCAAATATACCTTTGTTCACTTTTCCATCCTTCTTATCCGCCAAATACTTGGGGCAGTTCCGCTTCTAGTGACCAGTTCCATTGCAGCAAAAGCACTTAGTCTCAGGCTTAGGTCCAGACTTGGGCTTCTTCACTCGAGCAGCAACTTGCTTGCCGTTCTTCTTTGAAGTTCCCCTTCTTCCCTTTGCCCTTTTCCTTGAGACTAGTGGTCTTTGTCAATCATCAACACTTGATGCTCTTTCTTGATTTCTACCTTCGTCGATTTCAACATCACGAAGAGCTCGGGAATCTTTTTCGTCATCCCTTGCATACTATAGTTCATCACGAAGTTCTAGCAACTTAGTGATGGTGACTAGAGAATTCTGTCAATCACTATCTTATCTGGAAGATTAACTCCCACTTGATTCAAGCGATTGAAGTACCCAGACAATCTGAGAACATGCTCACTAGTTGAGCGATTCCCTTCCATCTTTTAGCTATAGAACTTGTTGGAGACTTCATATCTCTCAACTCGGGTATTTGCTTGAAATATTAACTTCAACTTCCTGGAACATCTCATATGGTCCATGACGTTCAAAACGTCTTTGAAGTCCCGATTCTAAGCCATTTAAGCATGGTGCACTAAACTATCAAGTAGTCATCATATTGAGCTAGCTAAACGTTCATAACGCCGCATCTGCTCCTGCAATAGGTCCGCATCACCTAGCGGTGCATCAAGGACATAATTCTTACGTGCAGCAATGAGGATAAACCTCAGATCACGGATCCAATCCGCAATATTGCTACTAACATTTTTCAATACAATTTTCTCTAGGAACACATATAAAAACATAGGGAAGCAACAACGCGAGCTATTGATCTACAACATAATTTGCAAAATACTACCAGGACTAAGTTCATGATAAATTAAAGTTCAATTAATCATATTACTTAAGAACTCCCACTTAGATAGACATCTCTCTAGTCATCTAAGTGATTACGTGATCCAAATCAACTAAACCGTGTCCGATCATCACGTGAGGCGGAGTAGTTTCAATGGTGAACATCACTATGTTGATCATATCTACTATATGATTCACGTTCGACCTTCGGTCTCCGTGTTCCGAGGTCATATCTTATATGCATAGCTCGTCAAGTATAACCTGAGTATTCGGCGTGTGCAACTGTTTTGCACCCGTTGTATTTGAACGTAGAGCCTATCACACCCGATCATCACGTGGTGTCTCAAAGACGAAGAACTTTCATAGCGGTGCATACTCAGGAGAACACTTCTTGATAATTTTAGTGAGAGATCATCTTATAATGCTACCGTCAATCAAAAGCAAGATAAGATGCATAAAGGATAAACATCACATGCAATCAATATAAGTGATATGATATGGCCATCATCATCTCGTGCTTGTGATCTCCATCTTGAAGCACCGTCATGATCACCATCGTCACCGGTAGCGACACCTTGATCTCCATCGTAGCATCGTTGTCGTCTCGCCAATCTTATGCTTCCACGACTATCACTACCGCTTAGTAATAAAGTAAAGCATTACATCGCGATTGCATTGCATACAATAAGCGACAACCATATGGCTCCTGCCGCGATTGCCGATAACTTCGGTTACAAAACATGATCATCTCATACAATAAAATTTAGCATCATGTCTTGACCATATCACATCACAACATGCCCTGCAAAAACAAGTTAGACGTCCTCTACTTTGTTGTTGCAAGTTTTACGTGGCTGCTACGGGCTTAAGCAAGAACTCATCTTACCTACGCATCAAAACCACAACGATAGTTTGTCAAATAGACTCCGTTTTAACCTTCTCAAGGACCGGGCGTAGCCACTTTTCAGTTCAACTAAAGTTGGAGACAGTCTTCCACAAGCCATCTATGTGCAAAGCACGTCGAGGGAACCGGTCTCGCGTGGAAATGCACGCGTAAGGTTGGTCTGGATCGTACGTCCAACAATACCGCTGAACCAAAGTATGACATCTTTGGTAGGCGGTATGACTTGTATCGTCCACAACTCACTTGTGTTCTACTCGTGCATATCATCAAACCATAAAAACCTAGGCTCGATGCCACTTTGTTGGGAAACGTAGTAATTTCAAAATTTTCCTACGATCACGCAAGATCATGGTGATGCTTAGCAACGAGATGAGAGTGTTGTCACGTACCCTCGTAGAGACCAAGCAACGGAAGCGTTGACGCGACGTAGAGGAAGTAGTCGTACTCCTTCACGATCCAACCGATCCAAGTACCGAACGACGGCACCTCCGAGTTCTGCACACGCGTTCAGCTCGATGGCGTCCCTCGAACTCCGATCCAGCCGAGTGTTGAGGGAGAGTTTCGTCGGACGACGGCGTGGTGGCGATGATGATGTTCCACCGGCGCAGGGCTTCGCCTAAGCTCCGCCACGGTATTTTCGAGGTGTAATATGGTGGAAGGGGCACCAGACACGGCTAAGGAACGATCTCAATGATCAACTTGTGTGTCATGGGGTGCCCCTGCCCCTGTATATAAAGGAGGGAAGGGAGGGGCTGGCCGGCCAAGGAGAGGTGCGCCAGGGTGTCCTACTCCTACTAGGAGTAGGATTCCCCCAAATCCTAGTCCAACTAGGATTGGCCAAGTGGGAAGGGAGAGAGAGAGGCGCCCCTTCTCCTAGTCCTAATAGGACTAGGGAAGGGGAAAGTCTTGACCAGCACTTGGGCCCCTTTTCTCCTTTCCACTAAGGCCCATGTTGGCCCATTAGCATTCCGGGGGTTCGGTAACCTCCGGTACTTGGTAAAATTCCCAATTTCACCGGAACACTTCCGATGTCCAAACATAGACTTCCAATATATGAATCTTTATGTCTCGACCATTTCGAGACTCCTCGTCACGTCCGTGATCTCATCCGGGACTCGAACAACCTTCGGTACATTAACATCATAAAAACTCATAGTAACTGTCATCGAAACGTTAAGCGTGCGGACCCTACGGGTTCGAGAACAATGTAGACATGACCGAGACACCTCTCCAGTCAATAACCAATAGCGGGACCTGGATGCCCATATTGGCTCCTACATATTCTACGAAGATCTTTATCGGTCAAACCGCATAACAACATACGTTGTTCCTTTTGTCATCGGTATGTTACTTGCCCGAGATTCGATCGTCGGTATCCAATACCTAGTTCAATCTAGTAACAGGCAAGTCTCTTTACTCGTTACGTAATGCATCAGTCCGTTACTAACTCATTAGCTACATTGCTTGCAAGGCTTATAGTGATGTGCATTACCGAGAGGGCCAGAGATACCTCTCCGACAATCGGAGTGACAAAACCTAATCTCGAAATCGCCAACCCAACATGTACCTTTGGAGACACCTGTAGTACTCCTTTATAATCACCCGATTCGTTGTGACGTTTGGTAGCACCAAAGTGTTCCTCCGGTGGCAGGAGTTGCATAATCTCATAGTTACGAGGAACATGTATAAGTCATGAAGAAAGCAATAGCAACATACTAAGCGATCAAGTGCTAGGCTAACGGAATGGGTCATGTCAATCACATCATTCTCCTAATGATGTGATCCCGTTAATCAAATGACAACTCATGTCTATGGCTAGGAAACTTAACCATCTTTGATTCAACGAGCTAGTCAAGTAGAGGCACACTAGTGACACTATGTTTGTCTATGTATTCACACATGTATTATGTTTCCGGTTAATACAATTCTAGCATGAATAATAAACATTTATCATGAAATAAGGAAATAAATAATAACTTTATTATTGCCTCTAGGGCATATTTCCTTCAATATTGGGGTTCCGATGATGGTAAGGAGTCAGGTATAACTCCTAAGTTTGATTGTGTTAAATCTTTTATTGATACCGATGCTTTTCGTGGATTTAGCGCTAAGTATGGACTTGACTCTGAGATAGTAGCTGCTTTTTGTGAATCTTTTGCTGCTCACGTTGATCTCCCTAAGGAGAAGTGGTTTAAATATAATCCTCCCATTGAAGTAAAAGTAGTTGCACCTATTACAGTTGAAGAAAAGACTATCACTGATGATGATCCTATAGTTCCTACTAGTTATGTTGATAAACCACCTTTTCATGTTAGGATAAAGGATCATGCTAAAACTTCAACTGTTGTTCGTAAGAATAGTACTAGAACTTATACACCTCCTGAGCAAATCAAAGTTGAACCTAGTATTGCTATGGTTAAAGATCTCTTGGATGATAATTTAGATGGTCATGTTATTTACTTCCGTGAACAGGATGCTAACATTGCTAGACCAGATGCTCAGATACATAGACCTGTTGTAGGCATGCCTGTTATTTCTGTTCAAATAGGGGATCATTGTTATCATGGCTTATGTGATATGGGTGCTAGTGCTAGTGCAATACCCTATGACTTATATAAAGAAATTATGCATGATATTGCACCCGCTGAAATAGATGATATTGATGTTACTATTAAGCTTGCCAATAGGGACACCATTAAGCGATGAGGGATAGTTAGAGATGTTGAAGTCTTGTGTGGGAAGTTTAAATATCCTGCTGATTTTCTTGTTCTTGGTTCCCCACAAGATGACTTTGTTCCCATTATTTTTGGTAGACCCTTCTTGAATACTGTTAATGCTAGGATTGATTGCAAAAAGGATGTTGGTACAATTGGCTTAGGGGATATGTCTCATGAATTTAAATTTTTTAAATTTCGTAGACAACCCCGTGATAAAGAATCACCTAGTAAGGATGAGATTATTGGTCTTGCTTCTATTGCCGTGCCTCCTACTGATCCATTAGAACAATATTTGCTAGACCATGAAAACGATATGTTTATGAATGAAAGAAGGGAAATAGTTGAAGCGTTCCTTCAACAGGGTCCTATTCTGAAACACAACTTGCCTGTTGAAATCCTAGGGGATCCCCCTCCACCCAAGGGTGATCCCGTGTTTGAGCTCAAACCATTACCTGATAATCTTAAGTATGCTTATCTTGATGAAAAGAAAATATATCCTGTTATTATTAGTGCTAACCTTTAAGAGCAAGAAGAAGAAAGATTATTGAAAACTCTGAAGAAGCACCGTGCTGCTATTGGATATACTCTGGATGATCTTAAGGGCATTAGTCCCACTCTATGCCAACACAAAATCAAAGTGGAGAAAGATGCCAAACCAGTTAGAGATCCTCAACGACGATTAAATCCTAAGATGAAAGAAGTGGTAAGGAAAGAGATACTAACGCTCCTTGAGGCAGGTATAATTTATCCCATTGCTGATAGTGAATGGGTAAGTCCTGTCCATTGTGTTCCTAAAAAGGGAGGTATTACTGTTGTTCCTAATGATAAAGATGAATTGATCCATAAAGAATTATCACAGGTTATAGGATGGTAATTGACTTCCGTAAATTAAATAAAGCTACTAAGAAAGAGCATTACCCTTTACCTTTTATTGATCAAGTGCTAGAAAGACTATCCAAACACACACATTTCTGCTTTCTAGATGGTTATTCTGGTTTCTCTCAAATACCTGTGTCAGCAGAGGATCAATCAAAAACTACTTTTACTTGCCCTTTTGGTACTTTTTCTTACAGACGTATGCCTTTTGGTTTATGTAATGCACCCACTACCTTTCAAAGATGCATGATGGCTATATTCTCTGACTTTTGTGAAAAGATTTGTGAGGTATTCATGGATGATTTCTCCGTTTGTGGATCCTATTTTGATGATTGCTTGAGCAACCTTGATCGAGTTTTGCAGAGATGTGAAGACACTAGTCTCGTTTTGAATTGGGAAAAGTGCCACTTTATGGTTAATGAAGGCATTGTCTTGGAGCATAAGATTTCTGAGAGAGGTATTGAAGTTGATAAAGCTAAAGTTGATGCTATTGAAAAGATGCCATGTCCCAAGGACATAAAAGGTATAAGAAGTTTCCTTGGTCATGCCGGTTTTTATAGGAGTTTCATTAAGGACTTTTCTAAAATCTCTAGGCCTCTGACTAATTTATTGCAAAAAGCTATTCCTTTTGTCTTTGATGATGATTGTGTAGAAGCATTTGAAATACTTAAGAAAGCTTTGATCACTGCACCTATTGTTCAGCCTCCTAATTGGAATTTACCTTTTGAAATTATGTGTGATGCTAGTGATTATGTTGTAGGTGCTGTTCTAGGGCAAAGAGTTGATAAGAAATTGAATGTTATCCAAAGATGCTAGTAAAACTCTTGATACTTCGGAGAAATTATGCTACTACTGAAAAGGAGTTCTTAGCAGTCGTATTTGCTTGTGATAAGTTTAGACCTTACATTGTTGATTCTAAAGTTACTATTCACACTGATCATGCTGCTATTAAATATCTTATGGAAAAGAAAGATGCTAAGCCTAGACTCATTAGATGGGTTCTCTTGCTCCAAGAATTTGATTTTCATATTATTGATAGAAAGGGAGCTGAGAACCCTGTTGCAGACAACTTGTCTAGGCTAGAGAATGTTCTTGATGACCCACTACCTATTATGATAGCTTTCCTGATGAACAATTAGCGGTCGTTAATGCTTCTCGTACTGCTCATTGGTATGCTGATTATGCTAATTACATTGTTGCTAAATTTATACCACCTAGTTTCACATACCAGCAAAAGAAAAAGTTCTTTTATGATTTAAGACATTACTTCTGGGATGACCCACACCTTTATAAAGAAGGAGTAGATGGTGTTATTAGACGTTGTGTACCTGAGCATGAACAGGAACAGATCCTACGCAAGTGTCACTCTGAACCATATGGAGGACACCACGCTGTAGATAGAATTGCACATAATGTATTGCAATCTTGTTTTTATTGGCCTACTCTCTTCAAAGATGCTCGTGAGTTTGTCTTGTCTTGTGATGAATGTCAAAGAATTGGTAATATTAGTAGAAGTCAAGAAATGTCTATGAATTATTCTCTTGTTATTGAACCATTTGATGTTTGGGGCTTTGATTATATGGGACCTTTTCCTGCCTCTAATGGTTACACACATATTTTTGTTGCTGTTGGTTACGTTACTAAGTGGGTAGAAGCTATTCCAACTAGTAGTGCTGATCATAACACCTCTATTAAAATGCTTAAAGAAGTTATTTTTCTGAGGTTTGGAGTCCCTAGATATCTTATGACTGATGGTGGTTCACATTTTATTCATGGCTTTCCGTAAGATGCTTGCTGAGTATGATGTTAATCATAGAATTGCATCTCCTTATCACCCATAGTCTAGTGTTCAAGTAGAGCTGAGCAATAGAGAGCTCAAATTAATTTTGCAAAAGACTGTGAATAGATCTAGAAAGAATTGGTCCAAGAAACTTGATGATGCATTATGGGCCTATAGAACTACGTATAAAAATCCTATGGGTATGTCTCCGTATAAGATGGTTTATGGAAAAGCATGTCACTTACCTCTTGAACTTGAACATAAAGCTTATTGGGCTATTAAGGAGCTCAACTATGACTTCAAACTTGCCGGTGAGAAGAGGTTATTTGATATTAGCTCACTTGATGAATGGAGAACCCAAGCCTATGAGAATGGCAAGCTGTTCAAAGAAAAAGTCAAACGCTGGCATGACAAAAGGATACAAAAGCTTGAGTTTAACGTAGGTGATTATGTGTTATTATTCAACTCTCGTTTAAGATTTTTTGCAAGAAAACTTCTCTCTAAATGGGAAGGTCCTTACATTATCGAGGAAGTCTATCGTTCCGGTGCCATAAAAATCAACAACTTCAAAGGCACAAGTCCGAGGGTGGTGAACGGTCAAAGAATCAAACATTATATCTCAGGTAATCCTATCAATGTTGAAACTGATATTATTGAGGCCGTAACCCCGGAGGAATACACAAGGGACACTTTCCAGAATGTTTCAGACTCCGAAAAGGAATAGGTATGTGGTACGGTAAGTAAACCGACTCCAAAACAGTCCTAATGGCAATTTTTCTCCGTTTTGGAATATTTAAGAATTTTGGAAAGAAAGAAGTAATCCGGGAAGGACACGAGGCCTCCACGAGGGTGGAGGGCGCGCCCACCCTTCTTGGGCGTGCCCCCTGTCTTGTGGCCACCTCGTGTGCCTCCCGGACTCCGTTTTCTTGCACATTACGTATTTTGGTCGGTAAAAATTCATTATATCATCTCCCAAAGGTTTTGACCACCGTATCACGCAAATATCCTCTGTTTTCGTTTCAAGCTGTTTTTCTGACAGATCTAGAGCACCATGACGTCACCCTCCTTCAACAACGAAGACAAGGATGCTTGGCTATTGAAGATAGAGCTGAAAAGAGAAGAACCGGAGGAGATCAACAAGGATGAAGGGATCAAGGAGTCCATGGAGGATCAAGATCCGATGGTGGAAGAAGAAAACATCCCTCAACCTTTACCTAACCTCTTTACTCCAACTGAGATTGAAGCCTTCAAGATGATTGAGTTAGCTCGCATACAGAATAAGTATCTCACACAGGAGAATATTTTGTTGAAGGATCATATCGCCGGACTCAAGGGCATTATCCGCAAGTTGGAGGAGCTTTTACACTCGATGTGCGATTATCCACCATCATCATCACCACCTTCATCACCTCCGAGGACATAACCACATGGGTATGGGCACTCCCCTTGGCAACTGCCAAGCTTGGGGGAGGTGCCCCGGTATCGTATCACCATCACACTCCTTTCTTTACCGTTTTACTTAGTTCAATCCTTTTAGTAATATCTTGTTCTAGTAGATTGAAGTTTTGGTATCAAGTAGTTTTGAGTTTTGCTTTGTGATCTCTTTATGTAATCGAGTCAGTAAACTATCTATAATAAAGATTAGTGTTGAGTCAAGGGCTTTGCTATCTTGCTATGATCTTGCGAAAGTAGAAAGAATAAAAAGAATTAAAAAGTTGATATTGATCTTATGGATAGTAATGACTTCACACAAAAAATGTATGAGGCATAAAAGTTGTTGAAAGTTGACAAACGTAGTTTTGGTCATCATTGCAATTAATAGGAAGGAAATAGAGGTCTTCACATATAAATATACTATCTTCACTAGTAGAAAACAGGGCAATGGTCTAGGCCCGGCCAGCCCATTAGTCCCGGTTCAATCCAGAACCGGGACCAATGGGGGCATTGGACCCGGTTCGTGAGCCCCGGGGGCCGGCCGGGCCACGTGGGCCATTAGTCCCGGTTCGTCTGGACCTTTTGGTCCCGGTTGGTCGGACGAACCGGGACCAATGGGCCTCGCTCCTGGCCCACCACCATTGGTCCCGGTTGGTGGGACGAACCGGGACCAAAAGCTACCCTTTAGTCCCGGTTCAAGTCACCAACCGGGACCAATTATTTGCCTATATATACCCCTCGCCCATGAAAGCGGAGCACTCAGTGCTCTGTTTTTTTTAAATGTGGCGAGGGTAGAGCTTTAATGGTGCTCTAGCTCACCTCCTATGCACACGAGGTGTTCGATGGAATGCCCGAGCCACACTACTTAAGCTTTCTCCTCTCCAAGCTCGACCTCCAAGCTCCATTCTCCTTAATATTTGTCTAGGTTTAGCGGTCCGTCACGTCCGTCCCGTCTTCACTTGCCGTCGATCGCCAGCGCCGATCTAAATGCCCGGCACCACCGTGGTGAGCCTCTTGTTCTTATCTTATCTTAATTTAGATGCTCTGCAGAGCTTTATGTTGTTAGATGAGAACTATGTATGTACTTTGGTTTTAATGTGATGGTGAACTTCTATTAATTTGGTCACTTAATTATCTATTCATGATGTTCTGTAATGATTTTTGACACACTTAATTATATATAATGCACGCAGATGAACCGGGAATGGATGTACGGTTCAAGACACACCTCCGAGTACATTAAGGGCGTGCATGATTTTCTCGAAGTAGCTGAGGCAAACAAGCAAAATGGTTTTATGTGTTGTCCATGCCCTATATGTGGGAATACGAAGTCTTACTTTGACCAGAAAATCCTCCACACCCACCTGCTTTACAAGGGTTTCATGCCACACTATAATGTTTGGACGAGGCACGGAGAAATAGGGGTTATGATGGAAGGCAATGAAGAAGAAGAGTACGATGACAACTATGTGCCCCCTGAATACGGTAATGCTCTTTGAACATCAAGAGGAACCAAGCGATGTGCACGATGATCTTTTAAAGGCCTGAAGATCAAGAGGAACCAGACGATGTGCCCGATGATGATGATCTCCGAGGGTCATTGTCGATGCAAGGATGCAATGCGAAAGTCAAAAGGAGAAGCTGAAGTTCGATCGCATGTTAGAGGACCACAAAAAGGTTGTACCCCAATTGCGAAGATGGCAACACAAAGCTCGGTACCCGTCTTTGGAATTTCTGCGGTGGAAGGCAGAGAATCTTGTGCTCGACAAAGGATGTGAGAAGCTACTGAAAATATTGAAGAAGAAGCTTCCAAAGGACAACGAATTGCCCGACAGTACGTACGCAGCAAAGAAGGTCGTATGCCCTCTAGGATTGGAGGTGGAGAAGATACATGCATGACCTAATGATCGTGCATCCTCTCTGCGGTGCGTACAAGGATCTGAACGCATGCCCGGTATGCGGTGCATTACGGTATAAGATCAGACGAGATGACCACAGTGATGTTGACGGCGAGCCCCGTGAAGAGGGTTCCTGCGAAGGTGATGTGGTATGCTCCTATAATACCACGGTTGAAACATCTGTTCGTAAACGGGGAGCATGCCAAGTTGATGCGATGGCACAGTGAGGACCGTAAGAAAGGCGGGAAGTTGAGAGCACCACGACGGGTCGCATGATGGAGAAAAATCGAGAGAAAGTACTGGGATGAGTTTGCAAGTGAGCCAAGGAACGTATGGTTTGCTTTAAGCGCGGATGTCATTAATCCTTTCGGGGAGCAGAGCAGCAATCACAGCACCTGGCCCGTGACTCTATGTATGTATAACCTTCCTCCTTGGATGTGCATGAAGCGGAAGTTCATTATGATGCGGTTCTCATCCAAGGCCCTAAGCAACCCGGCAACGACATTGATGTGTACCTAAGGCCATTAGTTGAAGAACTTTTACAGCTGTGGAATGGAAGCGGTGTGCGTCGTGGGATGAGCACAAACAGGAGGAATTTAACCTAAAGGCGTTGCTGTTCGTGACCATCAACGATTGGCCCGCTCTCGGTAACCTTCGTGACGGACAAACAAGGGATACCACGCATGCACGCACTGTTTACTTGACAACGACAGTATATACCTGGCAAACTGCAGGAAGAATGTGTACCTGTGCCATCGTCGATTTCTTCCGACCAACCATCAATGTCGAAAGAAAGGCAAGCATTTCAAAGGCGAGGCAGATCACCGGAAGAAGCCTGCCATGCGTGCGGTGATCACGCACTTGCTATGGTCAATGATTTACATGTAATCTTTGGAAAGGGTCGGCGGACTAGCTGTTCGAATGACGCTGACAATCACGCACCCATGTGGAAGAAGAAATCTATATTTTGGGACCTACCCTACTGGAAAGACCTAGAGGTCCGCTCTTCGATCAACGTGATGCACGTGACGAAGAACCTTTGCATGAACCTGCTAGGCTTCTTGGGCGTTTATGGGAAGACAAAAGATACACCTGAGGCACGGGAGGACCTGCAACACTTGCACGAAAAAGAGGGCATGCCTCCGAAGCAGTATGAAGGTCCTGCCAGCTACGCTCTTACGAAAGAAGAGAAAGAAATCTTCTTTGAATGCCTGCTTTCGATATGAAGGTCCCGGCGGCTTCTCGTCGAATATAAAGGGAATAATAAATATGCGGAGAAAAAGTTCTAGAACCTAAAGTCTCATGACTGCCACGTGATTATGGCATTAGCTGCTTCCGGTTCCATTGAGGGCTTCTACGGAAAGCGTCCGATTAGCCATTGTGAAGCTATGTGCATTCCTCAATGCAATCTCTCAGAAGGTGATCGATCCAGAAATCATACCAAGGCTAAGGAGTGATGTGGTGCAATGTCTTGTCAATTTCGAGCTGGTGTTCCCACCATCCTTCTTCAATATCATGACGCACGTCCTAGTTCATCTAGTTGACGAGATTGTCATTCTGGGCCCTGTATTTCTACACAATATGTACCCCTTTGATAGGTTCATGGGAGTCCTAAAGAAATATGTCCGTAATCGCTAGGCGGAAGGAAGCATCTCCATGGGCCATCAAGCGAGAGGATGTCATCGGGTTTTGTGTTGACTTCATTCCTGGCCTTAAGAAGATAGGTCTCCCTAAATCGCGGTATGAGGGGAGACTGAGTGGAAAAAGACACGCTTGGAAGGGACTCAATAATATGCAGGATGGATATTCTTAGTCTCAAGCACACTACAGTTCTCTGAGAACTCTACCTTGGTGACCCCTTATGTCGATGAACACAAGAACAGTCTGCGCTCCAAACACCCGGAGCGGTCGACATTGGATTACATGTGAACACATCGGGACTTTCAGCGATTGGTTGGAAGCACGTGTCGGAGGTGACAACACTATTTGTGATGAGTTGTACTTGTTGTCGAGGGACCATCTTTGTTGTATTGATTTGAAAAGGATACGAGATAAATGGGAATACATTTTACACGATTAGCGAAGATCAAAAGAGCACCAACCAAAACAGCGGTGTCCTCTTTGATGCAACAACCGAGAGGAAAGGACACATATTATGGTTACATAGTGGACATATGGGAACTTGACTACGGACATGATTTTAAGGTCCCTTTGTTTAAGTGCAAATGGGTCAATCTGTCGGGAGGCGAAGTGCAGGTAGACCCACGATGCGGAATGACAACCAGTGGATCTGAAAAATCTTGGGTACACTAACGAACCGTTCGTCCTAGCCAATGATGTGTCACAGGAGTTATCTATGTGAAGGACATGTCTACCAGACCGAGAAAGAGAAAAGATAAGGAAGCGAATACATCATACGATGAGCCAAAGCGCCACATAGTTCTTTTCGGAAAAGGGACATCGTGGGAGTGGAGGACAAAGGCAGACATGTCACGAAGATTATGAAAAGTTTCATGAAATTCCTCCCTTCAAAGTCAAGGCTGACCCTGACATCACGATAAGCGATGAAGATTATCCATGGTTACTGGCGCAATAATAAGGAAATGACACAAGCGAAGAAAAAGTGAAGACTTTCTCCGCAACTATTATGATGATACCATGCCAACTTTATGGCCAGCGAGTATGATACCATGCCAATTTTCAATTTTTCAGAGTTCATTGAAATGCTTTAATGTCTTATGGTTCGCCTCGTAATAATTAAAAATAGCAACAATAAGTTTTTTGTTGTAAGTAGAAACAAAATAAAATAAATAAAGCAAGAAAGAAAACAAAAAGACAAAAAAAGTGTTTTCAAATTTGAAAAGTAATGGCACTAACAGAAAGTTTATAATTTTCCTAAAACTAAAAGCAAAAAGAATTAAAAATAAAGCAAAAACAAAAGAAAATAAATAATGCAGAAAAAAACAAAAAACTGGAAAAAATAAAAATAACAACAATAAGTAAAGAAAACAAAAAACAAAAAATTGCCACCTCTTTGGGCCACCACAGCTGAATACGACTAGAAACCCATCCATGGGCGGGATTAGGAGCCCTTGAGCCCGGTGGCCCATCGAGCATAGCAGTAACAAGTAGGCCCGTAAGCCTGCAATGGAGAGGAGGTTGAGAGGGTGCGGCGGTGGGGCTTATAAACCACTGCGCGCCCCTCTCAACTAGCGAGTGGGAGTAAACTTTGGCCCCGGCAGCGTGCAACAGGGGGGCCTTTGGTCCCAGTTGGTGGCACGAACCCGGGACTAAAGGTGCATTAGTCGGTTGGTTTCACGAACCGGGACCAATGGCTTTGCTATATAAGCAAACACTTTGCAAAAATTCAGAATCTCATCGCCATGATTGCCCCCCTCCCCACGCCTTGACCCGCCTCCTCGACGCGCCAGGCTGCTCCACCTCGCCGCCGCCGCCGTCGCCCCCCAACCCGCCCGTCCTCGTCGCCCGGCCTCCCGAGCCAGCGCCGTCCTTGTCGCCGGCCTCCCAAGCTCAGCGCCCGTCCGCCCACGCCTTGAGCCCCTGCCCGTCGTCTCGCACCCAGGCGCCTCGCCGCCCCCACCGTCATCTAGCCGCCCCCGCTGTGAGCCGCCGCGCCACACCGGCTCTGTTTTTTTTTCACTTTTATTAGTTTAATTTTTTGTTCATATATATATATATATATATTGTATATGTGTATGTATGTGGCTATGTGTATGTAGATGTTCAAAATGTATAAAAAAATTGTTCAGAGCATGTTTTTCTTCATATATGTATTTTTTGTTCATATGTGTATTAATGTTTTCATATATGCAAAAGATAGATTATTAGAAAAGTTAGTTTTTTTTCTGTTCATAGATTTTTGGTGATATTAATTATTGTAGAAATATGCATATGTTTGTATATTCATATGAACAATGCATTAGGCAAGACCTTTGTTTTTTCGAAATTTTCTATTTGAACATTTTTTAAACAAGCAATACTAAAAGAATGAGAGGAAAAAGGAAAATAAGAACAGGAAGAAAGGAGAAGAAGAGGAGAGGAAGAAGAGGAGAAATAAATAAGAAGAGGAAATAAGAAGAAAAAAAAGAGGAGAAGAAGAAAGGAATAGAGGAGAAGAAGAAAAATAGAAATTTTCTATTTTTCTTCTTCTCCTCAATTCCTTTCTTCTTCTCCTCTCTTTTTTTCTTCTTCCTCTTTTCTTCCTTTTCCTTATTTTCCTTTCTCGCGAGAAGAAGAAAAAGAAGAGTAGTAGAAGAAGAAAGGAATAGAGGAGAAAGAAGAAACTTCAACATGAGTGGGGGGGGGGGGGTACCGATACCCCCTCCCCGATAACATTATTTTCCCATGTATATGTACGTATGTCACGTCGTTGTTGATATAACCCCCTTGAGATAACTTCGACATGAGGGGCGGTCGATATATATACCCCCTCTCGACCGTGATAACTTATACAACGGCAGCACCCCCCTCGGCCCTCTCGCTCGACCAAAACTCTCGAGGACACCCAAACCCTAGAGAGAAAGCGATGTTGGTAGCTCCTACCCCCTCCTTGGCGCCCCTACCCGACAAATTAACTCTCTCGAGGCCACCCAAATTAATCCTTGAAGTGTTGTGTCGAGGCGACCCCAAACCCTAGAGAGAAAATGATGTTGGTCTCCTACCCCCTCCCGCCGCGCCCCTACCCGACAAATTAACTCTCTCGAGGCCACCCAAACTAACATGATTCCTTATTGTGATTAGCTAGCTAGTTCTACGTTTGCCACTAATATATATATATATATATATATATATATCCATCTGTACCATGTTTGAATAATAATTGACATGTTGTAAATATTTGCAGAAACTATGGAGCACTCCCGAGACGAAGAAACAGAAGCGATGTTGGGGCACATAATCGCACAAGGAAGTGATGAAGTTGCGTCATTTCTCAACGACACGGACTGGGTGAAGAAGAGGGCTATGTTCATGATGGCTTCGACCCATTAATGCGGTACAAGAAGATGACTATGTTCATGATGGCTCCGGTGACACAATGGAGGTACAAGCGAGAAGGAGACCGTCTTTGTTGCTCGGCGACGAACCGAGTCCGGCCAGATATATATTAATTAGTTAAGCCCGTGCTGACTAGTTAATTGATGCATCCATTGTTTTGGTATATGTACACATATTAATTACTCTCGTCTTTCTTCCTTATAATTTCTAGCCCTCTGGATCGAGCACAACCCGGTAAGGAGGCGAGGCCGAAGAAAAAGTTGAGCTCGGATGAAAAGTTTGAGATCATAGAAATCGTGCCTGACGGCGAACCGATTGAACCCATGCGGACAAGGAAGGCATTCTACGCTTTCGGTCAGGGGTTCTTGTTAGGGACAAGATCCCGATCGGCATCCATCAATGGTATAAGCCTAAGGAGGAAGACCACGAGGTGTCTTATGTCAATGATATGCAGAAAGAAGATATTTGGACTGAGCTGAAGGCAAATTTCACCCTACCGCCAGAGGAGGATCCGGAGAAGCCAGTTAAAGAGCAATTAATCAAGTCTTGTGCTCTTAAGAAGATGGAAACCCTAATGCGGAGGTGGAGGAAAGAGCTGAACCAGTTTGTCGAGAAAGATAAGACACCAGAATTCATCGGCAAATATGAGAAGATCAAAGATCAGCAGCCGCATTTGTGGCCCACAAGACAACGGAAAAGAGTAAGAAGATGTCGGCGACAAACAAGAAAAATGCTGCGAAGAAGAAGCTTCACCATCGCATGCGGGTCGGTGGCTACCTCAAAGCCCGGCCTAAGTGGTCCAAGGCTGAGCATGATCTCGCTTGATAAAGGGATCAAACCAGAGACAATGTCTTGGCAGACCGTTGCGGACTTGGTTCTTGAGGCTGGCGGAACCTTGGACCTGTAACGAGGAAGTGCCGGTGGGCCAGACGAGCAACTGCAAATACGGTCGATAGCTTTGACACTATATCGATGCAGCGCAGCGAGGGACGTTCCTTCCAAATAGGGAGAAGGACGAGCTCACAATGGCCCTTGGGAATCCTGAGCACCCTGGACGGACACGAGGCACGCCAGGCTCCCTTTCGTGGAAGGTTGGTTTTCGGACGCAGGGGTTACAAAACCCACGAGAGCAGGGAAGAAGCGGAGCAGGACCAACTGCAGGTGCTGCACGAAAGGGTAATGGGGCTAGAGGAGCGAGAAGCGGCAGATCGCGACAAGCGACACGCGAAGCTTCCCCCAAGCTACCCGCCATCTCAGCGGAGAAGCGGCGTGGCTTCCACCGAGCTGCTTCAGCGGAGCATGTTTTGAAGGCTCCTGCCGGCAATCCCGTGGATGGTATCACGGAGTCTCAAAGTTGCCACATTATGGCGCGATGGATGACTTTTAAGGTCAAGGCGGCTGTTGGCCAAGTTTATCCTAGTGGACCCGGCACAACTTATCACCGCCAACCGATTCGGAAGGATATGCTAAGGTGATGGTGGATGAAATAACGGAGGATTTGAGGACCTCCCGCTTGACCACCCTACCGGTGAAGGGGAGACTAGGCTGGGTTCTGCTCTAAAGACTCCATGCCTATGGCGGAAGGAGCTCATCAACCTTCCGAACTGGACGCCTCCGCCTCCTCCTCCTCCTCCGACGAGTCAGGGCACTCCGCCTCCTCCACCGCGTCCTCCTCCGGCGAGTGATGATCAGGGCACGCGTGGCGGCACTCCGCCTCCTTCTCCGGCGCGTGGCGGCACTCCGCCTCCTTCTCCGCCTGCGCCGGCGCTCCCGAGCAGCCAGCCTCCTCCTTCTCCGCCTCGTCAGCAAGGGCGGAAGAGACCCGCCGCCGCTCCGGCTGCTCCGGCGCGTCGTAGTCCTTCTCCTCCGCCTCGTAAGCAAGCAAAAAAGAAGACATCCGCTCCATCTACTCTGCCGGCGTCTAGCAGTACAACCAAAGGCGGGAGGAAATACAGATACGGTCCTTCTCTGAAGACTCCAGAGAAGTTACCGTATGAGAGGACCGAGGAGGAAAACACGAAGATCGCGCAGACCGAAGTGGATCCGGTGAAAGACCGGCCGGGAAGTACTGTCAGACATCAAAGAGCAAAAGAACGAGTAGCTAAGAAAAAAATTGACCAGCTCGGTGAACAAGCAAACCAATCGTGCCCCCCGCTCAATGTGTCTGGCGGCAACATCGTCGCTAATGTTCCGGGGATGGTGGCGATTATGGCAATCTAGAAGATTACCGACGATGCACTTCACGAATACATGAAGGTGGACGAACACAGAATCTGATGCAGGAAGCCTCTCGTCAAAGATGAAAAATCTCTAACAACGATGATGCGAAGATTCCATACTTGGTACATGAAAACCTGCAAAGAGTCTGGGGGGACGAATTGTTTGTATCTGAACATTAAAGAGGAGCACGACCTTGTTGGAACTGATCTGTTGTGTGTTCCATTTGAGGAGTTCTTCAATCAAAAGGCCCTCGATAAATTAACGGTCTTTTGCTACTGCCTGTAAGTACTATTTCTGTCATTAAGTCTCTATATATAGCTCGACTCTTTCGTTGCATGTATTTATAATTAATTATCCTCAATATATTATGCAGATTGAAGATCGTTGAGTGCAAAAAAAAAATGAAATCTATGATATTGGGTTCATTAACACAAATATCATAGATGTATCTCTGGTTGAAAAGCACGTCAAAGAGGCCGAGGACAACTTGCTACAATCGTTGATGAAAAATCAAAACAAAGATACCATACTCTTTCCTTATAACGGCAAGTGAGTGTTCTTGATCGTTTGCATATTCGTTTCCCTTATTACTCGGCGAGGTTATAGTAATGTAATTGATGAGTTATGCATGCGCGCAGGTTCCACTATATTCTTACGGAGATTAAGCTTGGCGTGGACTAGTAACCATCTTAGACTCGAGGCGGAAAGATCCCAACACCTATGCGGACATGACTGAAATGCTCAGCAAGTAAGTTCAATTAACCGATCATTATCGCACCATAGCGGCAACTTTTGTCATTTCCTGATATCTCAAGTAATAATAATTATTTTCTTTGTCTTGCAGGGTTTGGAAACAGTTCACCGCAAAAGCTCCGGGACTGCCGAAGGAGCTGCGATATATATACCCGAAAGTAAGTACTACTGGCTAGCTAGTTGTGCGCATCTCCCATTGATTCTATAGCTATACTTTGAAAGATCGAGGATGTCGCCTAGAGGGGGGGGGGGGGTGAATAGGCGCTTTAAAATAATTACGGTTTAGGCATGAACAAATGCGGAATAAACCTAGCGGTTAATTTGTCAAGCACAAAACCTACAACAACTAGGCTCACCTATGTGCACCAACAACTTATGCTAAGCAAGATAAGCAACTATGTGATAGCAAGATATATGACAAAGAACAATATGGCTATCACAAAGTAAAGTGCATAAGTAAAGGGGCTCGGGTAAGAGTTAACCGAGGTACGCGGAGGCGACGATGTATCGAAGTTCACACCCTTGCGGATGCTAATCTCCGTTTGGAGGCGGTGTGGAGGCACAATGCTCCCAAGAAGCCACTAGGGCCACCGTAATCTCCTCACGCCCTCGCACAATGCAAGATGCCGTGATTCCACTAAGGGACCCTTGAGGCGGTCACCAAACCCGTACAAATGGCAACCCTTGGGGCGGTCACCGAACCCGTACACTTTGGCAACCCTTGGGGCGGTCACGGAACCCGTCAAGTTGCTCAGGCGATCTCCACAACCTAATTGGAGACCCGGACGCTTGCCGGAGCTATACACCACAATGATTGAGCTCGAACACCACCAACCGTCTAGGGCGCCCAAGCACCCAAGAGGAACAAGCTCAAGGGCACCAAGCACCCAAGAGTAATAAGCTTCTCAACTTGTAACTTCCACGTATCACCGTGGAGAACTCAAACCGATGCACCAAATGCAATGGCAAGGGCACACGGAGTGCCCAAGTCCTTCTCTCTCAAATCCCACCAAAGCAACTAATGCTAGGGAGGAAAATGAGAGGAAGAACAAGAAGGAGAACACCAAGAACTCCAAGAACTAGATCCAAGGGGTTCCCCTCACATAGAGGAGAAAGTGATTGGTGGAAATGTGGATCTAGATCTCCTCTCTCTTTTCCCCCAAAAACTAGCAAGAAACCATGGAGGGATTGAGAGATAGCAAGCTCGGAGAAGGTCAACAATGGGGGAAGAACACGAGCTCAAAAGATAAGGTTCAATGGGGAAGAAGACCCCCTTTTATAGGAGGGGGAAAATCCAACCGTTACCCCACTGAAAATCCCCGCACAGAGCGGTACTTCCGCTAGGGAAGGGCGGTACTACCGCTGAGGGCGGTACTACCGCTCCCTATCCAGCGGTACTACCGTGCTGAAGAGAAGGTCAAGGCCACGGCCCCGAGCGGTACTACCGCTAGGGAAGAGCGGTACTACCGCTCAGAGCGGTACTACCGCTTCTCTGCCGCTACTAGTGCCGCAAAACCCGACCACGAAAAACTTCGTTCGAGAATCGAGGCGGAAGTAGCCCAGACGCACAGCGGTACTACGGCCAAAACTCCCAAGCGGTACTACCGTTCGGAGAGCGGTACTACCGCTTGGAGCGGTACTACCGCTCCGAGAGCGGTACTACCGCTGCGGAGCTTTGGCGGTACTACCGCTGAGGGTCACGGTACTATCACGGCACCAGCCTTAAGCCACAACCACGAAAGCAAAGAATACTCCAAGAAAACCAGAACTGCCATAACTTCTTCATATGAGCTCCGAATTGAGCAAACTCAAGCTTGTTTGAAACAAGACAACGAGAAGAGGCAGGGGAGGTATTCTTAGCAAACAAAGGAGTGAAACCTCCAACCGAGAAGAACCGGCATACCCTCCAACATCGACAACATCATAGAAGATGCATGAGAACTCCGTTTCGATGAACTCGAGCTTGTCATAAAAATGACCATAAGCTCCAAATCTCACAAGGAGAAGAACCAAACAAGAACCAATAAAGATGATGCAAGGATGCAATGGTTTGAGCTCTCTCTGAACGATACGATCAAGCAACTCATCGAGAGCCCCCTTGATAGTACGGCAAGCGATCCTATAGCCGGTCTTCCACATGAGACCGGTAAAATAGAAAACCTATCAAGGGCAAACCTTTGCCTTGCACATGGTCCACTTGAGCTAGATGATGACGATCTTGACTCCCTCAAGTTGGACCACCTTTCTTGATTGCATTGGCAGGATGAAGACTAGTTGATTGCTCCCCATACTCTCGTGGGTGAGCCTCTCTTCGCTCATCTTCACAAGTCCATTGTCACCACAATGGACGGCAAGCTTCAAGCACTTGATCTCTTCGTGATGCATCACTTGAACTTGCACACATAACCCTAACCCCACAAAGAACTCTCACGAAGACATGGGTTAGCACACAAAGCGTAATGAACAATGCTTACCATACCATGGGATCACTTGATCCCTCTCGGTACATCTTCTACGCTTTGTGAGTTGATCAACTTGATTCACTCTTGACTTAGTCTTGATCAACCTTGAATCTTTCCAACTCTCTTCATTTGGATGATGTCTTGAAGGTGGACATGAATGATCACACAATCTTATTCTTCAAGGCATGCTTGCAATAAGCTCAACACTCACATGACCAATCTTTGGATAATTCCTTGAATAGAACCTTGGTCGACACAAAACTCTCCTTGAAACCAACACATGTACTCCAAGAAAAGCCTATGGACAAAACCTTCAAATAAACTCAAGGCAACCATTAGTCCATAGAGAATGTCATCAATTACCAAAACCACACATGGGGGCACCGCATGTCCTTTCATACTTTCATCAATGCCATTTATAATGCTTCATTATCAGTTTGATTGACCTCTATTTCTCGTAAAGTGCTTGTGGCAGGAAAAAGGGAGTGATTTCTGTGGATACTACGTGTGCGAGTTCATCTACAACGCGACTTTAAAAAACAAGCGGGGCTACTCTCCAAGACAATATGAAGTGCGTAAGCAATTAATAATATATTCACAATTTCATTTTATTACACCATCATTTCTGTTGAATTTCATTCATATATATGTATTAATTAATCCCCTTCTTCAAATTAGACGTGGCGGGGCGCGGAATGAACTCCTAGAACCAGATCGCATTAAAGCAATTCAAGAGGAATTGGCGGGATTCTTTCTTGACCACGTCATCAATAAAGCCGGAGAATACCATGTGGAAGTTGATTTCAAATGCTAGGGGACTGTAATTGAGAGATCTTATATATTGTACATGTATATAGCCAGTAGCGTCGGACGTACATGATACAAAAACTTGTTTTAAATTGTTCGACCAATCTCTCGGAGAAGGAGAGGTCGATCGATCATTTCTCTCGGTATGCATGACGAACTTCTGTACTCGATGGTTCCCTTCATTTTCTTACTAGCTAGTGTGTCGAGGGCTATATGTATATAGCACGTAGCGTCGACCAAGCAGACGAAAGAGAGGACACTTCTCTCTATTAATTAGCTAGCTAACACAATATATGAAACACCTAAATTAACCCCCAAAACCCCTAACCCCTTAAAAAACAAAAACCCCAGCCCTTTGGAATCTTGTGGCGTGGATGCCTATTGGTCCCGGTTGGTGCCACCAACCGGGACCAAAGGCTACTGGGCGCGGCGCACCGCCCAGGTGGCGGACCATCTGTCCCGTTTCGTTTTAGAACCGGGACTAAAGGGGGGAGGTATTAGTAACGACCCATTAGTCCCGGTTCATGAACCGGGACTAAAGGCCCTTACGAACCGGGACTAATATGTGTTTTTCTACTAGTGCTTGGACATCTTTTATGATTGTGAGCACTCATTAAGTATGACATGCTAAAAGAGTTGATGTTGGACAAGGAAGACAACGTAATGGTTTATGTTTTCTCACATCTCAGTGAAAGTATATTGTCATTGATCTTCCCAACATGTTGAGCTTGCCTTTCACCCTCATGCTAGCCAAAATTCCTTGCACCAAGTAGAGATACTACTTGTGCTTCCAAATATCCTTAAACCCAGTTTTGCCATGAGAGTCCACCATACCTACCTATGGATTGAGTGAGATCCTTCAAGTAAGTTGTCATGTTGCAAGCAATAAAAATTTCTCTCTAAATATGCATGACTTACTAGTGCGGAGAAAATAAGCTTTATACGATCATGTGATATGGAAGTAATAAAAGCGACAGACTACATAATAAAGGTTCATATCACAAGTGGCAATATAAAGTGATGTTCTTTTGCATTAAGATTTTATGCATCCAACCCTAAAAGCACATGACAACCTCTGCTTCCCTCTACGAAGGGCCTATCTTTTACTTTATGTTTTTACTTTATGCTTGAGTCAAGGTGATCTTCACCTTTCCCTTTTTCATTTTATCCTTTGGCAAGCTCCTCGTGTTTGAAAGATCCTGATATATATATATCCAATTGGATGTTAGTTAGCATGAATTATTATTGTTGACATCACCCGAAGGTGAATACGTTGGGAGGCAACCCAATAAGCCCCTATCTTTCTCAGTGTCCGGTTGAAACTCCATAACCACAAGTATTGCGTGAGTGTTAGCAATTGTAGTAGACTATATGATGGTTGAGTATGTGGACTTTCTAAAAAGCTATATTCTTGACTCTTTCTGATGTTATGATAAATTGCAATTGTTTCAATGACTGAGATTATAGCTTGTTAGTTCCCAATGAAGTTTATGAACCATACTTGACATTGTGAATCGATTGTTACTTGAGCATAAGAAATCATATGATAAAATCTATATATGTTGTTGTTATAAGAATGATCATGACGCTCTCATGTCCGTACTTTATTTTCATCGACACCTCTATCTCTAAACATGTGGACATATTTTTTGATTTCGGCTTCTGCTTGAGGACAAGCGAGGTCTAAGCTTGGGGGAGTTGATACGTCCATTTTGCATCATGCTTTTATATCGATATTTATTGCATTATGGGCTGTTATTATACATTATGTCTCAATACTTATGGCTATTCTCTCTTATTGTACAAGGTTTACCATGAAGAGGGGGAATCTTAATTTGGGATTCTGGCTGGAAAAGGAGCAAATATTGGAAACCTATTCTGCACAGCTCCAAAAATCCTGAAACTCCCCGGAAGCTATTTTTGGAATTAATAAGAATTATTAAGCAAAGAAAACACAAGAGGGGGCCCACACCCTGGCCAGGAGGGTGGGGGGCGCGCCCACCCCTACTGGGCGCGCCCCTTTCTCCTGGGCCCCCTGGTGGCCCTCCGGTGCCCATCTTCTGATATATGAGGGCTTTTACCCTGGAAAAAAGCAGAAGCAAGCTTACGGGACGAAACTACGCCGCCACGAGGCGGAACCTTGGCTGAACCAATATAGGGCTCCGTGAGCTGTTCTGGGAAACTTCCTCCGGAGGGGAAATCATCACCATCGTCATCACCAATGATCCTCTCATCAGGAGGGGGTCAATCTCCATCAACATCTTCACCAGCACCATATCCTCTCAAAACACTAGTTCATCTCTTGTGTCCAATCTTGTATCAAAACCACAAATTGGTACCTGTGGGTTGCTAGTAGTGTTGATTACTCCTTGTAGTTGATGCTAATTGGTTTACTTGGTGGAAGATCATATGTTCAGATACTTAATGCATATTAATACTCCTCTGATTATGAACATGAATATGCTTTGTGAGTAGTTACGTTTGTTCCTGAGGACGTGGGTGAAGTCTTGCTATTAGTAGTCATGTGAATTTGGTATTCGTTCGATATTTTGACGAGATGTATGTTGTCTCTCCTCTAGTGGTGTTATGTGAACGTCGACAACATAACACTTCACCATTATTTGGGCCTAGAGGAAGACATTGGGAAGTAATAAGTAGATGATGGGTTGCTAGAGTGACAGAAGTTTAAACCCTAGTTTATGCGTTGTTTCGTAAGGGGCTGATTTGGATCCATAAGTCTAATGATGTGGTTAGGTTTACCTTAATACTTATTTTGTACTTGCGGATGCTTGCAATAGAGGTTAATCATAAGTGGGATGCTTGTCCAAGTAAGGAAAGTACCCAAGCACCGGTCCACCCACATATCAAATTATCAAAGTACCGAACGCGAATCATATGAGCGTGATGAAAACTAGCTTGATGATAATTCCCATGTGTCCTCGGGAGCGCTTTTCTCATTATAAGAAATTGTCCAGGCTTGTCCTTTGCTACAAAAAGGATTGGGCCACCTTGCTGCACTTTATTTACTATCATTGCTTGTTACCCGTTACAAATATCTTATCACAAAACTATCTGTTACCTACAATTTCAATGCTTGCAGAGAATACCTTACTGAAAACTGCTTGTCATTTCCTTGTGCTCCTCGTTGGGTTCGACACTCATACTTATCAAAAGGACTACAATAGATCCCCTATACTTGTGGGTCATCAGGCCTCCTCTCCGACCTACGCTCCCGCGTCTCCCAGGTGCGAGAGTGCCGCCGGTCTCTTTCCCCTTCCTCGACCCGACCCCTTCATCTCTCTGCCACCTGACGGAATAGAGATCGCTGGGCGGCGGAGGCGCGGGGGCGGTGAAGCGGAACGAAGGGCGGGGGAAGCTGCTCCCACGGGACCGCATCAATCGCCTAGTCGACCCGGGGGCCCCCTTCCTCGAGATCTCTCACGTCAGCCATCGATGTCACGCAGACCCCTTTTCCTTCAGGTGACCAATTTTGTCAAGCGACGACGTGAAGTAAAATCTGTAATAGTGTGTTCACCTGCTTATCCTAGGTGACCTGCGTAGATGCATGATTTACTGCTGACCTGCATGTGAAATCCATGTTTGTGACCCACTAATAGGTCTGATTTTAGTTGGCCAATGTTGATATTCTACTCGTGTAAGAGGATCTGGTTCATGTGAAGGGCTTCAGATGGATGCATTCTTTTCTTCCTGCATTATATTTCTTGCTCATTGGTTGTTAGTGCAGCGGCAAAAGTACAAGAAGGGCTTTAGATTTCTCATTTGTGCAAATAATAAGTTCAGTCAATCTAATAAGTGATTACGCTACCAGGTTTACTTTACTCAAG
The DNA here is from genome assembly GCA_021605145.1 of Aegilops bicornis. Lineage (NCBI taxonomy): Eukaryota > Viridiplantae > Streptophyta > Magnoliopsida > Poales > Poaceae > Aegilops > Aegilops bicornis. The sequence continues at coordinate 643,113,831 of CM038669.1, forward strand.
TTCAGTTTTTGTCGTGATGCTGCACCGAGATTTCCCCTTGACAATTATTTGTTGTATCCCTGATTAATGCTGCAGGGATTAATTCCCACATCTGTCTGAAGGTGTCCACCAACATACTTAGGTGAAAAGATTGAGTTTTTTTTTGCGCCGGTGATGAGCTTCTATGCGAGGGAGGCGTGCACCCGTGCTGTATGTGAGCGATGGAGGTGTTGGATGTGGAGCAGCGGACCTGGAGTGTGGCCCAAGTGGTGGATCTAGAGTGACGCCGGAGCAGCAGAGCGCCGGACCAGCGGAGCGGTGGCGTCGTCCTGATGGTGCCCCCACCTTGGTAGCGCGCGCCCTGCCCCGCCACGCCATGGTGCCACGGCGCCGTCGTCCTCATGGTAATCTCATTGTCATCCATCCATCCATCCATCCAACACCGTATTTGATTTGTTAATCTTGCATGTCTTTGTTAATCTTCTCATGAAGCTTATGTAGCCTCTGTTACTCCAACTTCTGTAGCTTAGTCATGAATGTGTAGCTTCGCCAAGGCCAACCTTTGTTAGTCATGAATCGTCCTTTGAAGTAGCTTGCTTGTTGATTTTCTGTAGCTTTGTTAATCTTGCAGTTCCCTTGCTACTACTGCTAACCTGTAACCCTGGATTTAGTGAAATCAAGTTGTACTCCTAATTCTGAATGAAGTTATAAATTTGTCTGAAATGAAGTTGTAAATTTGAAGCTACTGCTACTAGCCTGTAACAACTTCTACTCCCAATTCTGTAACTAAGCTATGCTGCTAGCCTGTAACATTGGATTTGACAAAATTTGACTGAAATGAAGTTGTCACACTGGATTTGTCAAAATTTATCTGAAACGAAGCATATTTTACGACCTCTATTAAGTTTCAGTAATATTCAGTGGAGTATGTACCGTAATATTTGAACATTACAGTAATTTCAGTTGTTGTTAACTGCTGTAGCATTAGGAGTAGTTTTACTGTAGCACAAGCATTAGGAGTACTGTAAATGGATTAAATGGAACCTCTCTTCAGTTAACTGAAATGAAGTTGTCACACTGGATTTGTCAAAATTTATCTGAAACGAAGAATATTTTACGACCTCTATTAAGTTTCAGTAATATTCAGTGGAGTATGTACTGTAATATTTGAACATTACAGTAATTTCAGTTGTTGTTAACTGCTGTAGCATTAGGAGTAGTTTTACTGTAGCACAAGCATTAGGAGTAGTTTTACTGTAGCACAAACATTAGGAGTACTGTAAATGGATTAAATGGAACCTCTCTTCAGTTAACTGAAACCTTTTTCAGTCAATTTAACTGAAACCTTTTTCAGTTACTTCAAATAAAACCTTTTTCTGTTAACTGTTTCTGTTACATTTTCAGTTACTTTAATTAAACATGCAGTTTAGAGCTACTCATTTGATTCATTTGAAGCGAGGAGTAATTATTTTTCATTAACAAAAACTTCTCATCTCTTTTCTTCAAATCTCCTCTTTTCTCTTCTTCTCTTCTTCTCTTTGCTGCTGTTAAGTTAGGACTTGCTGATGATGATTGTTGTTGTAGAAACCATGATTGCTTAGTTTAGTGTAGGACTTGCAAGCAGTAGTGCTTGCTTAGTTTAGTTTCCGTTAGAGTAAAATAGGATAGTTAGAGTAGCTTCAGTAGCTTAAAATGGAGTACTCTAGTAGGTAATGGAGATCAATGAACTTGCAGTAGATCAAAATGTTCAATTAACTTGCATTTGCTGTAATTTTAGTAGTTTAGTTTTTGTTGTCAAACTGCTGCTGCTCTTGTCGTATTCATACTGTACTTTCCAAAGTTCGATAGCACGTCGTCCTTACAATAAGCTGTTGATCAAAGAAATGGACTTAAATTGAAGCATTCCCAGGAGTTGCTGTTGTTATTATTGACCTGCTGCTGTTTTCATTGACCTGTTGTTGTTGTTGTTGTAGGAGAAGAAGGAGCACGCCCAGGAGAAGAACGAGTAGGAGAAGAAGGCCCTAGATCGCTGCTGCTGGAGCGCTGAGGACCTCGGATCGGTGACCTGGGCGTTGTCGGTGTCAAAACCGGCGGATCTCGGGTAGGGGGTCCCGAACTGTGCGTCTAGGCGGATGGTAACAGGAGACAAGGGACACGATGTTTTTACCCAGGTTTGGGTCCTCTCGATGGAGGTAATACCCTACTCCTGCTTGATTAATATTGATGATATGGGTAGTACAAGAGTAGATCTACCACGAGATCAAAGAGGCTAAACCCTAGAAGCTAGCCTATGGTATGATTGTTGTTCGCCCTCACGGATTAAAACCCTCCGGTTTATATAGACACCGGATAGGGTTAGGGTTACCTGAGTCGGTTACAATGGTAGGAGATCTACATATCCGTATCGCCAAGTTTGCCTTCCACGCCAAGGAAAGTCCCATCCGGACACGGACGAAGTCTTCAATCTTGTATCTTCATAGTCTAGGAGTCCGGCCAAAGATGATAGTTCGCTATCCGGACACCCCTAGTCCAGGACTCCTCGGTAGCCCTGAACCAGGCTTCAATGACGACGAGTCCGGCGCGCGCATATTGTCTTCGGCATTGCAAGGCGGGTTCCTCCTCCGAATACTTCATAGAAGGTTTTGAACACAAGGATAGTGTCCGGCTCTGCAAAACAAGTTCCACATACTACCGTAGAGAGAATAACCTTTGCACAGATCTGCTGACGTATTCCGCGGCGTGATATCACACCACGGCCAAGCCTTTATTCGAACCATTTTTTTATTGTCCCACCTCAGCGCGTCTGGCGAGGCGGTTTCCTTGGCACGTCTTATCAAAGCGGAGATCGTGCCCCCTTATTCCGGGTTTCTCATCAATACGGACGTGGGTAACCCATCCGCGCCATTGATTACGGCGCTTGGGAGATAAGCGAGTTTTACCGGTGGCGGGGACGCATAGCTTCGTCCGTCCATATAAGGGGATAAGGATCCACCTTTTCACCCACGCCTTCTTCCTCCTTTGCTCATCCATTTCACAAGACTCGAGCTCCGGCGCCCAAGTCCGCACATCCCACCTCAACCTTCTCCAACTATGTCCGGAGCGGGAGGCAGGTGGATGGCCTCCTCCGTCACGGAGGGGCAAATCGAAAAGCTGCGGGAGGCCGGATACTTGTCCAGCAACATCACGCACCGGCTACCCGACGAGGGGCATCTCATTCCAACCCCCAGGCCCCATGAGAGGGTGGTGTTTCTCCCCCACTTCCTCCGCGGACTAGGTTTTCCACTTCACCCATTTGTCCGGGGGCTCATGTTCTACTACGGCTGGAGTTCCACGATCGGCCCCAATTTCATCCTCAACATCTCGGCGTTCATCGTCGTGTGCGAGGCCCTCCTCTACATCCAGCCCCACTTCGGCTTATGGCTGAAGATCTTCAATGTCAAGCCGAAGGTAGTGGGCGGCCGCCAAGCAGAGTGCGGAGGCGCCATGGTTGGCAAGATGGCCAAAGTCCTATGGCTCAAGGGCTCCTTTGTGGAGACCATAAAGGGGTGGCAGTCGGGGTGGTTCTACATCACCGAGCCGCGACTCTCAATCAATGGGCGGCCCCGAATTCTGATCTGGCTTCCCCACACGACTCTCATCATGGAAAGAGACGGGCCTGACGTGGGGAAATTCGGACAAGCTATCCGGACTCCAAACCTGCGTCCAAAACCTGGTGGACAAGAATCTCAGGCTTGTCAACGTAATCCAGGTAATGCTCATCCGCCGGATTCTCCCATGCCAACAACGGGCCTTCAAATTGTGGGAGTTCGATCCGGCACAACACCCAATTCTGAAAAGGCTCTTCGACACTACATACGAAGATGCCTGGAAGGTGCTGTTCAAGGGCGCCGAGGCTCGCACATCCGCTACCGAAGATCGCGGATTCAGATCGCAGCGTCAAGCCAGCGAGGTAAGTTATTTTACCCTTTATGGGACTCTTTTCTCATAGTTTGACTCTATGCGGGATCTAAAACTCCCTAACCTTTAACAGGACTGGCTGAAGACGTCCGGACAGATTAACTATCCGCCCCTTTGCCAGAGGACCCAGCGGACGCCCGATTGACGCGGCTGCTGGCTTCGGTACCTCATGTGGTGCCGGAGAAGAAGGCCAAGAAGGAGGCCACGGAAACTCGAAGGAGCTCCCAACGCCAGGGGCTGTCGGACTCATCACCCGACAACCCCGAGGCGGAATCCTCCTCTGAGGAAGAGGAGGAGGAAAAAGAAGCCTCTCTCCCAGCAGGGGGAGAGAAGAAAAGGAAGGCCGCCCCAACTGGGGAGGCCGGAGGGTCCAAGAAGGGAAGGACCCTTCAACCGGACTTCTCCACCAACGCTGACAATGACGAGGAGGAGTGGCCAACAAGGGCCAAGCCCCTGGCGAGATCGTAAGTGTCCGGATACCCATGGTTTTTTTTCATTGCATAGTGTTCTCTAATGCCGAACAATCATGCAGCCCGCCCAAGGGCGAGCTAGCCGCTTCGTCGAGCGGGTCCCTGAATTCGTCGGAAGTGGAGAGTACTTCACTTCCGGCCGCCACGTCACCTCACGCTGCAGACGACGCCGAGGTAGGGCCCCGAGGGGGGCCTAGTCAAGAGGAGGTGGCGCAGGAGGCGCCGCAAGGCAGCCTCCCGGACTCCAGGCGCGAGGGGAGCGAGACCCCCAGGGGCTCTAAGCCCGACCCTTGTCGGGACTCCATACCGGAACCTTCAGCGGTTCCGAAGTCCGACAAGCGGTCCCTTCGTAGGAAGGGTAAGACGCCGGTGTCCTCCGTCCAACCGGAGACACCAGATAGCTTACTGGAGGCGCTTAACAGCGCCTCCATCGAGGAGGAGCACCACACTGTTATGAGTGTGGTGATCCAGAAAGTTCGATCCACCAAGAGCGGGCTGGTGAAGCCTGTACCAGCCTTCTAACGGGCTTTGAGGTAAGCTTAGAATATGTAAAAATATTACCGCATAGACAGTAGCCCCTGATGCTTAGTTCGGTGTTCGGATAGAAAAGCCGGACTAAGGATCTAAAAAGATATACGCAGGAGTCTAACATAAGTATGTCAATATGCGAATGCAGGCTGTGCTGCTGACCTCTGCCGCACTGACCGCGGAGGTCAATGCATTGAAGAAGAGCCTTGAGCGGTCCGAGAATGAGCTCGGCTATGCCAAGAAGCAGCTCGAGGACAGGGAAGGTAAGCAATACCTTATTAAAGAAATACCTTATAGAAAGGATTCGGTTGCAAAAATGACAGGAATAACGTGGGTATTGTAGAGGCCACAAACGAGGTGGCGACCCTGAAGGAAGCGGTGTCCGTGGCCGAAAGCAAAGCGGCCGCGGAGCGCACCGAGCGAGAGAAGCAGGAGGAGCGGGTGGCTGAGGTGCGGCAAGAGCTCCAGGCTCTCGTGAAAAAACACGAGAGTTTGGAGCGTGACTCGAAGACTCGAGAGTTCGAGCTCGCCTCGGCTCTTGAGAGTGCCAAAGCCGCTAAGGCCGAAGCCCAAAAAGCCCTCCAAGAAATTGAATCATTAAAAAAGATAGCGGCGGGTAAGGCATTCTTTATGCAAAGCAAGCATGTGAAAGTGAATTACCTATTACTTACCCGGATTCGGAGCTCTCCAGAGCATTCACAGATCTGCCCGTGAGTGTGTCCGATGCTGCTGCGTTCTACCGCGCCAAGTAGGGGAGCTCGACGGAGAAGGTGTTACGGTCTCGATCTTTGAGGCCGAGCGTCAGTGCCCTGAGCGACCGGCTGAAGTAGCTGGTCGAGCTCCACAAGGTCATTGAACAGGCCATGAAGGGCCTCATAGTTCGTTGTGGCCATTGGAAGCCATGCACAGGAGCTACTTCGGGTTAGTGCAGCGGTGGTGGGCCTTTGTCCATGGATTGAACTCATCAAGCGCTCCATATGCATTGAAGGTGCCCGTCGGGCCCTTGCCCGTGCTAAAGTGCACTAGGGCAAGCTGGATGCAGAGAAGCTTGTGACGGACGGGCCACCGAAGGGCAAGGATCATCACAAGCCCGAAATGTACCATGAGGGCGTCCTGAAGGGTGCCCGCCGTATAGCGGATGAGTGCTCCAAAGATGTAATTTTTGAATAGACTCGCATTTGTTATCTTGTACGCTGAAAACTTGTTCATATGCGCTAAGCAACGCTTGTTAATTTAAAATATTACCTTCTGTGCGGCCGTTTATCAAATTTGAGAGATGGCAAGTCGTTGGCTTCAGCCCCCATGCCACGAGTGCTGGGGTGTTCGGATAAACTTGAGCGCTCTTGTTCCCATTCTTGGGTCCATCGAGGAGGCGCTCAACGCAACGAACAAGGCGACCGGACTTATAGTGCTTGAACACTCTCACTTAGCCATAGAATTCTATAATTTTAAATTTCGGCGAAGCCCCTAGTATTCGGAAGACCGAGTTCGGGGCGCTATCCACGCCTTGGCCGGACAATGACGGTTCCTCGCTCTAAGCGGCATAAGTCTTTAGGGACGTGAAAAAACCTCTCGAACAGCGAGCGACTCTCGCCCTATCATGACGGTCAGTTTTAGCTTTCTCCACTGAGGTGCTCAACCCAGCTCAACCGGGGCATAATCGCAGTGGTTCTCCCAGTGCTACCTTAGCCGATATAACGGAACGTAAGGTACCAAAACATAGGAGCCGGGCAAACCCAACTATTGACCCAAGACATGATTCGGAGCCGATGCATATAATGCTATAAGTTCGGGGTGCCGCACTTGTGAAAGTGTTTGGACTTATCACACCATACTTTTGGGGTACTTAAGCCTCGGTGTATTGGCCGTACCAAAGTGTACGGGTGCAACATGTCATAAAATGAACATATATATAGATAAAGAAAGGAGTGCAATAATAGGCAAAAAGCTATGTATTGTTTATTCAAAAAGGTACTGCAAATAAAAGCAGAATGATACAAATAATGCAATAAGCAAGGGATGGGACTATTTAACATGTCCCCCTCCAGGGGTAAGCTGCGGGATGGTATGTAAAACAGGTATAATGCTCGTAATAGAGACCACCTGGACACTCGACGTAGCTTTCTGCTTCCCTGGCTGTTGCATCGTGAGTTCGGCAATTCAAGTGCCGGACAGGGCTTCTGGAAAACGGAGTCCTGAAAGTAAGAAAAAAGAAAAAAAAAGAATGACACAATCGGGAGCCCACAGTGCGGTTGAGCCGCGTGCAGGCGTGCGTGGTCGTGCCCCTCCCCTTATGCCCATGGTATCTCCAGAGCATAGTTATGTACGCGTAGTACTGGCTTCGCAATTTCGCGAGGGCTGGGGTTGGGGCCGCATTGCTACGCGTGCTTGGATCGTGCCAGGCGGTCTTGTTGTAGGTTACTCCGGGCGCGGTTGATAGTGTCCGGACGTTTAATGGCCGGACTCGAGAATTGCTGTGAGAGGCTGCTTTGCACCTTCGCCGCAAGGGCCGTCGTGTGCTCCTCCGTTCGAAGAGAGCGTTCGGTGTTTCCATTGACCATGATTACTCCTCGAGGGCCTGGCATCTTGAGCTTGAGGTACGCGTAGTGCGGCACCGCATTGAATTTTGCGAATGCGGTTTGTCCGAACAGTGCGTGATAGCCGCTGCGGAACGGTACTATGTCGAAGATTAACTCTTACCATCGGAAGTTATCCGTGGATCCGAAGACCACATCGAGTGTAGCGAGCTCGCATAATTGGCCTCTACACCTGGTATGGCGCCTTTAAAGGTCGTCTTTGTGGGTTTAATCCTTGAGGGTCTATGCCCATTTTGCGCCTTTGTATCACGATAGAGCAGGTTCAGGGCTGCTACCGCCGTCCATCAGGACTCTAGTGAAGTGAAATCCGTCGATGATTGGGTCAAGAACCAATGCGGCGAATCCGCCGTGACGGATGCTAGTGGGGTGGTCCCTTCGATGAAAGGTGATCGGGCAGGAAGACCATGGGTTGAACTTCGGGGCGACTGGCTCCATCGCATATACGTCCCTTAGTGCACGCTTCCGCTCCCTTTTGGGTATGTGGGTTGCGTATATCATGTTCACCGTCCGCACTTGTGTGGGAAAGCCCTTCTGTCCTCTATTGTTCAGCGGCCGGGGCTCTTCCTCGTCATCGCTATGCAGCCCCTTGTCATTGAGTTCGGCACTTAACTTGCTCGCTTGCTTGAACACCCAACAATCCCTGTTGGTGTGGTTGGCTGGTTTTCGGGGTGCCATGTATCCGCACAAGCGATCGAGTATTCGGTCCAAGTTGGACGGACCCTGGGTATTTCTTCTGAATGGCTTCTTCCGCTGACCGGGTTTAGAGCCTCTGAATCCGGCATTGACTGCCGTATCTTCATCATTATCGCCGTTAATGCGGCGCTTGTTCTTGTTCTGCGACGCGACACGCCATTGCTGTCCTTGGTATCCGAACTACCGGGGTTTTTGGTCAAGTTGTTACTGAGCTAGCTAGCAGCCGTCCTCTCCCGCGCAAAAAGCGGGTCATGAGTGTGGTGAGGGCTGCCATGGATTTCGGCTTTTCCTGTCCTAGGTGCCGGGCTAGCCACTCGTCATGGATGTTATGTTTGAAGGCTGCAAGGGCCTCTGCATCCGGATAGTCAACAATTTGATTTTTCTTGGTTAGGAACCGTGTCTGTAATTGTCTGGCCGATTCTTCTGGCTGCTGAATTATGAGGCTGAGGTCATCGGCGTCTGGTGGTCACACATATGTGCCCTGCAAGTTATCAAGGAATGCGGCTTCCAGGTCCTCCCAACAACCAATTGATTCTGCTGGCAAGCTGTTGAGCCAATGCCGAGCTGGTCCTTTAAGCTTGAGTGGGAGGTATTTGATGGCATGTAGATCATCACCGCGGGCCATGTGGATATGGAGGAGATAGTCCTCGATCCGCATCATGGGATCTGTGGTACCATCATATGATTCGATGTTTACGGGTTTGAAGCCCTCGTGGATTTGATGATCCATTACTTCATCTGTGAAGCATAGTGGGTGTCTTGGCGCCTGCAGTATTGGGCTATATCACGGCGTAGCTCATATGGGCTTTGTCTCATCGTGTTCAGCCGGCGGAGTTGCTTTATCCGGCGTGACGTTTATCGTCACGTGTCGTGGGGCGCCCACGCTATCCATAGATCGATCTTGTTTGCCTTGCCTTGTCCTCCAATTTGTCTCGCATGTCTGGCGCGTTTACCCGTTCCTTGGTACTTTTCGGCGGCGCCGAGTGCGGCTTGAATGGAGGGTCTAGAGGCCTCTCCGTCGCGACCACGGGTGGCCGGTCGGCCGCTTCATGCGCTGGTGATGTAGGTTTGGGTGCTGCTTCCTCTAATTGGGGTAGCAGCCTGCGTTGGGGTATCTCTTGGAGGCGTTCGAGTTCATACTCTTGGCTGCAAGGACTTGATCCATCTGTCAGCTAGCAAGTCTTGGTCAGCTCTAAGCTGCTGCTGCTTTTTCTTGAGGCTGCTTGCCGTGGCCATAAGCCTGCGTTTGAAACACTCCTATTCGGCGGGATCCTCAGGCACGACAAATTCGTCGTCGTCGAGGCTTGCCTGCCTTCTTGAGGGGGTGCATAATTATCGTCCTCTACCTCTCTTTACGCAAGCCTTTGTCGTGCGGACTTGCTCCTCCCTCCTCCTGCGCTGAATCCTGCTAGAGGGGGTTGTCTTCGGCACTGTCCGGGGTGTTATTATCTCCCGTGCCGGAATCACCATTTTTGCTGTGGCGGGATTTAGAGCGGCGCCGCTGACGTCGACGTTTGGGCTGTTTCTTGGAGGGGTCATCCTCCGCTTTTCCATCGCCGTTCCCATCTTTTGGGATGTCCACCATGTATATGTCATATGACGAGGTGGCCTTCCAGTGCCATGTAGGCGCTGGGTCTTGGTCGTCTCCGGCATCGTCGTCCATACCGTCGATGTCTTCGGAGTCGAAATCGAGCATGTCGGTTAAATCATCGACAGTGGCTACAAAGTGGGTGGTGGGTGGGCGTTGAATTTCTTCGTCGTCCGTATCCCAACCTTCTGACCGTAGTCCCACCAGGGCTCACGATAAAGAGAGAGACTTTAGTGAATTCAAGATGTCGCCAAAGGGCGAGTCTTTGAAAGATGTCCGCGGCAGTGAACTCCATGACCGGCGCCCAATCGGATTCGATTGGCAGGGGCGCGGAGGGTTCGGAGTCCGGAGAGGAGTCCGGCACCTTGGAGTCACATTCTTCGCAAAGGACAGGGATGGAGTTTGGCTCAATCGCCGTTGAGATCGTAGCCCCCGAGGCGGTGTCCAACCACTCGTCCTCGATCGGGGGAGTCGGCTCCGAGCTAAGGGTCGGAGCGGACGCTGGTGCGGCCTCCAGGACACTGTTCGACGGCAGAGCTAGATCATGCCCATTGAGACAGTTCGGCGCACTTGGCTGTGGCTCGAATCCGTCGAAGATCAAGTCTCCGCGGATGTCGGCCGTGTAGTTCAAACTCCCAAATCTGACCCGATGGCCCGGGGCGTAGCTTTCGATCTGCTCCAGATGGCCAAGTGAATTGGCCCGCAGTGCAAAGCCGCGAATACAAAGATCTGTCCAGGAGAAAAGTCTCACCACGGACCGCGTGCCGTTGTTGATGATCGAAGGAGCCATCGGGCCTATAGGTGACGACACAGAGGAACTCTCAATGAAAGCACCAATGTCGGTGTCAAAACCGGCGGATCTCGGGTAGGGGGTCCCGAACTGTGCATCTAGGCGGATGGTAACAGGAGACAAGGGACATGATTCTTTTACCCAGGTTCGGGCCCTCTCGATGGAGGTAATACCCTACTCCTGCTTGATTAATATTGATGATATGGGTAGTACAAGAGTAGATCTACCATGAGATCAGAGAGGCTAAACCCTAGAAGCTAGCCTATGGTATGATTGTTGTTCGTCCTACGGATTAAAACACTCCGGTTTATATAGACACCGGATAGGGTTAGGGTTACACAGAGTCGGTTACAATGGTAGGAGATCTACATATCCGTATCGCCAAGCTTGCCTTCCACGCCAAGGAAAGTCCCATCCGGACACGGGACGAAGTCTTCAATCTTGTATCTTCATAGTCTAGGAGTCCGGCCAAAGATGATAGTTCGGCTATCCGGACACCCCCTAGTCCAGGACTCCCTCAGGCGTGCTGCTGGATCCGCCTCCAGATCGCTGCTGCTGGAGACGAGGAGAAGCAGGGGACCTGGGCCTGGGAGCGCTGAGGAGAATTAGGGTACCTGGGCGAGTGGAGGAGAAGCAGGGCCGGGTGACGGCAGTGGTGGACGACGAAGGATTTCAAATCATGGGGTGGAGGAAGACGACGATGGGATACAGATTCAAAAGTAGGGGCAGCAACGTAAAATCCACCGCTTTCACCTGCCCGGAAGGATATCTTCAGCGACCTATATTTTGAAACAGAGGGAGTATGTTACAGGTACTCCACCATCCATACGCTTACTCACAGTGCAAGCAAGTGTAAATGCGTTTCATTAATTTCGCTTTAACAATTACTTATATACAATATTAGTGCATCCAGTGTTGGCATTCTAAGTCATCTACTTTATTATATTCATGTGTGCTCCAGGAAAGACATATGCACATGTAAAATTTGTAGCACATTGGCATCGACATGTACCACATTGTTTTCCGTGTCATTCTTCCAAAGAATCTGAAATTTCTGAACCTCTGTTGGTAATGTTGCAGGCTTCTGGTGGCGACGCCGACGGTCGTCAAGAGGCTCGTGGACTGGATGGTGGCGTGGCTGCCGATGTACGGCGAGGCGAAGCTGCTCCTCCTCCTCTACCTCTGGCACCCCAGCACACGGGTAAGCAGTCGACCAGACACCCCGAGCCCGAGAGATGATCAACATTCACATACACTTGATTTGGTATGTGGCCAATTCTGAATCTGAATCTTAATGGTGTTCAGGTTTCAGGGTGCGGGGCATGTGTACATGGCTTCATCTGCCCGCTAGTGGCAAGGCACGAGGACGACATCGACCGGGGCCAGCTGGAGCCGAGGGCCACGGAGAGGGACGTGATCACTACTAGAAATCCCCATATTTTCGACGGTGAAATCTAATAGCCGACGGGGCGTCGGTTATTACTGTAATATCCAAGGGTAGTTATAATGGCCGACGGTTAGTGTCAACTCACAAGTATTACCACTAATACCCGACGGTATACTAGAAGGCCCGATGGTGAAAATTCACCCCTCGGGTATCCCAACTTAATGCCCGACGGTTTATCGTAAAGCCCGACGGTTTTTCCTACACCCACGGGGATTACATGTAATGCCCGACGGGTTTCCCTACACCCACGGGCATTACATGTAATGCCCAACTGTTTTTGGTACACCCTCGGGGATTAGATATAATGCCCGAAGGTTTTTACCACACCCACGGGGATTAGATGTAATACCCGACGGTCAAATTTAATAGCCGAAGGTGAAAACAAAACTCTCATTTATGAGGAAATGGCCGACGGTACATGCTTGTCTATCGGTTATTTGAGAAAATACCCGACAGTGCAGAGTGATAACCAACGGTTGAGTTTCCCTGTCGATGATATGTTTCAATGGACACCCTCGATAAATGTAGAATGACCAATGTTATATTCCATATAATTCCGTATAAGAAGATTCCAAGAACTAAGATCTAGCATTGCTATTCTAAGCGAGTGCACTATGTCATACGTGCAGCGGTTCGGATTAAAAGGTTGAACTATGTGAGAAATCTAAGACTAAGAATATGTTTTCTTTAAAGAACAAATGGCCCAAAAGAATAAAAATTAGATGTTTTTTTGTGGGGCACAACCAAAATACAACACAACAATGAATCATCCATTGTGCATGGATCGCATCAAGAGAAGTCTTATGTGCATCGGAATTTTTAACATTGTTTGAAAAGTCTATGAACATATGTTGCTTGTAGGTGTGAGTGTCAAGATGAGATCTTATCATTATAAGCAAATATGAAGTTAATACATCAAAACTATTCCTCACTAAACTTCTTCAGAGATTTGGGATCTCATATTATTTAAAAATAACAAAGAAATATATTTGGTGGTGTTATCTTTTTTTCTGTGAAAATTGTTAGTGTTATCTTGATAGCATGCTTGGAAAGATATGAAACATCATTGGAGATGTGACCATTAAAATGAAACGTATAGTCACAGTTTTATCAAATCTTTGGAAAATTGAAAAGATTATTTGGCCATAATATGTTTTCTTTCACATTTTTTCACCTCCAAACTAATAGATATAACCTCAGTTTGTCACTTGTTGCGTAGTAGTCTTTAGACTATATTTTTCATGCAACCTTTTATGTATCTTGCGAAGCACCTACCATAAATATTGATCTGAAAACTTCCAAGTTCCAACTAATTTCTACATATGTGGGAGCACATTATACACATTCTATTAGATTGTTATAAATTTCTAAACTCTTTTTCTATCATTTGAAACAATTTAAAAATATTTGCCAATTTATTTTAACTAAAATATACATTATGGATATGATGGACAACAAGATAATTATATCTGAGTTTAAAATGTTGCAAAGTATATTTCACATCACAATGAATTTACTGCATTGTATTCAAAATGGTCAGATGTAAATATGTTCAATTTTCAAATATAACAGAAAAAAAACGTGAAGTCTGTTTACGCGCGCGGCTGAATGTTTTCACCCACACTAGCGCGAGGCAATTTTTTTTCTTCTATATAACCCACACGACACGAAGCCACGTACTTGCAGTTGCAATTATCTAATCTCTCCCTCGTAGTCGTCGTGGGCCTCGTGGCCTAGCTTCACCGGCTCGCCGCCAACAGACCGACCCTCACCTTAGCCGCCTCCACCCCTCACCTCCCCACCGCCTAGCTCCAGATCGGCTCCTCCCTCTCCTCTCCACTCCACAACAGCCATGGCCGGGGAGGCTGGTGGAGACGCTTTTCTCCTCTCCTTTTCTATCCTCCCGTAAAAACCAAGTCCACCCAGCCAGATCCCGTCTCCCGTCAGTTCTGGCGGCGATATGCAGCACCCGGCGACCTATGGTGCTAGATCAGTGCCTCTTTCATCTCTTTCAGGGATTTTCTCTCTCCTCTCGCCTTGGTCTCTTATTTCTTCTCTTTCTGCATGATGGCGAGCAGCTGCGCAACCTGACGGGGGAGCGGCGACGCGGCTGATGGGCGAGCGGTGGACCGGGCTGATGGTCGAGCGATGGCGAGTGCTTATGGCCGAGCGACAACGCAGGCTGAAGGTTCTGCTCTGCTGAGTTCTCCTTCTCATGAAGGGTAAAGGAGGCGGAGATCCATATCGCTAGCTTCATCCAATGTCAAGATACATGTACGAGGTAAGGCGGCCAATAATGCCTTCTCCCTGCCCGTCTAGAATGGATCCTTCCCAAGGTGCCGTAACTGAATCAAATCGATCTCCCTCTTCTTGATTCATTCGTGCTAGAGTACATATGTTTTCATTCACCTGATTTGATTTTTTTTATTTGGCAGAGGGAACCTCTCAGGATTTTCTACTAGTCACTATCCAAAAATATCCAATCCAGTGAGATGGCCGAATGCAGGTAGGTGTACCACCTCTGTTCAGTTCCATTCTACCAATTACTGTATTATAGTACTCAGCAATTTAAGGCTACAATCTGCAGCTAGTATAGTCTGATATATTTCTAATGTCAAATCCTTGCCAACTAATATGTCAAAATTGGCACAATTCACACAACTATGGTGGAAGTTCTACTAGGGAATAGTAGTAGTAGCTTCACTTAGTACAACTAGTTATTCGGAACAAAGTAAGATGAGGAAATATGTGCATATTTCGATGATGAAAAAGCTTGCCATGGTTGTGCCGCACTTAACTATTTCAAATTTTCAATCTTGGTAAAGTGCCATAACTATCTTCACTTGGTAACTTTCTGGAATTAGTACTTTAAATTGATAAATCACTCCTCTTGGCTAAATCGTAGATTTGATTACTAAAACGAATTATCACATGTACCAGGGAACTATATGAAAAGATTACAATTACTAGCAGTATGTAAGTTTGTGGATAAACGGTGCAAAAGGGTGAACTAGTTTTATTTTTATTGTTCCCCAGATTCATGGTTTGAAAAGGAACGAACCACTGCTGTAGCACTAGTAACGGAACTACTCTGTGGTCGACACTTGATGCATGATTCAGACAAAGCTCGATCGGGCGGTTGTGCAACACTTACTCCTACCGATGCATGGTTCGCTGCATAGTGTCGTTCAAACATCGGCCAGCCAGCGTCGTCCATGTAGCAGCACTCCACTAGTAAATGCAGATGTACGCTGGGTTCCTATTCCATACATAGACGATATTGAATAATTAATTTTATTCCCTGTAGCTTCCCTAAAAAGTCTGTTCTCCGTGGCTCAATTGAATTTAACTACATTGCATCATTTTTCATCTCTCTTACAACTTATCATTTCATAGGGGGTGGGAAGCAATACTGGAGGCGGACCGAGGGAGGCGATATCCCGCGCATTAAACATTATGATCCATATGGCGATGAATGAGTTGCTAACTCTGGTGATGATGGTGACGAGTTTAACGATCTTATTCAAGTCACGCAACAAAGCGAGGTTTTGAAGATTGTGGACATTTTAGCTTATGTAAATTGCCTGGACCATTATATCATAGCTACTATTTTCTTTTGCATTCTACATTCCCCAGATGGATTGCTAGGGTTAATGTAATTCGTATGGAACTCATTAGGCTTGTAATACTTTCTTAGATATGCTAAATACAATATATGTTTTTTGGGTCATGTATGGTCGTGTAATCATGAGACGTATTTGATATGCCAATATTATGAAACGTAGTTTGGTGTATCACACTAATGGCCTATGGCAAAGAAAAGATCTCAGGATGACTAATGACCTATGGCGTAGTAAATATCTAGGGTACACAATATGCGTACGAGGGTACCCAATATGCGTGCTATGAGCCTTTACAAATTGGCGGTCCTTGACATCCTCTCAACAAAAGGAATCCTCGAAGGGTTATATGCACCATCAGTAATCATACTAACCGACGGTTTGGTTCTCCTCTAAGTTAAAATTAACTTTGACGGGTCAAACATACTGTTGACTATTAACAAAACCGACGGGAATCAGTTACCGTCGGAAAATTAATACTTGACGGGCCACGGTCGGCTATATGAATTGTCAAGCTAGTGCTAGCCAACCGTGGCCTAAACGTATCCGACGACTCACCGTCGGCTTAATACCGTGGGCAAAGATATTAGCTAAGAGTACCGTCGGCTATTGCTGTAATGGCCGACGAAGCAAGGCCGACGGGAAATGGCCGACGGTGAACCGTCGGTTATAATTGTATCCGACAGTGAACTTAAATATCCGACGGTAATTGGACCGTCGGCTAAAACGGGATATCTAGTAGTGGATGGTGTCGTAAGTCACGACGACGGCTGCCGTCGGTCAGGTGCGGCTCGTTGAGGCTGCCCGATGTGTAATAGCAGTTGAGCTTACTTAGGTAGTTGCTTACCAAGTTGCTACGCACAACACTGTGTGACTTGAATTATACATGAGTTGCCGCTACAGTGAGGAACTATGTGATGGAATGGAATTGGTTGATTTTATTTTTTTAAATTCCTAATAGGTTAGTAGTAGCGTGGGAAAAAACTGGCTCTACTAGGATATAGGATACTAGTAGTGTTGGTTGTGTACCCACGCTACTAATATTTCATTAGTAGTAGCGCGTGTACGTAATAGCAGTAGCGTGGGTGGCACACTGATACATCTCCGTCGTATCTACTTTTCCAAACACTTTTGCCCTTGTTTTGGACTCTAACTTGTATGATTTGAATGGAACTAACCGGATCGACGCTGTTTTCAAAGAGAATTGCCATGATGTTGTTTTATGTGCGTAAAACAAAAGTTCTCAGAATGACCTGAAACTCCACGGGATGTCTTATAAAAAATAATAAAAAATTCTCGCCAAAGATGAAGACCAGGGGGCCCACACCCTGTCCACGAGGGTGGGGGGCGCCCCCCCCTAGGGCGTCCCCCCTACCTCGTGGGCCCCCTGGAGCCCCTCCGACGCCAACTCCAACTCCATATATTGGCTTTCGGGGAGAAAAAAATCAGAGAGAAAGTTCCATCTCGTTTTACGATACGAAGCCGCCACCAAGCCCTAATCTCTCTCGGGAGGGCTGATCTGGAGTCCGCTCGAGACTCAGGAGAGGGGGATTCGTCGCCGTCATCATCAACCATCCTCCATCACCAATTTCATGATGCTCACCGCCGTGCATGAGTAATTCCATCGTAGGGCTTGCTGGACGGTGATGGGTTGCATGAGATTTATCATGTAATTGAGGTAGTTTTGTTAGGGTTTGATCCTAGTATCCACTATGTTACGAGATTGATGTTGCTATGACTTTGCTATGCTTAATGCTTGTCTCTAGGGCCCGAGTGCCATGATTTCAGAACTGAACCTGTTATGTTTTCATGAATATATGTGTGTTCTTGATCCTATCTTGCAAGTCTATAGTCACCTACTATGTGTTATGATCCGGCAACCCTGAAGTGACAATAATCGCGACCACTCCCGGTGATGACCATAGTTTGAGGAGTTCATGTATTCACTATGTGCTAATGCTTTGTTCCCGTTCTCTATTAAAAGGAGGCCTTAGTTTCCACGGGAGGGTAGGCCTTTGCTGCCACGGGAGGGTAGGACAAAAGATGTCATGCAAGTTCTTTTCCATAAGCACGTATGACTATATTCGGAATACATGCCTACATTACATTGATGAATTGGAGCTAGTTCTGTGTCACCCTATGTTATGACTGTTACATGACGAACCGCATCTGGCATAATTATCCATCATTGATCCGGTGCCTACGAGCTTTCCATATACTGGTTTACGCTTATTTACTTTTCCGTTGCTACTGTTACAATCACTACAAAAATACCAAAAACATTACTTTTGCTGTCTTTACTTTTGTTACCGTTACCACCACTATCATATTACTTTGGTACTAAACACTTTGCTGCAGATACTAAGTTTCCAGGTGTGGTTGAATTGACAACTCAGCTGCTAATACTTGAGAATATTTTTTGGCTCCCCTTGTGTCGAATCAATAAATTTGGGTTGAATACTCTACCCTCGAAAACTGTTGCGATCCCCTATACTTGTGGGTTATCAAGACCTTTTTCTGGCGCCTTTGCTGGGGAGCATAGCTCTATTCTTTGAGTCACTTGGGACTTATATCTGCCGGACACTATGAAGAACTTGAAAGATGCTAAGACAACAATTTATCCCTCAACTACGAGGGGAGGTAAGGAACTGCCATCTAGCTTTGCACTTGATTCACCTTCTGTTATGAGTAAGCTAGCGACACCTAAACCTGCTTCTGCTATTTGTTCCGATATGTCGCATATTATTGATGATGCCACTTCTGCTATGCATGATAATTATGATGAAACTACTTCTATGCTTGATACTACTGTGCCCCTTGTTGAATTTCTAGATGAACAAATTTCTAGGTCTACAGAAAGAGAAATTACTGAAACTGAATACAATGATGAAAGTGATGATGAAAATATGCTGCTATTCACGAGGGTTATCTTTTTGATGCTGAATCTTCTGCAGCTATTTTTGCTTGTAAGGATAGATATGAACTTAAGAGGCTGCTAGTTAAATGGAGTAAAGAATCTCTTAGAGATAGGATGAGACCTGACCCTGGTTTTTCTACTTCACCTATCTGTGTTCCCGATAAGGATTATGAATTCTCTGTTGATCCTGATATAATTACTTTGGTTGAATCTGATCCTTTTTATGGCTATGAATCTGAAACTGTTGTGGCACATCTTACTAAGTTAAATGATATAGCTGCCCTATTTACTAATGATGAGAGATCGCTACTTTTATATACTCAAAATATTTCCGTTCTCATTAAAGGGTGATGCTAAGATATGGTTTAATTCTCTTGATCCTGGTTGTGTGCGTAGTCCCCATGATATGATTTATTACTTCTCCGCTAAATATTTCCTGCTCATAAGAAACAAGCTGCTTTGAGGGATATATATATATATATATATATATATATATATATATATATATATATAATTTTGTGCAAATTGAAGAAGAGAGTCTCCCACAAGCTTCTGGGAGGCTTCTCAAGTTACATAATGCTTTGCCTGATCATCCTCTTAAGAAACCTGAAATACTTGATATCTTTTATAATGGACTAACCGATGCTTCCAGAGATTACCTGGATAGTTGTGCTGGTTCTCTTTTCAGGGATAGAACACGGATGAAGCTGAAATCTTATTGAATAATATGTTGAC
Source organism: Aegilops bicornis (assembly GCA_021605145.1). Taxonomy (NCBI): domain Eukaryota; kingdom Viridiplantae; phylum Streptophyta; class Magnoliopsida; order Poales; family Poaceae; genus Aegilops; species Aegilops bicornis. The sequence continues at coordinate 643,133,152 of CM038669.1, forward strand.
AAATGAAAATAATTGGGCACCTCCCGAGCCAACTCCCGAGCCAGCTCCCGAGCCAATTATCGAGCCTATTCCTAAACCAACTCCGAAGAAGAGAGGTGTTCTATTTCTCAGTCCCGAAGATATGCAAGAGGCAAAGAAATCTATGAAAGAAAAAGGTATTAAAGCTGAAGATGTTAAGAATTTACCTCCTATTGAAGACATACATGGTCTTAATTTACAGCCTGTTGAAGAAGTATATGGTCTCAATTCTTTATTCACTGAAGAACCTCCTGATCCCGATATCCCGACACAGGTAGTAAAGGTAAATTCTCTCTATAGATTTGATGAAATTGATTTTCCTCATTATAAGTCTGCTAGGCAATGCTTCGATGAGTTTGATAATTTTATTGTCAAACAAGAAAATTTTAATACTTATTTTGGTATACAGTTGAAATACAATTCTGATATGCTTAAACGCTTGAGTGATTATATGGCTAATATTAGAGGTGAACTTAAACTTGTTAGCAAACATGCTTCTATGGTTACAACTCAAGTAGAACAAGTACTTAAAGCTCGAAAAGAAGTGCTTGATGAAATGAATAGTAAGAAAAATGATTATGCTGTTAGAGTGGCTACTAGAACTGGTAGAATGACTCACGAACCTTTGTATCCTGAAGGCCACCCTAAGAGAATCGAGCAAGATTCTCAGAGAAATAATATTGATGTACCTTGTTCTTCTAAAAGGAAGAAAATTTAAAATGATAGAACTGTGCAAACTTATAGTGAACCTCTTGCTGAAACACCTGATAATCCAAATGATATCTCTATGTGCGATCTTTGAAACACAACTGCGGTAATGAACATGAACCTAGTGAAAATGTTAGTGATAATGTTACTGATGATGCTCAACCTAGTAATGATAATGATGTAGAAGTTGAACCTGCTGTTGATCTTGATTACCCACAATCAAAGAATCAACGTTATGATAAAAGAGACTTCATTGCTAGGAAACATTGTAAAGAAAGAGAACCACCCATGCCTTTTCCTCCCAAACCATCCAAGAAAAAGGATGATGAGAATTTTGAGCGCTTTGCTGAAATGATTAGACCTATCTTTTTGCGTATGCGATTGACTGATATGCTCAAAATGAATCCTTATGCTAAATATATGAAAGATATTGTTACAAATAAAAGAAAGATACCGGAAGCTGAAATTTCCACCATGCTTGCTAATTATACTTTTAAGGGTGGAATACCAAAGAAACTTGGAGATCCAGGAGTACCCACGATACCATGCTCCATTAAAAGAAACTATGTTAAAACTGCTTTATGTGATCTTGGAGCCGGTGTTAGTGTTATGCCTCTCTCTTTATATCGTAGACTTGACTTGAATAAGTTGACACCTACTAAAATATCTTTGCAAATGGCTGATAAATCAACTGCTATACCTGTCGGCATTTGTGAGGATGTGCCTGTTGTGGTTGCAAACGTTACTATTTTAACGGACTTTGTTATTCTTGATATTCCCGAGGACGTTAGTATGTCTATTATTCTTGGAAGACCTTTTATGAATACTGCAGGGGCTGTTATTGATTGCAACAAAGGCAATGTCAATTTTCATGTTAATGGTAATGAGCATACGATACACTTTCTGAGGAAACAAACTCAAGTTCATAGTATCAACTCTATTGGAAAAATTCCATCGATTATATTTGGAGGTTTTGAATTTCCTCTCCCTACTGTCAAGAAGAAATATGATATACTTATTATTGGGGATGTCCGTATCCCCGTTGAGGTAACATAGTGTTATTGGAAATTTCTCCGGTTCCATGATTATCGGAATGAGTTTGTTAACAAGACTTGATCAACCTTGTTAGTGGATTCTTTTTGATGAGCATGAGATGGATGAAACTAGAAGCACAACCTTCTGTACCCTCTTTATATTTTTTGTTCTTTAGTAGAAATAAAGTAAAATAGTATTTTTCATACATTTCCTGATTTATCCGTGCAATATAAAAATATCCCAAAAATAAAAGTCCTCAGAATGCCATGCCAATTTAATATGAATTTTTCGGGAATATTTTAGGATTTTTAGTGCAAAAATTACCGCGGCGGGAGCTGCCACCTGCCCACGAGGGTGGAGGGCGCGCCCTACCCCCCTGGGTGCGCCCCCTGCCTCGTGGGCCCATGGTGGCCGTCCTCCACTTATCCCTGCACCCATCTTCTTCCACTGCCTCACACAAACCCGAAAAACCAACTCAAGCTCGTGTTCCAGCCACTTTTGCTGCGATTTTCGATCTCCTTGCTCAAAGCACCTCTCGCAAAACTGCTTGGGGAGATTGTTACTTGGTATGTGACTCCTCCATTGGTCCAATTAGTTTTTGTTCTAGTGCTTTGTGCTGCATAGGTGACCATGTTCTTGAGCTTGCATGTCAAATTTATATGGTTCCAAGTAGTTCTAATGCTTGATATATGCTCTAGGCACTTGTTTGAGTAGTTGCTATCAGTTTTATTGAAGTTGGTTCACTTTTTTTGAAGTTACTAAAAATTTCAGAATTATTTTTCAGAGAAAACAATATGCTTAGGAAGATGTTCCGAGGTGGTTCTTCAAAGAAGCAAGGTCCCAGGCTTGCAATGCGTGATGCTGATGAGGAACCGCCAAGAGACGCTCTTGTGAGGCCCTGTGAATGGCCTTCTGAAAATTTTATGGATCAAGCGGGAATTAAAGAAGAATTTAATGCATATTTGCGTACTGCCGGTCTTGAGGACTTTGAAGCTGACAAATGCCCCCAGTATCATGACCTCACAAGTTCATTTGTGGGAAGGTTTGAGTTTTCATCTTCGCGTAATTCTCCTTCAGTCATGTTTGACTTTATGACAAATCTTATACCATGGACTTAGAGGATTTCACTCTTGCATGCAAACTTCCATCTTGGGGTAGTATCAGGGATCCCCCTAAATCTGAATATAGAGACTTTCTTGATAGAATATGTGTGGTTGAATCTAGGGATATAACGAAAGCCACTATATGGAGCATTCACTTTCCTGCTATACATTATTTTGCTCTCTTCATAGGTAGATGCATAAATGCTAAGGATGAAGCATGTCACATGTGTGCCCTCGATCTCAGCATTCTCAGAAGTGCTGTGCTAGGGGACCAATCTTATCATATGGGAGCCATTGTAGCTCGTAGGTTGCATCTTAATAGACATAACGGAGATTTCTTTGGAGGAATTTATGCAACCCGCTTAGCTAATTTTCTTGAGATAGACATTCGTGAGGGTGATATGGAGTTACCCCCTACTTATTTAGATTTTGATTCTATGGTTTCCCACCAGTTTGTTGAGAGGACCGGACCACCTCTCCAGTATCGACTAATCTTTAACAAACAGCATCTTGTCCATATTACTCTCCCTGCTCCTGCCTTCTTTGATTTTCGTGAGAGGAAGATATATTATTACGGAGAGGAGGCGGATGAGTACGAGAGGAGAGGCGGAGGTGGCTCGGCGCCACGCTGCAGCTCAGGAGGCGATAGCCGCTGCATCGCAAAGACGACCCGGCTACACCTACGGGTATCGGCCGGGCTATCCTCGGCAATATACCAACTTAGGCCAAAAGCCTAAGCTTGGGGAGTACGATATTTCCACCGACATTATATTCATGTTCACACACACTCATTGCTAGATGTCGGTGCTCATACTCTTTCACTGTAATATCTATGCTAGTTCATTTTCCTTTTTCCTGCTTTCTTCTTGTGTGTTTAATAAACCTTAAGAAAAACCAAAAAATTAGTAGTAGTTTATTTTTCCTGCTGTAGTAGTAATAATTAAAAAGAAAACCCAAAAATATTTCCCGTTCTTCTTTTGCTTGTTGGGAGCTTTCCCGTGTAAATAGTTTTTATTTCCTTTCTTTTCTTTGGGGGTCGATAGGAGAAGACCATGATTAAATTGTTGAAGTGGCTCTTATATGCATCATTGTTGATTTAACCAAGAGCCCATATTACCTTGTCTTCTCCTGTTTATTGAATGCTTGCAGATTCCAGCTTAGTCCAATGCACGTGCACTCTTATTATTATTCACACCGTTCGGTCGTGCAAGTGAAAGGAAATTATGATGATATATGATGAACTGACTGAGATGGGAAAAGCTGGTATGAACTCGACCTCTTTTGTTTTTGTAAATATGATGAGTTCATCGTTCTTGATTCAGCTTATTATGAATAAACATGTTTGCAATGAAAATTAGAGATCATAGTTGCTTGTGCCATGCTTGATTAGCTATGAGTTATAATGGTTTACCTTGCGTGCTAACATGCTATTGAGATGATTATGATGTGGTATGATAGGGTGGTATCCTCCTTTGAACGATTTAAGTGACTTGACTTGGCACATGTTGACGCATGTAGTTGAAACAAATCAACATAGCCTTCACGATATTTATGTTCATGGTGGATTATATCCTACCCATGCTTGTATTCAATGTTTATTAATTTTAATGCATATTCATGACTATTGTCGCTCTCTAGTTGGCCACTTCCCAGTCTTTTGCTAGCCTTCACTTGTACTAAGCGGGAATACTGCTTGTGCATCCAATCCCTTAAACCCCAAAGTTATTCCATATGAGTCCACTATACCTTCCTATATGCGGTATCTACCTGCCGTTCCAAGTAAATTTGTATGTGCCAAACTCTAAACCTTCAAATAAACATTCTGTTTTGCATGCTCTAATAGCTCATATATCAACTAGTGCTGCCCTTATCTTCCGTGTTAGGCGGGTTATTCTCAAGAGGAGTGGACTCCGCTCCTCACTCATGAGAAAATGGCTGGTCACTGGGATGCCCAGTCCCATGCTTTATGCAAACTAAATCAAAATAATTGCAAACAAAACTCCCCCTGGGACCTGTTGAATGTTGGAGGCACTCGTTGTTTCGAAAGAGCCATGGATTGATGCTTGTGGAGGAGGGGGAGTATAAACTTTACCATTCTGTTTGGGAACCGCCTATAATTTGTTTAGCCTGGAAGATATCGTCATCTCTTAGTTGTTATGTTGACAATGAAAGTATGCCGCTCAAAATATAATTTATCTCTATTTCAAAACCGAGCTCTGGCACCTCTACAAATCCCCGCTTCCCTCTGCGAAGGGCCTATCTATTTACTTTTATGTTGAGTCATCACCCTCTTATTAAAAGCACTAGCTGGAGAGCACAGCTGTCATTTGCATTAATTATTGTTAATTTATATCGGGTATGACTGTGATTGGATCTCTTTTACCATGAATTACAATGTCTAGTCAGTCCTTGATCTTTGAAGGTGCTCTGCATTTATGTTTTGCGGTCTCAGAAAGTGATAGCGAGATACCATCTTGTTATATCATATTATGATTGTTTCGAGAAAGTGTTGTCATCCGAGATTTATTATTATGACTTGCTAGCTGATTATGCCATTGATATGAGTAAACATGGGACCTGAGAGTTATTGCAAATGTGGTTAGTTATAATATTTGCTGAAAACTTGAATGCTGGCTTGACATATTTACAACAACAAGAGCAAACAGAGTTTGTAAAAGTTTTTCTTTTTCTCTTTCAGTTTGTCATCTGAATTGCTTGAGGACAAGCAAGGGTTTCAGCTTGGGGGAGTTGATACGTCTCCGTCGTATCTACTTTTCCAAACACTTTTGCCCTTGTTTTGGACTCTAACTTGTATGATTTGAATGGAACTAACCCGGACTGACGCTGTTTTCAACAGAATTGCCATGATGTTGTTTTATGTGCAGAAAACAAAAGTTCTCGGAATGACCTGAAACTCCACGGGATGTCTTATAAAAAATAATAAAAATCCTCGTCAAAGATGAGGACCAGGTGGCCCACACCCTGTCCACGAGGGTGGGGGGCGCCCCCCTAGGGTACGCCCCCTACCTCGTGGGCCCCCTGGAGCCCCTCCTACGCCAACTCCAACTCCATATATTGGCTTTCGGGTAGAAAAAATCAAAGAGAAAGTTTCATCGCGTTTTACGATACGGAGCCGCTGCCAAGCCCTAATCTCTCTCGGGAGGGCTGATCTGGAGTCCGTTCGGGGCTCCGGAGAGGGGATTCGTCATTGTCGTCATCATCAACCATCCTCCATCACCAATTTCATGATGCTCACCGCGTGCGTGAGTAATTCCATCATAGGCTTGCTGGACGGTGATGGGTTGGATGAGATTTATCATGTAATCGAGTTAGTTTTGTTAGGGTTTGATCCTAGTATCCACTATGTTACGAGATTGATGTTCCTATGACTTTGCTATGCTTAATGCTTGTCACTAGGGCCCGAGTGCCATGATTTCAGATCTACACCTATTATGTTTTCATGAATATATGTGTGTTCTTGATCCTATCTTGCAAGTCTATAGTCACCTACTATGTGTTATGATCCGGCAACCCCGAAGTGACAATAATCGGGACCACTCCCGGTGATGACCATAGTTTGAGGAGTTCATGTATTCACTATGTGCTAATGTTTTGTTAAGGTTCTCTATTAAAAGGAGGCCTTAATATCCCTTAGTTTCCAATAGGACCCCGCTGCCACGGGAGGGTAGGACAAAAGATGTCATGCAAGTTCTTTTCCATAAGCACGTATGACTATATTCGGAATACATGCCTACATTACATTGATGAATTGGAGCTAGTTCTATGTCACCCTATGTTATGACTGTTACATGACGAACCGCATCCGACATAATTATCCATCACTGATCCGGTGCCTATGAGCTTTCCATATCTTGGTTTACGCTTATTTACTTTTACATTGCTCTGTTACAATCACTACAAAAATACCAAAAACATTACTTTTGCTGTCTTTACTTTTGTTATCGTTACCACCACTATCATATTACTTTGCTACTAAATACTTTGCTGCAGATACTAAGTTTCCAGGTGTGGTTGAATTGAAAACTCAGTTGCTAATACTTGAGAATATTCTTTGGCTCCGCTTGTGTCGAATCAATAAATTTGGGTTTAATACTCTACCCTCGAAAACTGTTGCGATCCCCTATACTTGTGAGTTATCACACACGCTACTACTAAAAAAGATAGTAGTAGCGCGGATTTAACCCACGCTACTGCTAACTATTAGCTGTAGCGCAATACTAGTAGCGTGGGTACCCGCGCTGCTAGTATCCATTTTACCCGCGCTACTAGTAGCCTTTTTCCTAGTAGTGTACTCTTGTTGTGATGAATTGAGTCTTTAACATTTGAAGTTTTGGCTTGTTGGATTGAATGTTCAGATCTGTGAACACATGATACATGTCTTTCATATGAATACCCGTGGTGACAATGGGGTATTATTTTGATTCACTTGATATATGTTATGGAACTCAACTTGCGGATCCCCGAGGTGACTTTGGGGTAATCTATGCGTAGGGGTTGATGCATGTTTTTATTATCTTTTCTCCGATAGAAACATTGGGGGCTCCTTGTAGTTCTTTGTGTGGATTGAGTATTATGATCATGAAGTTGTTTGATGCATGTCGTAGAATTAACTCATGGAGACTTGTGGTGACATTGGAGTATCTAGGTGACATTAGAGTTGGTTGATGTGTGTCATATGGTGTTATTTTAGTACAAAGTCTTGGTTAGATTGATCAGAAAGAATAGCTTTTGTTATTTTAGAAAAAATCTAGGATAGATTGATCGGAAAGAATAGCTTTGAGGTGGTTTCGTACCCTACAAACAATTTCTATCTTATGTTCTCCGCTAATAGGAACTCGGGAGTGATTCTTTATTGCACTTTGAGGGATAATCATATGATCCAACTATGTTAGCATTGTTGAGAGATTGCACTAGTGAAAGCATGCACCCTAGGCCTCATTTTCCATCATTGCAATACCATTTGTGCTCCGTTTTACTACTTACTACCTTGCTGTTTTTTATTGTTCGCACTACACAAATCTATATCTACTATCATTACTACACTTTTATCACTATCTCTTCACCGAACTAGTGCACCTATACAATTTGCCATTGTACTGGGTGTGTTGGGGACACAAGAGATTTCTTGTATTTGATTGCAGGGTTGCTTGAGAGAGAGTATCTTCATCCTACACCTCCCACGGATTGATAAACCATAGGTCATCCACTTGAGGGAAAATTGCTACTGTCCTACAAAACTCTGCGCTTGGAGACCCAACACGAGTCTACAAGAATAAAGTTGCGTAGTAGACATCAGTGCTTCAAAGTAGCACCATGATCTTCATGATAGAGAGTCTCCTATGTTGTCACTTTCATATACTAGTGGGAATTTTTCATTATAGAACTTGGCTTGTATATTCCAGTGATGGGCTTCCTCAAATTGCCCTAGGTCTTCGTGAGCAAGCAAGTTGGATGCACACCCACTTAGTTTCTTGTTGAGCTTTCATACACTTATAGCTCTAGTGCATCCGTTGCATGGCAATCCCTACTCATTCACATTGATATCTATTGATGGGCATCTCCATAGCCCATTGATACGCCTAGTTGATGTGAGACTATCTTCCTCTTTTGTCTTCTCCACAACCACCATATTGTCTTCCACCATAGTGCTATATCCATGGCTCATGCTCATGTTTTGCGTGAAGGTTGAAAAAGTTTGAGAACACCAAAAGTATGAAACAATTACTTGGCTTGTCATCGGGGTTGTGCATGATTTAAATATTTTGTGTGATGAAGATAGAGCATAGCCAGACTATATGATTTTGTAGGGATAGCTTTCTTTGGCCATGTTATTTTAAGAAGACATGATTGCTTTATTAGTATGCTTGAAGTATTATTGTTTTACGTCAATATTAAACTTTTGTTTTGAGTCTTTCGGATTTGAACATTCATGCCACAATAAAGAAAAAAATACATTCATAAATATGTTAGGTAGCATTCCACATCAAAAATTCCGTTTTTATCATTTACCTACTCGAGGACGAGCATGAATTAAGCTTGGGGATGCTTGATACGTCTCCAACGTATCTATAATTTTTGGTTGTTCCATGCTATTATATTATCCATCTTGGATGTTTTATATGCTATTTTATATGATTTTTGGGACTAACCTACTAACATAGAGCCCAGTGCCAGTTTCTGTTTTTTCCTTGTTTTTGAGTATCGCAGAAAAGGAATATCAAACGGAGTCCATTTGACATGAAAATTTACGGAGACTGTATTTGGACCTGAAGAAGCCCACGGAGCATCGGAGATGGACCAGAAGAGTCCTGAGGCCACCGCGAGGGTGGAGGGCGCACCCTACCCCCTGGGCATGCCCCCTACCTCGTGGCTGCGTCGTACACCCTCCTGACCTGTTCCCGACACCAACTCCTCTTATATATCCTAAACTTCCATAACAGAACCAAGATCAGGAGTTCTACTGCTGCAAGCCTCTGTAGCCACCAAAAACCAATCAGGACCCTATTCTTGCACCCTGCCGGGGGGGGGGGGGGATCTGATGTCGCTTGAAGCTACGTCGGTATTTCCCCAAAGAGGAAGGGGATGATGCAGCACAACGGTGGTAGGTATTTCCCTCAGATATGAAACCAAGGTTATCGAACCAGTAGGAGAACCAAGAAACACAACGTAAACAGCCCCTGCACACAAAGAACAACAGCTCGCAACCCGACGTGTTAAAGGGGTTGTCAATCCCTTTCGGGGTACAGCGCCTCAAGATAGGCAAAGGACGTGAGGTAAATTTGTTGATGGGATAAATAGATCGCGGAACAAATAAATTGCAGCAAGGTATTTTTGTATTTTTTGGTTTAATAGATCTGAAATTAAACGCGAGGAAAAATTAGTTCTCAAGGCAAATATATGAGAAAGAAGACACAGGGCCGTAGGTTTAACTAGTGGCTTCCCTCGAGAAAAATTAGCAAACAGTGGGTGAACAAATTACTGTTGGGAAATTGATAGAACTTCAAATAATCACGAAGACATCCAAGCAATGATCATTACATAGGCATCATGTCCAAGATTAGTAGACCGACTCCTGCCTGCATCTACTACTATTACTCCATACATCGACTGCTATCCAGCATGCATCTAGTGTATTAAGTTCATGGAAAAATAGAGTAATGCAATAAGAACGATGACATGATGTAGACAAGATCCGTTTATCTATTGCGACAGATATGGATACCGTCTTTTTATCCTTAGTAGCAATGATACATATGTGTCGGTTCCCTTTCTGTTACTGGGATCAAGCACGGTAAGATAGAACCCACTACCGGGCACCTCTTCCCATTACAAGATAAATAGATCAAGTTGGCCAAACAAAATCCAAATATCGGAGAATAAATACAAGGCTATTAGAGATCACGCATATAAGAGATTAAAGAACTCAAATAACTTTCATGGATATAAAAAGATATAACTGATCATAAACTCGAAATTCATCAAATCCCAACAAACACACCGCCAAAAGACTTACATCATACGGATCTACAAGAGACCATTGTATTGATAATCAATAGAGAGAGAGAGAGAGAGAGAGAGAGAGAGAGAGAGAGAGACAGAGAGAGAGGAAGCCATCTAGCTACTAACTACGGACCCGAAGGTCTACAAAGAACTATTCACGCATCATCGGAGAGGCGCCAATGGAAGTGGTGAACCCTTCGTGATGGTGTCTAGATTGGATCTCGTGGTTCTGGACTCTGCGGCGGCTGGATGAAAATTTTGTCGACTCCCCTAGGGCTTCGGGAATATTGGGGAATTTATAGAGCAAAGAGTAAGTCGAGGGGGCACCCGAGGTGGGCACAACCCACCAGGTTGCGCTTGGGCCTCCTGGCGTGCCCTGGTGTGTTGTCCCCTCCTCGGGACTCCCCCTAGGTGCAACCAGGGCCCGTTGTGTTCCTTCTGGCCCATAAAAAGTCACCGTAAATTGGCGTGGCATTTGGACCCCATCTGATATTGATTTCTTGCGATGTGAAAAACATGCAGAAAACAACAACTGGCACTTGGCACTATGTCAATAGGTTAGTACCAAAAATGATATAAAATGATTATAAAACATCCAAGATTGATAATAAAACAACATGGAATAATAAAAAATTGTAGATACGTTGGAGACGTATCAGCATCCCCAAGCTTAACTCCTGCTCGTCCTCGAGTAGGTAAGTGATAAAACAGAATTTTTGATGTGGAGTGTTGTTTATCATGTCATATCATATTCTTTTCTTCATAGCATGGACATTTGGACTTTTATGAGATTCAAAGCAATAGTCTAGTTTTGACATAATAATTTAGATACTCAAGCATATCAACAAGCAACCATGTCTTTCGAAATATCAATGCTAAAACAAGTTATCCCTAGCCCATCATGCTCAAACATTGATCCATTCATGAAACACACTGGAATATTAGATACACCCAATACTTAAGTACGATCATATTTTCCCCTAGTTGGTGCTTTTATAAGAGAGGATGGAGACTCAAATTCAAAAATAAAAATTGCATAAAGTAAAAGAAAGGCCCTTTGCGGAGGGAAGTAGTGATTTATAGAGGTGCCAGAGCTCAAAGCGAAAAATTAGAGATAAAAACATTTTGGGAGGTGTATCCATCCCACCAACGAAAACGACTTGGAGCATCCCAACACTTTCCATGCTAGATATATCATAGGAGGTTCCCAAACAGAAAATAAAGTTTATTCCGTTTTCCACCATAACTTTCACTTTCCATGGCTAGCCGTATCCACGGGTGCCCTCCATACCAACACTTTCCAAGGAATTTATTATTTGACAACATAAAGTAAATTCATTTTTGCATTTCGGGACTGGGCATCCCTAAAACCTTTGCCTTACTCTCGTGCAATGATAAGTGAATAAACACTCATCATGAGAATAACACATCTAGCATGGAAAATATTAGCTACTCGTTACCGTTCCGCGAGCGAAACAAACACACAAAAGAGAAGTTTATTTTGAAAATTAGAGATGGCACATCCAAATTTGCTTAGAATGGCAAAAGAATACCGCATATAGGTAGCTATAGTGGACTCATATGGCAAATCTGGTTTAAAGGATTTTGGATGCACAAGTAGAGGTCATACTTGGTGCAAAATGAAGGCTAGCAAAAAGATTGAGAAGCGACCAACCAAGAAACGAATAATCTCATAAGGAAGCATTAAGCATAATTAACACCGAATAATGCACCACAAGTAGGATATAAATTTCATTGCATGATTATTGACTTTCATGCATGCATAGGGAATCACAAACCTTAACACCGATATTCTTACTAGAGCACAATTACTCATCAACATAACCCACATATCACATCATCATATCTCAAAACTATTACTAAGAATCAAGTTTATTTTGTCCAATGGTCTTCATGACATAATTTTTTTTTCTTTCTTTATCCTTCTTGGATATCTATCACTTTGGGACTAATTTTCATGTGTTGCTTTTCATAAGCTCAAACAAATATAAGTGAAGATCATGAGCATAACATACTTTATTTCTCTCAAAACAATTTAAGTGAAGCAAGAGAGAATTTCTTAAAAAATTTACTGACTCTCAAATAAATCTAAGTAAAGCAAGAGAGCATTTCTTCAAAAATATTAAGCACACCATGCTCAAAAAGATATAAGTGAGGCACTAGAGCAAGTCCATTGCTCATAATTTTTTTAGTGAAGCATAGAGAGCAATTCTAACAAGTTATGACATAATTTTGGCTCTCTCAAATAGGTATGTCCAGCAAGGATTGATGACTTAAAACACAAAATAAAACAAGCAAAGACACATATCATACAAGACGCTCCAAGCAAAACACATATCATGTGACGAATAAAAATATAGTCTCGAGTAAAATACCGATGGTCGTTAGAAGAAAGAGGGGATGCCACTTTGGGGCATCCACAAGCTTAGTTGGTTTCTCATTCTTGGATAATAGCTTGGGATTCCGGGGCATCCCCAAGCTTAGGCTCTTCTATCCTTCTTTCATCCATCGTAAGATAACCCAAAACTTGAAAACTTCAATCACACAAAACTCAACAGAACCCTTGTGAGGTCCGTTAGTAAAAGAAAGCAAACCACTACTATAAGTGCTGTGTCAAACCAGTTATTATTTTGTTTTTGTATTATATCTACTGTATTCCAACTTTTCTATGTCAAAAACTCATCAAAGAAAACCATAGAGCCATCAAAATAAGCACACAACACAAAGAAAACAGAATCTGTCAAAATAAAACAGTCTGTAGTAATTTGGAAATTTTGAATAACTTTGTAACTAAAAAATTTCTAACAAATTAGGAAGACAAGAATAATTTGTATATTAATCTTCTTCAAAAAGAATCAGGGCAAAATCTATTTTCTGTGATTTATGATAATTATTTTCATGAGCGCAAAGTTTTTGTCTTTTTCAGCGAGATCAAACAACTATCACCCCAAAAGATCCTAAAGGCTTTATGGCACAAAGACTAATTAAAACACAAAAAACACAATCATAACAGTAGCATAATTTGTGCTAAAACTCAATAACAGAAAGCAAAAAGCAAAAATAAATTGTATTCATTGGGTTTCCTCCCAACAAGCGCTATAGTTTTACGCCCTTAGCTAGGCATAACGCGTAGGATCTTTTGTAAGGGTTTTCTCAAACCTGGGAGGCTCTTTACGCTTCCCTAAATTCTCCAGAAAATAAACCATCTTAAGATCCAAAATATCCAACGCTTGTTGCAAAGAGTAATCAAGGTATTCATGCGATTGATACTACCATTGAGGTGCTTGAGGGGTTCATCATATTTCTGTATTTCGACCATATGTTTATGTAAATCACCAAGTTTGTCCAACATTCGAACTCCCTCAGGGGTAAAGGAAAACCCCTTCTTTTGAGGTAGAATTCAAAAAATTCCTTCCAAGATTTCATAGGCAACGTTTGCATCATGCTCAATAAAATTTCCTTTAGCGGCAAAATCAAGAAGTTGTCTATGATGCAAAGCTAGTCCTATGTAAAAATTACGAAGCAAAACCTTAGCATCTCCCTTTAGGTTGGAAACACGATACGATTCCATAAGCCTGTACCAGGCATCTTTCAAATTTTCTCCTTGTCTTTGCTTGAAGTAAAGAACTTCAAAATCTGGTGAAAAAGGAGGAGTAGGGATGCTAGCCATCGGGACTAGAGACAAGAGATCGGTGAAAAAGAGGGGCGCATAAAACGACAAATTTTTGTGAAGTGGGGGAGAGAAAAACGAGAGGCAAATAATGTAAATTGCAAGGAGATGAGATTCGTGATTGGGAACCTTGTTATATTGAAGATCCTCCCCGGCAACGGCGCCAGAAATTCCTTTTGATGTCGCTTGAAGCTACGTCGGTATTTCCCCAAAGAGGAAGGGATGATGCAGCATAGCGGTGGTAGGTATTTCACTCAGATATGAAACCAAGGTTATCAAACTAGTAGGAGAACCAAGCAACATAACGTAAACAGCCCCTGCACACACAAAACAACACCTCGCAACCCGACGTGTTAAAGGGGTTGTCAATTCCTTTCGAGGTACAACACCTCAATATAGGCAAACGACGTGAGGTAGATTTGTAGATGGGATAAATAGATCGTGGAACAAATAAATTGCAGTAAGGTATTTTTTTATTTTTTGGTTTAATATATCTGAAAATAAACGTGAGGAAAAAGTAGATCACAAGGCAAATATATGAGAAAGAAGACCCGGGGGCCGTAGGTTTCACTAGTGGCTTCTCTCGAGAAAAATAGCAAACGGTGGGTGAACAAATTACTGTTGGGAAATTGATAGAACTTCAAATAATCATGACGATATCCAGGCAATGATCATTACATAGGCATCACGCCCAAGATTAGTAGACCGACTCCTGCCTGCATCTACTACTATTACTCCACACATCGATCGCTATCCAGCATGCATCTAGTGTATTAAGTTCATGAAAAAACGGGGTCATGTAATAAGAACGATGACATGATGTAGTCAAGATCCGTTTATCTATTGAGGCAGATATGGATCCCGTCTTTTTATCCTTAGTAGCAATGATACATACGTGTCGGTTCCCTTTCTGTCATTGGGATCAAGCACCGTAAGATCGAACCCACTACCGGGCACCTCTTCCCATTGCAAGATAAATAGATCAAGTTGGCCAAACAAGACCCAAATATCGGAGAAGAAATATGAGGCTATAAGAGGTCACACATATAAGAGATCAATGAACTCCAATAACTTTCATGGATTTAACAAGATATAACTGATCATAAACTCGAAGTTCATCAGATCCCAACAAACACACCGCCAAAAGACTTACATCATATGGATCTCCAAGAGACCATTATATTGATAATCAAGAGAGAGAGAGAGGAAGCCATCTAGCTACTAACTATGGACCCGAAGGTCTACAAAGAACTACTCGCGCATCATCGGAGAGGCACCAATGGAAGTGGTGAACTCCTCCATGATGGTGTCTAGATTTAATCTCGTGGTTCTGGACTCCGCGGCGGCTTGATGAAAATTTCATTGACTCCCCTAGGGTTTCTAGAATATTGGGGTATTTATAGAGCAAAGAGTCGGTCCAGGGGGCACCCGAGGTGGGCACAACCCACCAAGGCGCGCACCCTGGTGGGTTGTCCCCTCCTCGGGACTCCCCCCAGGTGCAACCAGGGCCCATCTGATATTGATTTCCTGTGATGCAAAAAACATGCAGAAAATAGAAACTGGCACTTGGCACTATGTCAATAGGTTAGTACCAAAAAATGATATAAAATGACTATAAAATGATTATAGAACATCCAAGATTGATAATAAAACAACATGGAATAATAAAAAATTATAGATACGTTGGAGACGTATCAGGATCCATCACGGTGGCCACCTTCATCTCTCTCTCTCTCTCGTGTTCTTGATTCAGCATGATCTTGATGTACCGTGAGCTTTGCTATTATAGTTGGATCTTATGATGTTTCTCCCCCTCTACCTTCTTGTAATGGATTGAGTTTTCCCTTTGAAGTTATCTTATCTGATTGAGTCTTTAAGGATTTGAGAACACTTGATGTATGTCTTGCATGTGCTTATCTATGGTGACAATGGGATATTCACGTGATCTACTTGATGTATGTTTTGGTGATCAACTTGCGGGTTCAGTGACCTTGTGAACTTATGCATAGGGGTTGGCACATGTTTTCATCTTGACTCTCTGGTAGAAACTTTGGGGCACCCTTTGAAGTTCTTTGTGTTGGTTTGAATAGATGAATCTGAGATTGTGTGATGCATATCGTATAATCAAACTCGCGGATACTTGTGGTGACATTGGAGTATCTAGGTGACATTAGGGTTTTGGTTGATTTGTGTCTTAAGGTGTTATTTTAGTACAAACTGTAGGGTTGTTTGTGACACTTATAGGAATAGCCCAATGGATTGATCGGAAAGAATAACTTTGAGGTGGTTTCGTACCCTACAATAGTCTCTTCGTTTGTTCTCCGCTATTAGTGACTTTGGAGTGACTCTTTGTTGCACGTTGAGGGATTATTATATGATCTAATTATATTATCATTGTTGAGAGAACTTGCATTAGTGAAAGTATGAACCCTAGGCCTTGTTTCTAAGCATTGCAATACCGTCTTTGCTCACTTTTACCACTTGCTACCTTGCTGTTTTTATACTTTCATATTACGAAAACCCATATGTGCTATCCATATTGCACTTGTATCACCATCTCTTCGTCGAACTAGTGTTGTATTGGGGTGTGTTGTGGACATAAGAGACTCTATGTTATTTGGTCGCAGGGTTGTTTGAGAGAGACCATCTTCATCGTACGCCTCCCACGGATTGATAAACCTTAGGTCATCCACTTGAGGGAAATTTTCTACTGTCCTCCAAACCTCTGCACTTGGAGGCCCAACAACGTGTACAAGAAGAAGGTTGCGTAGTAGACATCAGGGATGCCCCGGTAGACATCCCACCTTTCTTCTTCAACAATTATCTGTTAGTATCGGTTGAGCCTAAGTTTTTGCTTCTTCACATGAGTTGTGCTATGCTTTGAATGTCATTTTATTTTGTTTTGCTTGCTGTTTATATAAAATACTTAGGTTTGAAAGTTTTTAAATAAGAGAGAATGCACAATTTGCTACCCATTTGCTTAACTACTCGCTTGATCTTCACTTATATCTTTTTAGAGTAGCTGGTCATTTACTTTTGTGCTTCACTTATATCCGATGAGTAAATTGTTGAATGAATTGAATATCATGAATTTGAAATTGTATGTTCATATCATGCCTAGTGGTAGCTTCACACTGGGTTTAGAAAGTGAAATCTTTTGAAGCTTGACAATCACAATATTGGTCATACAAGCAATTCATGAATGATTAGTAGAAGGAAGAGAACTTTCACATGCAAATACACTATCTTGGAAATCTTTTGTGATTGTTAGCCCCCATCAAAATATTATATGCCAAAATTGTTGACGTTGGACAAGTAAGACAATGTAGTGATTTATGTTTGTTCATATTCACATAGAAGTTATCTTGTCATAGATCCTTCAACATGTGGTGCTTCCCCCCCGATCTTTGCTAGCCAAAAATTCCGCAACAAGTAGAGATACTACTTGTGCATCCAAAAACCCTTAAACCCAAATCTTATTCTCAAGAGTCCACCATACCTACATAAGGATTGAGTAAGATCCTTCAAATAAGTTGTCAACGGTGCAATAAGGCAATTAAAATTGCTTCTAAAAGTGTTAGATCATTTAGTGTAAGGGAAAATTGAGGGTTGTACGAACTTGTGATGAAAAAGAATAAAAGCGACAGACTACATAATAAAGGTTGCTATCATAAGGGGCAATATAACGTGATGTTCTTTTGCACTAAGGGATTGAGCATACAAACAAAAAGTGCATGGCAATGATATGTCTCCGTCGTATCTACTTTCCAAACACTTTTTCCCTTGTTTTGGACTCTAACTTGCATGATTTGAATGGAACTAACCAGGACTGACGTTGTTTTTAACAGAACTGCCATGGTGTTATTTTTGTGCAGAAATAAAAGTTCTCGGAATGACTTGAAAATCCACGGAGCAACTTTTTGGAATTAATAAAAAATACTGACGAAAGAATCAGCACCAGGGGGCCCACACCCTATCCATGAGGGTGGGGGCGCGCCCCCTGCCTCATGGGCCCCCTAGACCTCTCCACCGACCTCAACTCCAACTCCATATATTCGCGTTCGCGGAAAAAAAATCAGAGAAAAAGATTCATCGCGTTTTATGATACGGAGCCGCCGCCAAGCCCTAAAATCTCTCGGGAGGGCTGATTTGGAGTCCGTTCGGGTCTCCGGAGAGGGGGATTCGTCGCTGTCGTCATCATCAACCATCCTCCATCACCAATTTCATGATGCCCACCTCCGTGCGTGAGTAATTCCATCGTAGGCTTGCTGGACGGTGATGGGTTGGATGAGGTTTACCATGTAATCAAGTTAGTTTTGTCAGGGTTTGAACCCTAGTATCCACTATGTTTGAGATTGATGTTGCTATGACTTTGCTATGCTTAATGCTTGTCACTAGGGCCCGATTGCCATCATTTCAGATCTGAACCTATTATGTTTTCATGAATGTATGTGAGTTCTTGATCCTATCTTGCAAGTCTATAGTCACCTATTATGTGTTATGATCCGTTAACCCCGAAGTGACAATAATCGGGATACTTACCGGTGATGACCGTAGTTTGAGGATTTCATGTATTCACTAAGTGCTAATGCTTTGGTCTGGTACTCTATTATAAGGAGGCCTTAATATCCCTTAGTTTCCATTAGGACCCTGCTGCCACGGGAGGGTAGGACAAAAGATGTCATGCAAGTTCTTTTCCATAAGCACGTATGACTATATTCAGAATACATGCCTACATTACATTGATGAGCTAGAGCTAGTTCTGTGTCACCCTATGTTATAACTATTACATGAGGAATCGCATCCGACATAATTATCCATCACTGATCCAATGCCTACGAGCTTTTCACATATTGCTATTTGCTTATTTACTTTACCGTTGTTGTTGCTACAATTACTACAAAGTTGCTACTGTTACTTTTTCCACTGTTACTGTTACTTCCATACTACTTTGCTGCACATACTAAGTTATCCAGGTGTGGTTGAATTGACAACTCTACTGCTAATACTTGAGAATATTCTTTGGCTCCCCTTATGTCGAATTAATAAATTTGGGTTGAATACTCTACCCTCGAAAAGTGTTGCGATCCCCTATACTTGTGGGTTATCAAGACTATTTTCTGGCACCATTGCTGGGGAGCATAGCTCTATTCTTTGATTCAATTGGGATTTATATCTGTTGGTCACTATGAGGAACTTGAAACACGAAAGAACTAAGATTTATCCCTCAACTACGAGGGGAGCTAAGGAACTGCCATCTAGCTCTGCACTTGATTCTCCTTCTGTTATGAGTAAGTTTGCGACACCTAAACCTGCTTCTGCTATGAATTCTGATATGTCGCATGTTATTGATGATGCCACTTCTACAATGCATGATACTTATGACAAAACTACTTCTATGCTTGATACTACTGTGCCATTAGGTGAATATCTTGATGAACAACTTGCTAGGGTTAGAGAGAATGAAGTTCTTGAAACTTATATTATTGATGATAGTGATGATGAAGGTTCTCCCCCTAAATATGAATTGTCTGTTGTTTCCTGAGGGTTATGTTATGGATGAAAAGAAACTGCTAGAGATTTTCTTGCTTGCAATGATAGATCTGATCTTAAGAAGTTATTAGCTAAACTGAAACAGAAGTCTCTGAATGCTAGAATGAAATATGACCCTACTTTTGCTACCTCACCTATCTTTGTTACTGATAAGGATTATGAATTCTCTGTCGATCCTGAGATAATTACTTTGGTTGAATCTGATCCTTTTTATGGCTATGAATCATAAACTGTTGTGGCACATCTTACTAAGTTAAATGATATAGCCACCCTGTTCACTAATGATGAGAAATCTCGCTACTATTATATCCTTAAGATATTTCCGTTCTCATTAAAGGGTGATGCTAAAACTTGGTTTAATTCTCTTGATCCTGGTTGTGTGCGTAGTCCCCAGGATATGATTTATTACTTCTCTGCTAGATATTTCCCTGCTCATAAGAAACAAGTTGCCTTAAGGGAAATATATAATTTTGTGCAAATTGAAGAAGAGAGTCTCCCACAAGCTTGGGGAGGCTTCTCCGATTACTTAATGCTTTGCCTGATCATCCTCTTAAGAAAAATGAAATACTTGATATCTTTTATAATGGACTAACCGATGCTTCCAAGGACCACTTGGATAGTTGTGCTGGTTGTGTTTTCAGGGAAAGAACAGTCGATCAAGCTGAATTGCTATTGAATAATATGTTGACTAATGAAAATAATTGGACACTTCCTGGGCCAACTCCTGAGCCAATTCCTGAGCCAACTCCTAAACCAACTCCGAAGAAAAGGGGTGTTCTATTTCTCAGTCCTGAAGATATTCAAGAGGCAAAGAAATCTATGAAAGAAAAGGGTATTAAAGATGAAGATGTTAAGAATTTACCTCCTGTTGAGGAAATACATGGTCTTAATATACCACCTATCGAAGAAACACATGGTCTTGATAACCCGACACAGGTAGTAAAGGTAAATTCTCTCTATAGATATGATAATTTGAAATCATGTGTACTAAGTTTGCTAGCCAATGCTTGGATGAATTTTATGACTTTATGGCTAGAAAAGAAAACTTCAATGCTTATGTTGGTAGACAATTAAAACAAAATGCTTATATGATTGCACACTTGAGTGATTATATGGCTAGAGTTAAAGGTGAACTCAAACTCATTAGTAAACATGCTTCTATGGTTAACACTCAAGCAGAACAAGTACTTAAAGCTCAAAATGATTTGCTTGATGAATTAAATAATAAACATGACTTTGCTGTTAGAGTGGCTACTAGAACGGGTAAAATGACTCAGGAACCTTTGTATCCTGAAGGCCACCCTAAGAGAATTTAGCAAGATTCTCAGAGGAATAATGTAGATGCACCTAGTCCTTCTAAAACGAAGAAAAAGAAAAATGATAGGACTATGCATGCTCCTAGTGAACCTGTTGTAGACACACCTGAGAATCCCAATGATATTTCTATTTCTGATACTGAAACACAATCTGGAGATGAACATGAACCTAGTGATAATGTTAATGATATTGTTCATGTTGAGGCTCAACCTAGTAATAATAATGATGTAGAGATTGAACCTGTTGTTGATCTTGATAACCCACAATCAAAGAATCAACGTTATGATAAGAGAGATTTTGTTGCTAGGAAGCATGGTAAAGAAAGAGAACCATGGGTTCAGAAAACCATGCCTTTTCCTCCTAAGCCATCCAAGAAAAAGTATGATGAGGATTTTCAGCTTTCTTTGAAATGATTAGACCTATCTTTTTGCGTATGTGTTTGACTGATATGCTTAAAGTGAATCCTTATGCTAAATACATGAAAGATATTATTACAAATAAAAGAAAGATATCGGAAGCTGAAATTTCCACCATGATTGCTAATTATACTTCTAAAGGTGGAATACCTAAGAAACTAGGAGACCCAGGAATACCAACTATACCATGCTCCATTAAAAGAAACTATGTTAAAACTGCTTTATGTGATCCTGGAGTCGGTGTTAGTGTTATGCCTCTCTCTTTATATCGTAGACTTGAATTGAATAAGTTGACACCTACTGAAATATCTTTGCAAATGGCTGATAAATCAACTGCTATACCTGTCGGTATTTGTGAGGATGTGCCTGTTGTGGTTGCAAACGTTACTATCTTAATGGACTTTGTTATTCTTGATATTCCCGAGGATGATAGTATGTCAATTATACTTGGTAGACCCTTTTTAAATACTGCAGGGTCTGTTATTGATTGCAACAAAGGCAATGTCACTTTTCATGTTAATGGTAATGAGCATACGGTACACTTTCTCCGAGGAAACAACCTCAAGTTCAAAGTATCAATTCTATTGGAAAATTTTCAACTATTATTATTGGAGGTTTTGAATTCCCTCTTCCTACTGTCAAGAAAAAATATGATATTCTTATTATTGGGGATTTCCATATCCCCGTTGAGGTAACCTAGTGTTATTCGAAATTTCTCCGATTTCATGCGATTCAGAATGAGTTTGTTAACAAGACTTGATCAACCTTGTTAGTGGATTCCTTTTGATGAGCATGAGATGGATGAAATTAGAAGGCACAACCTTCTGTACCCTCTTTTTACTTTCTGTTACTTATATTAAATAAAGCAAAAATAGTATTTTCTGTCTGTTTTCTGAATTATCCATGCAATAAAAAATACCCCGAAAATAAAAGTTCTCCAAATGCCCTGAAAATTTAGTATGATTTTTTCTGGAATATTTGAGAATATCTGGCACTGAGAACACAGCAGGGGGAGCCAGCACCTGGCCACGAGGGTCCAGGGCGAGCCCACCCCCAGGGGGCGCCCCCCCTGCCTCGTGTGCCCACGGTGGCCCCCCTCCACTTATTCCTGCACCCATGCTCTTCTTCTTCCTCCCAAAAAATTCACTATCCAGCTCAAGCATGAGTTCTAGCTCATTTTGTTGCCATTTTCGATCTCCTTGCTCAAAGCTCCATTCACAAAACTGCTTTGGGGGATTGTTCTTTGGTATGTGACTCATCCAATGGTCCAATTAGTTTTTGTTCTAGTGCTTTATTCACTGTAAATTTTGCTGCTAAGGAGACCATGTTCTTGAGCTTGCATGTCAAATTTATATGGTCCTAAGTAGTTCTAATGCATGATATAGTCTCTAGGCACTTGTGGGAGTAGTTGCTATCAATTTTATTGAGTTTGGTTCACTTTTATTTTGAGTAACTAAAAATTTCAGAAATTTTCAGAAAATGATGAAGAGATTTTTGAGGGGTTCTTCTAGCCAAAGCTTGAAGGAGAAACAAGCCAAGGAGAATAAAAGTCCCAAGTATAATCTCCCTTGTGTCGTGGAAGTTCGGCCGTGTGGATGGCGTTGTGATCATTTCTTGAGAGCAGCCGGGATTCATGACGATTTTTATTCTTTGGCTGATAATGCGGGCCTCACCAACTTCCTCCACGACCAGCTCGATCAGTATCTCTTACTCACCAATACTTTCATGCAAAAAATTTTAATTTCATCCTAAGAAATCACCTCCTTCAGTAGAGTTTCATTTATATGATGAGGCTAGGGATATGTCACTATGTGCATTTTGTGCGGTTTGCAAGATACCCTTCGAGGGCAGCTTAGAGGAACCACATCGTAAAGATGTGGATGGATTTATTGATATGATTACTGTAGGGGAAACGAGGAAGGTTTTCGATGCAAGACTTACTAGCATACACTTTCCTGTTCTATGTTACTTTGCAATATTTGCTAGTAGATGCTTAATTGGTCGCGAAAACTGTGGAAACCTTAGTGTTCCTGATATAATTATTTTGTTCCATGCTTTATTTCATGATAACTCTATTAGTATGGGCACTATTATTGCTAAACGATTAAGTCTGGACCGTACAAAGGGCCCCATCTTTGGAGGTATCTATGCTTCACGCCTTGCTAAACACTTTAGGATACCTATTAGGCATTATGAGAAAGAGAAAAAGCTGTTGCCTCCTACCTTTCTAGATTATAAGAGCATGGTAGCACATGAGTTTATTGTTTAAAATGATGAGAAGATGCTTAAGTATAATTTGAGATTTCATAAGAAACACAGTGAGACTATTATCCTGCCTGCACCCTCTTTGTTTGATTTAACTGCAGGCACATACCACGTCTTGCCGGAGGCCGTTTACACGTACCGGGGCCAAACATCAGCTCCAGAGCCTAAGCCGGAACCACCACTTGATCCTTATCATCCGTCCTTTTATCAGTGGGATCCGGAGGAGATCGCCAGACAGTGGTAGTATGATGACACTCCTCTGTACACCGGAGAGAGTAGCCGCGATCCATGGGCATAGACCATCTTAGGCCAAATGCCTAAGCTTGGGGGAGTACGTATTTCTCACCGACGTTACATTCATGTTCACACACTCATTCTAGTTGTCCATGCTCATACTTTTTCATTGTAATATCCATGCTAGTTTATTTTCTTTTCTTGCTTTCTTCTTGTGTGTTTGAATAACCTTAATAAAAACCAAAACAAATAGTTCTAGCTTTTAGCTAGTTTACTTTCCATGCTTGTAGTAGTAGTAATTAAAAGAAAACCCAAAAATATTTCTCGTTCTTCTTTTGCTTGTTGGGAGCTTTCCCGTGTAAATAGTTTTATTTCTTTTCTTTGGGGGTCGAGAGGAGAAGACCATAATGAAAATATTGATTGGCTCTTATATGCATTATTGTTGATTTAACCAAGAGCCCATATTACCTTGCCTTCTCCTCCGAATTGAATGCTTGCAGATTCCAGCTTAGTCCAATGCACGTGCACTATTATTATTATCCACACCGTTCGGTCGTGCAAGTGAAAGGCAATAATGATTATATATGATGGACTGATTTAGATGAGAGAAGCTGGTATGAACTCGACCTCTCTTGTTTTTGTGAATATGATTAGTTCATCATTCCTGATTCAGCCTACTAGGAATAAACATGTTTGCAATGACAATTAGAGATTATATTTGCTGATGCCATGCTTAATTAGCTAGGAGTTTATAATGGTTTACCTTGCATGCCAACATGCTATTAAAATGGTTGTGATGTGGTATGATAGGGTGGTATCCTCCTTTGAATGATTCGAGTGACTTGACTTGGCACATGTTCATGCATGTAGTTGAAACAAAATCAACATAGCCTTCACGATATTTATGTTCATGGTGGATTATATCCTACTCATGCTTGCACTCAGTGTTGATTAATTTTAATGCATGTTCATGACTGTTGTTGCTATCTAGTTGGTCGCTTCCCAGTCTCTTTCTAGCCTTCACTTGTACTAAGCGGGAATACTGCTTGTGCATCCAAACTCCATAAACCCCAAAGTTATTCCATATGATTCCACCATACCTTCCTATAGGCGGTATTTACCTGCCGTTCCAAGTAAATTTGCATGTGCCAACCTCCAAACCTTCAAATGAAATTCTGTTTTGTATGCTCGAACAGCTCATGTATCAACTAGGGCTGTCTGTAACTTCCATGTTAGGCGGGTTATTCTCAAGAGGAGTGGACTCCGCTTCTCATTCACGAGAAAATGGCTGGTCACCGGATGCCCAGTCCCATGCTCAAATCAAATCAAAATAATTACAAACAAAACTCCCCCAGGATTGTTGTTAGTTGTAGGCACCCGTTTTTTCGGGAAAGCCATGGATTGATGCTTGTTGGTGGTGGGGAGTATAAACTTTACCATTCTGTTTGGGAACCGCCTATAATGTGTGTAGCATAGAAGATATCGAGATCTCTCATTGTTATGTAGACAATGAAAGTATACCACTCAAAATGTTATTTATCTCTATTTCAAAATCTAGCTCTGGCACCTCTACAAATCCTTGCTTCCCTCTACGAAGGGCCTATCTATTTACTTTTATGTTGAGTCATCACCCTCTTATTAAAAGCACCCGCTGGAGAGCATCGCTATCATTTGCATGCATTACTATTAATTTATATTGGGTTTGACTATGACAGGATCTCTTTTACCATGAACTACAATGTTTAGTCAGTCCTTGATCTTTAGAGGTGCTCTGCGTTTATGTTTTGCGGTCTCAGAAAGGGATAGAGAGATACCATCTTGTTATATCATATTATGATTGTTTTGAGAAAGTGTTGTCATCCGAGATATATTATTATTGCTCGCTAGTTGATTATGCCATTCATATGAGTAAACATGAGACCTAAGTGTTATTGTGAATATGGTTAGTTCATAATCTTTGCTGAAAACTTGAATGCTGGCTTTACATATTTACAACAACAAGAGCAAACAGAGTTTGAAAAGTTTTTATTTATCACTTTCAGTTTGTCGACTGAATTGCTTGAGGACAAGCAAAGGTTTAAGCTTGGGGAGTTGATACGTCTCCATCATATCTACTTTTCCAAACACTTTTGCCCTTGTTTTGGACTCTAACTTGCATGATTTGAATGGAACTAACCCGGACTGACGCTGTTTTCAGGAGAACTGCCATGGTGTTATTTTTGTGAAGAAATAAAAGTTCTCGGAATGACCTGAAAATCCATGGAGCAACCTTTTGGAATTAATAAAAAATACTAGCGAAAGAATCAGCACTAAGGGGGCCCACACCCTGTCCACGAGGGTGGGGGCGCCCCCCCTAGGGCGCGCCCCCTGCCTCGTGGGCCCCCTGGACCTCCACCGACCTCAACTCCAACTCCATATATTCGCGTTCGCGGAGAAAAAAAATTAGAGAAAAAGATTCATCGCGTTTTATGATACGGAGCCGCCAAGCCCTAAACTCTCTCGCGAGGGCTGATCTGGAGTCCGTTCTGGTCTTCGGAGAGGGGGATTCGTCGCCGTCGTCATCATCAACCATCCTCCATCACCAATTTCACGATGCTCACCGCCGTGCGTGAGCAATTCCATCGTAGGCTTGCTGGACGGTGATGGGTTGGATGAGATTTACCATGTAATCAAGTTAGTTTTGTTAGGGTTTGATCCCTAGTATCCACTATGTTCTAAGATTGATGTTGCTATGACTTTGCTATGCTTAATGCTTGTCACTAGGGCCCGAGTGCCATGATTTCAGATCTGAACCTATTATGTTTTCATGAATATATGTGAGTTCTTGATCCTATCTTGCAAGTCTATAGTCACCTATTATGTTTTATGATCCGTTAACCCTAAAGTGACAATAATTGGGATACTTACCGGTGATGACCGTAGTTTGAGGAGTTCATGTATTCACTAAGTGCTAATGCTTTGGTGCGGTACTCTATTAAAAGGAGGCCTTAATATCTCTTAGTTTCCATTAGGACCCCGTTGCCACGAAAGGGTAGGACAAAAGATGGCATGCAAGTTCTTTTCCATAAGCACATATGGCTATATTCGGAATACATGCCTACATTACATTGAGGAACTGGAGCTAGTTCTGTGTCACCCTATGTTATAACTATTACATGAGGAATCACATCCGACATAATTATCGATCACTGATCCAATGCCTACGAGCTTTTCACATATTGCTCTTTGCTTATTTACTTTACCGTTGCTGCTGTTACAATTACTACAAAGATGCTACTGTTACTTTTGCCACTGTTATCGTTACTTCCATACTACTTTTCTACTAAATACTTTGCTGCAGATACTAAGTTATCCAGGTGTGGTTGAATTGACAACTCAACTGCTAATACTTTAGAATATTCTTTGGCTCCCCTTCTGTCGAATCAATAAATTTGGGTTGAATACTCTACCCTCGAAAACTGTTGCGATCCCCTACACTTGTGGGTTATCAGGCAACCTCTGCTTCCCTCTGCGAAGGGCCTACCTTTTACCTTTATGTTTTTACTTTCATGCAAGAGTCAAAGTTTTTGTCTCTATTCCTTTTTATTTTTCTCTTTTGGCAAGTATCATGTGGTGAGGAAAGATCTAGGAACATATATCCAGTTGGATATGGGTAGCATGAGTTATTATTGTTGACATCACGCTTGAGGTGAATATGATGGGAGGTGAAATTATAAGCCCCTATCTTTCTATGTGTCATGTTCAAAGGTTTTGCTCATCTATATGCGGTGAGTGTTAGCAATCATAGAAGACTATATGATGGTTGAGTATGTGTGGAGCTCTTACTTAGACTCTATTGAATAAGTTGAATTGCAATCGTTTGGTGACTAAGAATATAGGTTGCTGAGTTTCAAGAGAATTCATTGTTTGAACCTTAACATGTGAATTGGTTTCTACTTTGTCATGATGAGTTTTATGAGAAAGAGTTGATGTTATGATGCTTGGGAAAGTGATTGAAATTAAAATTGATCAAACTTATGCACCTTGCTAGCATTCACACTTCATAAATTATTTATTTTATCATTTACCTACTCGGGGACGAGTAGGAATTAAGCTTGGGGATGTTGATATGTCTCCAATGTATCTATCACTTATGAAGTATTCATGCTGATATATTATCATTCTTGGATGCACAATCATTTTATAGCAACTTTATATCATTATTGGGGACTAACCTATTAACCCAGTGCCCAGTGTCAGTTGTTGTTTTTTGCTTGTTTTTTACATCGCAGGAAATCAATATCAAACGGAGTCCAAATACCACGAAACTTTTTGTGGATTTTTTATGGACCAGAAGAAATCCAGTGGGCCAGAGCAGCACCTGGGGGTGCCCCGAGGGGAGCACAACCCACCAGGGAGCGCATAGGCCCCCAGGCGCGCCCCGGTGGGTTGTGCCCACCTCGGTGGCCTCCCGCACCCCCTCTTCGCCCTATAAATCATCAAATATTCCAAAACCCTCGGGAGACCCTAGATCAGAAGTTCCGCCGTTGTAAGCCTCTCAGAGCCACTTAAAAGCCAATCTAGAGCCCTTCTCGCACTCCGTCGGAGGGGGGAAATCATCACCAGTGGCCAACTACATCATCTCGGCGGCCACCATGATGAGGACGGAGTAGTCCCACCTCGGGCCTGAGGGTTTGTACCAGTAGCTATGTGTATAATCTCTCTCTCTCTCTCTCTCTCTCTCTCTCTCTCTCGTGTTCTTGATATGTCACGATCTTGATGTATCGCGGGCTTTGTTAATATAGTCGGATCATATGGTGTTTCCCCCTCTGTATCTTGTGATGAATTGAGTTTCCCCTTTAAGATTTTGCTTTATCGGATTGAATACTTTTATGGATTTGAGAACACTTGACGTATATCTTGCTATGAATACCCGTGGTGACAATGGGGTATCGTATTGATTCACCTGATATATGTTTTGGCACTCAACTTGCCGATTCCCATGGTGAAATTAGGGTAATCTATGCATAGGGGTTGATGCACGTTCTTGTCTTTGTTTCTCCGGTAGAAATCTTGGGGCACTCCCCTTGAGGTTCTTTGTGTTGGATTGAGTATTATGAATCTGAATTTGCTTTGGGGTTATTTTATTACGGGCTCTTGGTTAGATCGATCGGAAAGAATAGCTTTGAGGTTGTTTCGTACCCTACAAACAATTTCTTCTTATATTCTCCGCTAAATAAGAACTTTGGAGTGATTCTTCATCGCACATGAGGGATGGTTATATAATCCAATTATATTAGCACTGTTGAGAGATTGTACTAGCGAAAGTACGAACCCTAGGCCTTGTTTTCAAGCATTGCAATACCATTTGTGCTCCATTCTATCAGTTGCTACCTTGCTGTTTTTATTTATTCAGATTATAGAAATATATTTCTACCATCAATATTACACTTTTATCACCATCTCTTCACCGAATTAGTGCACCTATACAGTTGCCATTGTATTGGGTGTGTTGGGGACACAAGAGATTTCTTGTATTTGGTTGCAGGGTTGTTTGAGAGAGATCATCTTCATTCTATGCCTCCCACAGATTAATAAACCTTAGGTCATCCACTTGAGGGAAAATTGCTACTGTCCTACAAAACTCTGTGCTTGGAGGCCCGACACGAGTCTACAAGAATAAACTTGCATAGTAGACATCACAATCCCACTAGTGATAATGAAGATTTCAGCATGCATTATCCTGAAACATTGAGTAAGAGTTAGCCGCTAAACATATACACATGGATCAATTGTTTTCCATCTAATAAGGTCTTCGTATTTTGTACACTATGATTGATTATGTAATGATTATATGTGTGGACAAATCATTGGAATTTAGCTACCGCATGTTCAATTGCAATTGTTGCGAAATCTGATGAATGTTCTTCCTGTGGACACTATTTGTTCAATTGAATATTGTGGCGAATTTGCTTTTTGCATGCCGATTAAAAATGGGATATTTTTGTTTTAATGTGGCAATTGCTCTGCACACGGTTCAACTAAATGAGTGTGTTCGATCCACATCAGAAAGCATATGTCAATCATAGTGGAACCGTCGGTGATAAACAGCAGATCGCAAATGATTTACAGCGCTATACGTGTGCGTAGGGTCTCCGGAACCGTTTGTGATATCACGTTATCGCACATGAGAGATCGGTGTAAACCATGCCCAGTGTAAAATACAATCCCAGTCATAAACTTTTCAGGAAATGTGTGGGATCCCAAACGAAAAGCACACGTCACTCTTGCTGCAATCATCGGTGATACACAAAAAATCACAAATGGTCTGCAACATTTGTATGTGTCCGAAGGGGCTCCTGAACCATCTGTGATAGAACATTATCACACACGCTAATTGTTGGGAAACGTGTGTGATGGAGTCTTGCATGGTAGACGGGTTCCACAGAAAACTCATGTGCGATGGGGCACATATCGCACACAGTTCATGTGTTGGCCCATGTGCCTTACATACTGTTTCCCAAATGGTTCATTACGATACACCATTTGGTTTCACTGCGTCTTTAGAAATGTTTAATCACCGATACCACACGTGCGAAAGAATTTAGTGTGTGTTGCATTGCACACGATTATATTTTGCAAGGCCTCTGGATCATGTCTCCATATCCCCGACAGTTTCTGGGACGTGTGAAAAGGACCCCCCCTCTTTCACCCACACTCACTTGACGATGGTTCCAAATGCTGTCGCGAAAAGGGTTAAAAACCGTGTGTATAGCACCAACACGTAACGGTGTGCACAAAACACGTGTGATTTATCTACTTGAAAATAAAAATATATGCCTCTCGTATTTTCTCCTGTCTAGTACAGATCCCTAACCATAGAATATGATGAAAAATTTAGACTTTGCATACTGCATGTTCATGGTAAAACCAGTTATTCACACAATTTATAATAAATTAAACACTGCAGAGATAATGTGAAAGTGGCCACTCGCAAGCTTTTGGGGAAATGGGTAAGCTAAGGATGGTTCATATGCTAATATAGTAGAATAATAAAATGTAAATAATGAAACATGGAAGCAAAGCAAACAATAATACATTAATGCATCTAACTAGGGTCTCACCGACGTTTAGAGAAACTATTATGAAGCTATTTCAAGTACTATTTCTAACCATTGATAATCCCTAGGAAGTACTTCATGAAGAATGTTGATGTTATTCTAAAATAAGAATGTTTTTATGAAGCAATCCAAAGGAACTGAATACATCCTAGTGTAGCACAGAAAGAGTTTCAATCGTCGAAGTAGTCCAGCTACCTGATATTGATATTTCTCTAACTCCTGCCAAATGTGAAAGTGTGAGGCCAACTTGAATATTGATCCTTTGAGTATTTTTTTCTTGATATATAATTTATCATAAAGCAACATAAACTTATATAAGGCATCAACAATTTCTAAAATTTGAGGGAAATACTTTATCAGGCAGGAGAATATTGAGAATACTCTGAAACAATTAGTAGTAAGTTTCTATATCCAAAGGGCAGAAAATAGGGAACTAACCTCTTCTCATATCCTGACAGAACTGAAAAATAGTAAATTTGGATCTGTTAGTCACAAATAAGCAACAAGAAAAAGCTTCGCAATTCGCATTACAAAAAAGAGATAGTATTTAGGGAAGCAAATAAGAGACAAATGAAATTTTTTCTTTCACACACAAATCAGATAGGGTGGCCTTGAGGCAGGAAGAGATTGTGCCGACAGAGCACAACTTGGGCACAATGTCCCCAGAATCATAATCATTGACAAAAGAAAATTGTACCCTAAACCCTAAGCACCCACCATCAGCACATAGGAGGTAGAAAAAAAATCAGAGGTCACTGTTAGTCAGACCAGAGTGGCTCAATGATAATTGAAATAATCCAAGAGCTAACCGACCTCAATTTTACATTCTGGTCGTAATCAATTAACCATGGATATATACATTTACTATTCTCTGAAGTGCCAGTCAAGCACAGTAAAAATACTCCGGTTCACAAGAGTTGTTTTCTCCCAAAATACATGTGACCATTTTCGGAGGTTACATGCTAAGGAAGCGGGTTATGACCAAGAAAAAACATAGCTGAGGAGCAGCACCAGGCTACCAGAGGGAGGGAGGGGATGGGACAAATTACCTCGCTAGGAGGTGTTGTCGGTCGTCCTCGCCATCGTCTCCATCACAGTCGGCTAGCATCTGAGTGAGCCCAATGGAAGGGTGAGGCAGAGGGGAAGGCGGCCCCACCTCATGGACGCCCTGTCCCACATCTCCGGGACACCAAACCAGGGCCGGGGGGAGGGGCAGATCTAGCAGCGAGAAGATGCTCTTTTATCCCTTGTTTTTTTTAGATACTCTTTTAGACCTTGTTAGTTCAACAACCTATTGTTATCAAACAAAAAGACATGAGAAGTCAACATTTCACCTGAAAACAAATAATAATGTAACACACAGTAGAATCTAGAATTATCGCCTACCATCCGCTTTAGAGCTAACATGTCTTTCTTCAGTTTGGATATCACCATGTTTTTCCTTTTGAGAATATATCCTGCATCTCTGCAATTCTCTGCACACAAAAGGAGAAAAATGTTGGAAGAATATGCCACCCGCAAAGTAGCATGCCCACATATAACACATACCTTGACATCGGTGGTGCTTGATGTGTGTGAATATATAGTCAATTCATTTACAATTGCATCCTTCTCTTCACATTCCTTCTGAATGTTATACAACTCTTGTTCTGCTGCCAGTGAACTTGAGAAAAAGGGTTTCTCCCCGCTTTGCATTACAAAGCAACCATCCGATACAACCAACGATAGGAGTTGGGGTGAAAGCAGCACAAACACGCCCAAAAGAAACGAAAGAGAAAAAGAAAAGAAACAAATGCCGATAACGGCGGATCGACAAAAACAACAAAGCCTCGCGACCGCTGCGTCCACCGGAGATTGCCCACCAAGCTTTGAGACTCCGGAGATCTGATACCAATCAACACCCCCAAGAAGGGACGCGACGATGACGACGCTGCTGCCAAGGGTTTCCCCCGGTACGCAGCAAGGAGAGAGGAAGGGTAGCCCCGACGCCTGAGGGAGTCCTGGATTAAGGGGTCCTCGGACACCTGGACTATATACTTTGGCCGGACTGTTGGACTATGAAGATACAAGATTGAAGACTTCGTCCCGTGTCCGGATGGGACTCTCCTTTGCGTGGAAGGCAAGCTTGGCAATTCGGATATGTAGATTTCCTTCTCTATAACCGACTCTGTGTAACCCTAGCCCCCTCCGGTGTCTATATAAACCGGAGGGTTTAGTCCGTAGGAAAACAACAATCATAATCATGGGCTAGCTTCTAGGGTTTAGCCTCTACGATCTCGTGGTAGATCAACTCTTGTAATACTCATATCATCAAGATCAATCAAGCAGGAAGTAGGGTATTACCTCCATCGAGAGGGCCCGAACCTGGGTAAAACATCGTGTCCCTTGCCTCCTGTTACCATTAGCCTTAGGCGCATAGTTCGGGACCCCCTACCCGAGATCCGCTGATTTTGACACCGACATTGGTGCTTTGATTGAGAGTTCCACTGTGTCATCGCGATAAGGCTAGATGGCTCCTTCAATCATCTTGAACGATGCAGTCCAGGGGGAGGTTTTCCTTCCCGGACAGATCTTCGTATCCGGCGGCATCGTACCGCGGTCAACTCGCTTGGCCATTTGGAGCAGATCGATAGCTACGCCCCTGGCCATCAGGTTAGGTGTAGCGACCGACCCAAAATTGGTCAAGTCTCTGTGTAACGGTACCATCCCAAGATCATGCTGGGACACACAGTACATTGATGAAATTCAAAGTTCAATCACACCTGAATTTATTACACGATTCTCATATCGAGTCTTTATTACAATAGAATAAATTCGGCCAAAGGCCAACTCATGAGAAATAAACTAAGTAAAGCTGCGGAAGCGAGATTTAATAGCGAGTCCATCCGACTCCATAGGGCAATCGCCAAGCGTGGATTGTAGCCTCACTCCTGATCGGAAAACTCCTCTGCAACATAAGACGTTGCAGCCGTGTAGGTCAGCATTTTGAATATGCCGGCAAGTCAAAGAGAGAAACAACAATAAAATTACTAACACTATATGCAACTTGGCTGTGGGGCTCTAAGTTTCATTGTTTTGCGAAAAAAGCCGCTTTTTCCCTACAAAGAAGAACTTGTTTGCAAATACTACAAAATGTTGGTAGTTATTGAGATGGTTCCGCCAACCAATGTCTCATTCCCAATAATTAAATAACCCCCTCAATTAATTTATTTAGTTCGGTGTTGAGATATCCGAAATACTCCAAGTTCCAGAGGCTCAAATTGTCCGTGAATCGGGGACACGGCTAACCGATTAGATCTTCACTCTGCAGAGAGGTTTGCGACTTTACCCGCAAGAATCGCTTTTCTCCTTTTAAGTCTTCGCACTTCCTGGTGTTTGAAGACGGACGAACGTAAACAGGGTCTTCCGAAGAGTTCCTGCAGGCCACCGCCGTGCCCATCCAATCCTACCGTTCTTCTACATCTCGTAGCACCGTCCGCCGTAGTCACACCTAGGGTCGACCAAGCGAGCCCATAATGGCTTGCGGCTGCACAGGTAAGCTTCCGTCAATGGGGTATCCATCCGTCTCTTCGTGGCTGGGTGAAGCTTCCGCAAGATGTCATGGCGCTTCTCCATGCATCCCGCCATCCGCTGGTTTCTCCAGGTGCCCACAACTGCTCCTCCACCCAGTAGTGAATTTTGAAGTCCATCTTGAGCTTGAAGTCATGGGGTTGTCATCATCTTGACTCTCACATCTCCCTTATGTATCACTCAACCAACCCCATCTACGAGCATAGCAAAATTAAACTACTTCGTCCCGGGCCATGGTAACAAGGGAAATTGGTTTCATCCTACCTCATGATACTACTCAAGAACATAACTTAAAATTCTCCTACTGCATGCATGGTGGGGAGGTATAATTCTAATGCAATAAAATCATAGGTATTGTAAAAGAAAACATGATCAAATGACTTGCCTGGCCGACGGTCTTGAAAGCTAGGGACTCGTAATAGCAGGCTTCAGACTGGAAATTCTATCGAATCAAACAATAGCACAAATAAGTATGGCACAATATAACATAACAGCAAGTTGGAAGTAAAATACCCAAGCACTCAAACCAAAATCCAAAGAAAACTCGGAGAAAGCAAATCAAGGTTTTCACCACATCAAGCAACAAATAGTTTTACACAACTAAAACTTTTCTTAACAGAACCTAAGCATGGGTTTTGCTAACTAACAGAAGGGAAAACATCATATAAACTAGGAGCAAAAAGAATCACATCAAAAGCTATTATAGAACTCCTATTATGCCTATAACAATCCTAGCAAAGAAAAATAAAATAAATTTTTTATTCTACTGTAAATAAAAGTTCATCCTCTGTAGTTACAGAAACTAATCTAAAATAAACTACAACATAGTAAAAATAAAATTATTTACTAAATAAAACAATAGGAAAACAGTAGCTAGTTAAATAAACAAGAAATACATGATTTTGACTGAAACTATTTTTTTATTAAATCTAAAATAACCAAATAAATTCCTACTGCTAGGCAAAGTCAAAACAAAGCAGTGACAAAAAGAATCACTAAAATAAAATAATCCTAACTCATTTTATAGCAGAAATACTAATCTGTCTAAAACTAAAATAAAACAATTTCTAATAATTTAAATATGGCTAAACATATTTTCTGCCGAAACTACAACAAATTTGCAAACTAACAAAAAAAGAATCAATTAAAAATATTAAGTAACCTAAAAGATATGGATTTTACAAAATTGAAACTATTCTGTTAAAAACAGAAACGAAAATATAAAAAAAACTAGCGCTAACGGGCCTATCTAACGCTCAGGCGTCAAATAACTAAAACGTGCCCGCGGCTAACAGGAAATAAACCGATCGGGCCGGTCTAACTAAACCGCTAAAAAAACCCGTAACTAAACCGGTCTAATCTAAATAAACCTAACCCTTCGCGTGATCTAGATCGAACGGCGGAGGGGGCTCCGGTGGCTTACCGCGGTGGTCGGCGGCGACGGCGGCTCGGGTGACGACGGCGCGGCGACTCCGGTGGTCCGGGGCGACGGCGGAGGCGTCAGCGGTGCGTGACGAGCGAGGGGAGTTCGGGGTGGAGTCGGTGGAGCTCGGGGTCGGAGACGAGCGCGGGCAATGGCGGCTGGGGCGCTGGTTCGGCGAGCGATTGCGAGGGGAGAGGTTTTGCCGCGTAGGGGCGGAATGGGCGAGGGGTATTTATAGGGCGGGGCCGACTTGGAGGAGGGGGCGAATCGGGAGGCGATCCCACGTTCTCCGGGATTCCGGCGGCGGCGGTTTCTGCAGTGGGCGTGGCGTGGCGAGGGAAAGAGAGGGTGGGACCGAGCGTCGGTGAGAGAGGGAGGGGTTTTCCGGGCGACCGAGGGGAAAGGGGTTCGGGCGCGTCGGCTCGGGCAGGCCGGCTCGGGCGCGGGCGCTGGGCTGCCCTGGCCCGCTGGTGGGCTGCGCTGGCCGGGCAGTTATTCTGGCTGGCGCCTGGGGGGTTCTTTCCTTTTTTTGAATTAGGGAGAGGGAAATATATAAAATATATATATTTTTATATAGGACATATATATATATATATATATCAAAATGATCAGGGGAATTTATCCTACAATTTGAACATTTTTCCAGGGGCAAAACTCAAACTAAAAAAAAACATTTTCTAAAAATCCCAAATAAAATCAAATTTGAATTCAAACTTTTTGGCAACATTTTTCATCTAACATTTTTGGAGTGTCATGTTTACTCCTCTCATACTTTTTCTCAAGTATTTGTCAGGCATTGTTTTGAAATAAATTTCAACTGCCAATTTGAATTCAAATTCCACAAACTCAAAAGCCTCTGAAATACTTCAAATGTCACTCAATTCAAACAATATGCATAGATGCTTAGTTATAATTGTAAAACATTCCAAATGGGAAATTTGGGATGTTACATCAGGTTTGTAAGCTTGAACTATACTGCCGACATCCGCGGAGACTTGATCTTCGACGGATTTGAGCCCATGTCAGGCGCGCCGAACGGTCACGACGGGCATGACTTTGATCTGCCATCGAACACTATTCGGGAGATCGCGCCTGCGGCGGCACCGGGAATCAATCCGGAGCAGATCGTGCCCTCCGAGGACGGGTGGATGGACCCCGTCATGGAGGCCGCGCACTCATCGGCGTTAGAGCCGAACACTGATCCCGCTTCCTGTGAGGGTGGTGTCATCGGACCCTCGGACTCGTCTCCGGCTACAGGATCCGAACCCCGCGCGTCCGTGCCTATCGAATCTGATTGGGCACCTGTCATGGAGTTCACCGCCGCGGATATTTTTCAGCACTCGCCCTTGGGAGGGTGCTGAACTCATTAAGGTCTCTTTCCTTGTCGAGAGATTCTTGACCGAACTATGTCCGGCTCGAGTAGGAAGCGGACGACGAAGAAATTCGTTCCCCACCCACCACCCACTTAATAGCCACTGTCGACGACTTAACCAATGTGCTTGACTTCAACTTCGAAGACATCGACAGTATGGACGACGATCCAGGAGAAGAACAGGAACCACCGCCTATAGGGCGTTGGACAGCGACCTCATCATACGATATATATATATGGTGGACACCCCCAAAGAAACCAATGGCAATGAGGCAACGGATGATAACCCCTTGGAGAAGCAATCTAAGCATCGGCGTCATAGGCGCCGCTCCAAGCCCCGCCATAGCAAAAATAGCGATACCGGCACAAGAGATAACAATCCGTATGGTGCCGAAGACGAAAACAATCCTGCCCAGCCAGGCTTTGAGCAGGCCGAGCAAGAGGATGGGCAAGCTAGCCCTAAGGAACAAAGCGATGATGGAGAATCGGAGGGCGAAAAATTACATGCCTCTCTTCGAAGACGAAGTGAGCCTTGGCGACGAAGAATTCATCGTGCCCGAGGATCCCGTCGAGCAGGAGCGCTTCAAATGCCGGCTTATAGCCACTGCAAAAAGCCTGAAGAAAAAGTAGCAACAGCTTCAAGCCGATCAAGATCTGCTAACTGATAGATGGACCGAGGTCCTAGCTGCCAACGAATACGAACTCGAGCGCCCTACCAAAAGCTACCCAAAACGCAGGTTGCTACTTCAACTCGAGGAGGAGGCTTTAACGCCCATGCTACCAGCGCATGATGCGGCTGACCGGCCACCCCGTGGCCGCGACAAAGCGGCGTACCAGCCCGAAGTCCAGACCGCACCCCGTCGCCAATCAAATGATAATACTAAGGCCCGGGGCTACACGAAGGACCTGCGAGATGTATTGGAAAACAAAGCAGGACAGTCAAGATCGATCTATGGATCACGGGGGCGCGCCACAAGACATGAAGATGACCGTCACGCCGGATATAATAAACCAAAGTCCGGCCGGGCCGAATACAACGGACTAGATTCATTTGACCTACGTTGGGATGTAGCCCAGCATAGAGGCGCCACACACCCCCTATGCTTCACTGATGAAGTCATGGATCACGAATTCCTAGAAGAGTTTAAACCCGTAAACACTGAATCATATGATGGCACAACAGACCCCGCGGTATGGATCGAAGATTTTCTCCTCCACATTCACATGGCCCGCGGCGATGACTTACATGCCATAAAGTACATACCACTTAATCTCAAAGGACCAGCTCAGCATTGGCTGAATAGCCTGACAAGCTCCATTGGCAGTTGGGAAGACTTGGAAGACGATTTAACACTTCCAAGGCACTTATAAAGCGACCACCGGACGCTGATGACTTAAGCCACATAACCCAACAGCCCGGAGAGTCAGCCAGGAAATTCTGGACTCGGTTCTTAACTAAAAAGAACCAAATTGTCGACTGTCCGGATGCCGAAGCCTTAGCAGCCTTCAAGCATAACATCCGTGATGAATGGCTCGCCCGACAACTCGGCCAAGAGAAGCCAAAATCCATGGCAGCCCTCACGACACTCATGACCCGCTTTTGCACGGGCGAGGACAGCTGGCTGGCTCATAGCAACATCACACCCAAAAACTCAGGCGATTCAGACGCCAGGGACAGCAACGGCAAGCCACGACGAAATAGACACAAGCGTCGCAACAACGGCGACAACGCCGAAGACATAGCAGTCAACGCCGGATTCAGAGGCTTTAAATCCGGACAGCGGAAAAAGCCATTCAAAAGAAACAGTCCGGGCTCGTCCAGTTTGGACCGCATACTCGATTGCTCATGTCAAATTCACGGCATCCCCGATAAACCAGCCAACCACACCAACAGGGAATGTTGGGTGTTTAAACAGGCCGGCAAGTTTAATACCAAAAACAAGGAAAAGGGGCTGCATAGCGACGATGACGAGGAGCCCCGACCGCCGAACACAGGTGGACAGAAGAAATTCCCTCCCCAGGTGAAAACAGTAAATATGATATACGCAACGCATATTCCCAAGCGGGAATGGAAGCGTGCACTAAGGGACGTCTATGCGATGGAGCCAGTCGCCCCAAAATTCAACGCATGGTCCTCTTGTCCGATCAACTTCGATCGCAGGGACCATCCTACCAGTATCCGTCATGCCGGTTCGGCCGCATTGGTCCTTGACCCCATCATCGATGGATTCCATCTCACACGAGTCCTCATGGATGGTGGCAGCAACCTGAACCTGCTCTATCAGGATACAGTGCGCAAAATGGGCATCGACCCCTCAAGGATCAAGCCCATAAAAACCACCTTCAAGGGTGTCATACCCGGTGTGGAGGCCTGTTGGACGGGCTCAATCACACTGGAAGTGGTCTTCAGATCTCCGAACAATTTCCGAAGCAAGGAGTTGATCTTCGACATCGTCCCCTTCCGCAGTGGCTATCATGCCCTGCTCCGACGAACCGCATTCGCCAAATTCAATGCGGTACCGCATTATGCATACCTCAAGCTCAAAATGCCAGGACCTCGTGGGGTTATTACAGTTAATGGAAACACAGAGCGCTCGCTCCACACGGAGGAGCACACTGCGGCCCTCGCGGCGAAAGTACAAAACAACCTTCTTAGGTAAACAGCCAATTCGGCGATAAAGAACCCGGATACCGTCAAGTGAGTCTGGAGTACTCCACAACAGGATCATCCGGCACGTCCAGAGCTCGACTAGCAATCCGGCCTCCGCCCCAGTCCCAGTCAAGCGGCGAAATTTGTGCAGCTGCGTACAACCACGCACTTAAAATACCCTGGGCATAGGCAGAGGCACGGCCATGACACGGTCCACAATGCGGTTCGACCGCCCCGGGACACACGCATCTTTGCACCCCTTTTTTCTTTCAGGTCCCTATCTTCAGGAGGCTCTTCCGAAAGACCTGCTATTGGACACATAGCGGGACGGACGCATCGGGAGGACAAGAAGCTTTGGCGCACAAAGGAATCCTCAGGTGGTCTCTGATAACGATCGTTATACCAGTTTTACATAACCCGCATACCGCCCGCTCCTGGTCAGGATGTGTCAAACAGTCCTATTCTGCTTATCGCACTACTTGTATATGTACGCTTTGACGTATCATTTGAATAACAAGGGAAAATAGTATACAGCGTCAGCTTGCTATTACGTTTATTTACCCCTTTCCTTTACTGCTTATTTATTATACCAGTGCATTTTGGCACGACCAGTTTGCCTGGGGCTTCAGTACCCAATAACCTGGCAAGACAAGTCTGAACACTTTCGACAGTGCGACACCCCGAACTTATAGCACTATATGCATCAGCTTCGAATCATGTCTTGGGTCAATAGTTGGGTTTGCCCGATTCCTATGTTTTGGTACCTTACGTTCCGCTATATCGGCTAAGGTAGCACAGGGAGAACTACTGCGATTGTGTCCCGGTTCTTCTGGACGAGCACCTCAGTAGAGAAAGCCGAAAACTGACTGTCATGATAAGGTGAGAGCTAGTCGTTGTTCGAGAGGTCTAAAAAGATTTTTTCCGCTTCAGGCGAGAAATCGGCCTCGTCCGATTTAGGCGTGTATAGCGCCCCGAGTCTGGCTTTCCGGATACTAGGGGCTTCGCCAAAATTTCAAATTGTAGACTTCTATGGCTAAGTGAGAGCGATAAAGCCGTATAGTCCGATTGCCTCGTTCGCGGTGTGAAACACCTCCTTAAAAGGACCAAAAATTTGGATAAAGAGTGTTTATATTTATCCCGAACACCCTAGTACTAGTTGCATGGGGGCAGAAGCCGACGACTCGCCAACTCTCAAGATTTTAATAACGGCCGCACAGAAGGTAATATTTTAAATTAACAAGCGCCATATAGCGCACATGAACTAGTTTTGATGTTACATGATGACATGAGTACATTCATTCGAACATTACATCCTTATTACATTCATCTGCTATAAGGCGGGCACCCTTAATGACATTTTCATAATACTGTTCGGAGTGGCGATGCTCCTTGCCCTTCGGCGGCCCCTCTGTCACCAGCTTCTCGGCGTCCATCTTCCCCCAGTGCACCTTCGCACGGGCCAAGGCCCTGCATGCACCCTCTATGCAAACGGACCACTTAACGACTTCAAGCCGCGGACAGGCATTCACCATCCGCTTGACAAGGCCAAAGTAGCTGCTGGGCAGGGGCTCGCCATGACACAGCCGGACTATGAAGTCCTTCATGGCCAGTTCGGCTACCTTGTGAAGTTCGACCAGTTGCTTCAGCTGGTCGCTCAAGGGCATCGGATGCTCGGCCCCAATATACTGGGACCAAAACAGCTTATCCGTCGAGCTCCCCTCCTCAGCCCGGTAGAACTCTGCGGCATCAGAGATGCTGCGCAGCAGATCTACGAATGCTCCTGGAGAGCTCCGAACTCAGGTAAGTAAAAGGAAACTCTCCTTCACATGCTTGCTTTGCATAATGAAAGCCTTACCCGCAGCTATCTTCTAGGCCGCTTCAATTTCCTGGAGGGCCTTCTGGGCTTCGGCCTTGGCGTCTAGTGCGCTCTGACAGGCCCTCGCAAGCTCCCACTCTTGCGTCTTGGAGTCATGCTCCAAGGACTCGAATTTTTTGACGAAATCCTGGAGCTCTTGCTGGACCTCATCACCCGGGCCTCTTGTTTTTCGCGCTCGGTGCGCTCCTTGGCCGCTTTGTTTTCGGCCTCAGACAGCGCCTTCTTAAGGGCCGCCACTTCGGTCATTGCCCTAGTAAAATTCATCATGCTTCATCAACGATTTTTTCCTTTATATAACATTCAGACGATGTATTCCTTACCTTTGTTTTCCTCGAGCTGCCTCTTCACGAGGCCGAGCTCTTCTTCGGCTCGCCCTAGGTTCTCCCTCAGTCCGGAGACCTCCGCAGTGGCAGCGGCGGCGGCCAGCAGCGACGCCTGCTTATTCACATAGACATAATATAATTAGACTCCTGGGAATAATATTTGATCCTCTGTTCGGCTTTTCTTCCCTAACACCAAACAGAGCATCAGGGGCTACTGTCTATACTGTGATACTTTCTCATAATTTAAATTACTTACCTCAAAGCCTGTCAGGAGGCTGCCGCAGGCTTCGGTCAATCCACTTTTGGCGGACTGAACCTTCGCAATCACCGTACTCATAAGAGTACGGTGTCCTTCATCAAGGGAAGCGCTCTGAAGCGCTTCCACCAAGTTTATCCGATGCCTCTAGATGGACCGAGGTCATCGGCACAGTGACTTGCCCCCTTGGCGGGGGGCTGCTGAATCCGAACCTTGGAGGTTCCGGTGCGATATCAGTGGGGGCCAAGCCTGCTGCGGCCCCCCTCATCCGAATCCATGGGGATCTTCCCTCCCATGAGCCCGGCATCGGGGGTCTCGCCTTGAGGCGTCTCCAGGACTACCTCCTCCTGGCCCGGTATCCTCTGAGATAACACCTCGGTGTCATCCGCGGGCCGGGGAGTGGAGGCCGCCGGGAGCGAATAGCTGTTCATCTCCGACGAGCTCAAGGACCCATCCGAGGAGGATAATTCGATGTGGGCTTTGGACGGACTGCACAAACATATCTTTGACATAATAAGAGGCCATAAAGCTAAAACATGCAAGAAGTATTATGGCATCCGGATACTTACGACTTCGCCAAGGGCTTGGCCCTGGGTAGCCACTCATCCTCGCTGTAGGCGGCGGTTGTGGAGTGGTCCGGAGGGAGGGTCCTTCCCTTCTTGGACCCTTCGGCCTCCCCGGAAGGGGCGGCCTTCCTTTTCTTCTCCCCCTCGGTTTGGGGGAGAGAGTTTTCCTCTTCCTCCTCCTCATTGTCGTTGGAGGAGTGCGCCTCGGTGTCTTCAGACGATGAGTCCGACACCACCTTGTGTCGAAGACTTTTCCTGGTCCCCGTGGCCTTCTTCTTGGCCTTCTTCTCCGGCACCTCATAGGGCGCCGAAACCAGCATCTCCGTCAGGAGAGCGGTTGCTGGATATTCAGGCAATAGAGCCGGACAGTCAATCCGCTCCGCCGTCGCCACATAATCATGTTAAATCAGTACGGTGGCTTAAGTTCCTCCCACGAATATACTGATGAAAGACACATCTTGCGAAATGTAGAATGCTTACCGAGTTGGCGTGGCGCTTGGCTGAGTCCGCGGTCCTCGGTGGTGGGAGGAGGAACTTCACTGCCTTGAACAACACCTTCCAGACGTCTTTGTGCGTCATGTCGAAGAGCTCTTGCAGTGTCTGGTGTTGGGCCGCGTCGATCTCCCACAGGTTTAATGACCGTCTTTGACACGTGAGA
This sequence comes from Aegilops bicornis, assembly GCA_021605145.1. Classification (NCBI taxonomy): domain Eukaryota; kingdom Viridiplantae; phylum Streptophyta; class Magnoliopsida; order Poales; family Poaceae; genus Aegilops; species Aegilops bicornis. Next base: position 643,176,807 of record CM038669.1, read on the forward strand.
ATCCGGCGAAATAGCATGACCTGGACCACGTTGACAAGCTTGATCTTCTTGGTTATCATATTTTTGACGCAGTTACGAGTCCGTCAGCTCACAGACGCCGCCGCAGTTAGGCCCTTCTTCTTCCAGAAGGTGAGCCGCATGGGGATGCCGGATCGGAATTCGGGGGCCGCCACCCAGTTGGCGTCGCGCGGCTCGGTGATGTAGAACCACCCCGATTGCCACCCCTTCACGGTCTCCACATAGGACCCTTCGAGCCAGGTGACGCTGGGCATCTTGCCCACCATAGCGCCTCCGCACTCCGCCTGCTGACCAACCACAATCGTCGGCCTCACGTTGAAGATCTTCAGCCACAGGCCGAAATGGGGCCTGATGCGGAGGAAAGCCTCGCACACGATGATAAACGCTGAGATGTTGAGGATGAAATTAGGGGCCAGATCATGAAAATCCAGCCCGTAATAGAACATGAGCCCGCGCACAAACGGGTGGAGGGGGAATCCCAATCCGCGGACGAAGTGGGCGAGGAACACAACCCTCTCGTCGGGTCCCGGAGTCAGAATGATCTGCACTACGTTCGGGAGCCGGTGTGCGATGTCTGCGGCCAAGTATCCGGCCGCCCGAAGCTTCGTAATGTCCTCCTCCGTGACGGAGGAGGCCATCCACTTGCCTCCCGCTCTGGACATGTTTGGCTGTATGGAGAAGGTGCGAACTAGGGCGCTGGAGCTCGAGCATGCAAGAATGGTTGAGCGAAGAAGGAAGAAGGCGTGGGTGAAAGAGGAGAATCCCTATCTCTTTATAAAGGCGGTAGAAACTGTGCACCTCCCCACTTGCCCGTTAAGATCGCTTGTTTCCCAAGCGCCACGATTGATGGCGCGGTTGGGTTACCCATACCCGTATTGACGAGAATCCCGTGATAAGGGGACACGATCTCTGCTTCGACAAGACGTGTCAAGGAAACCGCCTCGCATTACGTGCAGTAGCTGGTTGTGAAAAGCGGTTCGAATAATGACCGGACCGTGGCGTGATGTCATGCTATAAAAAGCTATCAGCAGATTAGATTTGTGGAATATTGCGCTCTCTACGGTGGTATGTGGAATTTGTTTTGCAGAGCCGGACACGATTCTCGTGTTCTAAATCTTCTATGGAGTATTCGGAGAAGGAACCCGCCTTGCAATGCCGAAGACAATCTGCGCGCCGGACTCATCGTCATTGAAGCCTGGTTCAGGGGCTACTGAGGGAGTCCTGGATTAAGGGGTCCTCGGACAGCCGGACTATATACTTTGGCCGGACTGTTGGACTATGAAGACAAAAGATTGAAGACTTCGTCCCGTGTCCGGATGGGACTCTCCTTTGCGTGGAAGGCAAGCTTGGCAATTCGGATATGTAGATTTCCTTCTCTGTAACTGACTCTGTGTAACCCAAGCCCCCTCCGATGTCTATATAAACCGGAGGGTTTAGTCCGTAGGACAACAACAATCATAATCATAGGCTAGCTTCTAGGGTTTAGCCTCTACGATCTCATGGTAGATCAACTCTTGTAATACTCATATCATCAAGATCAATCAAGCAGGAAGTAGGGTATTACCTCCATCAAGAGGGCCCGAACCTGGGTAAAACATCGTGTCCCCTGCCTCCTGTTACCATTAGCCTTAGACGCATAGTTCGGGACCCCCTACCCGAGATCCGCCGGTTTTGACACCGACAACGCCCTCCAGGAAGGTCCGGCGGCTCCCTCAGGCGCCACCGCATCGATGTCGGCCAAGCCAACAGGGATTTCTCCCGATACAGTCCTCCACCTCAGGCACTCGGAAGCTCGCCAACAAACTGACCACCACCCTGCGACAACACGAACACGAAGCTTCTTACGCTGTCTCACCACGGCACCGAAGATGGTCTGCACAACGAAGAAGAGGAGCCGGGACTAGGGCAGCAACACCGTCAGCATATGGGAGGGCCTGACTTCCACCGTCCACGACGGCAGCCGACCGGATGCCAAAGAAGGAGCCTACCGGGCCCGTGGACCCATAGGCCCGGCCGGGCCCTCAAAGGTCCGGATAGCTCCCGCCTCCGCGCATCAGCTGGCACGCCGTCGGCGTCGCTGCCTCATTCCAAGCCGCTCCCCTGCCTCCCCATACAGAGGGCGTCGCGGTCGCGCCGGAGCCGACCCGCAAGACCCAGATGGGGCTCTATAGGCCCAGATCTGGGCCGGGGACGCACCACCGGATCGCCCAGCCGCCAAGAGGTGGCACCACCATGGCGAGTGCCGCCGGCCTCCGCCACCAGGACGCCGGACCGCCACCGGCAGAGCACCGCTGCCGCCTCCCCCCACCCCGGGAAGGAGGAGCTTGTGCGGGAAAGGGATGGCCCGCCGCCGCCGACACCACCCGGCCAAATCCAGAGGCGACTGCCGGCGGCAGCGGGGGGGAGGAAGGACGGAGGGGCAGACAAGGGGACGGGGGCGCGCGCTGCCCCGGCCGCCCCCCGGGCACACCCGGCGGCGGCATGATGGGGAGGAGGGGAGAGGGGGGCGGGTGTTGAATTAGTGCTGCCAGTGAAATTAGCTGGATAAAATTCCTTCATCTCAGGCACTCCGGAGCTCGCCACCAAACCGACCACCACCCTGCGCCAACACGGACACGAAGCTTCCCACGCTGTCTCACCACGGCACCGCGAAGAAGAGGAGTCGGGACTAGGGCAGCAACACCGTCGGCATCCGGGAGGGCCCCACCTCCACCGTCCACGACGGTAGCCGACCGGACGCAAAAGCAAGAGCCTACCAGGCCCGTGGCCCCACAGGCCCGGCCAGGCCCTCAAAGGCCCGGACAGCTCCCGCCTCCGTGGAGCAGCTGGCACGCCATCGGCGTCGCTGCCTCAGTCCAAGCCGCTCCCCTGCCTCCCCATAAAGAGGGCGCCGTGGTCGTGCTGGAGCCGACCCGCAAGAATCCAGATGGGGCCCTACGGGCCCAGGTCTGGGCCGTGGACGCGCCACCGGCCGCCAGCACCACCGGATCGCCCCGCCGCCAAGAGGTGGCACCACCACGGCGAGTGCCGTTACCAGTGTCATCACTAAGAATTTTGTGTGTTTAAACATTGATCAAAGGCTAATGATAAGAGCACATATGACATTAGCATAAAAAAATACTGGAGTATGTGAACAACACAGTAATCATAAATGAATAAAAAAACAAAATAGGATTTTCCGTCACGGAAAAGTACGTTCTTAGTTACATGATTGTCCCTGTTTACATGATTATCCATGGAGAATACGACACTCCAAATGTCTGAGAGATCTCCGGTGCTCCTCATGATCCAGATCTCCGGTGCTCCTCATGATCCACAAGACTTACGCTCGACCTATTAACTACTCCATCATCCATTCCATAGAAGTCCTGCGCATTTGCTCACCAAATAAGAGAACATAATGGAGATAAAATCCCTCTGGGAGCATACTCTATGTAAATATATACCTTTGCCTTGTAAGGAGTGGCATCAGACACTTGTGGTGAGCATGCGCAGCATCTGGTTCCCTCCTCATCCAATTAGCTTCTTGCTGCTTACCAACTCAACTTTTTCACTCTCGGTGGAAATGAAATTGTCGCACTTGACATATTGTTGTTGCAGGGAGTTCATCTTGCTATTACAGCACCTCATCCTGTACAATTTAAAACGTACTTTACCGGTTCACTTGTATTGCTGATTCAAGAAGCTGAAAATTAAATAAAAGTATTGCTAGCACATAGAAATGTGCAACGTTCGATGGAGGTGGAGCCCAATCACTTATATAATAAGAGATCTCTTATAATAATGTAACTCGTTGTAAACAGCAGAAACTTATACAGGCACGTTTGATAGCATAGGGTGGCCACTGTGTATCCCAATAAAATCAAAATGGAGGAAGTAAGTTAAAGCAAACCCTAAGATGGATCGATCGCTGGAGCTGCTCGACGCGGCGGGCAGCATGGGAGCGGGAGAATACGACATCCACGGTGGTGACGAGGAGATTGCGGTGCATCGGCTGAAGAGCTCCCATGTCGTCAGCTCGTCTGGTGGTAGGCCGGGCGTGGCCACATCGACGGCGATGAGGCATCCCTGGAGAGAGACCCACGCGTGGCGCCGCGGGCTCGCCAGCTCGCGGAAACAGCTCGAAAGGAAGGATGCAGTGACGCTGGGAGGACGACGACGAGGAACAGGCAGATAAGCGGGACGGGGGGGGGGGGGGGGGGCAACCATGGCGACGTGACGCGGGGCGGAGGCGCGTCGCCAACGCGGGCAGGCTAGCCCTCGTGCGGTGGATTTGGCTGGGGAGTAGGCGGCGGCGGCGGAGCAACAGGGACATGGGGTGGAGCGTGTGCAGGACATGAAACGAGCGAGGGAGAGGTCGTGTGCGTGGGTTCTCCACCGAGGCACGTTTACGAGCAAAGGATCGACACGCTTTCACCAATTTCTTTTCTTCCTATCGCCATAGTAAAAATCGACGTGGACACAGCGAAAGAACGTCCTTTAATTGCACCTATTGTGTTTGATGCCTCGTGCTCCGTTTCATCTGACTGGAGTGCAACAAGCGCGTACAAGGTTGCAACCATGCCGCACATGGTAGTCCGGCGCGTCAAGGAAGAATTTCAAGCGTGGACCACTGATATTCTCCCCTGCATTATTACTTGGGTTTGGCCCTCCTGGAGAGTGGAGACGGTCACGGCGGTTGAATCGGTTTGACTAGTACTCAATAGTCATGTGGCTGGACACCCGTGGCTGCAAGCTCAGGTGCCACAAAAGGCGAGAGCCAAGACCCAAGAGTACATCCGTCGTGCACTTGTGCTGGACATCCGTGGTATGCCTTTTGTGCAAGTACGCATTTCCATTTCTGGGATGGGGATGCCCACGACTCTTTAATACGGGTTTCTTCATTTTTGGGTAGTGTAATCAGCCGGGTGTATGCAGATGTTTTTATGTGTGTTGGGTGGGTGCATGCATGCTTGCTAAAGCGCGAGGTTAATTATGCACGTGGCTCGTGTGTTGTCACTTTCACCTCTTTACACTTTTTATTATTACCCTCGTACATTTTTATATGCGGTTCATCATCCAACTTTATTTCTTTTGGGCGAATATAGAGAATGTGCACAAATACCTTTTTACCCAAAAACCGATGCAAGGCCCTGGCTTTATTGCACAAGTAAAATTAAATATTTATTGTAAGAGAAAATGTTCACAAATACTGATTGGAACTTGGTTTCCTAGAAAAGGACCCTTGATGTTCTTTTAAGTAATCCTTGATGGGCTTGGTATTCCTTTTTGTCTAAGGAATGGTATTCCTAATCTTTAATTTATCTCCGTTGGCTACCTGGCTAATTTAATTTTTCGACTGAAGCGGCATAGCTCCAATTTTATTGCATGAGCTACTTGGCTTATCAGGCCAAAAGAGATTACATGGGAGGCGATAAAATTTGCCAAAAACATATCCACTTCAAATACGAGTAAACTGAAGCTGCTCTGGTTTAATTCCTTGCCCATTTTCATTTTCTGCAAAGGCTTATTTTAGGCGATTGGCGCCTCTAGACCTGGTTTTTAGAAGAGCTGAGCTGAGCCGCTCCTCCCCCACCCCTCGCGCCGCTGGCCACTCCAGCCGCGGCGGCCACCCACCACCCCCCACGCCGCCATGCCACTAGTCTCTTCTAGTGTCTCCCGTCGACGACGGCCAGCCGTGTGCTTGGTGGAGTTAACTTTAGTTATGTTTCTGCAACCCTGTAACAGTAGCTGCAGTAGGAGGCTTAGTGTTTGCCGGCGGGGTTTTGGGCGTATTGGTGGCCGCCGGCAACCCCAGGATAGATGGATGGTCTACTTGTGTTTCCCTTCAACGATTCTCAGTCGTCGGTGGTTTACCTCGTGCGTTAGATTTGTAGTTCACCACATGAGCACCTCTTGGTTTGCCAATGGATAACACCAGCTGCCCTATAATGAGTTGGAACGTCAGAGGCTTAAACACCCCGGCCCGTCGCTCTGTAGTTTGTGACGCTGCGAGCGCGCATAGACTAGCTATCCTATGTCTCCAGGAGACCAAGATCGAGAACTGGTCGCCAGCGATAGCCAGGGAAATCGGAGGGAGTAGGCTAGATGATTGCACTGTGCTGCCCGCCATGGGAACACGACGAGGAGCTGCCATCTTCTGGAACTCCGGCACGGTCTCCGTTCAAACCCACGCGATAGGCCAGTTTTCAATCACGGCTAAAGTTAGTGTAATTGGAGGCCATGACTCCTTCTGGCTGACAACGGTCTATGGGCCAGCAGATTAGATGCGTAAGGATGAATTCCTTGCTGAAATTGCAAGGGTGGCTCCCCAGCCAGGAGAGGCTTGGCTAATCAATGGCAACTTCAACATTATATATGAGGGTAGAGACAAAAACAATAACAACATCAATCGTAGGATCATCGGCAAGTTTAGAGCGGCCATCAATGCAGGGGGTCTGCGTGAAATCAAAAGCAAGAATCGTCGCTTCACTTGGAGCAATGAACGGCGAAAACCGACCCTAGTTAGTATTGACAATTTTTTCTGCACAATTGCATGGGAAAACCTCTTCGCAACACACCTGCTGCACGCCGCATCCACCTCGTGCTCCGACTATTGCCCACTGCTGCTTGCTGCTGCGGAAGCCCCTCGATGACGGGCAAGGTTCTGATTGGAATCCTTCTGGCCTTGGCACCCACACTTCCATGAAACAGTTGATAGGGCATGGAATCGAACCACTACGGAACGCTGCACTTTCGCTAGACTGAACACCAAGATGACTCGGGTGGCTAGAGATCTGAAGATTTGGAGCACGTCGTTGTTCAATGACGCTCGCCTCCAGTTACACCTTGCTTCGGAGATCGTCCTGAGATTAGACATAGCACAGGAGTCTAGGACCCTCTCCGACGATGAGTTTCATCTGCGAAAAGCCCTTAAGCTACGAATTTTAGGCCTGGCTGCAGTAGAGCGAGATCGGAAAAGGCAGGTGTCCCGTATCACTTGGCTCCGGGCTGGCGATGCACCGACCGCCTTCTTTCAGGTGAAGACTAACTCGAGAGCTCGCAAAAACTTCATCCACACGTTGCATGGGCCAGCAGGTGTAGTTACCGCACAGGAGGACAAGGAGAAGCTGATTCATGATCATTTCCACTCCTTATTGTGTTCAACAGCGTCGCGGAGTGCCACCATCAATTGGACCGCACTCCAACTGCCACAAATTCACGGTGGTGGCCTCGACAACCCCTTCACAGAGGAAGAAGTGTGGCTTGCGATCAAGTCCTCCCCGGCCGAGCGATCGCCTGGGGCGGATGGCTTCTCAGGCACCTTCTTCAGATCCTGCTGGGTGCTCATCAAAAGCGACATCATGGAGGCCTTCTCTCAATTCTACAATCTTGCTGGCAGAAACTTCGCGATGCTTAACACAGCTCTAGTAGCTCTCCTCCCAAAAAAAGATGGGGCCTCTACAATTAGTGACTATAGGCCAATTATCCTGATCCACTCCGTCGCCAAGCTTATTTCCGAGGCCCTTTCGATGAGGCTGGCCACGGTTATTGAGGGAGTCCTGGACTAGGGGGTGTCCGGATAGCCGAACTATCATCTTTGGCCGGACTCCAAGACTATGAAGATAAAAGACTGAAGACTTCGTCCCGTGTCCGGATGGGACTTTCCTTGGCGTGGAAGGCAAGCTTGGTGATACGGATATGTAGATCTCCTACCATTGTAACCGACTGTGGTAACCTTAACCCTATCCGGTGTCTATATAAACCGGAGGGTTTTAGTCCGTAGGGACGAACAACAATCATACCATAGGCTAGCTTCTAGGGTTTAGCCTCCTTGATCTCGTGGTAGATCTACTCTTGTACTACCCATATCATCAATATTAATCAAGCAGGAGTAGGGTATTACCTCCATCGAGAGGGCCCGAACCTGGGTAAAAAACATCGTGTCCCTTGTCTCATGTTACCATCCGCCTAGACGCACAGTTCGGGACCCCCTACCCGAGATCCGCCGGTTTTGACACGGCGTTGGTGCATTCATTGAGAGTTCCTACGTAGCCGTCACCTATAGGCCCGATGGCTCCTTCAATCATCAACAACGACGCGGTCCAGGGTGAGACTTTTCTCCCCGGACAGATCTTCGTATTCGGCGGCTTTGCACTGCGGGCCAATTCGCTAGGCCATCTGGAGCAGATCGAAAGCTACGCCACTGGCCATCAGGTCAGATTTGGAAGTTTGAACTATACGGCTGATGTCCGCGGAGACTTGTTCTGCGACGGAGTCGAGCCTGACCGGCGTGCCGCACTGTCTCGATGGGTATGATCTAGCTCTGCCGCTGAACAGTGCCCTGGAGGCCGCACCAACATCTGCTCCGACCCTTAATCCGGAGCCAGATTCGCCGATCGAGGACGGTTGGTTGGACACCGCCTCGGGGGCTGAATTCTCTACGGCGATCGAGCCGAACACCCTCCCTGTCCTTTGCGAAGCTCGTGACTCCAAGGTGCCGGACTCTTCTCCGGACTCCGAACCCTCTGCGCCCCTGCCAATCGAATCCGATTGGGCGCCGGTCATGGAGTTCACTGCCGCGGACATCTTTCAGCACTCGCCCTTTGGCGATATCCTGAACTCACTAAAGTCTCTCTCTTTATCCGGAGAGCCTGGCGGACTACGGACGGGAAGGTTGGGATGCAGACGATGAAGAAATTCAACGCCCACCCACCACCCACTTTGTAGCCATCACGACGATTTAACCGACATGCTCGACTTCGACTCGAAGAGATCAACGGTATGGACGACGATGCCGAGAGCGACCAAGACCCAGCGCCTACAGGGGGCCTTTGGAAGGCCACCTCGTCATACGACATATACATGGTGGACATCCCAAAAGATGGGAATGGCGATGGAACGGCGGAGGATGACCCCTCCAAGAAACAACCCAAACAGCGACGTCAGCGGCACCGTTCTAAATCCCGCCATAGTAAAAACGGTGATTCCGGCACGGGAGACAATAACACCCCGGACAGTGCCGAAGACAACCCCCTCCAGCAGGAATCAGCGCAGGAGGAGGAAGAAGCAAGTCCGCACGACAGTGCGGCAGAAAGAGAGGTCGAGGACCATAATTATGCGCCTCCCTCCGAAGATGAGGCAGGCCTCGACGACGACGAATTTGTCGTGCCTGAGGATCCCGCAGAACAGGAGCGTTTCAAACGCAGGCTTATGGCCACGGCAAGCAGCCTCAAGAAAAAGCAGTAACAGCTTAGAGCTGACCAAGACCTGCAAGCTGACAGATGGACTGAAGTCCTTGCAGCCGAAGAGTATGAACTCGAACGCCCCTCCAAGAGATAACCCAAACGCAGGCTGCTACCCCAATTAGAGGAAGCAGCACCCAAACCTACATCACCAGCGCATGAAGTGGCAGACTGGCCACCCCGTGGCCGCGACAGACAAGCCTCTCGGCCCTACGCTCAAGCCGCACCCCGACGCCGCTCAAAAAGTACCAAGGCACAGGAAAACGCGCCGGACTTGTGAGATATATTGGAGGATAAGGCAAAACATACAAGATCGATCTACGGATCGCGTGGGCGTAACGACTGGGATGATTACCGTCGCGCCGGATACAAAGAAACCGCCGGGCCGAACACGATGAACAAAGCTCATATGAGCTACGTCGTGATATAGCCCAATCTGAGGCGCTGCACACCCACTATGCTTCACAGATGAAGTAATGGATCATCAAATCTCGAGGGCTTCAAACCCGTAAACATCGAATCATACGATGGTACCACAGATCCTGCGGTGCGGATCGAGGACTATCTCCTCCATATCCACATGGCCCGCGGTGATGATCTACATGCCATCAAATACCTCCCACTCAAGCTTAAAGGACCAGCTCGGCATTGGCTCAACAGCTTGCCGGAAGAATCAATTGGTTGTTGGGAGGACACGGAAGCCGCATTCCTTGATAACTTCCAGGGCACATATATCACGACCACCAGACGCCGATGACCTTAGCCATATAATTCAGCAGCCAGAAGAATCGGCCAGACAATTCTGGACACGGTTCCTAACAAATAAAAATCAAATCGTTGACTGTCCGGATGCAGAGGCCCTTGCAGCCTTCAAACATAACATCCGCGACGAGTGGCTTGCCCGGCACCTAGGGCGGAAAAGCGAAATCCATGGCAGCCCTCACCACACTCATGACCCGCTTTTGCGCGGGAGAGGACAGCTGGCTAGCTCGTAGTAACAACTTGACCAAAAACCCTGGTAGTTTGGATACCAAGGACAGCAATGGCAGGTCGCGTTGCAACAAGAACAAGCGCCGCATTAACGGCGACAATGCTGAAGATACAACAGTCAATGCCGGATTCAGAGGCTCTAAACCCGGTCAGCGGAAGAAGCCATTCAAAAGAAATACCCAGGGCCCGTCCAACTTGGACCGAATACTCGATCGCCTGTGCGGATACATGGCACCCTGAAAAACCAGCCAACCACACCAACAGGGATTGTTGGGTGTTCAAGCAAGCAGGCAAGTTAAGTGCCGAACTCAATGACAAGGGGCTGCATAGCGATGACGAGGAAGAGCCCCGGCCGCCGAACAATAGAGTACAGAAGGGATTTCCTACACAAGTGCAGACGGTGAACATGATATACGCAACCCACATACCCAAAAGGGAGCGGAAGCGTGCACTAAGGGACGTATATGCGATGGAGCCAGTCGCCCCGAAATTCAACCCATGGTCCTCCTGCCCGATCACATTCGATCGAAGGGACCACCCCACTAGCATCCGTCACGGCGGTTCTTGACCCAATTATCGACGGATTTCACCTCACCAGAGTCCTGATGGACGGCGGTAGCAGCCTGAAATTGCTTTATCAGGATACAGTGCGCAAAATGGGCATATACCCCTCAAGGATTAAACCTACAAAGACGACCTTTAAAGGCGTCATACCGGGTGTAGAGGCCAATTGTACAGGCTCAGTTACACTCGAAGTGGTCTTCGGATCCCCAGATAACTTCCGAAGCGGCGTTAATCTTCGACATAGTCCCGTTTAAATGGCGGCTATCACGCCTTTGCTCGGACGAACCGCATTTGCAAAGTTCAATGCGGTGCCGCTACGCATACCTCAAGCTCAAGATGCCAGGCCCTCGAGGAGTAATCACGGTCAATGGAAACACCGAACGCTCTCTCCGAATGGAGGAGCACACGGCGGCCCTCACGGCGGAGGTGCAAAGCAGCCTCTCACAAAAATTCTCGAGTCCGGCCACTAAACGTTTGGACACTGTCAAGCGCGCCCGGAGGAACCTACAACAAGACCGCCTGGCACGATCCAAGCACGCGTAGCAATCCGGCCCCAACCCCAGCCCTCGCGAAATTGCGAAGCCAGTACTACGCGTACATAACTACGCTCTGGAGATACCATGGGCATAAGGGGAGGGCACGACCACGGCACGCCCAGAATGCGGCTCAACCGCACTGGGGATCGATTGTGTCATTCTTTTCTTTTTTCCCTTTTTCTTTTTCTTACTTTCAGGACTCCGTTTTCCGGAAGTCTGTCCGGCACTAGAATTGCCGAACTCACGATGCAACAGCGAGGCGGAAAGCTACGTCGATTGTTGGTGGTCTCTACTACGAGCATTATACCTGTTTTACATACCATCCCATGACTTACCTGGAGGGGACATGTTAAATAGTCCCATCCCTTGCTTATCGCACAATTTGTATCGTTACGCTTTTATTTGAAGTTTCTTTTTAATAACCAATATATAGCTCTTGCCTATTATTGCATCCTTTCCCATTATATATGTTCATTTCATGACATGTTGCACCCGTACACTTTGGTACGGCCAATACACCAGGGGCTTAAGTACCCCAAAATTATGGTGTGATAAGTCCGAACACTTTCACAAGTGCGGCACCCGAACTTATAGCATTATATGCATCGGCTCCGAATCATGTCTTGGGTCAATAGTTGGGTTTGCCCGGCTCCTATGTTTTGGTACCTTGCGTTCCGTTATATCGGCTAAGGTAGCACTAGGAGAACCACTGCGATTGTACCCCGGTTGAGCTGGGTCGAGCACCTCAGTGGAGAAAGCTAAAACTGACCGTCATCACTACTAGAAAAACCCCTACTAATGGCGCACCTAGTATGGCTATTAATGGCGCATCTGTGGTGCGCCATTAATAGCACGCCATTAGTAATTTTTACTAATGGCGCACCACCAGTGCGCCATTAGTATCTGGTATACTAATGGCGCACTGGAAGTGCGCCATTAGTATAGGCCAGTGCGCCATTAGTATGCCTCCCGGGGCCATGTATACCAGGTGCTTTGGCATACTAATGGCGCACCACCTCTGAATGCGCCATTAGTAACATGACATACTAATGGCGCACTACCCGTGATGCGCCATTAGTATACCTTTGTCATACTAATGGCGCCTTTATCATGTGATGCGCCATTAGTATGAGTATTAGGTTTTTTTTTATTTTCTTATTTTCTGTTTTTTGCACAGGTTACAAAATGTATAATTTGACAAAATATAGACAGCACACATCAACAACAGATTCATCAAATACAATAGAAGATTAGTCTTTGAATACAATTCATCATATTAGTCTCCGAATACAATTCATCATATTAGTCTCCAAATTGAAAAGACCGAACAAAGATAGAACATTATATTACAAGTCTCGAGACCGCGAGTAGCGAGTTTGTCTTCACATTACAAGTCGATATCGATCATCTAAACTACCATCACATAGAAGAGAGCTGCGGTCATCACGATGAGCATCATCACGATGAAACTTCGTCTTCATCCGGTTCCTCCAATGCTCCTCCCTCTCCCGCTAGATAGCGGGCGTATCTAGATTCGGCCTCGGCCCTAGTGGTGTACCCTTTGTAAATGTTACCGCAGAATCGGTGAACCTGTCTCCGACACTCCTACCAGTCATCGTAGAATCCCGGACCCTTACCCTTGTACAAGACATACGTCGGCATCGCTATGCACTAGCCAAGCAAGCGTTAGTACCAATTCACTGAGACAATACATAAGCAATATATAAGTATGCAACAGAGCGATCGGAAGAAAAGCAAGACATTAATAGCATCGATTACATCTAAGTTGAACGACTCTCGAAACCAAAGAGACATACTACAAGTTCATTAAAGTTTAATTACAACATGAGCCAATCGATGTTTCAGAACTAGACAACTCGACTCAAGGGACGGGCGTGGATGAAGCCGCCGTCTATCGTGGGAGTCATGAAAGAGCAGGCGTTGTCATCCTGCATTTGTAGCATTGTGTCGATGTCACCTGTTGGACGGTTGATTTCGAGGTAGAACTGCCCGAGGTACGAAGGACATCTTGATGGATGATTTCCGCAAACTCCATTTGGATGCGAAAGAATTCTTGTCGGAGGTCCGCGTCTGGATTGCCGACACGCTCGCGGCCCAATCTTTGAGTTTACTCGGTAGCGAAGTTGATGATGGTCCCGTCGATCGCCCACATGTGATGGATGGCGTAGTAGGCACCCTTCGACCGCCCGGTGCTGCGGCGCAGCGAGCGTAACGTATTGTGGGAGAACACGTGCTTGCCGTATTTCATTACGAATAGGCCTGGTGAAGGTGCCTCCAGATTTGGCGTGGCAGGAGAACATCATCAAGAACCTTCTTGACATTTGTGTAGTCTACGTTCGGTGACGGTCCGGGTCGAAATACGTGGCCATGGAATATTTGGGGCTTAGGAGGATGGCGTGCAACGTGTGTCACTGCGAAAACACGGAATGTTAAAAGAAAAAGCGATCGAAATGTAAGAATTCATATGTTACGGGCGGTTGAGGGAGGACTTACTCGGGAAAGTAAGGCACGAGGAAGTTATCCTTATCTTGGTTTGCGAATGACGCCTTCGAGGTAAGAACTTCGCGACTTGCGGTCCCAGCGCTGCCCAAGATCTTGGCACGCATGTAGAAAGGTCGACTATCACGATGTCCGGGATCTTGTCGCGAATGATCCGCATCTCCATACTCAGCGAAAATAGCCGAGCGAAGGTGTAGTGCAGCGGATGAAGGTTCAACATAGCGTGGATGTCATCAAAATGCAGGGGCGATCGTGACGCCCGATGGAGTTATCCACAAAGCCCTTGCCCTCTGGCACCTTGGCGCGAAAACCGGGTATGCCACATCCTTCTCCACGAGACGCCGCTTCTCCAAAGAAAGAACAACATCATGCAGACTCCATAGCACCGGTTGCAGCATTGAGCATATTTGCCGGTAGCATCGCCCTACCCGCCACATGCACCTTCCTCGAGATATCCTGCGGTGAGGGTGGCCCGTCCCCGAGCACGGATCGTACTTTCGGTGCCGGCTGGCTCGCACCCTTATTAGTCTTTCTTTGCGTGCCTTCTTCTTCTCCTGTAATGGGACCGAGTTTTGCTCACAGACCGCCTTCTTGAGTGTGTTGGGGCTGATAATATTTCGCACCTCGCCTATCGAGGCTCGGTGAAGTCGGCAGTGGGCGTCTCACGAGAGCTGAACGCATGACGGCGCCTGTTGCAACTTGGCTTCTCCAGCGGTACCAGCTAGATCGCTTTACGTCTTTGGTTGGGTTTGGTTCTTGAGAAGGAGGCCCCATGAAGTCGCCATCGTACCCATGCTCGGCAAAATCTTGATCGACGTTGCCAAATGTATCATAGTCATCGTCGTCGTTACGATCACTGCCATATGCATGTTTGGATCGATGGCATAGGGATGTCCGGCACCGTTCTGGCGGTCTTGCCATGGGGCCGACTTGGCGCCGCACGTTGGCGGTGTTGTCTTTGGTGGTGTCCCCGCCCCAAACGAATCTGGCTCTTCGGCCAAAGCAGGGGGCCAGCTCAGGCGGCGCTGAGGGTCATCACGTCTTCATCGTCGGCCCGATGGGTCGATTCGAGGTAACAACTCGTCGCAGCCTGGCAGCACCGAACTAGTTGAACCCTAAACAAGTTGGGTGGCATCTGGGTACCGTGGAACAAGGGGTTGCCGGTTGAACTATTTTGCCCTTGGCGACATCGACCAACTCGTTGTTCACCAAGTGGAGGAGAGTGCACGAACGTCGGCGGCGCCTGCGAAAACATGTAGGGCGTCGAGGATGCCCGATCAAAGGCAAGGAGATGAAGTCCTCGGCCGAGAGAGGCTTAATTAGTTACCGTGATGATGGCGTCGAGCTCGGCTAATATCGGCCTTACCGCCAACGGCGGGCGGCATTGACCGGAGGGGCCGCTTGCTGAAGAGGTGCCGGCCGGCGTACACCCGGGTGTATTAAGCTCCCGTGCCGGCGTCGGAGACACCAATGCCGCCTCCGCCGGAGGCACCAATGGCCCTGCCATCGCATTATGCGAGTTGCTGGCCGTGAAGCTAGGAATCGGGGGTGGCCCCTGTTGGCCGCCCGCAATCCTGTGATCAACCCGAGATCAAGGTAGGCACAAAGGCGGTGATCGTCGCTCCGAGTCGTTGTTCCACTTGCTCTTGGACAATCTCCGGAATCCAGCGCCACATGCCTTGAGTTCTTGAACCTCTCGCGCTGGCTTTCCGAGCTGGTCTTTTTCTCCTTCCGCACACCAGCGGTATAGTATGACCCCATTTTGTCGACAAGCCTTTGCCGGCCACACGACCACCGACGTCGACTTCTTGAGCTTATCCTTGTTCTTCATTACATTCAACCCCTATTTAGAGTGGTGTCCCAAGGGTTGCTCTTAGTCGACCCCGCGCTACTGCTTTCAGTCGCCTGCGGAAGGAATGTGAACCATTTAGAAATTCGGCTTCATTAATTAGAATGCAACCATATGGAGCTAATTACGCGGGGGTGTATTCCTTACCAGAACAAGCTGAAGCTGCCTGGTCTTCGGATCCATGGTAAGCTCCTTTGTTTTCGGGTCCTTCTTGTACTGGGCCACGACAAAGTTCTGGTGCGCTTGTCACCGTATGTATCGAAGAGGCGGTAGGCCTTGCTCGGCACGGTCCGCCTCCTCCTTGTCCCATATAGGCTCCGCCACTCTGTAACCACCGGGAGCAGTGTGTATTCCCCTATGTTCAGCCCCGCATTTGTTTCCCCACTCACTTGATTGGGAGCTTGCGGTGCTCGAGCAATTGATCTTGAAGTCGTTGTAGTCATCTTCGGTGATCGAAGGATTTTCTCCTTGATCTTGATAACTCTCACCTTTCTCGATCATTCTCTTCACATTGCTTTTCCAAGTAGACAGGGCCTGCTCATCTTCGTGAGGGCAGCATTGTTCACTTTATTCCCTTTGAGGCTTGTGTTTTCAAATTCAGCGGGGAACTTGTATCGTTCGTGCAGCTTCGTGAAGAGGAGGTTGCAAATTCCCTCGGTCAGGATGCCTCGGGTTCTCGGTGTTGATCGAGGCGGTGCTCCGGACAATGCACCCGAGCTGAAGCGAGTACCCCTTGACTATTCGTTCGGGCGCCGTTGGATTCCGTTGGAGTCCACTTTAGTAACTTCCTCCTTGAGGGTGCGGAGCACGATCGGCGCCAGTCCTTCCGTTGCCTCTTTGGTTGGCTGCCATCTGTGCGTGCGCCGCCATCATCAGTGGTGGCATCCTCGGCAGCACCATCAGTGGTGGCATCAGTGTGGTCATCCTCGGCGGCACCACCCGTGGTCTCAGGATCGGTGGGGAAGGCGGCGGCCTCATACAATTGAGGTTGTTCCTCCATCTCCTGGGACAGCTCCCAGAATGCCTTGCCGCTTGAACCCCGGCCTCATCGTTGTGGGCCATGTTTCTCTCTAAATAGAAACAAAGTTTGGTCAAAAAGTTGGTTATTGTCAAGGAACAAGATCATGGTCTCATCATTTAGGGTTTGTCGACACCGAGGCATCCTAAAATCTAAGCTTTTATCATTGAGGGTTTTTCGACGCCAAGGCACCCTAAAAGCCTAACCTTTTATCATTTCGGTTTTTATCGACACCGAGGCACCCTAAAAGCCATGCATTAGTCACAAATGCGCCGGGCACTTGATCCTACTTAATTAACTACTAAGATACCCGGCCCATGCATTAGTCACAAGTACCCCATATGTCCTATTTTTAGCAAAGTCATGCTAAAATTCACGGAAAATTTCAGCATGACCTTTGCTGAAAATAGGACATATGGAGTACCAATTTGCCGGAACGGAAGTTAATCGACATTCCGGCAAACTCAAGGGCCTCTCGGGTACCTGCAAAATCATCACGACCACGATGGTCGGAGACAAAACCCAGCAAACTAGCAAAATCATCACAAATTGTTTTACATTAAAGATGATCATCATCTTTACAAGTCTTTCTCAATGTGATCACAAGTAATTCAGAGGCATCACAAGTAATTCAGAGCATCACAAGGCATTAGTAGTTCGATTACATGAACAAGTTTTACAAAGCACATCAATATGTATTGTATTTCATTGTGGAGTTATATACAGTATGTTACAACAAAGAAATAGCTTAATCCATGCCTCGACTTATCAACAGTCATTACTTGTCAAATATGAAGAAGGAACAATTTACTTGTGACATAGTTACAAATGATGACAGAATAAAGCAACACCCTACACTAGCCTAAAAACAAGTGAAGTTTCACCCATATAAGAACAAGTGAATTCTAGTCCCATTGACACTCCTGGTTTTCTACAAACACCAAGTACTAGGGCACACAAAAGTTCTGAAATTTGTGTGCCTAACTGAATTAATGAATTTTCAAGAACCGAATAAACTGAATTTTCAAAACTGCAAGAAGCCAATTAAAAAAATCCTCTCATCTCATATGAGGATTGTTAATCCTAAGACTAATAGTTTGTTGTGCAGTACAACTACAGTGATGCCATGTCCATTTGTCCCTCCCCAACTAGATACTAGAGTAGCACTATTGATGCCTGTTCTTGCTGAACTGTATGACAAGATATACAACAGTTTCAGTGAGTGCATTTATCACTTGTTGGAATATGCTACAGCTTCTACAAATCACAAACTCCTTTAGTTTACATCTCAGTTTTAGCAAACACTACAGTTTCAGTGAAGGAGTCATAAGCTGAATAAGCGGCACTATAGTTTCTCTACAGTATTGGAACACTGAACAGGTGATAAAACAATTTAATAGATTGATTGTATCTCTAGTTTACCCAATTATAGAAGGGAGCATGGAGCACTGCATGGGTAATATGGATTAGATGCGGTAACTAAGCCAAAAATAGTAGCACATAGTTGCCATATATGGTATATTTAGAGCCGAGGCATGTAAATGCAGAGAGAACATGCCAAAGAGGAACTGAGGTGTAACAGCAACAAGTATAAATCAACTATAGCTTTCTTCCCGTGAGGAACAGTAGCACTTGAAAGGTACATGATAGTATTTATTAATTAGCAGCAAAATCAGTTGGATGTCGTAATCAGTGTGTTCAAATACTAACAACAGGACAGCCTTTTGAGAATCTGTAAACGATGTACGCATATTTAAACATAACAACAACTAGAAGAAATCTCAGAATAGGCAGTTCATCATGAGCGAGATACAGGCGCAATGCGGAAAATATTTCTGTAATTATTGGCATCCTTTCATTTAAAAGTGAAATGCAGTTGTTTTAGACATGGCAGATCCTTTAACTATGGAACATGAAGGACGGAACGATTCACGGAGATGATGACAGTGCAACTAACATAATGAAGCATACAAGGACAATGATGCCCTTATCAAGCAAGGCAACAACGGTAACATCATTCAAGCAAACAAGCTGGTAGCAGTTCATCGATAATAAGATAATGCATATCGGATGAATACGAACACACACACGTTATAATCAACTCTTTTCATACAGTTTTACATTTCCATCTACTATACAGGATTTTATCCACTTTGCGGTGGAGCAAATTTCAGGGACAATTACAGTATAACCATTTATCTGTAATCATCACATACTCAACAGTAAATCCATGCCACGCTTAGAAATTTATTCTACGGTATATGAATCCACTACTTTAAGCATTAGGTGTTCACATCTGTCAAACCATTTATTTGCTTTGCTTTACCTCATTATTCTTGAATAGCCTTAACAGCTTTCTATTTCCATCTACTCGATCTGCAGGATTTTATCTTTGCAAAGGCAGCAAGTTTCAAAGACAATTCCAGTATAGTCAAATCTGACAAAACCAAGGTAAACAAAACACCTCTTTCTTCTTAAACCCATTCTTAGTTAATGCTTGAACACCATAGTTCTCAACTCTTGGTTGCTTAAATAGAAAGCAATAAAAGCAAAGGCTTGCATTTTATCACTGCTATATTCCAACCAGCCACGATGATTTTTGTACCAAGAATCATGAAAGCTTCTAAACCCTTTTCCTACCCATTTCCGTTCATATTTAAGATCAGTTGGTTGGCAAGGGCCCTTGCTAATGTACTCCCTTCTATCAAGATCTCTAATGTCGGGATCCAAATTATCAATAGGTATTCTCTTACGAGTGCGGCTCAATATAACGGGCTTAAGTTGAGTTGTAACACGAGGAACATCATCACTTGCTCGAGTTGAAGGGCGGTTAATTTGTATTACTATGGAATCGGTGCTTTGTGGTTGAAAAAAAGATGGCATTGTCCTGGTTCTTTTGTTCATTTTGTCTTGGTCTTATTGTTAATTGGAACAAATATTAGGAATCAGTGCTTTTTGGTAATTTGAAGCATCAAGTTCAGAGAGCAAAAACATCTAATTTGAAGCTTTAATTTCAGATACCCTCAAATACATCTTGTTAATTTGAAGCTTTAAGTTCAGAGAACAAATATTAAGAAGCACTGGAAGAGGGGAAATACGACTGGGCTGGTCGGACGGTGGCAGCAGGCGGAGGAGGCCGGAGGCAGGCGAGGTCACTGGACGTCGAGGTGGCGGGCAAAGGGCGTCGGGCGTCGAGGCGGCAAGGCGGCGTCGGGCGGCGGGGCGGGCGCCGAGGCGGCGTGGGCGGCGGGCAGGCCGAGGCGGCGGGGCAGCGGGCGTTGAGAGAGGAGAGGAAGGGATCTAGGGCGAGGGAGAGGTCGAGGGAGAGGAAGGCGAGGAGAGGGCGAGGGAGGAGAGGGCGAGGCGAGGCGGCAGTTGGTCGTGGCAGCGGCGGTGGATCGAGAGGGAGAGGAACTGGCGAGGGGGAGAGGGAAGGGGGATCGGGCGAAGGGGAGAGGGAAGGGGATCGGGCACAATACTAATGGCGCACCTCACCGTGGTGCGCCATTAGCATCACACTAATGGCGCACCTCACAGTGCGCCATTAGTATTTTTTTATTTCAACTCGAGCCAACAGGTTATGTACAACCAAAACTGATCCACATCAAGTCCCTTCTACTAGCTCGACTGGTCAGCAGCCAGTTCTCACACTAGGAGGTCCTGGGTTCGACTCCCAGGCTCCACAAATTTTTTTTAGCATTTAAAAAGCTGTTTGATACTTATTTGTGTTTAAATATGTTCAAACTTGTTTAAATAATAACAGTAATATTTGTTATAAGACAGTAGCATTTAAAAAGCTGTTTGATACTTATTTTTCATAAGACGGTCTTGTGAGGTGCGGGGGTCGGCGGCGGCGCTTGTGTGGGGGAATCGAGGGTGCGGGGTCGGGCGGCGGCCGGTGGACTGGGGGTGCTCGGCGAGGGGACGGATCTGGCGAGGTGGGATAGCGATCGAGATGGAGGATCGAGATCGAGTGTCCATGAAATTTAAAAATATTCATGATAGTTCAAAAAGTACCCATGAAATACAATCGAGAAATGAAGGCTACGATTTAAATACAATCGATCTTAGCTAGCTATCTGTTCACAATCTTCTTGCCCTTCTTTTTCGCAAATGGAGTTCTTACGTGGAGCGGACGTCCTTTAGGTAGGGTGGTCCTGCTTCTTCTTGTGGTGTATGCTTCTACTTCATCATCGTCGTCATGTTCGATCCTCGGTCGCCCGTGCTTGTCGAAGTCTTGCTCATTGGCTACTCCATCCATTCCGATGATCTTCCTTTTGCCTCTCCTCACGACAACACGACCGGGCTTTGGCGGGTCGGTAATGAAGAAGCATTGGTCCACTTGGGAAGCCAGTACCCATGGCTCATTTTTTCGCGGTGACGTTTGCGCCCAGCGGTCTTGGATTTAACCGGGTATAACCATGGTGGTGAAATACCGGTCTTCTTTTATGACGTTCTTGGCCCATCGACACGGAACATCGGGACCTTCTCTCGGCGTAGCTCAGCTCCCAGATCTCCTCAATCCTTCCGTAGTATTTGTCCTTGTCATTACCGGTGTAGGATTCCATCGTTACCTCGGAGTTCTGATAACCATCGCTCTTCATGTCCTTGGCCTCAGTGTAGAATGTGTAGCCGTTGATATAAATGCGCCTCATAGGTCATCGAGGTTGTGCTCGGCGCCCGTGTGACAAGGCGAATATGAGTTGTTCTTCCGCGGAAGAATCCTCATGTAAAGGGTACGACGAAGCTTACTGCTTGAACCAACGCGTGAAACATGAGTTGTGCTCTTTGAGTGTATCTCCGTCCGTCCTCTGTTGGCCTCGGTCATTGTACGTCTTCTTAATAAAGGTTTTGTGCTCTACCACCCAAGGATCGACCACGTCTACGTGTTGTAGCGCGACTAGGTTTGCTCTTTCAAAGTCGGCGAGTCGACCCTCGAAGTCGACATGCATTTCGCGGCGACCCTCACGGTGACCCCATCCAGCGAGCCCGCCGAGGTGCTGTTGACGGGCAGACCAACGGGTTCTCGATGCCTAGATAATTCATGCGATAGGAGATGCACTCTTCGTCGAAAAGCCCTGGCTATGCTTCCTTACGGGCGTGACATGTTGCGAACGTATCCTTTGATGACACCATTCATCCTTTCGAACGGCATCATGTTGTGCAGGAACGTCGGCCCGAGTTGGATGATATCCTCCACTATATGGACCAGCAGATGCACCATAACGTCGAAGAATGCGGGCGGAAGTACATCTCAAGCTTGCATAGTATCACCACGATCTCTTCACTGTAGCCTACGAGTTGCCTCACGCCAATCGACTTCCGAGAGATGACGTCGAAGAAGTTGCATAGGCCAAATAGCGTTTCACGGACGTGCGTGTCCATGATCCCACGGATTGCAACTGGAAGTATCTGCGTCATCAGCACGTGACAGTCGTGAGACTTCATCCCGCTGAAATTCTGCTTAGTCTAGGTATCTGCTTATCTTCCCCGCGTAACCGTAAGGAAGTTTTACTCCTAGGAGGCAGGTGAAAAACTGCTCGATCTCCTCCTGACTTAGAGTGAAGCACGCGGGAGGGTAGTCATTTCCGGTCTTCTTGGCCTTTTGCCTTTGACGACTTTACGTGTCCTGCTTCGCCTCATCATCATCATCATCATAATCATCATCATCATCATCATCATCATCATCATCATCATATATAGCGTGAAGCTCCTGCCTGATGCCCATTGATTTCAAGTCTGCCCTTGCTTTCGGCCCATCTTTGGTCCTCTGTGGCATGTTGAGCAGGGTACCAAGCAGACTCTCGCACACGTTCTTCGTGATATGCATGACATCAAGGCTGTGAGGCACACGGTGGATCTTCCAGTACGGCAAGTCCCAGAAAACAGACCTCGTTTTCCATACCTTCAGCAGCGACTCTGGCGCCTTTCGCTTCTTTCCGGCTCTGGCGCCTTTTGCTTCTTTCGGCGGTGGGCAGTCTTTCCAATTTTTCAACAGCTTGTCTATTTCCTCGCCGCTCCTCGTACAGGCGTTTTGGGTTCGGTTTCACCATCGAACAGATCCTTGCGTTTCCTCCACGGGTCATCGTCATGAAGCCACCTTTGATGTCCCATGAACACGGTTTTCAAGACCCGGGATCTCTATCTAGCTGGCGTCGTTGTGTCATCCATGCACCTTACGCATCCAGAAAATCCGTGGACTACCTGCCCCGCGAGATATCCGTAACCGAGATAGTCGTGCACCGTCGTGAGCAGTGCGGCTCTCATAGGGAAATATTCTTTCTCTATGGCGTCCCACGTATTGGCTGGCGTTTTCCACAGCGTGTCAAGCTCCTCTGTCAGCAGCCCCAGATACAGACTGATGTCGTTCCCTGGTTGTTTCGGCCCTTCAATTCGCATACCCATGTGAATGTACTTCCTCTTCATGCACAACCAGGGGGGAAGGTTGTACATCCACACAAACACAGGCCAGGTGCTATGTGTGCTTCTCACGGCTGCCAAGCGGATTGACTCCATCGGTGCTCGCGCCCAGACGATGTTCCTTGGATCGTTCCCAAATTCTGGGTATTCGAAGTTCAACGCTTGCCACCGGCTCGCATCCTTAGGGTGACTCAGCATCTTGTCTTTTTATCTATCTCCGGATCATTTGCGTCATCTTCGCTTCTTCGCCTCCCTATCCGGCGTGCCAGCAGGAGCTTTGCTACCTTAGGATCCGCGAAATACCGCTGCAGACGAGGAGTGATCGGAAAGTACCACACCACTTTTCGAGGAGCTTTATTCCTCTTCTTGTATCGAGTGACACCGCACACCGGACATATGGTAGACTCCAGCGTGCTCGTCCCGATAAATGATGCAATTGTTCATGCACACATGGTATTTCACGTGCGGTAAATCCAGAGGACACACGATTTTCTTCGCCTCCTCCAAACTGGTCGTGCACTTGTTCCCCTTGGGAAGACGTTCGTGCGAATGACATGTTCTCGTCGAAGCATCGTCAGTCATTTTGTGTTTTACCTTCATCTCGAGCCATGAGCGTTACTTTCGGCGGGTATCCTCGGGCCTGCATCCTTCATACAATGGAGTAACCGCATCTAACTCAAGTTGATCCATCTTGGCTTTCTCTCGGGCGGCAGCTCTTGCGTTATCCGTGCGCTTGAGAAGCAGCTCTTGAATATGAGGGTCCTGCACCCAACCCATCGATGGTCCAGCGTAAATGCCTCGCTCCGGCATCATCATCATGTCCTGCATCTTCTACATGATGACTGTGTACAGCATCACCGTCGTGATCATCTCCTCGGGATTCTTCGTCTTCTCGCCCCGAGCCGCGGTGGTTGTCTTGCTGCCCTTCCTCATTTCTTGCCCGGCCCCCATGGACGACTTCGTAGTCATCTTCATCACCTTGCCACCGATAGCCATCCATGAAACCACGCAAGAGCAGGTGGTCCCGCACCTGCCCGGAATCCGGGTCCGTAATAAGGCTACTCAGCTTGCATCTTCGACACGGACATCTTATCTCCGTCTCGTTCTTTTGAAGCATCTCGGCCTTCGCGGACCTCAAAAACCTATTCACGATGCCTTCGGTCATCGTGCGGACCATGGTCATCAAGGGGTAGAGCAAAAGCGATATTTTAGAACCAAGAAAAAATTTGGCATGACTTTCCCTAAAAATAGGACCAAAAGAATGCTTAATGCCAAAATTCTGCTTGAAAAGGAAATGAATCAACATTCCGCAAAATATTGGCAACTATCGCATTTCAAATACGGTACACCTCCAAACACAAACACATATGCAACACCACAAACATATGCAACACCACGAACATACATAGATCTAGCTAGGCCATAAAAAGTGCATGTGCACATTGTTGTAGGGAGAACAACATAAATATAGCTTCCCCTTACTTACCTAGCAAAACAAGGTAACTTAACCACTTAATTTGAATGAATCTATGGTGGAAATGAGGTGAAAAGAGGAGGCACCGAGACAAGGAGGAGGCGGTGGAGAGAATGAAGTGGGGAGAAAGTGAGTGTGGGAGGAGGCTGTCCAAAATATCTTGTTGCTGCCCACTTACTAATGGCGCACCAGCAACAAATGCGCCATTAGTAATCCAGGTTACTAATGGCGCACTTCAGTGGTGCGCCATTAGTACTTTTGCAAAAAAGGAATAAAAACAATAATAAAAAAAAAAACATTAGTGGCGCACCTTCGGCTGGTGCGCCATTACTAGTTACAACTAGTAATGGCGCACCACCAGCGGATGCGCCATTAGTATGTTTGGACAGGCGCACTAGTTCAAAAAATTGGTACTAATGGCGCACCGTGGGCAGGGTGCGCCATTAGTAGTTTCAACACTAATGGCGCATCAGATGGTGGTGCGCCATTAGTATATACTAATGGCGCACCACATGTCTGGTGCGCCATTATTGTCAATTCCATCTATAGCCCTTTTCCTAGTAGTGCATGATAGGGCGAGAGCCGGTCGCTGTTCGAGAGGTTTTTTCGGGTCCCTAAAGACTTATGCCGCTTAGAGCGAAGAACCGGCATTGTCCGGCCAAGGCGTGGATAGCGCCCCGAACTCGGTCTTCCGAATACTAGGGGCTTCGCCGAAATTTAAAATTATAGAATTCTATGGCTAAGTGAGAGTGTTCAAGCATTATAAGTCTGGTTGCCTTGTTACGTTGCGTTGGCGCCTCCTCGATGGACCCAAGAATGGGAACAAGAGCGCTCAAGTTTATCGAACACCCAGAACTTCGTAGCATGGGGGCTGAAGCCAACGACTTGCCATCTCTCAAATTTTATAAACGGCCGCATGGAAGGTAATATTTTAAATTAACAAGCGTTGCTTAGCGCATATGAACAAGTTTTCAGCGTACAGGATAACAAATTCGAGTCTATTAAAAAATTACATCTTTGGAGCACTCATCCGCTATACGGCGGGCACCCTTCAGGACGCCCTCGTAGTACATTTCGGGCGTATGATGCTCCTTTCCCTTCGGCGGCCCGTCCGTCACAAGCTTCTCCGCATTCAGCTTGCCCCAGTGCACTTTAGCACGGGCAAGGGCTCGACGCGCACCATCAAACCAGACGGAGAGCTTGATGACTACAATCCATGGACAAAGGCCCACCAGCCGCCGCAGACTAGCCCAAAGTAGCTCCAGGCATGGCTTCCAATGGCCACAAAGAACTATGAGGCCCCTCATGGCCCGTTCGGCGACCTTAGGAGCTCGACCAGCTGCTTCAGCTGGTCGCTTAGGGGCACCGGATGTCCGCCTCGACATACCGAGACCAGAACACCTTCTCCGTCGAGCTCCTCCTTGGCGCGGTAGAACGCGGCAGCATCGGACACACTACGGGCAGATCTGCGAATGCTCTGGAGAGCTCCGAATCCGGGTAAGTAATAGGTAATTCACTTTCACATGCTTGCTTTGCATAAAGAATGCCTTACCCGCCGCTATCTTCTTTAATGATTCAATTTCTTGGAGGGCTTTTTGGGCTTCGGCCTTAGCGGCTTTGGCACTTTCAAGAGCCGAGGCGAGCTCGGACTCTCGAGGCTTCGAGTCACGCTCCAAACTCTCGTGTTTTTCCACGAGAGCCTGGAGCTCTTGCCGCACCTCCGCCACCCGCTCCTCCTGCTTCTCTCACTCGGTGCGCTCCGCAGCCGCTTTGTTTTCGGCCGCGGACACCGCCTCCTTCAGGTCGCCACCTCGCTCGTGGCCCCTGCAGTACCCATGTTATTCCTGTTATTTTTTGCAACCAAATCCTTTCTATAAGGTATTTCTTTAATAAGGTATAACTTACCTTCCTTGTCCTCGAGCTGCTTCTTGGCAAGGCCAAGCTCGTTCTCGGACCGCTCGAGGCTCTGCTTCAATGCATTGACCTCCGCAGTCAGTGCGGCAGAGGTCAGCAGCGCAGCCTGCATTCCCATATTGACATACTTATGTTAGACTCCTGCGTATATCTTTTTAGATCCTTAGTCCGGCTTTTCTTTCCGAACACCGAACTAAGCATCTGGGGCTACTGTCTATGCGGTAATATTTTTACATATTCTAAACTTACCTCAAAGCCTGTTAGAAGGCTGGTACAGGCTTCAGTCAGCCCGCTCTTGGCGGACTGAACTTTCTGGATCACCACACTCATAACAGTGCGGCGCTCCTCCTCGATGGAGGCGCTGTTAAGTGCCTCCAGTAAGCTATTCGGTGCCTCCGGTTGGACGGAGGACACCGGCGTCTTACCCTTCCTACGAAGGGACCGCTTGCCGGACTTCGGAACCGCTGAAGGTTCCATGGAGTCCGGACGAGGTCGGGCTTAGAGCCCTGGGGTCTCGCCCCACGCTACCGAGTCCGGGAGGTTGCCTTGCGGTGCCTCCTGCGCCACCTCCTCTTGACCAGGCCCCCCTAGGGGCCCCACCTCGGCGTCGTCCGCAGCGTGAGGTGAGGAGGCGGCCGAAAGTGAAGTACTCTCCACTTCCGACGAATTCAATGACCCGCTCGACGAAGCGGCGAACTCGTCCTTGGGCGGGCTGCATGATTGTTCGGCATTAGAGAACACTATGCAATGAAAAAACCATGGGCATCCGGACACTTACGATCTTGCCAGGGGCTTAGCCCTTGTTGGCCACTCCTCCTCGTCGTTGTCGGCGTTGGTAGAGAAGTCCGGATGAAGGGTCCTTCCCTTCTTGGACCCTCCGGCCTCCCGGTTAGGCGGCCTTCCTTTTCTTCTCTCTCCCGGGAGAGGCTTTTTCCTGCTCCTCTTCTTCAGAGGAGGATTCCGCCTCAGAGTTGTCGGGCGGTGAGTCCGACAGCACCTGGCGCCGGGAGCTCTTTCGAGTTCCCGTGGCCTCCTTCTTGGCCTTCTTCTCCGACACCACATGAGGCACCGGAGCCAGCAGCCTCGCTGCTCCAAGGCGTCGGCTGGGTCTTTCCGCAAAGGAGTCGGACAGTTAATCTGTCCGGACGTCTTGACGATCTGCCAAAGGTTAGGAGTTTTAGATCCCACATAGAGTCAATCTATGAAAAAAGAGTCCCGTAAAGGGTAAAATAACTTACCTCGCTGGCTTGACGCTGCGAGCTGAATCCGTGATCTTCGATAGCGGATGTGGGAGCCTCGGCGCCCTTGAACAGCACCTTCCAGGCATCTTCGTACGTAGTGTCGAAGAGCCTTTTCTGAGTTGGGTGCTGTGCCAGATCGAACTCCCACAATTGGAAGGCCCGTTGTTGGCATGGGAGAATCCGGCGGATGAGCATCACCTAGATTACGTTGACAAGCCTGAGATTCTTGTCCACCAGGTTTCGGACGCATGTTTGGAGTCGGGATAGCTCGTCTGAATTCCCCCACGTTAGGCCCGTCTCTTTCCATGATGAGAGCCGTGTGGGGAAGCCATATCTGAATTCGGGGGCTGCCGCCCATTTGGGGTCGCGCGGCTCGGTGATATAGAACCACCCCGATTGCCACCCCTTTATTGTCTCCACGAAGGAGCCCTCGAGCCATAGGACTTTGGCCATCTTGCCAACCATGGCGCCTCCACACTCCGCTTGATGGCCGCCCACTACCTTCGGCCTGACATTGAAGATCTTCAGCCATAAGCCGAAGTGGGGCTGGATGCAGAGGAAGGCCTCGCACACGACGATGAACGCCGAGATATTGAGGATGAAATTCGGGGCCAGATCGTGGAAGTCCAGGCCGTAGTAGAACATGAGCCCCCGGACAAATGGGTGAAGCGGAAAACCTAGTTCGCGGAGGAAGTGGGGGAGAAACACCACCCTCTCATGGGGCCTGGGGGTTGGAATGAGCTGCCCCTTTTTGGTGAGCCAACACGCGATGTCGCCGGACAAGTATCCGGCCTCCCGCAGCTTTGTGATGTGCCCCTCCGTGACGGAGGAGGCCATCCACCTGCCTCCCGCCCCGGACATAGTTGGAGAAGGTTGAGGTGGGATGTGCAGACTTGGGCTCTGGAGCTCGAGTGCGCGGAAATGGATAAGCAAAGGAGGAAGAAGGCGTAGGTGAAAAGGTGGATCCTTATCCCCTTATATGGACGGACGAAGCTATGCGTCGCCCACCACTGGTAAAACTCGCTTATCTCCCAAGCGCCGTAATCAATGGCGCGGATGGGTTACCCACGTCCGTATTGATGAGAATCCCGGAATAAGGGGGCACGATCTATGCTTTGATAAGACGTGCCAAAGAAACCGCCTCGCTAAACGCGCTAAGGTGGAACAATAAAAAAAGGATTCGTATAAAAGCTTGGCCGTGGTGTGATGTCACGCCACGGAATACGTCAGCAGATCTGTGCAAAAATTATTCTCTCTACGGTGGTATGTGGAACTTGTTTTGCAGAGCCGGACACTATCCCGGTGTTCAAAATCTTCTATGAAGTATTCGGAGGAGGAACCCGCCTTGCAATGCCGAAGACAATATGCGCGCCGGACTCGTCGTCATTGAATCCTGGTTCGGGGGCTCTTGAGGATTCTGGACTAGGGGTGTCCGGATAGCGAACTATCATCTTTGGCGGACTCGGGACTATGAAGATACAAGATCGAAGACTTCGTCCCGTGTCCGGATGGGACTTTCCTTGGCGTGGAAGGCAAGCTTGGCGTCTGAATATGTAGATCTCCTACCATTGTAACCGACTCTGTGTAACCCTAACCCTATCCGGTGTCTATATAAACCGGAGGGTTTTAGTCCGTAGGGATCGAACAACAATCATACCATAGGCTAGCTTCTAGGGTTTAGCCTCCTTGATCTCGTGGTAGATCTACTCTTGTACTACCCATATCATCAATATTAATCAAGCAGGAGTAGGGTATTACCTCCATCGAGAGGGCCCGAACCTGTGTAAAAAACATCGTGTCCCTTGTCTCCTGTTACCATCTGCCTAGACACACAGTTTGGGACCCCCTACCCGAGATCCGCCGGTTTTGACACCGACAGTCATGCACACCCTCATCTCCCCAGCTCAGTCGGCCTTCCTACGCACCAAGTGCATCCACGATAGTTTTCTGTACGTCCAGAATTGCGTCAAAGCTCTCCACAGAAAAAAGACTCCAGCGGTGCTACTTAAAGTAGACATTTCCAAAGCCTTCGACAATGTATCCTGGGAGTACATCCTTGAGCTTATGCAGAAGTTGGGATTTATCGCCCGGTGGAGAGACTGGATCGCTCTACTCCTCTCCACCTCATCATCATCCTTCCTCCTTAACGGCTCGCCGGGCCGCAAGATCATCCACCGTCGAGGACTCCGGTAGGGAGACCCATTATCGCCTTTCCTGTTCATTTTTGTGATTGACCCCCTACATCACCTCTTAGAAGAAGCCATGCATCGACAGCTAATTTCCCCTGGCCCGGCCTAGAGCTCAAGCTTAGAGTCAGCTTATACGTTGACGACGTTGTCATTTTTGCAAATCCAATACAGCAGGAGATAGACGCGCTACTAGATATCCTTCGAGGCTTTGGCGAATCCACGGGTCTCCATATAAACCCCTCAAAGTCATTAGCCGTACCCATTAGATGCGACAACGTCGACCTCGAGGCCGTGCTTCAGAATTTTGGGGGTGCAATAGGCACCTTCCCAGCCACCTATCTAGGACTCCCAATCACCACTTCTAGATTAAGGCTAGTGCATCTGCAATTCATCATAGATAGGCTTAAGGCAAGACTGGCAGGATGGAAAGGCAGACTGCTACCCATAGCTAACAGGAGAATACTTGTCAGATGTGTGCTCAGTGCCATGCCGACTTTTGCACTCATCGTCCTGCGGATCCCCAAGAAGCTACTCAGAGATATTGACAAGTGTAGGAAGAAATTCTTGTGGAAGCAAGAGGAAGAGATCACCGGAGCCAGTTGCAAGGTAAACTCGCCGACGGTGTCACTACAAAAAAATACACTTCCGTGATGATACGTGTTTGTCATAGTAGGTCGCATTTTCTGTCATGCATGTACATCCATGACAAATTTATGACAGAATCAAGATAGTCATACTGTCTTTGTCGTAGAAGTGTTCCATGACATTACCAAAATTATCATCACGGAAGTGTCCACTTCCATGACGATAAATCGTAGCGTCCGCGAAGTGCTTTCGTCAAGGGTGACCAACACGTGGCATCCACCGTAACGGAACACCGTTAAGCTATCGGGTCGGGTTTTGGATCCGATAACCCGTTAACAACCCCGACCAATCGGGATTTTCCACGCGTAAAATTCTGATTTGCCGAAGGGAACACCTGTCAGCTCGTCAGTGGGCCAGATGTCGCCCGTCCATTGGAGGATACATGCCTATGATACGTTGACACGTGGCGGGGCCCAATAGAGGCCCATATAGGTTAAAAAGGCCGGCCCAGTCAAAGGCCCGTAATACTTAATCAGGTACTAGTGGGCCAGCCCAATAACGGCCTGCTAAATAAAGGCCCATTTATGGCCCGAAGCCAGATCTGGCCCGTTAATTGTTCGGCCAAAATTTGGGCCCATTTACGGCCCGAAGCCAGATCTGGCCCATTCATTGTTCGCCCAATAATTAGGCCCATTTGCGGCCCGAAGCTAGATCTGGCCCGTTAATTGTTTGTCGAATATTTGGGCCCAACTACGGCCCATTGAATTTTGTCCTGTTAGATGCCTGATGTAGACATGGGCCCATTTCAGCCCGGTGTGACTTTCGGCCTGTTAGAGGCCTGATGTAGACATGGGCCCATTTCAGCCCAGTGAGACATTCGTCCTGGGAATGGCCTGTGCTGCCCATGGGCCATATATGATCCGACAGGACATCGGGCCCACTAACGGCCCGTGATAAAGGTGGCAACAGTTAAGCCCAACGTGACTTTGGGCCTGTTAAAGGCCTGTCGCGTAATTCGGCCCATTGATGCTCGTATTAAGCTTTCGCCACTTAAAGGCCCATGATATCGATGGGCCAACTAAGGCTCGAGATATGTTTCGCCTCGAAACGGCCCGTGAGCTAATCGGGCCCAAAAGGCCCGGTCTACATTTCAGCCTGCTAAAGGCCCGTCGACGACTAGTGAAAATTGAGGCCCAACATGCATTTTGGCCTGCTAAAGGCCCGTGGTTTCATCTCGGCCGTAACAGGCCAGTATAATATTCAGCCTGTTAATGGCCCAACGCTACCTGGGCCAAACTAAGCGCTGGGTCGATAAAAGGCCCAACTAAAATATAGACCGGTGTAAGTTTGGGCCTGGCGCAATGTGTGTAGGCCCCAATCATTCAGGCCCAAGAAAGAAGCAGGACGGCTCAATTGTGGCCCGCTAAAAGACAGTCCCGTTAGAGTCGAATGTTTCGGCCCGGTCGACTACATCTGATTTTTTTTTCAGATAGCGAATGATGGCAGTAACTAGTAGGAATTAAGAACAAACCTACTCTATACAATAAAGAAATTATGGCATAGTAACTAAGAATAAACCTACACTATACAATAAAGGATTTAAGGTATATTACATCCATCGGGCATCGAAGTTCGCCATGAGTGATCATAAAGCGCAACGAAGAAGCAGATTACAAAAACTGGGCACCATTGCAGCATAACAAAATAATACTGAACCGAGACCACTTCCAAGACAATTCAAGAAAGGTTAGCCTTGCCGGGGATTTCTTTGCAAAAGGCTTGAAGCAAGGCCTGTGAGACCGCCTAGCATGTCGGTCATAGCTTCTGTGTGTAGCTGTTTAGCGATGAGGTTCTCATTGGTGTTCTCCGCAATCTTTCTTAGAGATAGGACTTCAAGTCGAAGTTGAGTTGCGTAATGCCTTTCTGCTAGAACTTGGGACTGAAGAAGTCGAACTGATTCGCATAACGAATTCTTCCGAGCTTGTCTGACTGCTAGTCTCAAGTAACTTGAACACTACATCAAGACAAGACTTTGGGGTTGTCTCGCTATCTTCAAGATGTTTTGCCTTCTTTGCTGCAATATATGTTGGGTTTGTCTCACAGCCTTCAGCAGACTTGTGCATGCCATCAGGCATATCACCCTAAAACAAAGCAGAGAGATGACAGGTTTTGCATGTGTATAAATAAAGATGATAACTGTGCTGTCAATTCCATCCAATTTCAAATTAGAAGATAAAGAGTAAGTTCAAAATATCAATAGCATAATTTGGCATTGTTCATAATGCGGGGAGCTTCACCACACTACTGATTACCATGTCAACATAACAAGCATAGATAAAGGGAAAAGAAAATCATTGTATC
Organism: Aegilops bicornis; assembly: GCA_021605145.1. Classification (NCBI taxonomy): domain Eukaryota; kingdom Viridiplantae; phylum Streptophyta; class Magnoliopsida; order Poales; family Poaceae; genus Aegilops; species Aegilops bicornis. Next base: position 643,209,710 of record CM038669.1, read on the forward strand.
TATTTTGGATAATGTGCATGGCATGTTGTTCATATCATCAACCACATCAGTAAGATAAAATAGGAGATGACAAGGTGCAAACGTGGGCTGCTTCACCACAATAATCGGATTATAGATCCACAAAAAAGATACATATAGGGCGTATTAAGTAATGTGCATGGTATGAATAAGGAATTTGGTTTTACAAGTAAAACTTAGAACTTACGGTTCTTGAAAACATGCATTTTGGTAGAAACAGCAAACTAAACAGCAGTAAACGATAGGGAGTATGAGCAAATTAAACAGCAGTTGAGGATAAAGGCTTTAGAAGGACTGACTTACATTAACAGTTAACACAAACTTTATAATGCCCTTCTCCATGTCAAGGGAAGGATAACTCAAGAATTTCAGCACATAATCTTCTTCATAAGCATTGCCTGTACTCTACATTTTGTAGAGAGTAATTATAGATATGATAATACTGGAAGGGATAGAGGATAATTAAGATAAGATGCTACATAATCAACTACCAATCCCTGGAAGTACAAGCATTATAGGACAAAATCTACTGACAAGAGCAATGGGCTACACTTCTGCATTGGCATTGTCTGTATTCTACTTGTTGGTAAGATTAAATATAGATCTGATCTTTTTTAGTAAATGATGGGCGGGGGAGATAAGATGCAGAATGCTACACAATGAACCAATCCCTCTTCCCATAATACAAGAGTGTTTTGAACACTGATGTACTATACAAAACGTTCTTATATTATGGGACGGAGGGAGTAGCTGTTAATGTAAGTACAGTGATTGTCGGTGTACTAGAGTAGGGGTACCCTAGTATCCCGAACTTGTGCACGGGCAGTTGCAGCCCTCCACGGCAAGGCTTACCGAGTGACAGCCAAGGTCCTCCGTGGTTCCTTTGGAGCCATTCAAGAACAAAGTATTCAAGCCAAGGAGACAAGGCCCCGACAAGAGGAGCTTGCCGGGAAGGCCACCCAAGGCACCTAGGAGACAAGGCCCCGGCAAGAGGAGCTTGCCGGGAAGGCCACCCAAGGCACCTAGGAGACAAGGCCCCGGCAAGAGGAGCTTGCCGAAGGCCCGTGAGCGACAAGCTTCCCGACGCGACAAGACAACTATCGCGGCAAGGCGCTTGCCGCGCAGACCACCACTCAGACTGGCCCAAAGACATCCACTAACGTGTCGCCCTGGGACCTTTCCAGGCGCGCGTGGCAAGAGCCCGTGCGGCCAGCGGAGTGCGGTGGCAAGCGGCGCTGACAAGATTGCCATCTGGAAAGCGGTGGCGCCCCTGACGGTCCCTTTCGCCTTTGTTGGGCGGCGTGAGACGAGCATTTAATGCCTTTGTCCCCGCCGTCGTGGTTAGGTATGGTACCTTTGTACAAGTAGTTGTACCAACCACTCCTTTTTCATTTTTACCCTTGTCTATGTTGCCACCTGTCGGAGACCCCTTTAGCATATAAAAGGAGGCCCATGCGCAACGTAGAGGGGGGGTTCGAAGGTTCGAAAGGTTCGAAGCCAGAGAACACTCACGCTCGGTCTCGTGAGCAGCTTGTGTGTACTGTAGCACTCAGCGCTCCTGAGCAAGAACTCAATACATTCAGACATGTAGCAGTAGGAGTGTTATCTCTCCGGAGAGCTCCGAAGCTGGGTAAACCACTCGTGTGCTTCTCCTCGATCTGCTCTTCGTGCAACCTCCGCCCCCCGCCGAACCGAAAGGGGCTCGGTCCGCCGGTCCCATAGGTGTTCGTGGGACAGATCAGCCATCCCCGACATCTTTGGCGCGCCAGGTAGGGGGCGTCGAGATTGTGTGAACCTGATCCGGTGTCCACACGAGCTAGATCTTCATCATCTTCATCGACATGCCACGGAAGAAGAAGGCTTCGGTGGCAGATGTTCCATCCGCGTCGAACCCACCACCACCGGAGCAAACGGGTGGTGGGGTAGACGCCGACGGAAGAATGGACGTCGACAGGGGAGCCCACGGTGCTGCCAAGTCTGGGACAAGGCTGCGCAGACCTCGGCCCATACATGCACCGCGCCTGCCTCAGAGGCGCGGGACCGCGGCAGCGTCATGGTATTCACAACGCCATACGCCGTTGGACCAAGATCGAGCTGGTGGATCTCGGGATGCTCAAGACCAGCATGCACGCCAACATGCCGGGCGCGAAAGCGAGGCACGGTCGCTCGACGGGATATCGCTCCTTCTAACATAGTTAGAAGTCCGAGCATATCCCGCTCCTCGCTGTTCGCCATCGCCACCCACCACTCAGCAGTGAAGCTTTGGCGAGAGCTCAATCGCTCTGGATTACCCTCCAATAGCCGACAAGGTCGATAATGGAGGGCCACCATTCGTAGTCTCATCGGCTTTGCTAACGGCGACGCCCGCGGCAGCCGAAAGTGCATCGCTGCCGTGGCAGGACTGCCAAACACGCAGTCGGTGGCGGCGAAAACCGTGGGGGTGCAACCACCATGCACTCTCCGCCCGAAGGCCAAGATCGCCGACTTGCCGGATCCACCTCGACAGCGACTCCACCGCATCATCGGATCCACGAGCTCGTCGCGATCAGCGCCAAGTTCTTCACGAACGACAGCAAGAAGACACTCGAACTCGCATCGAGCGCCGAAGAGAAGCGCGGCGTCAATCCGACCAGCGCGTTGGGCCCTCTGTCGACATGCATGCGCCAGGGAAACCAGGCGACTTGCCGTACGCGGTAGGTTGCCCTGCGTTCACTCGTGAGCTGCGGCAAGTCCAGTGGCCCAAAGAAGAAGAATTTCAAGCCAGACGTGCGTAGAAGTACGACGGCAAGACGCATCCGTCGGAGTTCCTCGGCATCTACACCATCGCGGTGCAAGCTGCCGGGGGACGAGACAACAAGATCCTGGCCAACTACTTCCCGCTGGTGCTCAAGCCCAATGTCAGATCCTGGCTCATGCACTTGCCGGACAACTCCATATCCTCTTCGGTAGATCTATGCCATCCGTTTGTCGGCGCCTTTACATGCGGCCACAAGCCCCATGGCCAAGAAAGCGACCTTCATCTGCTCGCCCAAAAGGAAGGAGAGCCCCTGCGCAAGTACATTCAGAGATTCAGCCGCGTACAGGACAACATCCCAGATGTCCACCCTGCCGTGGTAATCAACGCGTTCCATCAGAACGTGCGAAACCGCAGGATGTGGGAGGAGATGGCGATGTGCAAGATCAGAGACGTCAGTGAGCTATATGCCCTGGCCGACAAGTGTGCACGTGCTCAGGAAGGGAGGAGACTCCCCGGAGAGAAGGGCGAAGAAGAAGACCAAGTCCGGTAGAGCTCTGATGCCCACTCCGGCAAGCGCACCTCTTCGGAGTGCTGCGCTACCGTCGAGGACGCACCATCGAGCTCCAGCGGCAAGTGCTGAGGGGCAGTCTGCTCCGGCAAGCCCTAGGGTTTGTTCCGTTGAAGCAGACGCTCCAAGTCGGGCAAGAGCTCTATGGCCCACGCGGCAAGCGCACCTCTTCGGAGTGCTGCGCTACCGTCGAGGACGCACCATCGAGCTCCACCGGCAAGTGCTGAGGAGCAGTCTGCTCCGGCAAGCCCTATGGTTTGTTCCGTTGAAGCAGACGCTCCAAGTCCGGTAGAGCTCTGATGCCCACTCCGGCAAGCGCACCTCTTCGGAGTGCTGCGCTACCGTCGAGGACGCACCATCGAGCTCCACCGACAAGTGCTGAGGAGCAGTCTGCTCCGGCAAGCCCTAGGGTTTGTTCCGTTGAAGCAGACGCTCCAAGTCCGCAAGAGCTCGATGCCCACTCCGCAAGCGCACCTCTTGGAGTCTTGCGCCACCGCCGAGGACGCACCATCGAGCTCCACCGGCAAGTGCCGAGGAGCAGTCTGCTCCGCAAGCCCTAGGGTTTGTTCCGTTGAAGCGACGCGCTCCCGACAAGTTTTGCTCCGGCAAGCTTGCCGGGAACGTCAAGCTCCGGCTGAGCCGCTGGTTCTCGCCGTGGAAGCAGATGTTCCCGCAGAAGCAGATGTGCCTTTAGTCCTTGTTGTCGAGCCGCAAGCTCCAGCATGGGCACAGGCAGTTCTCCCCACGGAACTTCAGATCACGGATCACCTCGAGTGCTCGCTATGATGAGCTTGAGCAAGAGCAGTTGCGACAAGATGACGTGCTGCTCCTTGAGGAGGATCGTCTTCAGTTGTTATGCGAGCTACTCGATACCAGCAAGCTTTGGCGCCGCTACCATAGCCGCAAAGTTAATGCGAAGTCTCGAGGAAGGCGACCTTGTTCTTCGGCGCATTCAGTCCGCCAAGAATTCCAACAAGTTGACGCTGAAGTGGGAAGGCCCTTACCGGGTGAAACGAGTCACTAGGCTGGCGCTGTCCGCTTGAGACCGAAGATGGCATTCGGTGAGCAACTCTGGAACATTGAGCATCTTCGTAAGTTTTACTCAGAGGCGCGTTCTTTGGAACCTGTTCCGGCAACCACCTTTTGTACAAGTCTTGCCGATGTTGCATGTAATCCTTTGTACAAAGCCGGGCGCAAACCCCGTGCATAAGTAAAGCTAATGTGCTCCGCACATCTTGTCAATTTCATGCTTTCTACTTCTATTTTGCATGCATTATCTGACACTTTGTGCAGCACCTACCCCCGGTAAGCAATAACGAGCCATAAGGCTCCATATCTTTATTTTCTCTTCTTTCTCTTTCTCAAAGAAAGGAAGGTTCCCTCGCCCACAAGTTTGCCGGGGGGAAAGGAGAAGATAATGGTGTGGACCAAGAGTCGCTCAAGGAAGTCTAGCCTTACCGGGAAGCAAACGACAGAAAAGCTAAGTTGCTAAAGTTTGAGCAATCAGTTTTAAAATTTTTAAGTTATCTTCCTCGAACGATCGTACTTTGTATGGAAAACCTGTGCGCGGAGGAACCAACTCGTAGCTAGTTGCGCCCTTACTTTGTTTCGAGTCCGCTCAACAACTTAAGTGAGCTGCGACTAGTTGCGACAATGTTTCTTGTCGGTAGCAGCACCGCCAGCAGGCTGTTGACGTCCCAAGACTTTTCGGCGCCATGACCAGTGCCTTTGACAAGTTCCCTAAAAGCGTAGGGCAAAAACATACAAAGGAAGGAACCAAGTAAAGGAAATAACATAGCAATTGCTACCGAAATAGAGTTATATTACAAGATAGCTTGTCGCAGCTCTAATAGATTGTTCTCATAACATGACCAGCAGCGGCAAGAAAAAGAGAAAGCGGGCGGCCTAATCTACGCGATCGCCCTCAACCCTCTTGATCCCGCTCACCCTATCCACGATGGGTGCGACAAGGGTCTTGAGCGCTTCCACATCAACATCCGGCGGCAAGGACTTGAGGATGTTGGTGAGGTTGAGGCCTGGGTTGCGGAAGGCCACCTTGATCAGCACCTTTTGAAGAGCTCCCGCGCAGATCTGGCGCGACTCCTCGGTCAGCTGCTTTGGGATTTCTTCCCGGAGTCGCTGGAGGGCCGTCACCACGCCCTTGAAGAACAAGCTGAGCTTGGCGCTGGGTCGGAAGTGCTCATCGGAGGAATATCCAAGATCCTCCATACCCAGTGCGCCCGGCTCCACAGCCGATGGCTGCAGCAACATCCACGAGACCCTCGGTCCGATGCTCCACATTCTCCCTAAAAGGTATTACAGGCGGCAAGATTCGCCCGGCAGCGCCTCGTCGGCCTTGATCTTCTACTTCAAGGCCACCTCCTGCTCCTTGGCGCCGGCCCATTACCGAGTCAAGGTGGTTAGCTTCAACTCAAGATCTGCGTTGGAGTCCTTGGCGGCGCTGAGCTCCTTGCTCCTCTCGGCGAGACGGCCCTGCAGCTCGCCAAGAGTGTAGGCATCCTTCTCGCGCTCATGCTTGAGTGCAGCAAGATCCTCGCCGCTCTCCTTGAGATTGGCCTCCAGCTGCATCACCTTCGTTTCCAGCTCCTTCTTGGCGGCCTCGGCAGCTGTGGCAGCATCCTTTGCTTCCTTGAGAGCCCCGCCAAATGTTTGCTCGCACGTGGCTAGATCTTCCTCATGGCTGTCAAGATTAACCTTCCTCTGCGCCAACTCGCCTTCCTGCGTAGATAGCTTCTCGGCGGCAAGCCGCTGTTGCTCCTCAGCTTCAGCCTTCTCGAGGAGGAAGGCTTTACGCTCCTCGGCGAGTCGCTCCCGCTCCTCTGCCATGGACCGGAGAGCTTCCTGGTTGAGGCCCCGGAGCTCCTCCTCGCGCTTCTCGATGTCTGCTCCCGCCTTCGCGACAAGCGCTTCCCGGGATTCCAACTTGGCTTGTCGGGCGCGGTAGAGCGACAGCAGCTTCGCGGCAATGCTCCTCCTCGGGCCCGGCGGCTGCTGCTGTTTGGTGCGTCGACCAGCGTCGATCCAGCGGAGGCGAGCAGCTCTTCATCAAAAGTTTCTCCTTGGCCGGGCGCCACGAGCTCGGCGCCCATGGGAGCTTGATGAAGACACCATCGCTGACCTTCAAATAGGCGCTGGCTGGGGCTCTTTGGAGCTCGGCCAGCTGCAGCGTGGCGGAGGGATCGGCGGTCGGCGTGGCGCTGGCGCTCCTCGCGGCCTCGGGGCCGTCGGTCACGATCGCGGACTCTCGCCCGGCTCTGCGGCGGCAGCTTTGACGGCCTCTTCGCGGCCGGGCTCGTCGGCGCCAGCTCCTTCTCCGATGGCAGCGGCGTCGTCAGTATTGCGCGTCCTCCTCGCCGGCGGCCTCGGTCTCCATTGGCTCTGTGGCGGATGGATCTGACGACCGGAAAATGAAGAAAAGTCAAGCAAATATTCAAAAATAAGATCAGAAGAAGAAGAACACAAGGAAAGTTTTCAGGCAAGAGGATTACCTGTGCTAGGGTCTACAGTCATGGTCTCCGCCACCAGGGGATCGCTGGTGCTGTCCCTTGCCGGAGAGCTGTCCCTTGCCGGAGAACTGCCCCTTGCCGGAGAAGTCTCCCATGCCGGAGAACGCTCCCTTGCCGAGGAATCCTCCCTTGGCGGTGTAGTCGAAGCAGAAGGCATGTCAGGAGCGGCTTCAGGGCACTCCTGTTAAGGTTGCTCTGCTCCTACACAAATCAGCAGTCAGATATCAGCAAAGAAAGGGCACCCATGCACGCCTAACAGCAGGAAGGAAACCATATACTTACGCTGGGGGCTGCGATGGGGGCTGCTTTGAGGAAGAGTTGCCGCGTCCGGCAAGGTGGTCTCGGACGCGCCTCCTGCTGTCGCGGTGGGTTCGTCCTCGATGACAATCACCGGGGCCTTGGCTCTCTTCGACGCTCTCTGGGCTAGCGTCCTGAAAAGGAATGGGTTCAGAGTGAAGCAAATCAGATACAAGACAAAGCAACAAGCCGAAGAACTACAAATGCTGCAAAGAATCTTACTCTTCTTCTTCCTCGTCGGAGCTGAGCGCGGAGAGATCAAATTCTGGCTCGCCTCCAGTACGACGAGGCGGAGGAGTAGGTTCCCTTGGCCGCTTGGCGGGAGCAGAAGCGGTGGTCTGCGAGGGCCCCGCTCCGGTTGCCGCAGCAGCGTGAGGTGCTCCCGCAGCAACAGCGCTTGCTTGCAGCGGTGGAGCTGGGCGCGTCGCAGCAGCGGTTGTTGACCCGTCTACCGCCCGCTTCGTCTCCAGCCTTGCAGAGATGCCTTCTTGGTGGAGCTGGGGCTCCGCCATGGCAAGCTGTCTAAAGGAGGGAGGAGGCGCCCTCGGCGGGCTCGCTCGACTTCAGCCAGGCGACAAGCTCTTCCTCGCCGGCAAACTCCCTTCGCTCGACAAGGCTTGCCGCCTCTGCTGCCTCTGCCTACTCCACGGTGAATCCGAACTCGCTCGCCGCAGCGGCTGCTGCCGCCTCTTCCAGCCTGGTGGCGATGCGCTGCATCTCATCATCGGTGGCGTCGCGGGTGAGGCTCTTCTGTTCATCGGGGCGGACCGGCACTTCTACCAGGCTGTCAAAGAACACTCGCACGACGTCATCTGCAGGCTCTTGCCAGGTTGGAACGATTCCATGCGAGTCGCTGACAACGGCATCATTGCACGGATGCGGTCGAGCGAGGAATTGTTACCTGGCGGGGCGACATTCTTGGCAACTCGAACGCTCCGGGATGCTCAGGATCGTGCTTGAACAGCTCAAGAGCATCGCGTCCAGTTCAGACGGTGAAATTGAAGTTGAGCAGGCGCAGCCTCATGATATCCGCCGCTCGGAACTCCCAGGCGGGTCTCCTCCTCTCTGCAGGGGGGCGGCGGCGACGAAGGAAATCTGTGCCAACGGCGCCCTCTGATGAGTCCGGCAAGCCTCGAGCGAGGGATCCGGATGACGGCAATCTTCAGCCTAAGCGTCTTAGGGGCCAGACTGCTCCAATTGTTGTCGCAAGACTCATCGAGGTTTGGCGCTGGCGATGGTAAACGGCTGCGGGTTCTCCTCGACAATCCAGCACCAGTCTGCTCTCCACTCATCCCATTTGCTGCGGAGCTCCCTCCAGATAAGCTTCCTTCTTGCCGGTCCTCGAGATCCAGGCGATCCCACCGGAAAGAGGCTCCCCTCTCTCAACCCGGGGCATAAAGAAGTGGCGGAAAAGGGCTACGTTTGGATGGACTCCGACAAAGTTTTCGCAGAGATGTGCGAAAACTGCCATGGTCAGAACAGCATTGGGGGTGAAGTCAAGGAGGCGGAACCCGTAGGTGTTCATATTATCGCAGAAAAATTCAGAGAAAGGCGGGCAGAGCCCGCAATAGAAGAACAGCGCGAAGAAAGGGTACCCATTCGGAGCCGGTTCAGCGGCGGTGGGAGTACCTTCGTGCGCGGATGCGCTCGCATCTCCGTCGACCAGAAGAGGTAGTAGTACTCCCTCAGCTCCCTCGCGGCGAGCTGGGCGGGAAAGATTGCCCGCTCCTTCCGCAGCGCCGCAAGCCGCTGCGCCTCGACCGACCTCACGGCCTTCCCCTTGTCGGCTTTCGGAGCCATGGCGGAGGTGGTGAGGGAGATCGACGGTGTTGGTGATGCTGGTGGCGATGGGGGGCGGAGCGCTGCTCTCTCTTCAACCTTGGGAAGAAGGGGGATGCAGCGGGGGTTTTTCGAGATTCGACAGCAACTGGCGAGATGGGCGAACTGCCCCCTGTTTCCCCTGCTTATAAAGAGGGAGGGGGCGGACGTTCCATCTTTACGAATAAAGAAACCACCCACGATCTCACCCACGATCTCTCACACGACGCCGCATTCGACGCGTCCCGTTCGTGGAGGGCGTGGTGGGTCCGGGGTGAGTTACGGCGTAGCCCAGGCCGCTGCCGTGCCTGTTTTGGGCCTGGCCCAACAGCGCGGCACCGTGTGTGGCCCAGGCCGGGGCTCCTGACCGGTGTACTAGAGTAGGGGTACCCTAGTATCCCGAACTTGTGCACGGGGCGATTGCAGCCCTCCCGGCAAGGCTTACCGGGTGACCGCCAAGGTCCTCCATGGTTCCTTTGGAGCCATTCAAGAACAAAGTATTCAAGCCAAGGAGACAAGGCCCGGCAAGAGGAGCTTGCCGGAAGGCCACCCAAGGCACCTAGGAGACAAGGCCCGGCAAGAGGAGCTTGCCGGGAAGGCCACCCAAGGCACCTAGGAGACAAGGCCCGGCAAGAGGAGCTTGCCGGGAAGGCCCGATGAGCGACAAGCTTCCCGACGCGACAAGACAACTACATGGCAAAGGCGCTTGCATGCAGACCACCACTCTGTACTGCGCTCCGGCACATCCACTAACGTGTCGCATACAGGACCTTTCGGTAGCGGCGTGGCAAGAAAGTGGCGGCCACGTGAGTGCGGTGGCAAGCGGCGCCGACAAGATTGCCATCCGGCAAGCGGTGGCGCCTGACGGTCCCTTTCTGCCTTTGTTAGGCGGCGTGAGACGAGCATTTAATGCCTTTGTCCCCTGCCGTCAGGGTTAGGTATGGTACACTGTACAAGTAGTTGTACCAACCACTCCTTTTTCATTTTTACCCTTGTCTATGTTGCCACCTGTCGGAGACCCCTTTAGCATATAAAAGGAGGCCCATGCGCAACGTAGAGGGGGGGGGGGGTTCGAAGGTTCGAAAGGTTCGAAGCCAGAGAACACTCACGCTCGGTCTCGTGAGCAGCTTGTGTGTACTGTAGCACTCAGCGCTCCTGAGCAAGAACTCAATACATTCAGACATGCAGCAGTAGGAGTGTTATCTCTCCGAGAGCTCAAGCTTCGATAAACCGCTCGTGTGCTTCGCCTCGATCTGCTCTTCGTGCGACCTCCGCCCCCCGCCGAACCGAAAGGGGCTCGGTCCGCCGGTCCCATAGGTGTTCGTGGGACAAATCAGCCATCCCCGACATTGTGATAGACCACGTTCAGTCCTTACAAGAGGACTGCAGAGCTAAACCTCTTCAAAAGCATTGGGTTGATTCTAAATTTATGTAAGAGTCCATATGGATCTTATAATGTCCACCAAATGGACGTTTACAAGGATAACATGTGCAGTGATGCTACATAATCAAACAGCTATGAAAGTAAGCATGGTCATACAGGGCAAGAGGTACTCACAAGAGCAATGCAGTGTGTAGTATAGTTGCGAGATTCTGTGGTCCCTTGGGAACGAATATTCTTCTGCTAACAGTTTTCGTACAAGTGAGACATTAAGGCAAATGCAGAAATGTAGTTCAAATTGTGATTTTGATAGCATAGATAGTACCTTGCGCTGCAGCCAAGACCAATGTGTAACAAGATTATTCCAGTCAACGTCGGATAAATGTAGCACCGGAGACTTTACAGAAATTTCGTTTAGAGGCTTGCCATCGAAGTGCGCTTGCCTCAGGTAGGAACGATACTTCATCAACGAGTGCTTGAAAAGCGCAACCAACCCTTGCTCGTCTTCACAATCTAGTTTGCTCCTCGCCTATTTAAAAGGATGAAGTCTTGTGTCTTTTGTCAGCAGAAACACATCCAGTAATGACCATGAATAACATTAGTACATTACTTACGCGTAAGTTGCGGAGGAAAACTGGAAATTGTTACGTATGCGCGGTATAATCTTTCCATGAAGGAAAGATGCGCACAAAGTTCGACAACAACATAAGCTTCATCTTCTAAACTGGGAAGAAATGGAACAGGGGTCCTATTTGCTGCAATTGGGGCTCTCTCTAGTTCGAAAAGGATTTGGCAAGCTGGATTTGGTGTACTCTTTCTTTGGAATGGGAGTTTTGCGTCAGAGAGCTGGTGCTATGTCAATCGGCATAATCATATTGTTTGCTGCAGTTGGGGTCTTTGAGTTGGGGCATCGAAATGACCAGTGTAGTAGGGCTAGAGTCTGCTAGAGTTGGGGTGTTTTGCGGGTCAGGTGATATTGCAACTACACCTAATGGGCTATTTGATTTATCAGGTGCCACTACCTTTTCCAAATACTTTGCTTGTGCTCCTCCACGATCAGCAATCGCCCTCTTCCTTTTGAACGTCTGATACACAAGAACAACATTTGAATGGATAAATATGGTATGATGACAGATGGAATATGTACTAAAAATGGATAGGCAGGGCGTATTCACATACACGATGTGTAAACTAAGCTAATGGCAGTTCAACAAAGTAGAAGCAATGCAAAGCATCAGTTGTAAGATATGTGCGAGCAATGTAACCTTCGAATGTTAGAGCAAGTACCTTGATGGGTGAATAAGATAGGGCATATTCCTCGACTCCTCCACTAGGGAGCTACATTGACTTAGGTCTCCCTCTAGCTCGTAATCACCGTTAGGATCATATTACGAGCATGAATCAGAGGTGGAGAGCGTTTGCATTGCATTGCATCCAGACTTGATTTCCGTCCCTTAATGCCAAGTTCGACAACCATGGCATTGTTCTGCTTTATTCTTTTCATGCGCGCAAGCTCATAATCATTATGATGCTATTCAGAATCTGAGATTCATGAAAACATAAAAAGTAGTCATATTATCTATGGAATGCATTGCGGATTCAACTCGAAGAGTGTCTCCCTATAAACCCCTGCATATGCAAAGTTCACCCCCCCCAACCATGCTGACCAGACTACACACAGAAATACAAACCCCTTATGTCTCTATAACAGGCAGGCACACATTTCAAAACTGAAGTAGGAACATTAGAATCATTTGAAATTCGTATTTGAACAAATAAACTAAGCAATTATGAGTGGCATAATGTTTAGCTTCAAGGGTGGAGTGTTGGTAGTGCGACACAAAGCAAGTAGGCAGATTGTATTCCATGTAAAAGATCGAAACCTATGTAAAAGCGGGAAATGGCACTTTCTTTCTATACAATGCAGTGTTCGTTGCCCACACATGATGGAAGAGATCACATAGAGAAATACTATTCACTCATGTCTACGGTTCCAGTATTTACAAATAGGGTGGTCCACCCTAAAAGAATATTGACAACAAATATGACAAGGCAAGCATAGATGTACTGAATCAATCATTTACTTGTGAGCTTACTAGGACAAGTATGCAGAATTGTAACTGCAGTAAGAGACCGTCCAAAATCTGAATGAAGAAGTTTGTATAACACTTATTGTTTGCAACTAATCGACGTGAATAATTGGATATTATATCAAATGAGTAAGAAAGACAAGTAAAATTGTCAACAAACCTGGCTTGCAGTAGTAATCTCGGTCAATGTCACTACGACCAACAATCCAAAATGACTAGTGTCAGTTCCGTGGGCCGGAATTTTGAAAACCCTGTGATCTTTAGAGGTACTAAATATTACCGAAATACATCTGAACCAGTAAGTGTAGGTAGCACTGAGCACACAACAAACCCTAATGATAGTCCTGCCTAATGAGTAATGAATCAATTAGAAAATGGGTGATGAGGAGTGGCTGCTGAGTGTTGAGGAAGTGATATGGCCATAACTAATGCTAGTGTTGTTAATGATCGCAAAATAGTAATGCATGTCAGTGGGTTAGATGGAATATTTTCTGTTACAATAAAACAAGACATTGTTTTGTTTGATCTGTGTGCCAACAAGAAGGAAGATAAGTCCTTGGACGTGCATGTATTAAAGGAGAATAATTACATGCAAGAGGAAGAGCTAAATCAAGCCATGACATATGCATGTAACCTTGATCAGGCAAGGTTTGGCAAGGAAACAGAAACACCAACGTTCTCCAATTTTGGAAAGTTAATGAAGCCTACGTAGATACATGGAAGTACGGGATATGTGATCTATTTCACTCGGCCAATAAAATCAGAGAAAGGAATTTGTTTCTATTTTTTCCACCTCCACGTAAAAAGGTCCCTCAATCTATCAAGACTTGGAGGCTGTTACGTGATTTGCTTTCATTAAAGGATACGGGCTGGGGTCCACCTCCAACATTAATCTGGTCGTTAGATTAGAATATCTGCCGAGATGTAAAAGGCAATTTAATTAGAGATAAGAGTTTGACGTGTCTACATAAGCTAGTTTTATTGTTTGTTGGTCAAGTCAAAAGGGTCGGCTATACTAGTATAAATAGCCATAGTAGGATGAATGTAAAGGTAGGTTATCTTTTAAGAAATAGACATGATGTGTTTTTCAGGGTAGACACCCGTATCAAGTTTTGGAGGGATCTTTAGAAAACCTCTGTGTTGCGATTTCTCTTCGTGGACATTGATTTTGCGCGTGAGTACCTTGTCGAGATTGGTTTTCTCGTCTTTGGGCATAAGGTTCAAACCCTCTACTCCGTGTACATCGGCGTCTTGGCGAGAGGTTACTCTTGGTGGTGGTGGAGTGTCGTGAAAGATCAGACCGCAACAACCGATCGGATCTCACCACGAGGTTCGGTCTCCATTAGGTGGTATCAGAGCAAAGGTTGTTCACGACACAATATTTTTCTTCGAGTTACTATTGAAGATTTTTTTTATCATGAGAAAAGATTGTAGCTCGCAAATGATGATGGCGGTGGAGAAGGATCCATTGCCTGCTTTGCTGTGGTACCAATGCTTTACGCGTGTGCGTGTAGGGCCGGTGAGTTGAGCAATATTGATGAATTGCTATTCTGGGATGAACTTAGTGAGTCAGACTCTGATTGATGCTTTGAACCTCTCATTGACTGAACATCCAGAACCATACGAGCTTTGTTGGAAGGACAAGTTTGTGAAGATCAAGCATCGCGTCGAGGTACGGTTTACTGTATGTGGACATGGTGATCTGGTCATGTGTGATGTCCTTCCTACGCACATGCACACATGTTCAATACTACTAGGAAAACCATGGACAGATAAACGACAGTTGACATATCATTTGGTTGGTGAATTTTCATTTGTTTTGGGAGGACAATATGTACCACTTGATTCATACACATTAGAGAGTTCTACGGCTGATCGCAAGAAGCGGGATATTGCTCAAGCTACATCAGAAGTAAAGAAGAAGGAGGTTGAAGTTGCTAAAAAATTTCCACGTGTCGTTCAAACTGCAAACAAAAATATTGTTGAAGAGATTGATTCGAAACCGAGGACGGTTTCGTTTCAAGGGAGAGAGGACGATACGGCCATAACTAATGCTAGTGTTGTTAATGATCGCAAAATAGTAACGCATGTCAGTGGGTTAGATGGAATATTTTCTGTTACAATAAAACAAGACATTGTTTTGTTTGATCTGTGTGCCAACGAGAAGGAAGAGAAGTCCCTGGATGTGCATGTATTAAAGGAGAATAATTACATGCAAGAGGAAGAGCTAAATCAAGCCATGACATATGCATGTAACCTTGATCAGGCAAGGTTTGGCAAGGAAACAGAAACACCAACGTTCTCCAATTTTTGGAAAGTTAATGAAGCCTACGTAGATACATGGAAGTACGGGATACGTGATCTATTTCACTCGGCCAATAAAATCAGAGAAAGGAATTTGTTTCTATTTTTTCCACCTCCACGTAAAAAGGTCCCTCAATTTATCTAGACTTGGAGGCTGTTACGTGATTTGCTTTCATTAAAGGATACGGGCTGGGGTCCACCTCCAACATTAATCTGCTCGTTAGATTAGAATATCTGCCTAGATGTAAAAGGCAATTTAATTAGAGATAAGAGTTTGACGTGTCTACATAAGCTAGTTTTATTGTTTGTTGGTCAAGTCAAAAGGGTCGGCTATACTAGTATAAATAGCCATAGTAGGATGAATGTAAAGGTAGGTTATCTTTTAATAAATAGACATGATGTGTTTTGTCGGTGTACTAAAGTAGGGGTACCTTAGTACCCCGAACTTGTGCACGGGCAGTCGCAGCGTCCACGTGGCAAGCCTCGCCGGGCGTCCGCCAAGACCCTCCGCAGCCATTCAGAAGACAAGACCCCGGCAAGAGGAGCTTGCCGGGAAGGCCTCTATAGGCACTAAGACAAGGCCCCGACAAGAAGAGCTTGTCGAGAAGGCCGCTCCAGGCACGCAGAAGACAAGGCCCCGACAAGAGGAGCTTGCCGGGAAGGCTCGGAGCGCGACAAGGATTCGGCCGCGGCAAGGCGCTTGCCGCGGCATGCAACCTCTCTCCGTCACCGCTCCAGCTCACCCAGCGACGTGTCGCCATGGGATCGTTCCATGGGCGCGTGTCGAGCGGCTGTGCAGCCAGCGGAGAGCAGCGATAAGCGGCAGCAGCGAGGCTTGCCATCGTGGCGGCGGAGGCGCACTGACGGCCTCTGTTGCCTTTGTTTGGGCGACAACGATGGGCATTTATTGCTTTTGTCCCTTGCCGTCAGAGTTAGGTATTTTGCACTGTAAACTGTTCAAGTAGGTGTACCAACTCCTGTTTTTACATTTGTACCCTCGCCTATGTTGCCACCTGTCGGAGACCCCTTGAGCATATAAAAGGAGGCCCGAGTGCAACATAGAGGGGGTTCGGTTCCGGTCCGTTCGTTTCGTTCGCAAGGTTCGACTGGCCATAGTCTAGACACACTCAAGCTACGTTTTGTAGCTCGCATTGCTCCCTAGCAAGAACACAATAGATCAAACAAGCAGCAGTAGGAGTCTTATCTCTCCGGAGAGCTCCGAAGCTGGGTAAACTGCTCGTGTGCCTCGCCTCGATCCGCTCTTCGTGCGATCTCCGCCCCCCTCCGAACCACAAAGGGGCTCGGTCCGCCGGCCCCATAGGTGTCCGTGGGTATGATCAGCCTCCCCGACATCTCTGGCGCGCCAGGTAGGGGGCGTCGAGGCCGTGTGAATCTGATCCGGCGATCACACGAGCAGCGTCATCCACATCTTCCTCAACATGCCACCGAAGAAGAAGGCTTCGGCAGCAGCAGAGCCGTCCGCGTCGTACCCGCCCTCACCGCGACAAAGCGGGTGGTGAGGCGGGGCAGCGGAGGAACGGGCGCCGCGAAGGTGTTCGCGACGTTGCCAAGTCCAAGGACAAGGCACCGCAAACCTCGGCGTCTGCGCATCCCCCGCGCCCATCTCGGGGGCGCGGGACCAACAACGTCATGGCGTTTCACAACGCCATACGTTAGATGGATCGAGACCCTCAAAGACCAGCATGCGCGCCAACATGCTGGCACGAGTGAGATACGGTCGCCGGGGCGAAGCGCTGCTCCTTCTAACGTGGTTAGAAGTCCGAGCGTGTCCCGCTCTCGCACTGCTTCTCCAATGCCGCCTACTACTCCAGGCGAAGCTGCGGCGAGAGCTCAGGCTGCTCTCGACTACCCTCCGACGGCCGACAAAGGTCGACGAGTGGAGGGCCACTATCCGAGCCTCATAGGCTTTGCCAGCAGCGGCGCCCGCGGCAACCAACACCATCATTGCCGGCGGGGCGACAAAGGCACGAGCCGGTGGCGACGAGACTGTCGGAGGTGCAACCACCGTGCACTCTCCGCCAAGAAGGCCAAGATCGCCGAGCCAACGGATCCATCTCGACAACGACTCCACTGCGTCTTCGGATCCGCGGGCTCGCCGCGATCAGCGCCAAGTTCTTCATGAGCGACAACAAGAAGAGGCCTTTCGAACTTCGCATCGGCGCCCGAAGAAAGCGCGACGTCGATCCGACAAAGCGCGCTGGGCCTTGTGTTGAGATGCGCGCGCTGGAGGAGCCAGGTGACTTGTCGTGCTGTAGGTTGCCCTGCGTTCACTTTCGTGAGCTGCGGCAAGTCCGATGGCCCAACCAGAAAAACTTCAAACCAGACGTGCGGGAGAAGTATGATGGCGGGACGCATCCGTCGGAGTTCTTCAGCATCCACACCGTCGCGGTGCGAGCTGCGGGGGCGGGGCGACAAGATCCTCGCCAACTACTTCCCGCTCGTGCTCAAGCCCAACGTCAGATCTTGGCTCATGCACTTGCCGGATAGCTCCATATCCTCTTGGGCAGACCTGTGCCATCAGTTTGTTGGCGCCTTCACAGGTGGCCACAAACCCCATGGCCAAGAGAGTGACCTTCACTTGCTTGCCCAAAAGGAAGGAGAGTCCCTGCGCAAGTTCATTCAAAGATTCAGCCGCGTGCACTACAACATCCCAGACGTCCACCCTGCCGCGGTGATCAGCGCATTTCATCAGAATGTGCGGAACCGCAGGATGAGGGAGGAGATGGCGATGTGCAAAGTCAAGGACGTCAATGAGACGCATACTGGCCGACAAGTGTGCACGCTACCGAGGAAGGGAGGAGACTCGGGGAGAGAATCTGAAGCAGGATCGGCGGTGATGACACCGCCCCGGCAAAGAAGGGCCAGCGGCGAGGCAACAGGAAGAAGAAAGCCAGAGAGGTGCTAGCTGTTGAGCAGTCCGGCAACGGAGGTGGCGACAAGAACGCCAAGGCTGGTGGCTCCTGCAAGGAGGTTGCCGCTGACGCCAACCACCAGTCGGTGGCGGCCGCCGACAAGCAGGACAGCTCCGGCAAGCAGTACTGCAAGATCCACCACACCAAGGGCCACGACCTCCAGAGCTGCAAGAAGGTCGAGCAGCTTGTCGAACAGCAGAGGGCTGAGTACGAGCGACGCGACAAGGAGAAGGCCCAGGAAGGTGCTGGGGGAGCAAGCAAGAAACGTCCGGCGGGGAGGACGCAATGGCAAGGAGATAGACCTCCCAGCGGCGCGACAAGGATGAAGATGACGCGACGACGAAGATATGGAAGACGCATTTACACCGACGAGCAGGAGTTTCAAAAAGCCACAGAGGTTCTCTGCGTTGATGGAGGTGCTTCCCTGCATACCTCCCACCGCCAACTCAAGCAATGGATGCGGGAGGTCAATGCAGCGGAACCATCCGTGGAGTCACGCAAGCCTCTCAAGTGGTCCAGCACGCCTATCATTTTGATATTGAGGACCACCACGATCGCATAAGCTGCGGTCGGGTGCTTGCCGATGTTGGTCTCTCCAACCATCCGCAACCTCAAGGTCACAAAAATGTTAGTTGACGGCGGGGCCGGCTTGAATCTGATCTCCTCCGCGGTGCTCCAGAAGCTTCAAATCCCTGACAGCGAGCTCGAAGAGACCGGACCTTCCAAGGAATCAATCCGGGAAGGAGCAAGCCGAAGGGGAAGATTACATTGCCGGTCACATTTGGCAGCGAGCTGAACTTCAGGATCGAGAGGGTTACCTTTGGCGTCGCCGATTTCCCATTGCCTTACAATGGGATACTTGGCCGCCCAAAGCACTCGCCAAGTTCAAGGCGGCCTCTCCTCACGCCTACAACCTACTCAAGATGCCGGGCCGATAAGCGTCATCTCTGTCCATGGCGACAAGAAGGATGCCCTTATCTGTGCCGACAAGATCTTCCGGGATGCAGCGGCCGCGACAGATTGCCAGACACTTGCCGTTGAAGCTCCCGGGGGGAAGAAGACCAAGTCCAAGTCCAGCAAGGGCTCTGATGCTCGCTCCGGCAAGCGTACCTCTTCGGAGTGCTGCGCTACCGTCGAGGACGCACCATCGAGCTCCACCGGCAAGTGCAAGAAGATGGTGGCTCCGCCGAAGACCAAGAAGGTGCTCGCCAAGGAGGACGGCGCTGGTGGTACCTTCACCATCAGTGCCTCTCTCGACCCCAAATAGGAAGGCGCGCTCGTTGCTTT
The DNA here is from genome assembly GCA_021605145.1 of Aegilops bicornis. Taxonomy (NCBI): domain Eukaryota; kingdom Viridiplantae; phylum Streptophyta; class Magnoliopsida; order Poales; family Poaceae; genus Aegilops; species Aegilops bicornis. The sequence continues at coordinate 643,228,670 of CM038669.1, forward strand.
CCTGCGGGCGAATGTCGACGTGTTTGCATGGCAACCGTCGATATCCCGGTGTTCCCGTGAAAGTGATTGAGCACCGCCTGGCCGTTGTCCTCATCTTGTGACGCCAGTCAACAAGCAAAAAGTCGAGGAAGCAAGCGTTGGGCGCCAAGAATTCAAAGCGAAGAGATCAAGAAACTGGAAGCAGCAGGCCTTGTCAGAGGAGTGCTCCATCCTACGTGGTTGGCCAATCCTGTAGTCGTGCGCAAGGCAAATGGGAAATGGAGACTTTGTATTGACTTCATGGATGTTAATAAAGCTTGTCCCAAAGATCCATTTCCCTTGCCGCGCATTGACCAGATTGTTGACTCCACGGCTGGATGTGATTTGCTTTCGTTTCTTGATGCCTACCAGATACCATCAGATCTTCATGGCTGAAGAAGATGAAGAGAAGACCGCATTCATCACACCATGTGGCACATCGTTTCATACGGATGCCTTTCGGTTACGAAGAATCTTTGGTTCAACATTTGCAAGGGTAGTCCATGACGCTTTTGAGCCGCAAATGCACAGAAATGTAGAAGCCTACATGGATGACATAGTGGTCAAGAGCAAGGACGAAGCAACTCTGGTTCAAGATTTGGACGAGACCTTTGCAAATCTCCGCAAGATCAACCTCAAGCTCAACCCCGAGAAGTGCGTGTTTGGAGTCCCTTCGGCAAGCTTCTCGGGTTCTTCGTGTCTCGTGAGGATTGAAGCTAATCCCGACAAGATCAAGGCCATTGAGCAGATTGAAGCACCAAAGCGTGTCAAGGATGTACGAAGACTTGCGGTTGCGTGGCTGCTCTCAACGAGTTTATTTCTAGGTCTGCTGGCGCATACCTGCCATTTTTCAAGATTTTGAAAAAGGCAGGTCCAGTAAAATGGACTCCCGAAGCGGAGGCTGCGCTGCAGGACTTAAAGAGAAACCTGTCCTCCACTCCAACACTTGTCGCACCTAGGCCACAAGAGAAGTTGCTGCTATATATAGCGGCAACCAGCCAAGTGGTTAGTGCTGCATTAGTGGCGGAGAGGGAGGCGGATGACGAGCCAGCAACCGCGGCAAGCACATCCAGCGACAAGCGGGGGGCTTCGCCGACAAGCTCTGGTCCCGACAAGGACGAATCCACGCAGATACATGAACAGATACAGAAGAGGATGGTGCAGCGCCCAGTCTACTTTGTCAGCTCCCTTCTGCGGGGGGCTAGATCGAGGTACTCTGGCGTGCAGAAATTGCTTTTCGGCCTCCTCATGGCCTCGAGAAAGCTACGCCATTACTTCCAAGCGCATGAGATCACAGTTGTCACTCGCTTTCCCCTGAAGAGGATACTGCAGAATCCAGAAGCGACAGGTAGGATTGTCGAGTGGGCACTAGAGCTGTCAAGCTTTGGTCTTAAGTTTGAAAGCACATCAACCATCCAAAGCAGAGCGTTGGCCGAATTCATAGCAGAATGGACGCCAACACACATTTAATAGATTCCGAGACGAGCATTCCGTCAAAGAAGCAAGCAAAGAGTGGCTGATGTACTTTGATGGTGCCTTCTCGCTGCAAAGGCGCCCGGTGCTTGGCGTCTGCTTATCGCACTCCACCGGAGAGCACCTCAAATCGTCGTCCAAATGCACTTTCCCAAGGAGCAAGCGACAAACAATACTGCAGAGTATGAAGGTTTGCTTGCCGGTCTCAGGATCGCCGTGGACCTTGGGATCAAGAAGCTTATTGTCAGGGGTGACTCGCAACTCGTCGTCCGCCAAGTTAACAAAGATTATCAGAGTCCGTTGATGGAAGCCTACGTTGATGAAGTGAGGAAGCTAGAAGAGCACTTTGACGGCCTGCAAATGGAACATGTTCCAAGAGCTCAGAATGACGTTGCTGACGGCCTGTCAAAGTGCGCGCCGCGCTAAGTTACACAATGGAACCAGGGATTTTCGTGCTCAAGCTGACTCAGCCAACCGTAACACCGTCATTGGGATGAGCAAGAAGAGGAAGTTGGCCTCTAGTGACTACTTTCCGTGAGCTTCGAAGCCGTCGTTGCAAAGGTCCCCAAGATCAACACCAACAGTCTTTGAGGAAGCGATCTGCTCCAAGCAGAGACCCGTGGTTTGTTCCGTTGAAGCGAGCGCTCCCGACAAGTCTTGTTCCGGCAAGATTGTCGGGGAGCATCTAACTCGGCGAGGCCGAGGCTCTTGCCGTGGAAGGCTGATGTTCCGCAGCAGCAGATGTGCCTTTAGTCCTTGTTGTCGAGCCGCAAGCTCCAAAGCATGGGCGCAATGGATTGTCCATTTCCTTGAGACGGAGAACTTCCGAAGAGCAAGAAGAAGCGGAAAGAGTAGCCCGACGGTCAAGTATGTACCAGTTTGTCGACGACACTGCATGTAAGAAGACTCAACGGTGTGAAATTGAAGTGTATTCCCAGGGAAGATGGACAGAGGCTGTTGGCAGAGATACATGGAGGCATATGTGGTCACCACATTGGCGCAAGAGCACTTGCCGGTAAAGCTTTCCGGCAAGGTTTCTTCTGGCCGACAGCCCTCCAGGATGCAACTGCACAAGTAACCAAGTGTGAAGCGTGCCAGTTCCATTCCAAACAGATACACAGCCAGCTCAAGCTCTCCAGACGATCCCTTTATCCTGGCCATTTTTGATGCAGGGGCTCGACATCCTCGGCCCCTTCCCCGAGCTGTCGGGGCTTTGAGTACTTGTACGTCGCCATCAACAAGTTCACAAAGTGGCGGAAGTGGAAGCGATGAGGAAGGTGACAACGGTCAGCAGTCAAGTTCTTGGTCGATTGTTTGCCGTTTCGAATCCCTAACAGGATCATCACCGACAACGACACACGGTTCTGAAGTCGCACCTTCATGCAAGACGTCCAAGACCTTGGCGCCAAGGTCTGCTTTGCTTCTGTTGCTCACCCGAGAAGCAACGGTCAAGCAGAGAGGGCAAACGCTGAAGTGCTGCGCGGGCTCAAAACCAGAACTTTCGACAGGCTGCACAAGTGCGGAAGAAACTGGATCGAGGAGCTGCCGGTGGTTCTTGGTCGATCGGGGCGACGCCAAATCGAGCCAGCGGCGGGCACCCTTTGCTCTAGTCTATGGAGCAGAGGCAAGTCTCCCCACGGAACTCGTGATACGGATCGCCTCGAGTGCTCGCTTATGATGAGCTTGAGCAAGAGCAGCTGCGACAAGATGACGCTGCTCCTTGAGGAGGATCGTCTTCAGTGTCATTGCGGCGAGCTGCTCGCTTCTGACAAGCTTCTGCGTCGCTACCATGGCCGCAGAGGTTAATGCGAAGTCTCGAGGAAGGCGACCTTGTTCTTCGGCGCGTTCAGTCCGCCAAGAATTCAAACAAGTTGACGCCGAAGTGGGAAGGCCCTTATCGGGTGAAACGAGTCACTAGGCCTGGTGCTTTCCGCCTTGAGACCGAAGATGGCATTCCGGTGAGCATCTCCTGGAACATTGAGCATCTTCGTAAGTTTTACCCATAAGGCGCGGTTGCTGGAACCCGTTCCGGCAACCACCTTTTGTACAAGTCTTGCCGCTATTGCATGTGATCCTTTGTACAAAGCCGGGCAGAGACCCCGTGCATCAGTAAAGCCCATGTGTTGCGCACAGCTTGTCAAGTTCATGCTTTCATCATTTTATTGCATGCTTTGGCTAACACTTTGTGCAGCAACCATACCCGGTAAGCAGAATCGAGCCGCTGGGCTCCATAACGTTATTTCCTCTTCTTTTTCTTTTCTCAAAGAAAGGGAGGCTCCCTCGCGCACAAGTTAACCAGGGGGGGAGGAGGAGATAATACTATGGACCAGGCACCGCTCGAGGAAGTTTCGCCTCATCGGGAAGCAAGAGACAGAAAAGCTAAGTTGCCAAAATTTGAGCAATCAATTTTTAAGTTTTTAAGTTATCTTCCTCGAACGACCGTACTTTGTATGGAAAACCTGTGCGCGAAGGAACCAAATCGTGACTGGTCGCGCCCTTACTTTGTTTCGAGTCCGCTCAACAACTTAAGTGAGCTGCGGCTAGTCCGCGACAAGGTTGCTTGTCGGTAGCGACCCGCCTTGTTGCTGAAGTTCCTTTTCGGCGCTTCATGACAAGGGTGCCTGCACCGGCAAGTTTCCCTGAAAAGCGTAGGGTAGTAACGTACAAAGGAAGAAATCAAGTAAAGGAAATAACATTGCATTGATCGCCTGAGTAATAAATTTTTAAAGTTATCTTCCTAGAACGACCGCGGTTTGTATGAAAAACCCGTGCGCGGAGGGACCAAATCGTGACTGGTCGCGCCCTTACCTTGTTTCGAGTCCGCTCAAAAACTTAAGTGAGCTGCGGCTAGTCCGCGACAAGGTTGCTTGTCGGTAGCGACCCTTCGCCAAAGCTGCTGAAGTTCCGCACTCGGCGCCAAGGGTAAGGGTGCCTGCACCGCAAGTTTCCCTGAAAAGCGAGGGGCAATAACATATAAAGCCAAGAGTCGAGTAAAGGAAGTAACGTGAAAATGTTGCCCAGAATAAAGTTATATTACAAAAATAACTTATTGCGGCGGCTTCAAATCGTTCTCGAGAACTAAAATAACAGCGAAGAGGGGAAGAAGGCGCGGCACCCAAGCCCGGCAAGCCGAGTTGCCGGGGCTGCGGCAAGCGAGTTGCCGGGGCTGCGATATCGATAAGCCCTTCGTCCCTTTTCAAGCATCCCTTTTTCATTAAAACATTCTACTCGGATACAATCCGTGGGGAATGAAAAACATGAAAGGGAAGATTACAAGTTTTAATTGCGGATAAGGCCCGAAGGCTTACAAATTAAAAAGATAAGATGCCCGTAATCCTTTTCATGTCCCTCTTTTCAGGAGGTAGGTCAAGGAGGCGAGAAGGGCAAAAGAAACGCCTAGGCGAGCTACAGGTGCCAGAAGGCACCAAGAGAACATCCAGGGAGCTCCCCGAGGGCTTGACGGATGTGGCGGCCGAGCGGGGCTCAAGACGGGCGGCGGGGCGTCGGCACGCTGTCGAGGGCACTACGCCCTCGTACTCCGACACCTGACGGCCTTGTCGCCATCCCTCTTCCCCTTCTGCAGCCTCCCTCACGCCCGGCCGCCCAAGGAGACGACCCGGGAGTTCAAGGAGCCGGCGACGCGGATGATGGGGTCGCCGGTGACGCCTGGCGGCGCCCGACAACTAATCGGGCCGCTACCCTCGTTGTCGCTATCGCTCTCCTCCCTCGTCACTCTCGCCGAGGGGGAATCTTATTGTCGGAGGAGCTATCCATGCAGCACGCCGCCTGAAGTACCGAGATCCCCAAGACCTTGACGGAGAGGAGATCACCCTCCATTAACTTAAAATGGAGGTAAACCCCACCTCGTGCTGTGGATGCGAGTGAACGTCTTCCACCCACGATCAAGATACATCACATTAGGGGTTGGAATACAACACGGACTCGCATGCCGCTGATTCCACAGCCCCTCATGTGCAGTCTCGATGTCTCGGGCGGATCCGACTCCATCGCGCTTCATGAATCTGAGCTGGAAGCCGGAGGCGACGACGAGGCGCCAGCGCCTTTGACGAAGAACTCGCAAGGGTCGTCCCCTGTATGGACCACCGCAGGGAGGGGAACCGCCGGCGGAAGCGGAGATGGCGCGGCGCCCCGTCCGCCTCTTCCTCGAGCGCCTCGACCTCGTCCACGACCTCGCCCCCTCCCTCTTCCCCTTGTGGCCGGTTCCGCCACCCCGGGCGTGGGGTTGGGAGGGGAGCGCTGCCTAGCGACGACCCTCGCCGCCTCCGATGAAGAACCAAGGTTCCTTTTCTCCATGACGAATGGGAGAAAGAGGAGCAGAAACTGAGGAAAGGAGGAGATGGGAGAGTGCGGGCTTCTGCGCTCCCCTTCCGCTCTTTTTAAGGAAGCAAGGTGGGGGCTCGACCGCCTCGCTCGACAAATCAGGGCATAGGAAGAGCAGGGAATCGGGGCCAACCTGCTGCCTCTGCCAGAACGGCCCAGTTTTCCACTCCCACCGTCTGCGACCCCAAGAGCATGGGAACCACGTGGCGGGGATGCAGAATCGAGGCTGACGGGTGGAGCGACCAAGACGCCGCCCACTTCCCCACGATGTCGCAATTGACGCGTGCTGTTCTGAGAGGCAGCGGCGGATCTGAGTGGATTTGGTTTGGACCCAGGCAGCGTGCAGTGCCTGTTTTGGGCTGGCCCAAACAGTAGCTTCGCACCGTATGTATGGCCCAGACCGGGGCTCTGTCGGTGTACTAAATTAGGGGTACCTTAGTACCCCGAACTTGTCTGCGGGCGATCGCGGCGTCCCCATGGCAAGCCTCGCCAAGGCCCGCCAAGACCCTCCGCAGCCATTCAGAAGACAAGACCCCGGCAAGAGGAGCTTGCCGGGAAGGCCTCTCTAGGCACGAAGACAAGGCCCCGACAAGAAGAGCTTGTCGGGAAGGCCGCTCCAGGCACGCAGAAGACAAGGCCCCGGCAAGAGGAGCTTGTCGGAAAGGCTCGGAGCACGACAAGTCTCCGAGCGCGACAAGGATTCGGCCGTGGCAAGGCGCTTGCCGCGACATGCAACCTCTCTCCGTCTCCGCTCCAGCTCACCCAGCGACGTGTCGCCATGGGACCGTTCCATGGGCGCGTGTGGAGCGGTCAGCCAGCGGAGAGCAGCGATAAGCGGCGCCGACAGGCATGCCATCATGGCGGCGGAGGCGCACTGACGGCCTCATTGCAATCGCTTTGGGCGACAACGATGGGCATTTATTGCTTTTGTCCCTTGCCGTCGAGTTAGGTATTTTGCCTTTGTAAACTGTTCAAGTAGGTGTACCAACTCCTGCTTTTACGTTTGTACCCTCGCCTATGTTGCCACTGTCGGAGACCCTTGAGCATATAAAAGGAGGCCCGAGTGCAACATAGAGGGGTTCGATTCAGTCCGTTCGTTTGCTTCGCAAGGTTGTTGACCGCCATAGTCTAGACACACTCAAGCTAGGTTTTGTAGCTCGCATTGCTCCCTAGCAAGAACACAATAGATCAAACAAGCAGCAGGAGGAGTCTTATCTCTCCGGAGAGCTCCGAAGCTGGGTAAACTGCTCGTGTGCCTCGCCTGGATCCGCTCTTCGTGCGATCTCCGCCCCCCTCCGAACCACAAAGGGGCCCGGTCCGCCGGCCCCATAGGTGTCCGTGGGTACGATCAGCCTCCCCGACAAAGGTCCCTCAATCTATCAAGACTTGGAGGCTGTTACATGATTTTCTTTCAATAAAGGATACGGGCTGGGGTCCACCTCCAACATTAATCTGGTCGTTAGATTAGAATATCTGCCGAGATGTAAAAGGCAATTTAATTAGAGATAAGAGTTTGACGTGTCTACATAAGCTAGTTTTATTGTTTGTTGGTCAAGTCAAAAGGGTCGGCTATACTAGTATAAATAGCCTGTCACAGCCCCAGATCAGCCCTAGCTTGATTTTCTTGCATCCATGCATCATGTCTAAATTTCCTTTAAATTTGAATTGGGGAATTGGAGAGCCCCAGGAATCATTTAAATAAATGATCAACATTTAAAAATTGCTTCAAATGTTTCCAAGGAAATGTTCCTTTCAGCTTTGAAAATTATTGGCAAGAATAAAATTCAAACCAATATTTTTGGAGGATTTGAAACATTTTATTTTGGGCCTTTGAATTAATTCAATAACTACTTGCATTGGATATATATTTGATATATAAATAATATATGTCCAATAATTCTGGAACAATTTATGTGGTTTGGTATATTTTAGTTCTAGCCACATAACTATTTTCAGGATTTTATAAAATGGTTTAGTATTTTACTGAACTAAAACAAAGCAGAAAATAGAAAAGTAAAACAATAAAAGGAGCAGAACTCACCGACCTACAGGCGCCCAACCGCCCAGCCTTCTCCCCCTCCCCTCGGTGGCCGGGTTGGGGGCCCCCCCCCCAAACCCAACGCCGCTCGTCGCCTACCTCTGCCAGTAGGCAGAGGAGGGACTGGCGACAGCGCCGAGCTCGCCACCTCCTCCTGCTCGCCGCTGGCTACCCCTCGACGCCCGGAGACGCCACGCGCCTCCCGAACCCCTCGTCCTCTTTCCTCTCTCCTGGACCATCTCCTCCCTGCTCTCTCTCCCCACGACGCCACCGAACGCGTCAGCCGCCGACGCCGATCGCCGTACCATGGCCACCGCCACCCCTCTCCTCCCGGCATGCCCCGAGCTCCATGAGCCCTCTCTCCCCTCCTCACCGAGCCTCCCGACACCGGAGCACCCCGAGGCGCCGCCCGCCACTTTCCCCTTCTCGGACCCGCCGGACTTCATCGACAAATTGCCGGCTCCGGTGCCTCCCGAGCTTCGCCCGATGCCATCGTCGCACTCCACGGTGAGCCCCGAGTCGTTTCCCCTCTTCCCGACTCGTTCCCTCCTCTAGCCACCGTTTCCATCGTGGATCGAAACCCACCGCCGCCCGAGCTTGTCGCCGGCGTCGCTCCGGCGACCATATGGTCATTCCGTGCTGACCAACATGTCCGCCGCATCACGTAGAGCCTCGCTAGCGCCTCAGCTTCTGCGTTTACGCCGCAACCCCAACCCGCACATGGCGAACTCTGGCGGCCGCCAACCTCGTCGCCGGCGTCGATCCCGACCGTCGAGCTCAAGCCACTCCACCAAGAGCCTCGGCTCATCCCGGCTCCACGTAGGTACCCTCCCGACCCTTTTGGTGGCCGGAACGGCAAAATGCACTTGCGCCGCGTGGCCGGCTCGCCGGCGGCTAAACGCCCGGCAGCCGACGTGGACTTTGACCTCGGGTGGGCCCCGGTTGACTCTCCTGAGTCAATGACAGGTGGGGCCCAGCCCTGTTTAATAACTAGGTTTAGTTTTAATTAAAATCTAATTAAGTTAATTACTCTGACATGTGGGACCCACTGCCAGTTTGACTCGGACCAGCCCTGTTGACCTGATGATGACGTCATCGCGACATCATGTCGACAAGATAAACTGATTTCTGGAATTATTTTAATTCAGGAAATTCGAGAAAATGCCCTAAACTTTAATAAATCATATAAATTCAACCGTAACTCGGATGGAAATAATTTATATATGAAAAATGATCAGAAAAATATGAAGAATCTGTTTATGCCATGATCATGCATGTTTGAACAAGTTAACCTCACTGAATAGGATGAATCATGATTAGGATAATTTATGAAATAGCATTTGGAGTTGGAGTTCAACCTTGTTTGAATTCCACTTCAATTAACTTGGATTACTGTTGCATTAGGTGAATTCAGTTCCTTAACATGATCATGCATCATATATGTGCATTGCATTGATTGTGTTCTTTCTCAGTTACTGGTGTTTGTCCCCTCTCGGTAGACGACGTTAAACGATGAATTCGATGACACCGATGAAGAACTATATTATCTTGAAGTGCGGGCAAGCAAAACCCCTTGTTCATTCCGATACAATCCCACTCTCTCGCTCCTGCTCTATTTTATTGCATTAGGACAACATCGATTCAACTGTTAATTGCTGCGGTAGCTGAACCCCTTGATCCTTTGCATGACTGTCATTCCACAAGTAATTAGATGAAACCCACTAGCATGAGTAGGAATTGTTTGAGCCATGTGGTGCCTACTCATTTATGCTTGTTGTCATGCACCGCTACTGCTTAGAGTTGAGTCAGGTCTGATTCATCGGGGATGAATCGGAGGTGTGTGAACATGTCCTACTGCGTGTGTAAGCTAAGAGTGTGAACAAGATTTGGTAAAGGTAGCGGTGAGAGGCCATGTAGGAGTACATGGTGGGTTGTCTCATTGCAGCCGTCCTCAGGAACTGAGATCTGTGTTTGTGATCCATGAAACAGTTACTACCACGCATTGGGCCCGAAACCAATGGACCCTCTCGGCTTCTTAACCACCCTTGTCCTCAGTCCGGGAGTTGCAAGTAGTTTCTGGTGTTTGTAGTATCTTTGGGGGCCGACGCATTTAACGCTGACCATAGGGGTGGGTTGTGTTGCGGTAGGCACCGTGGTCTGTGTACCGATTCGCCTGCTTGGTGTCTCGGGAACCCTGCACACATCGTTCGGGCTGTATGGGAAACCTCGGCCGGACTCCTGCGGATGGAACCGAATAGGCGATCAACCTGGACTTGGGACTTGAGTGTTTAGGTAGGCCGTGGCCGACACCCACGTTGGGCTTCCGCTGAAGGTTGCCGAGTACATGTCGTGTAAACGGCGGTAAGTGGTGAGCGTGTGTGAAGAAGTACACCCTGCGGGGTTTAATATGATCTATTCGAATAGCCGTGTCCACGGAGAAGGACTTCGGGTTGCCTATATCAGTTCATAGACAAGTGAAAGCGGATACTCTAAAATGCGCACGATCAGCGCGAGTTCTATGGATGTCGTTCTCGTAGGGAGACGGGAGCGGATCCATAGTGGTGTATTGATATGGTGAATATGTGGACTCGTGTGCGCCACCTCAAAGAGTTACTTGCAATCGTAGTTCAGGATAGCCACCGAGTCAAAGCTGGCTTGCTGCGGTTAAACTCCACCACCCCTTTTGATAATGATGCATATGTAGTTAGTTCTCGATGTAAGTCTTGCTGAGTACAATTGTACTCACGTTTGCTTATTTTATGTTTTGCGTAGAGAGGCGTCGGTCTACGCTAGTAGTTCCGCTTGGACTTGACGTTTAGCTTGTTACCTCAGCTACGATCTTGTGCCTTCGGCAGGATCTCGGTAGATAGTCGGGCTTCTCAGCCTTTTTCATTTATAATTATGCGTACTCAGACATGATTAGCTTCCGCTTGTGCTTTGACTTGTATGCTCGAGTGTTGGGTCATGAGACCCATGTTTGTAATATCTCGCTCTTGGAGCCTAATGAATAATATTTGAGTCGTAGAGTTATGTTGTGATGCCATGTTGTATCTACGCATATTGAGCATAATGTGTGTATGTTTGAAATGCTTGGTATGTGTGGGATCCGACAAACTAGTTGTCTATCCTTGGCAGCCTCTCATATGGGGAAATGTAGTCTCGTGATTACGGCGATAGTAGTCCGCTACTGCCGGTTCACCGGAGTCCTGCTAGCCCAGCACCACTGCTTGGACACTTGACTGGCCGGCATGTGTTTCATTTTGTTCCTATGTCTGTCCCCTCGGGGAAATGTCACGCGGTGTTATTCGGAGTCCTGCCTAGCACCTTTCTGTACCGGGATACCGGAGTCCTGTTAGCCAGTGCTACAGCCGAATATATACGTTGATGACCGACATGCTCGATGTGATTCATGTATGCCTGTCCCCATAGGTTAGTGCCGCTTTGGGTTCACGACTAGCCATGTCGGCCCTGGTTCTTTGTCATATGGATGCTAGCGACACTATCATATACGTGAGCCAAAAGACGCAAACGGTCCGGGACATGGTAAGGCGACACCATTGGGAATACCGTGCGTGAGGCCGCAAAGTGATATGATGGGTTACATGCTAGATCGGTGTGACTTAGGATCGGGGTCCCGACAGCGTTGGTATCGAGCTGTTGCTGTCAGGATTACCAAGCCAAACTGGTCGAAGTTGTGTCTAGAAATGCTTTAGCTATGTAAGGGAATTGATTGTGGAAGGAACGTAAGGCTCTTTTTACTCCTTATACCTCATGGCCTTCTAATCTGAGTCATCCTCTTCTCTTCTACGGGGTTTAAGAACTAGGCTTCTCATCTATCTATCGGGATGACGTGTTACTAATCCATAGACCTATAAGATTGTTGGTTTTAATCCCCGATTCAGTTCCTATTGTTTACGTATGATAACTGTTGATCTCAGAATCTTGTTATGATGTTGTTGAGTGGTTATGCCACCATTTTTGCAGGATGTCTCAAATCATTTTGAGCATTTACAGCCGTTATGCTGTCCGAGTCATCCCAGGTCTCTAAATAGCTTGATGCATTTGCAAATCCTTTCTTTCCGTTTCCGATGTCCCTTTGGTCGAATAAGCACACTAATTAGTATGTTGAGGTACTCCGCTGCCTCGGCATATATGTTGGAGCTATTATTATGAACCTAGGTGTTTTAGGAGTCACCTAGCAATTTAGCAATGCCTTTGTATCCCCATTGTGATGATTAAGCCATAATTTTGAAAGCATCCCGTGATGCCATTTAGTAGTAGGTATTCTACTCCTGGGTTCTTTGAACCGAGATTCATCCTACTTCATGTTGTTAGTATTTGCTAGTGCCTTTAGGATATTAGTAACCTTGCGATAGTCCTCAAGGTCCGTGGTATTCTCCTTCTTCCAAATACCATGAACTAATTATGGCAGAAGTTCTTTTGAACCAAAACATCACAACAAGAGTGCTCTTGAGGAGTACTCCATCCATATTGTGACTCTGCCAATTCTACCTTTTTCTGCATGGATTATCCGGAAGAAATGTTGAGCTCGCCGACATACTAATCTGTGCATCCACAACTCGAGAAAGTTATATGCTCCTCGAGTTGTTCCTCTTTAGTTGTACTCCGACCCTCGTCGAACAATTGATAACCAAGGGTATGGGTGCATTCGAGTTCATCAATGCCTTTTACTCCTATGGTCCGTCAAGCCATTCTATTCGGAATGACTAGGAGAAACAAACTCGATTACCTCATCCATATCCGTGGATTGGGTCAAAGCAGTTGTATCCATGAGATCAAAATGCCAATTCAGCTTTTGAATCTGTTCCACCCTGAAGTATTGCCATCTTATGTCAAGAATGTCATGGGAAATGCACAACCTCTTAGGAATTCTTGGCCTTGATGATACTTCTCGCCATCATTATTCATTCCTCGGATCCGTATTGATGTAACCGGAATGCCGGCAAGTGAATTGTGATGTGCGAAATCAATACTCCGAGCCACTCGTTGCTTGGTGGTAAATGGACAATATTCTCATTCTTAGCGTGTTGGTTATTAAACCATCATTCTAAGATTGATCGTGCTACCTAGTCCTTATTTTCGATGCACTCTTCGATTGATGAGTTAGGATCTTGTCTAGTCCTCACTCATTTGATAATATCGTCTTGCCCTGAAAAGCAAGATTGTTCTCGAGCTAGTAACATACCGGTGGTTCGTGACTTTCCAAATATCTTCTTGGAAGTGTTACCGGGTTGTTTCTTGACTGTTATGTTGGGCTCGTGATCAAGTTGGTTTTCCTGTGAACCACCCCTTCTCCAAGAATCTGTGTTGGATACCCCTGAGCTAGTTGGATAAGCTAAACAACAACTTGGAGAGTTGGAAGATAAAAGCTTGCCTAACTTAGTTCGATCCAAAGGGATATTCTTGTGAAGTGTGTGTTGAAGAAAGATGATATCTTCATCGATTGGTCCTCGTGATCAGTTGTTGGATCTATCGTCCTACCAATCCTTTGATTTGAGTATGGGCTATCGTCAAATCAAATCAGTACCAACGGTGCTCGTAATGTTGTCTTACTCGTGGTTGATCCCTCGAGCATACACCATTATATTTTTGGTCTGACCAATGCTAACACCGTGTTCACATGATGGTGGAAGTCGATGATATGGAAATTCCGATGAGTTGTTTGTTGAGCCCATCGGTAGCATTTTGTCTCCCCATGAGTCATGTTGAGCATCAACCTAGTATTGGAAACTTGTGTAAGTAATTCTTCGTGTTTCGCTCATGAAGCATATGTTTGGATGAAAGTAGTGACTTCCTCTAGTTCATGTGCATCTGATGTAAGTTGCCGCCATGAACTTGAGAAAGGTTTGTTTTGCCTCCTGTGGAATCATCCCAAGTCCGTCATGCATGTGCAAAGTATTCTATGGTTTGATAGATTGATCATCTTCATTCCGTATGTATCCCTAGCACACCAAGCCACTGATTTGATTTGTTCAAGGAAAAGGAGTTCTTTCATAAGAGCTAATCATGACTTATGTTAAGACTTCGATATCCTCGATGATGGTTCCCCACCCGAACTCGGTAGTGTTTTATTATAAGACTACCATGTGGTCATGCTTGTCTAGGACAATGTGTTCACAGGTTTGTAGCAGAACCAGCTCATGTTTTGGAGCTTGCTATCGTAGTTCATATCCCGAGAATCTCGCAACGCCATCTCGTCGAATTGTGTTGCAACCCTTCCTTTTCAGACATGATGAGTCTGAAATATCCTAACACCAACCAGATCTGAATCTCAGGCAGATATGATGGTTGGAACATTCGAACAGTTGCATTTCATTCCCAGCTTGCACCGTCCTTATGCCATTTCACTATGGGCTGCCTTCTTAGTAATTTCTGTTCAAGATCATCCTCAAAAGTGGATTCACCATGGGTCCCCCCCACCTTCGATGATAAGCAAAATCATCCATTGCGTTGTCTTCAACAAGGTAGTCCACATCATCCACTCTAGTCCGGGTGTACAATTCCTTTGCATTCCACCAGATAATCGTTTGTGATTGCCTCAGGCTGGTATAAAGAGTTCCAATGATCTATGGATCAAAAGTAATTCTTTTTGCCACTTAAGGGAATAGTTCTTGTGTCACCTTTCTCGAGGTGTCCTGTTACGGGATCATGATAAATATTTCCTCGCCACCTTGACACCATCCACTATCTCCCTAAGCGTGGAATTGTTACCACCAATCAAATCCCATTGTTGTTCTTCCATCCCCCTCGATGTATTTTGTGTCTCAACTCGAGATGTGTCACCGTCTCAGTCCGTGAGTTGATCATGTTTACCTGATCTTCATGAAGATCGAATCATGTAGGGTTTCCCCCTTCTTTCTGTTGTCGTGTCGGGTAAAGATCTCGAAAGCAAAGACGTCAAGACCAAGATGATGGAGTGAATCAACATCTTCGAGAAGGGCAAATGGATCATGAAGATTGTGATAGTTTGTGACTCCCCTTTTCCTCTTACCTCACGTCTTGAATCTCGGGGCGAGATTCTTGTTTAGTGGGGGTGAGCTATCACCCAGCATCAGCCCTAGCTTGATTTTCTTGCATCCATGCATCATGTCTAAATTTCCTTTAAATTTGAATTGGGGAATTGGAGAGCCCCAGGAATCATTTAAATAAATGATCAACATTTAAAAATTGCTTCAAATGTTTCCAAGGAAATGTTCCTTTCAGCTTTGAAAATTATTGGCAAGAATAAAATTCAAACCAATATTTTTGGAGTGACTGAAACATTTTATTTTGGGCCTTTGAATTAATTCAATAACTACTTGCATTGGATATATATTTGATATATAAATAATATATGTCCAATAATTCGGAACATTTTATGTGGTTTGGTATATTTTAGTTCTAGCCACATAACTATTTTCAGGATTTTATAAAATGGTTTAGTATTTTACTAAACTAAAACAAAACAGAAAATAGAAAATAGAAAACAATAAAAGGAGCAGAACTCACTGACCTACAGGCGCCCAACCGGCCCTTTCTCCCTCCCCCTCGCTGGCCCAGTTGGTGGCCAGCCCACCACCAACCGCCACGCCATTGTCGCCTACCTCTGCCAAGAGGCGAGGAGGAGGACTGGCGACAGCCGAGCTCGCCACCTCCTCCTGCTACTTTGCTGGCTACCCCTCGACGCCGGAGACGCCACGCGCCTCCCCGAACCCCCTCGTCCTCTTTCCTCTCTCCCTGGACCATCTCCCTCCCCAGCTCTCTCTCCCCACGACGCCACCCAACGCCGCCGCCCACGCCGATCGCCACCATGTGCCACCGCCACCCCTCTCCTCCCGGCATGCCCCGAGGCTCCGCCGAGCCCTCTCTCCCCTCCTCACCGAGCCTCCCGACACCGGAGCACCCCGAGGCGCCGCCCCGCCACTTTCCCCCTACACGGACCCGCCCGACTTCATCGACAAATACGTCGGCTCCGGTGCCACCCCGAGCTCGCCGATGACATCGTCGCACTCACGGTGAGCCCCCGAGTCGTGTCCCCCTCTTCCCCGACTCGTTCCCCTCCCCTAGCCACCGTTTCCGCCGTGATCGAAACCCACCGCCGCCCGAAGCTTGTCGCCGGCGTCGCTCGGCGACCATATGGTCATTCCGTGCTGACCAACATGTCCGCCAGATCACGTGAAACCTCGCTAGCGCCTCAGCTTCTGCGTTTGCACGCCGCAACCCCAACCCCGCACATGGCCGAACTCCGGCGGCCGCCAACCTCGTCGCCGGCGTCGATCCTGACCGTCCCGAGCTCAAGCCACTCCACCAAGAGCCTCAGCTCATCCCTCACTCCACGTAGGTACCCTCCCCGACCCTTTTGGTGGCGGAACGGCAAAATGCACTTGCGCCGCCAGCGTCGCTCGCCCGGCTGACTAAACGCCCGGCAGCCGACGTGGACTTTGACCTCGGGTGGGCCCGGTTGACTCTCTGAGTCAATGGCGGTGGGGCCCGATACATTTAATAACTAGGTTTAGTTTTAATTAAAATCTAATTAAGTTAATTACTCGACATGTGGGACCTTTGCGGTTTGACTCGGACCAGCCCTGTTGACCTGATGACGTCACTGCGACATCATGCTGACGCAGTAAACTGATTTCTGGAATTATTTTAATTCAGGAAATTCCAGAAAATGCCCTAAACTTTAATAAATCATATAAATTCAACCGTAACTCGGATGGAAATAATTTATATATGAAAATGATCAGAAAAATATGAAGAATCTGTTTATGCCATGATCATGCATGTTTGAACAAGTTAACCTCACTGAATAGGATGAATCATGATTAGGATAATTTATGAAATAGCATTTGGAGTTGGAGTTCAACCTTGTTTGAATTCCACTTCAATTAACTTGGATTACTGTTGCATTAGGTGAATTCAGTTCCTTAACATGATCATGCATCATATATGTGCATTGCATTGATTGTGTTCTTTCTCGCCATTCGGTGTTTGTCCCTCTCGGTGAGACGACGTTAGGCGATGAATTCGATGACACCGATGAAGAACTATATTATCTTCGGAAGTGCTGTGCAAGCAAAACCCCCTTGTTCATTCCGATACAATCCCACTCTCTCGCTCCTGCTCTATTTTATTGCATTAGGACAACATCGATTCAACTGTTAATTGCTGCGGTAGCTGAACCCCTTGATCCTTTGCATGACCTGTCATTCCACAGTAATTAGATGAAACCCACTAGCATGAGTAGGAATTGTTTGAGCCATGTGGTGCCTACTCATTTATGCTTGTTGTCATGCCTGCTACTGCTTAGAGTTGAGTCAGGTCTGATTCATCGGGGATGAATCGGAGGTGTGTGAACATGTCCTACTGCGTGTGTAAGCTAAGAGTGTGAACACGATTTGGTAAAGGTAGCGGTGAGAGGCCATGTAGGAGTACATGGTGGGTTGTCTCATTGCAGCCGTCCTCAGGAACTGAGATCTGTGTTTGTGATCCATGAAACGATTACTACCACGCATTGGGCCCGAAACCAATGGACCCTCTCGGCTTCTTAACCACCCTTGTCCTCGGTCCGAGTTGCAAGTAGTTTACGGTGTTTGTAGTATCTTTGGGGCCGCACGCAACGCTGACCATAGGGGTGGGTTGTGTTGCGGTAGGCACCGTATTGATATACCGATTCGCCTGCTTTGGTGTCTCGGGAACCCTGCACACATCGTTCGGGGCTGTATGGGAAACCTCGGCGGACTCCTGCGGATGGAACCCGAATAGGCGATCAACCTGGACTTGGGACTTGAGTGTTTAGGTAGGCTGTGGCCGACACCCACGTTGGGCTTCCGCTTGAAGGTTGCCGAGTACATGTCGTGGTAAACGGCGGTAAGTGGTGAGCGTGTGTGAAGAAGTACACCCTGCAGGGTTTAATATGATCTATTCGAATAGCCGCGTCCACGGAGAAGGACTTCTGGGTTGCCTATATCGGTTCATAGACAAGTGAAAGCGGATACTCTAAAATGCGCAAGATAAGCGTGAGTTCTATGGATGGCGTTCTCGTAGGTAGACGGGAGCAGATCCATAGTGGTGTGTTGATATGGTGAATATGTGGACTCGTGTGCGCCACCTCAAAGAGTTACTTGCAGTCGTAGTTCAGGATAGCCACCGAGTCAAAGCTGGCTTCTACAGTCGAACTCCACCACCCCCTTTTGATAATGATGCATATGTAGTTAGTTCTGATGTAAGTCTTGCTGAGTACATTTGTACTCACGTTTGCTTATTTTATGTTTTGCAGAGAGACGTCAGTCTCGCTAGTAGTTCCGCGTGACTTGACGTTTAGCTTGTTACCTCAGCTACGATCTTGTGCCTTGGCGGGATCTGGTAGATAGTCAGGCTTCTCAGCCTTTTCATTTATAATTATGCGTACTCAGACATGATTAGCTTCCGCTTGTGCTTTGACTTGTATGTTTCGAGTGTTGGGTCATGAGACCCATGTTTGTAATATCTCGCTCTTCGGAGCCTAATGAATAATATTTGAGTCGTAGAGTTATGTTGTGATGCCATGTTGTATCTACGCATATTGAGCATAATGTGTGTATGTTTGAAATGCTTGGTATGTGTGGGATCCAACAAACTAGTTGTCTATCCTTGGCAGCCTCTCATATGGGGAAATGTAGTCTCGTGATTCTGAGCGATAGTAGTCCGCTTCTGACCCGGTTCACCGGAGTCCTGCTAGCCCAAAGACTACTGCTTGGACACTTGACTGGCGGCATGTGTTTCATTTCGTTCCTATGTCCGTCCCCTCGGGAAATGTCACGCGGTGTTATTCGAGTCCTGCCTAGCCTGCTACAGCCGGGATACCGGAGTCCTGTTAGCCCGATGCTACAGCCGAATATATCGTTGATGACCGACATGCTCGATGTGATTCATGTATGCCTGTCCCCATAGGTTAGTGCCGCTTTGGGTTCACGACTAGCCATGTCGGCCCGGGTTCTTTGTCATATGGATGCTAGCGACACTATCATATACGTGAGCCAAAAGACGCAAACGGTCCCGGGACATGGTAAGGCGACACCCGTGGGAATACCATGCGTGAGGCCGCAAAGTGATATGATGGGTTACATGCTAGATCGGTGTGACTTAGGATCGGGGTCCTGACATAGCCATAGTAGGATGAATGTAAAGGTAGGTTATCTTTTATGAAATAGACATGATGTGTTTTTCAGGGTAGACACCCGTATCAAGTTTCGGAGGGATCTTTAGAAAACCTCTGTATTGCGATTTCTCTTCATGGAAATTGTTTTTGCGCGTGAGTACCTTGTCGAGATTGGTTTTCTCGTGCTGGGCCGCAAGGTTCAAACCCTCTACTTCGTGTACATCGCGTGCGCGGGTGAGAGGTTGCTACTGGTGGTGGTGGAGTGTCGTGAAAGATCGGACCGCAACAACCGATCGGATCTCACCACGAGGTTCGGTCTCCATTAGGTGGTATCAGAGCAAAGGTTGTTCGCGACACAATATTTTTCTTCGAGTTACTATTGAAGATTTTTTTTATCATGAGAAAAGATTGTAGTTCGCAAATGATGATGGTGGTGGAGAAGGATCCATTGCGTGCTTTGCCGTGGTACCAATGCTTTACGCGTGTGCGTGTAGGGCCGGTGAGTTGTGCAACATTGATGAATTGCTATTCTGGGATGAACTTAGTGAGTCAGACTCTGATTGATGCTTTGAACCTCTCATTGACTGAACATCCAGAACCATACGAGCTTTGGTGGAAGGACAAGTTTGTCAAGATCAAGCATCGCGTCGAGGTACGGTTTACTGTATGTGGACATGGTGATCTGGTCATGTGTGATGTCCTTCCTACGCACATGCACACATGTTCAATACTGTTAGGAAAACCATGGACAGATAAAAGACAGTTGACATATCATTCCGTTGGTGAATTTTCTTTTGTTCGTGGAGGACAATATGTACCACTTGATTCATACACACCAGAGAAGTATATGGCTGACCGCAAGAAGCGGGATATTTCTCAAGATGCATCTGAAGTATAGAAAAAGAAGGTTGAAGACGCTGAAAATTTTCCATGTGTCGTTCAAACTGCAAACAAAAATATAATTGAAGAGATTGATTCAAAACCGAGGACGGTTTTGTTTCAAGGGAGAGAGGACGATACGGCCATAACTAATGCTAGTGTTGTTAATGATCGCAAAATAGTAACACATGTCAGTGGGTTAGATGGAATATTTTCTGTTACAATAAAACAAGACATTGTTTTGTTTGATCTGTGTGCCAACGAGAAGGAAGAGAAGTCCCTGGACGTGCATGTATTAAAGGAGAATAATTACATGCAAGAGGAAGAGCTAAATCAAGCCATGACATATGCATGTAACCTTGATCAGGCAAGGTTTGGCAAGGAAACAGAAACACCAACGTTTCCAATTTTTGGAAAGTTAATGAAGCCTACGTAGATACATGGAAGTACGGGATATGTGATCTATTTCACTCGGCCAATAAAATCAGAGAAAGGAATTTGTTGCTATTTTTGCCACCTCCACGTAAAAAGGTCCCTCAATCTATCAAGATTTGGACGCTGTTACGTGATTTCCTTTCATTAAAGGATACGGGCTGGGATCCACCTCCAACATTAATCTGGTCGTTAGATTAGAATATCTGCCGAGATGTAAAAGGCAATTTAATTAGAGATAAGAGTTTGACGTGTCTACATAAGCTAGTTTTATTGTTTGTTGGTCAAGTCAAAAGGGTCGGCTATACTAGTATAAATAGCCATAGTAGGATGAATGTAAAGGTAGGTTATCTTTTTATGAAATAGACATGATGTGTTTTTCAGGATAGACACCCGTATCAAGTTTTGGAGGGATCTTTAGAAAACCTCTGTGTTGCGATTTCTCTTCGTGAAAATTGTTTTTGCGTGTGAGTACCTTGTCGAGATTGGTTTTCTCGTGCTGGGCCGCAAGGTTCAAACCCTCTACTTCGTGTACATCGCGTGCGCGGGCGAGAGGTTGCTACTGGTGGTGGTGGAGTGTCGTGAAAGATCGGACCGCAACAACCGATCGGATCTCACCACGAGGTTCGGTTTCCATTAGGAAGTATCTCAGGATAAATCGGGTTGGCTTGGTGGGTGCTGCATGCCTGAGCCCTGAACGGACTGGGAAGGTAGGCACGGCGGCACGCCCGGGCAGCGGTGACACTGTTGGGCGAGCGGTGACGCTGTTAGTCCGACGTCTCCTCCTAGAGTCATGCCCTCCGGGGACGGCAATTCGCCGGTGAGGCAGGCGGCTGGGGGCGAGTAGAGATCGGAAGCGCGCAGCAGAACAGAGGGGAATCGGGGCCTGGGATGACCCAAAATCCCAGGGTGGGCCGGCCCACCGTGGGCACCCTGTAGAGATACACACCCGAGCGGCGAACATGCATTTTCGAAACTAATTTAGGAACATTTAGCTGACCAATTAAACAACTCTATTTTAATAATATCAGATTCGTATTTGAACAACTAAGCTTGTTTTGCTTGATGGGTGGAGCGGTGTTATTATGACACGAAGCACGTATTCTGATCGTATAGTGATCATAAACGGGGGAAACCCTAAGCATATTTTTTTAGCAAAAGAGGGTTTCCCCTCCGATTTCTATTAAAGAAACCACCACGGAACCAACATGATCAATTAAACCCTAAGCATGATCAATTAAACCGTATTTTGGCTGTGACATGACAGATTTGAAGCTGCAAACCGAAGAAATGATATTTAGCATCCATTGTTTGCTTCGAACTAAGAACTAAATTCTAAGAGCTGAAAAGAAAGTAGAGTAACCAAGTTAAGATCTATTTTCTGGTTGAGATCGAAAAGTTGAGGAGATATGAAGTACCACCTCTATTGCGGAGCCGTGTAGGCATCCGGGGTGCGATGGCTGTCGGTGGCGTTGAAGCAGATCTGCGACGGTAGACGGGTGCATCGGGGGATAAGTCCCGTTGCGGTGGAAGAGAAGGTCATGTGAGCGGCCCCGACAAAGTGGACGATGGCGCCGATGAAGCGAGAGGACGCGATGCAAGCCTATTGGTCCATCGCCATGGATGAGAAACATCCATCTCTAGCAGTGGACGATGCGGTCTTGGTAGGCGCTCCAGCATGGTGGAGGACGGTGGTGATGGATGTGGTCGAGGACGGCGGCGATGGATGGGGTGGCAGACGGAGGCTGGTGTGGGGATGGGGTGTTCTAGCGTGGACGGTGTATGAAGCGGAAAATGGAGGGAGAGGTACGGGGAACCATGTTTTTGGGACGCTTTGTGCGAAATATGGGAAAGTTACAAACTTAGCCCCCGTTTAAAATTTGGACGTCTCGTCGGTTTGGGATAGGACGGTAATCTCGCATCTCGCCAATATTTGCCCAGAGCGATTTCGGGTGAGGAGAGGGTGGTTGGCGCCCATGGTGTATGAACGGGGCTGACAGGTAGGGTGGTTGTGTCACGTCTAAGTGAAGTTACAAACCTGCCCCTATTGAAAATATTTGCCTACATCGATTTCGGCCGAGTCGAGTTTGTTTTGCCGCCCACCGTGTATGAATGGGGAATGGAGGGAGAAACAGAGGTCTTTCGGACGAGCTTGAATCAAATGTGTTTTGCCACCCATGTTTGACGCCCACCGTGTCGGAATGGGCTCAGAGGCGGTCGTGTCACGTCTAACTGAAGTTACTAACCTACCCCTATTTAGAGCAGTGGAAATCGGGCCGATGGATTGTCCGTGTAATGGATAGACAGTAATTTCCATCTCCAGAACACTTGGCTTCGGGCAGCCGACATGGGAGTGGACATTTTGCCTCTTCTTTTGAATTTTGAGACAATAAGCATCCACATTTACCCTGGCAACAAAATTTGAATCCATTTTATATTCCTATATCATTTTTTATAAATCATTCTACGTGTTTTTATATATATTCAAAAGGACGACAAAGATGTATTCCACTGTCATATATGAATATGGTTTACAAATGCCGATACTCAAATTCATAAGCTAGAATCCAGTTTAAGGTGAATTCGAATATTTGGAACACTTCATGTCCAACTCAAATGTCACACGCAGCATAATGTGTACTCCCATTTAGATATGTACACAAGCGATGTATCAAGATTCAAATACCGAGTCAATCAACCAAGAATGTACATAACTAACAGAATATAAACACTTATAGAGTATATGGATCAATAATATCAACTAACATACATAAGCCAGGCCGCTGTACATTTTTTGCTACAACAGCATCCTTTTTTTAGCCAGCATCTTGGCCCTTTCCGATGCGTGCCACTTATGGTCCATCTGTACTACTACTATTGCTGAATGCACATTCAGCCCGATTGGCATATTTGTAGGTCTGGCACAGCAATCAAAATGAAATGTCTCCGAGTCTTATCGATTAATACAGACTTGTGCTCAAATAAAATTACAAACCAAAAAACAAAAAAAAACAATTATTACAAGATCTCTAAAACAAATGGTTTGATTGATTATATGAACAGACAACACAAAGGTTATTCAACGATGGAAAGAACATTTCACCTATGATTTACCAAGTATGAATTTAATTTCCTTTTTTCCTTCAGGACCTTAACAATCTGGTCAGTCTCAGCTTGCTTCGTTTTGAAATCCACCAAATATTTAATGGTTGTCTTGAGTACTGCTTGTGACTGTGCTGTTTGCTTCCTCAACATGTCAACTTCATCTCTAAGTGCAGAAGCAGAATCTCTTTCTACCACTAGTTTAGCCTCTAGAGCATCAGCAGTTGGCCATTCATAATGCACGATTGGTCCGGTGCCACTACTGTGGGATGATGCAACGTCCATGGTGACCTCGCTCTTTGATCTTGGGCTAACCTGATTTGCCATTAAAGTTCCGATTGGATTCAGAAAATTTGAAGTTAGCAAAGCATCTCAATTGGGAGTTATAACAGCAAACCAGTTAAACAAACAAGGAATTAAAGAGTTTCAATTGGATGCTGAAAAGTAGTTATTAACATCATTGTAACCCGTTGTTGCAGCAGCAAAGCAGTTAAACAAACAAGTAGATATTTAAGTTAAGGCAAACAGGTAATTCTTAACAGTAAGTATCAAACACATATATAGGTGTAGTCTACAATATGATTAACAGGCTATGGCATTATGTAATCAGTAGCAAACTAAATTAAGCCAAACAACGTAATTGAATTTTTTTGCAACAAGTGGCTAACTAAAATTCCGAGAAGCGGGTAACTGAACTTACGCTAGTTCTTTGTAAAGGCACACTGTAACTTCTTTTTCGCTTACAAGGTTGTACGAAGGAGTCCATGGCATCAATTGCATGGATACGCAGTCCCAATACTTCTTTCTTCCCAAACTGCATTGGCAAGTCGGATGGTTAATCTGGTAAGATGGTGCGTCCTTGATATGTTATATGAGGACCTGTAGTCAGACTAGTTGTAGCCACACACATCACACTGGCTTTTACTATATATTTCATGTGATTACTTTTGGCATATCGATATCTAAGCAATCTACAATAGGATGAAAAGGCTGGCATCCTTCCCATTATTGGCGAACTCAGTTCATAGAAACAAGCAATTCAACCATTCTGTGGGTATTTTTCACCACCCAATCATTACCCAATCATACACATTACTTCATGCCACTGGAATATTTTTCACCACCCAATCATACACGCAAAAAGGGGCGACGCCACCATAGGGGCTGGTATGGGCGGCCGCCTCAGGTGGCTGGAAAGTGTGCACCTAGTTTGAGTCGTCCAGGTTGGCCCAGGCTAGTTTTGTTTGTCCCAATGCACGAGTAGGCAATGTAAAAAATGAAGAATTTTTTTTCAATTTGGATGGGGCAATAACATAAGTGCAAGGCAGGCCCTATAGCAGGCTCGCGGCCCAAACGAGCGCCTCCCATATTGATCGACAGCAGGAAAAATCCCAATTGATTTGCTCCAGCCTCCAGTCTGGTTCGCTCCCAACCTAGCCGCCGCTGGACAGACCGACACAACACTTCCTCGTGCCCTCGTTGGAGGGCGGTCGCCGGGCTTCAAGCGAACGGAAGGACAAGAAGATGAAGATCCAACCCTGACAGTCGTAGCTTGCAAGAATAGCATGCGTAACGAGCAGGTACATCACATCCCTGATTATATCTAATTCAACTCTTCAATTTCTAGCCAATAGTTAAACCTGACGGTGTTGTAAAACTGCTTGTATGTAGGGAATCTATGAGAAAATTAAACCAAATTCTACTTATTTTATAACTCCCCCAATCAATACTGAACTGACTGAATCTGATGTATCTAATCAAGTTTCCGATGCAAACATACAAGCTCATGTTGTTCTTGAGCCTGAAGTGTCCAATGAACAGACTGCTAATGAACGATTTGATGCAAACATTTTACATGCTCCTGGTGATGAACATATAGTGTCTAATGAGGGATCTAATGCAAGCATTTTGGAAGCTCATTGAAGGATTTAGTGTCTAATGATGATCTGCTATGTTGAGAGAGACACAGATTTGCAGGCATTGATGACAAGCAAACTATAGTGCATTTTCATAGCTTGAGGAAACGTCGAGGCCATCTACCAGAAAGTCCCCGTATCATGACAACATAACATAAATACTTTTCTAATCTGTTGTTTGAAACTATTGGCATACTTGTGCAGGATAGATAT
Source organism: Aegilops bicornis (assembly GCA_021605145.1). Lineage (NCBI taxonomy): Eukaryota > Viridiplantae > Streptophyta > Magnoliopsida > Poales > Poaceae > Aegilops > Aegilops bicornis. Next base: position 643,254,222 of record CM038669.1, read on the forward strand.
ATTGACATGCAGTTATGACCGGGTTATAGGTGCAATTACACTTTGATATTTTCAGCCAGAGACGAATAATTCAAGCAGGTAAAGACCATGTTTGTAGTCCTTGTACACCATGTTGCATTTTGTGTTTTTTGGTGCTTGCATCATTTAGTGTTTATAATCTGAACTACTTTGGATCATTAGCTGGTTTTCAAAGTGCATGTAGCTTCACATTTCTCAAGTTATGTTGATTTCCGGAGTGCAAGTGCCTTCGTATTTTTTAAGTTAAATGTTCTCCCCTGGTAACTTGAATTCGTGGATCCGCCACTGCACACAAATCATACACGAATGCCAGTACGAATTAAATGAAATGCAGGGACTTACGCTAGCTCGTTGTACAGGCTCACTACAGCTCTGCTTGCGCTTGGGATGTTCCATGTACAAGTCCATGTTACCACTTCCTTGGATGTGTAGGACTTGTGCTCCTTGCATCCCCCTCTGCATTTTTGACACGGTGGATGGTTGATCAAATGAGAGGAATTGACCTTGATGTTGTACCGGAGGACAGATACTTATAAGGTTATACGGGTGTGCAGGATGTGTACCAGATCTCGTAGCGCCGTCATGCTTTGCTAAAAAATGGATTTGCTTGTTTCAGATGATATCTCCAGAAGAAATAAGAGTTAAAGTCAGAGTTGCATAGGCGTGTAAGCTAAGAGAGCAGTGAAAGGATATCCAAACATCGTCAGAACAGTGCACAAGGGAGTGATGTGTGGATACCTAGTTCGGGCCGGCGTTTGGGCATGCTCTCCTAGCTAGAGTGCGGGTCACTTCAGAGCCGTTGAGGGTGATCTTGTTGGCGTTGGCTGGCAGCGACGGATGCTGATCTTGAGTGGCAGCGAGCGCTATGATGCGGTGGACGAGACCGTTGGTGAAGCCCCAACGGCCTCGGGGGGCGGAGGTGCGACGATGTGCTCGGTGAAGTAGCCCCGGTGAGCTGGGAGACGGCGTCGGTGAAGCGCACCTGATGCGGTGGAATTCGGTGTCTGTGAGGCACGTCGGTTGCGGCGGCCGACATTGTCGGTGGACCACCCGGTGTGGTGGACGAGGGCGTAGATGAGGTAGCTCCGGTGCGGTGGTGAAGCGCGACCGTCGTCTTCGTCGTTGTCATCCGGCACAGAGGTGGGGAAAGAGACGAGACGAGGGGCGATTCGAACTTTGCTTGGGTTGGCGGCGAATTAGGGATTTGAGCAATCTAGGCGCGGAAGGGGACGGTGGACAAGAGATATTTTGCAGGGCTGGAATTGGGGCCGCCAGATATTTCAATCCGAAACGTGGAAGAGCAAACTTATTTTGTCGTCGTCCTTTGGGGGGGGGGGGAGGGAGGGACGAGGGCGGGAGTGCGAGAGGGAGGGACGAGGGAGGGGGGTGGGTGGCTGGGTGCTACGCGTCCGTCCAACACATGCGACCACCCCGACAGGACTATGCTTCGGTGCCTTAAGGCACCTACCTTTGTGTCCAAGACATGTGGGCCCAACAGGTGGCTGGCCCACAGGTCGGTGACAAAAGGCAGGTGCCTTAAAGGCACCAAAGCAAATGGCCCACCCGACACTAATTCCTGGTCTGCCTGGTGCGCCTACATTTGAGAATGCAAACGAATCTTCTTTCATTTGCAAACGAATCTGTATGTATTACCATGCCCATGTTTTCCTTGCAATAATTAGTCATTCGAAACGAGATACTCCCTCCGTTCACTTTTGTAAGTCGTTTCAGACAACTTAAAATGAACTGTTTTGCACATTGTCTGAAATGTCTTCAAGGTCTTATAAAAGTGAACACAGGGAGTACTATAAATTAATTAATGAGTTATTTGAAAAAAATCGAAACAGTATCCACGCTAACATGGATTAGAGTGTGTGTCACATAATTAGTTATTTGAATTAGCGTGTGTGTCACGTAGCGGTCTCCAATTCTAACATGGATTTCGCATTTCACTATATCCACGCTGCTTTTTTAATACAAATTCATATGTATATGATGAACACCATGGTAGTGAGAAAACTTTTGGATGGATTCAAACTGTCACATCCCTAGTTCTGGTATGACCTAGACTAGCTAGTCATTTGTGCATCATGTTTAAATTTCATTTAAATTTGAAATGGGGATTTGTGAAACCCTCAGAATCATTTACGAAATGACCCAAATAAAAATTGCTTCAATTTGGCCCAAGAAAATGTTCCTGTTTTCTCTAAAAATATTGGTCAGAGGTAAAATCCCAACCAATATTTTTGGGAGCTCAGAAGTATTTATGTTTGGCTATTTGAATTAATGCAGTAAACATTTGCCTTGGATATATATATATGTTATATATATTATATATGTCCAATAATTATGCTAGTTTGCTGAGGAGCTCTGGAATAATATAGTGAGCTCCTGCAAAAATTGGCATAAGGAAATAAAATGGTTTAGTATTTTTATTAAATCAAAACAAATGTCAGAAAAATAGAAAAAGAAACAAAAAGGGGAGCTTACCTGGGCTTACCTCCCTTTGCAGCCCAGAGGCCCGGCAGGCCCGCTGGCCAGCCCGGCAACGCCATCGTCCCTTTCTCGCGCCAGAGGAGGGGGGGCACGCTGGCCGGCGCGTGCCACGCAGCGTCCGGCCACGCCACCTGCCTGCCTGGCCTCCTCTCGTCACCCTGGATGCTCCGGACGACGCCACGCGCCGCCCCGACCGCTCGCCTCTCTTTCCCGTGCCTCTCCCCTCCTCTGGCTCCCTCTCCTCCTCTTTCCCGAACGCCGTCGTCGCCGCCGCACGCCATTGCCGCGGCCACCACCTCCCCCTCACCCTCTCTTCAAGTCCGAAAGCTTCGCCACATCGCCCTCTTCCTCTACGCCAAGCCGCGAGACGCGGGAAGCCCTGGAGCGCCTCCATCGACGCCGTCTTCATCTCCGGTCGCCGGAGATCGTCCTCGCCGCCACGCCGTCTGGCCTCCCGAGCCCGCTGAAGGTGCCACCGGATCCGCGGTGAGCTCCGCCACCGAACCCCTCTTCTTTCCCTCGTTGTTGCACCCCGTAGCTCCATCCCCCTTCACGGCCGTAGTTCCTCGCCGCCGTCCATGTCGCCGCCGCCGCCCTGGCCACCGCAGCCCGCAACCGAGCGCGCCAATGTGCTCCTGGTGCCGCGAGGGTGCCGCAGAGCCCCTCGGGTGGCCTCCCCGTGCCCTCCAGCCCCTCTGCCGCTCGAGCCCGAGCTCCGGCCGCCGCCGCGAGCTCTGCTCCGGCGAGCTCCGGCCTCCCGGCCTCCTCCGCCCACTGGATGCGGCGAGCACCGGCTCCTCGGAGATGGTCTCCGCCGTCCGGATGGTCGCCGGGCGACAATCCCGATCCCTCCGCCGCGTTCGGCCTCGCCGGCGGCTCAACGCCGGCGGGATTGACCGGGTCAACCCCGCTAATTAAGTCCCCCTTGTGACGCTGACATGTGGGCCCCAGTGCCCCCTAATCTTTAATTAAACTAAACTAACCCCCTGTTTAACCCGTGTCACTGACGTGTGGCCCCACACGTCAGGTTTGACCGGTCAGCCATGGTTGACTCGCTGACGTCATGCCTCTGTAATGCTGACGCAGTTATTCATTTTCTGGATTTAAATTTAATCAGGAATTCCAAAAAATTTGCAAAACTTCAAAAAATCATATAAATTCAACCGTAGCTCAGATTGAAATAATTTATATATGAAAAATTATCAGAAAAATGCAATCTATCCATCTGTACCAGTTTCACGCATGAAAAACCAAGTTATACCTGCTGTATTAGTGAAACACTAAAATGGCTTATATAAAGAGCTTATTTTGGAGATGCATTTGAATCTTTGGTTCAAATGGACTTCATTCAATTTGAATACTAGTTGCATTAGCTCAAACAGCATCACATCTTCCTGCCATGTTCATGCATCATATTGTTGCATATGCTTGTGTATTGATTGTTGGCACCGTTCCTTCTCGATAGGTCCTGCTCCGGAGATCGTTCCAGAGTACCTGTCCGTGAAGCAGTGCCTCCCTTGTTGATTTACCAGGCAAGCAAACCCCCTTGTTCATTCCGATACAATCCTACTCTCTCGCTCCTGCTCTCAGTTATTGCATTAGGACAACAACGATTCATCTCCTACTTTGTGCTGCGGTAGTTGAACCCATTCCTCTGCATGACCCGTCATTGCCACAGTAAATAGTTGAAACCCACTAGCATGTGTAGGAGTTGATTGAGCCATGTTGTGTTCCTACCATTCTATGCCTGCTATTGCATAGAGTTGTGTCAGGTCTGATTCAATGGGAATGAATTGGAGTGTTACGATATGTTACGATCTTTGAGAGTGAAGTGTGTGAACACGATTTGGTAAAGGTAGCGGTGGGAGGCCATGTAGGAGTACATGGTGGGTTGTCTCACTGGAACCGTCCTTAGGCATTGAGTTCTATGTATGTCGTCCAATGACTCGATACTACCACACATTGGGTTCCGGTAACTCGACCCCTCTCGACTTATTAACCAACTTGATCTCTGTCCAGGAGTCGCAACTAGTTTCTGGTGTTTGTAGGTAGTGCTATTTTTCTACCAAGTGGCACCCGGCAGGGTGGGCTTGGGACAGACTAGGCACACGTGGCCTGGTGTACCGAGTGGCACCCGGTTGGTGGGCTCGGGAACCCTGCACACATCGTTTGGGGCCGTGAGCGACACCCCGGCCGGATCTCCTTGCGGATGGAACCCGAATAGGCGATAAACACAGGCTAGGGTCTTGTGTGGTTAGTCGGTCGTGGCCGACACCCTCGCCAGGCTTCCGCTTGAAGGTTGCCGAGATACATGACGTGTATATGGCGGTAAGTGGCGAGAGCGTGTGTGAAGAAGTACACCTCTGCAGGGTTATCATGATCTATTCGAATAGTCGTGTCCTCGGTTATGGACTTCTTGGATGCTTGCGTGGTACATAGACAACTTGAAGTGGATACTCTAAAAATGCTCAAGACAAGTGTGAGTGCTATGGATGGCCTTCTCGTATGGAGACGGGGATGAATCCATAGTAGTGTATTGATGTGGTGACTAGTGGACTCGTGTGCGCCATATCACCTCAAAGAAGTTCTGGTAGTCATAGAACAGGATAGCCACAGAGTCAAAGCTGGCTTGCTGCAACTAAACCCCACATTACCTTCTTGACACTAATGCATGCATAATAGGATCTGATGTAAGTCTTGCTGAGTACCTTTGTACTCACGTGGCTTTATTTATGTTTTTGCAGCGGAGACTTCGGTCTTACTGGTAGTTCCGCTTGGACTTCGACGAGTAGCTTGTTACCTCAGCTACGATCATTGTACCCTTGGGAGGGTCTTGTAGATAGTCAGGCTTCTCAGCCTTTTTCTTTGTAGTTGTCTGTACTCAGACTTGTAATGCTTCCGCTTGTTGCTTGTATGCTCTGAATGATGGGTCATGTGACCCCTATGTGTATTTAAAGCTATGTGGCTCTTCTGAGCCTTTATCTATATGAGTTTGCGTTATGTTGTGATGCCATGTTGTACAGCACATACTTGCATGTTATGCGTACGTGTAACTTGTATTGCTATGTGTGGGATCCGACAACCTAGTTGTTTATCCTTGGTAGCCTCTCTTATGGGGAAATGTAGTCTCGTGCTACGAGTGATAGTAGTCCGATACAGCCTGGTTCACCGGAGTCCTGCTAGCCCAGCACTACTGCTTGGACGCTTGACTGGCCGGCATGTGTTTCGTTCCTATGTCTGTCCCTTCGGGGAAATGTCGCGCGGGATATTCGGAGTCCTGCCTAGCCTGCTACAGCCCGGGATACCGGAGTCCTGTTAGCCCAGTGCTACAGCCCGAATTCATACGTTGATGACCGACATGCTCGATGTGATTCATGTATGCCTGTCCCCATAGGTTAGTGCCACTTTGGGTTCACGACTAGTCATGTCGGCCCGGGTTCTCTGTCATATGGATGCTAGCGACACTATCATATACGTGAGCCAAAAGGCACAAACGGTCCCGGGCCATGGTAAGACGACACCCGTGGGAATACCGTGCGTGAGGCCGCAAAGTGATATGATGTGTTACATGCTAGGTCGGTGTGACTTAGGATCGGGGTCCCGACAGCTTTGGTATCAGAGCCTGACTGCATGTAGGATTTCCAAGCCAACCCGGTAGAAGTTGAGTCTAGAAATTCTTTAGTTATGTAAGGGAATTGATTGTGGAAGGGAACGTAAGGCTCTTTTTACTCCTTTACCTCATGGCCCTCTGATCTAGGTCAGTCCATCCAAGCCGCCGCCACTCATTCGACCTCATGGCGGACCATGCTCACTCAATCTCTCTCTCTCTCTCTCTCTCTCTCTATATATATATATATATATATATATATATATATATATATATATATGTCTCGATTGACCTCGCTCTTTCTCGGACAAAAACGATGTATCACCATGTTTGGGCCGAATTCGACCTATTCACATTGTATACTCTCTCACGCACATTGTCTATCTAGGTCACTCTCTCCAACCCGTCTCACTCTTTCGATCGCACGGCGACCCTATGTGATCGATTGACCTTGCTTCCTCCCACGCACAAAATATATCTACATGTTTGTGACTGGATCATCTCTCAAGCTCTATCTTATAGCCCTCACTCATGCCAAAAGCTCAATTGGACAATATCTCTCCAGAGCATATATATATATATATATATATATATATATATATATATATATATATCTGTTCAATGAATGTCGGACCACACTCACTTTGTCTCTCTATCTATATGTCTCTCGATTGACCTTGCTTTCTCACACCGTATCTTCCATGCATTGAAGCTACTACCTCTCCATCCCTCGCAAAGTCGGAGCTATTTACATTGCGAGTGGCACTCCAACCTTGGATTAATTTGTGTAGGCATTTATTTCGATCAGTTTAGATTATATTTTCGTAGCATTCGGCCCACAACTACTCCAAACACCGTTGCAACCCCCGCAACTCCCCTAGTTGATTTCCCTCTGGCTCGGTCATCGCTCTCTCGCACGTCCTTTCTCGCCTTCAACGTCGCACCATGGTATTATTGCAAAAAACTATGTTGTTCTCTTTAATTATTATAAATAAGCTACAAAACTACACACCGATAGTCCACTTGGAATGGAACAAAATTTGACCCACAAATTAAAGTGCTACAAACTACACACCGAGGGGCCCACATGTCATGAAACAAATTTGGACCCATATACAAATTAAAAAATAAAGGTCGAGGATCGAACATGCGACCGGGCCTTCAAGTCGCACGTCAATAGGCAACATAAGTAGAACAACAATGTTTGTTGTACCCCCCTTTGTTCACATAATGTTTTTATATTACCACAGCCTATTTAATGGATAACATGTAATATTATTTTTAGTACTATTCGCCTTCACTTACTGGTGGGTTCCATGTGCGCTCTCTCTCTCTCTCCTCCCCTTCTGCGTTTAGACGCACAGGCAAACACGAAGAACTCGCGGGCGATGTTGCCGTTGACCATATCTGGACGCGTTCATAAGTCACGGCACCAGTTTCACGTACTAGCAGCACTAGTCAGTGTGTACGTGCAATGCACTTTAATTTGGAAGTATATTAAGTGCATGCGAATATTAAGTAGGGTATTATTTGTGTGTTATTATGTGATTAGCACTATTTTTGGCATGAAATTAATTGCACGCTAAACATGTTGAGCGCTCGACATTGAAGCAGTCTAGGTCGTTGGATGACAAGGAATACATGTGGCTTGATGACGTTTTATATTTAATTTGATACGGCTCTAGCAGAACATTCAATCGATCAAACCATAGATTTTGTTCAGTCTGACTCCGACTTTCAATTATACGACGATCGATATAAAATAAACGGAAATGATAAACGTTCGGATTTTAAGCATGGCAATCCGAACGTTTTTCATGGCAAATTTAGATTACGCGGTGGCGTTGGGGGCGTCTTGCGGTGGGAAGCGGCTCCTACATGCGTGCTCGTGTCGTCAGACCGACCGACGGCGACGGTGGCGTCTTGCGTCGTTGTTGGCGTACTCCTGGACGTTGGCCTAGCTTCAAGGAAGGCCAAAATGTTCTGGACTTTGGAGCGAGTCAACTGGCGAGAGGAGGCGACTGGCGTTGGTGCAAGGAAGCGGTCGACGGCGGCCATCCATGCCGCTGAGGGGGGCACTGGCACCCGCGCGGGGACAGGCACTGTCAACGGCGCGGCGGAGACATTCGTGTGCACGGGCACCGGCACGGGTGCGCACGTCAGTGCACGCGCAGGCGCATGCGCTGGCAGGTGCACGGGCACTGGCGCAGCGTCTTGGCGTCGATGCACGCGCAAGCGCATGTGCTGGCAGGTGCACGGGCGCGTGAAAGTCGGCGGGGACCTCGTGGAACCCGTGGGATCAAGTTCGGCGACAATATGCGACTCACAGGCCATCCATGCCACGGGGATGGGCGATGGCGCAGTCGGGGCGACTGGAGACGGAACGGGAGCGGGGACAGGCGCGGCGTCTTCCCGCAAGGCTAGTTCAAGCTCATCCCAAAGCGCCTTATGTTCTTCAGACTCCGGCTGGGTGTCTTCCTCAAGAAACTGGAACACTAAGGGCAGACCATCGTGATGCGGCATGGCGTACGTTTAGGTCAGGCTAGTTGGAGGTAGACGGCAGGAGAATCGGAGAGGAAGAGAGAAGATTGTAGTGATATCGGGTAGTGCGGCGTTGATTTTAAACTGCGGCGCCGGCGACATTAAAAGTGGGAGCAGTTGGGACGAAGGTGGGGCAGCGGAGCCTGGTTAAAGGGCTCGCCTCCCGGTGAGCCTGCACAGCGGTCTGCTCGCATGCCTCACTGTCAGCCGGCGCAGCGGTCTGCTCGCACGCCTCCCGTCTACTCATCACACGCTTGCTCGGACGGCACTTGCCCATGAGAAGCGGGGACTCGTGGCGGCACGAAACGCCCACGGTTTCAATAGTGAAAATGTTCTCCTTAACGTGACAGGACTTTGTTCCAAAATACCTTGGCTCTTCATTTGTGCAACTTGTCATAAGCAACTTGTCTCAAATTGAAGAAAAAACTTACGAAGTAATATTTGTGCCATATCACGTGACCATGCTCAGTTTCAAGAATTCATGCTCACTTTTGGATTTTCTGAAATTTAAGATCCAGGATTCGAAATAATATAATAACCTGCATCATGCAATAAATTTTCAAGCCGTACATCTGTCCTGTTGTATTTCTTAAGAAAGGATTTGGTCAAACATTTTGATTAGTTAGACTTGCAAGTTATATATGCAGAGTAAAAGGATAATCCTTCCGTACCAGTGCATTGCCTGATATATTAACTCAAGTACTATACAGGAACAAACGGGCTTAATTCTGTGCTCATCCTGGTGTAGTAGTAGTAGTACTAGGCAATGCAGTTGACGGGTGACCTTGACGAGCGGCGACCGAGGGAATTAACCGTGCTCGGCACGGTAGGTAACGTTGTCTAGTTACTAAAGCATCCCTCCGTTGTTCATCGGTAGTCAGTATGGACCGGGGACATGAGGGGAATTTCCTAGGGCTGGAATTCTGGCCGCCAGATATTTCGACTTGAAACGCTGAGGCTCGACTGGTTGGGGTTGCCTAATGTGCGTACCACGCACGCCACCGAAGGACACGAGCCCGGTTTTTTTTATTTTTTTATTTTTTTAGGATCAACAGGAGCCAAGGTCTGGCTGGTACGCCGTTGGGTCCTACCATTTGAGAATACGAAAGGAACCTTTTAAATTGCCGAACGAATCTATGTGTATTACTATACCCGTATTTTCCTTGCAAATACTAATCTTAACGTGGTAATTGATTTATGACAAGTTGTTGAATTAGAGTGAGTTTGTGATATAGTGATCTCAACGTGGATTTCACATTTCATGGTATCCCTAGTAAGTTTTCCAATTCAAATTCAAATATAAAAGATGAACAATATGGAGGTGAGATCAAGCATATGACCACACACACACACACATAGACACACATATAAAAGATTTCACATTTCATTGTATGTATCAAGCATATGACCACACACACACACATAGACACACATGCACGAACACAACAACAATCCAATAAGTATAGTGCATCTTTTTCAAAACATGCATGTATGACACGAATTAAAAAATACTCCTTCTATTCCTAGATATTAGTCTTTTAAAGAGTTCAACAAGTGACTACATACGAAGCAAAATGAGTGAATCTAGACTCTAAAATATGTCTATATACATCCGTATGTGCCAGTCCATTTGAAATCTCTAAAAAACTAATATTTATAGGAACGAATGGAGTAAAATGTAAGACATGCATGGTCCTCAGTTCAATATTTAAAATGAACATGAGACTGAAACATGAATATTGAGTCTAGTACTATAGTACATGCAAATGTTGTGTTTAGGTGGGGCTATGATTGTCGAGGGTCAACCCCTCGACCTTAGATAAAATTGTGGAACTCTATTTAGGGTTGTTTAGATTATATTTGTCCCCACCCTCCCAACCACCGATTGGTTGTGCACCCCCACCCCTCCTCCCCGGGAGAATATCATGTGCCCCCATACCTTAGATGCTATATATATGCCGATACGAATTGCTTGGAGCTTGTAGATCTGAGATATAGCAGCTCACATGATGTGTCTTAATATTTTAACAGGAAACCTTGATTAGTTTGAGAATTGCACACAATTTGTACAAAAACTACTCAGATGCCATTGGATCCCATATCCAACGACCTCGAAGCTCGTATCACCGTAGCATCTAAGATGAAGGACATCATATTCTCTTGTATGTAAGAATATCATGTGCTACCACACCTTAGATGCTTTGGTGCTACAAGCTCTTCAGAGCCGTTCGATTTGTGACCCAACACCTCCTCGGTGGTTCGAATGGTTTTTTGCAGAAAAGCCCCAAAAGAGTTCGGCCACTGCTTACAAGCACAAAGACTGCTCAGATGCCATTGGATCTCAGATCAAACGACCTCGAAGCTCGTACCACCGTAGCATCCAAGCTGCGATAGTACCGTACGTTTTCTCGCACGGGAGTATATGAGGTGCTCCCGCACCGTAGATTCTATGGTGATACGAGTTCACTGAGATCTAACGGCCCACAGTAGGAGGTTTGAATGTTTTTGCAATATACAACTGATAGAGTTTGGGAAATGCGCAGAAAGTACAAGTACTACGCATGTGCCATCTGATCACTGATCAGACGACCCAGATGCTCATATCACCGTAGCGGGTAATTAAGCTACGGGGAGCACCTAATATGAGCAAGGGGGAGCCGTTGGATCGAAGATGCAGCGGCACACACGAGGCCTGAATGTTTTATTTGCAAAAAAACCTTTGGAGAGCTTGGAAATTGCGGATAATTACAAAGACTACTCCCAAGCCATTGGATCTCACTTCCAACGGTGTAAATACTCGTATCACCATGGTATCTAAGTTGTGGGGTGGATGTGATATTCTATGCCGCTGTCATTTTTGTTCGTAAACTTGCAAAATACGTGTAACTCTTGCCGTTACTTGTCTAACTGCGCAAAGTGTTTGTTCAAAAGAAACCATCCTACACTGAAATATCGGAACAACACACGGGGGTCCCACTTATCATTAATCAAATTTGGACCTAAAACTAACAAATCTGAAAGAGGACATTTGAACTGGCAACCTGGACTAAAAAGCGTAAGTCGATAGCCTGAAACAACAAAGGTTGTTGGCTTTGTCCCATAACTTGATTTTATACAGTATTATGTTGAGTAGAGTAGAGGGAGTGCCTCGTCAACACGTGCATGACCGTTGTCTCACTTACTGGTGGGTCCCAGGTCTGCGATCTCAATCTCTCTTCTCTCCATCATCTAACCTTTGCACGAGCACACATGAAGAGCGGCGCTAGCTTGCCGTGGTGTTATTACAACAACAACAAAAAGCTTGGAAAATAGAAGAATCGCCTAGAACAAGAGATGTTGTGGCTAGTCGAGACGGAGCTAACCACATCTATCCTCCGTGCCATGTTTACATGATGAAGCTGTGTGGCTAGTGGGGTGTTTTCGACCGACTGGCTGGGTCCCCAGGTCGAACCATAGGTACTAGAGTTACCGACGTCGTCGATACAAGACTCCTCCGTCTAGGTGAGTAATTCACTGTGACCAAGGAGGAGGGGAAAACGAGAGACCTTAATGTTTTTTTGCTAATTAATAACATTGCATGCAATGAACTAACCACTGCATGTCGTGTTTGGTAGTCTCAAATCACTAAAAGCATGCACACCCCTCATCTCTTATTGGTTGATATGTCAAGAAACAAGAAACGAGATAGAAGTTAATGCACCGCGCCTAAGTGTTTTGGGATTATTTGATTTTCGTAAGATGACTTACACACCTAGACGGAGGGAGTATATTTTTACACGCACATTTTTCCTCCGTGCCGAGACGTGGCACACCCTACCGCGCGGTTTCGGGGTCCTCCCGGGTGGTGCACGCATATATTCTTCCTGACGTGGGACGCCCTACCGCGTGTTTTCTGGGTCCTCCTCGTACGTAATCAAGCAAGTAAATGAGACGTCAAATCACGAAAGACCACCTTTCCCGCCGAGTACATCAGCGAAGCACGGTGGTTAGCTAGTTGGGCTAGTTCGACCGATTAGCTAGGTCGCCGCCACATTTGTTTTTCACCCCTTTTTTTATCTACTTGTCGGCAGGTAAATTTAAATATCCACTGCGGCGTTGCTCTGGTGTTTGGGTGCGGCAGGATTTTTAATTTTTTGATTGACGGGAGCAGGCGCGGCAGGATTTTTAATTTTTTAATTGACGGGAGCAGGGGCGGCATCAATTAGTCACGATGACCCCGCTTGTAAAACCCACTGCTCCCTGATGTGAGAAGTCGTCGACTGGTGTTTTACCGTGGTGAAAACCAAAAGATTCCCCGCTCCTCGGCTGGCACCCTGCCTCCCTCCGCCTTCCCGTAGATTGCATTGTCTTCCAGCCGTTTCGCCCCCTTTGCTTCCTCTCCCCATTGCTTCTACCTGGTGCTATGGTGGCGCAGCAGATCACGGAGTCCGAGGTGAGGTGCCTGACTCAAGAGCTCCATGCCAAGGATGCGGAGCTCAGGGCCAAGGACGTGGAGCTCCGTGAGCTCAAGGAGGAGAGGAGTGCCATGCTCCTCTGTTATGTGCGGGAGTTCACGGAGCTTAAAAAGCGGCAGGCGTCCACTACAAAGATGCTCGAGGCGTCGGCGGCGTTGTGCAGAAAAGCGGAGATACGATAGGCCGTCGGGAGCCGGTGGAGCGAAGCGGGCCGATCGTGACGAGGTCCAGGATCGCCTTAGCCACTTGGTGAACCAAGTTGCCAAGCACGTGTTGCGGCTGCGTGATGCCTACCGTCGTGCCAGCACGACGATGCCGGCCGTCGGGCTAAACCCGTTCGACCACCCGGTCGACTTCAATGAGCTGTGGCTTCCTGACCTGGTCTCCTTCTTCACCTATATCTTCGAGGAGCTGAGTCGTCTCCGCGTGATGGTGGGGGCTGAGCTGGACAAGGAGGGGTTGCGGGCCGCCGTCGCTGTTGCCGGGCGAAACCTTTCAGGGCTCCGTCACCGGAATCCATTCGTGCCATTGGACGCCGTCTTTGACGAGCTGGCTCCCGTGAACCGGGAGCGGGCTCTGCGGGCGGTTGCACCCTGCATCACCAACGTTGTGTGCCTCGAGAAGCAGAGGGACTTCGGTGGTGTTTAGGCGCCCTCTGCATGGGCATGTCCATGTCTCGGCGCAACATGACCGTTGGATCAAACTCAGACGGTGCAGATCGATCCATCAGCACAAAGCGTGTGGGTGTGTTTGGTTGCATTCTCAAATCAATATAGTTGTTTCCTCTTCATGTATTTTTGTTAACCTACTAGTGTGGACTGATGCACCCTTCATGCACTGTGCCAAACACCCAAAAGTGGGTCGAGAAGGGAACTTTTGCTCCCATCCTGTGCACCCTTCATACGGAATTCCCCTTCACCCTGCCTAGCACTATTCGTGCTTCATATGGTTCATGTTTCATGGAGTACTGTAGCACCGTACTCTCCGTGCGCTGTAGACCTACTTCTGTTAACATTGATCTCACCGTTCATTCTCGACTGGACAGTCGAAAAAGCGGTAATATGTTACATATAGGAGTAGTTGACATGCGCACAACATCATTTGTTATCGTCATATCTTACTACACTAGCAACAAGATTGTCTAGTACGTATGAATCACTGCACATGCCTAGTAGTAGGAGCACTGTGTATGTTCAAGTGGCTGCCGTGTTTCGCACCCCTCCATCGTAAGAGTGGAAACACTTGCTGTAATTATTATTATTTTCAGAAAAACAGTGGACACGATCTACCGTGCGGATCCTCCTCCAGTCATGCGCTAAATTACTCACTTTCGCCGACATGTGGGACAGCCAGCACCTGGGTCCACCAGCCATGCACTAAATTACTCCGTAGTAGAGTGATGGTAGACTACCCCGATTGAAGCGCCGCAGTAATGCCCAATGAGCCGTCAAATCACAAAACCCCCTCCTTTCCAGCAGTAAGTTGGATGGACGATGCAACCGTCATTTCACTCTTCTCTCTCAGCTTCCTCTCTTGAAGAAAACCCCCACTCGCTTCGCTTCTCCCTCATCTCGTTCCTCCTTCCGCTCTTCTCTCTTAGCTTCCTCTCTTGGATGGACACTGGAGCACCGGCCGACGTGATGTCTATGGCTCTGGCCAAAACCGTCGAGGCTCATGGTACGAAGAAGCGCAAGCACCCCGCCGAGACTACCGCAGACAAGCTCAAAGCCATCGCCCTGTCCAAGCCCCCCTCTCCGGGATCCCTCATTAAGCAAGTCCAGGTAATGTCTCTTGTTGACGATCTTTTTCTCGATCTTGATCGTGTTTTTTCATCTAACATGCAGTACTAGTACTGGTAGTACAACTTTCTGGGTGATCTTGCATGTGATTTTAGTGTGCCAAATGACGCTTCTAAATTCCTCTTTTGACCAAAACATGCGAGAGGTTTACACTGATTTCTTATACTTTCAACTACTCCCTCTGTTCCAAATTTCTTGTCTTAGATTTGTCTAGATACGGATGTATCTAATACTAAAATGTGACTTGATACATCCGTATCTAGACAAATCTAAGACAAGAACTTTGGGACGGAGGGAGTACTTTATGAACATCAATGCTACCTTTGAAGAGGGTATATTTGCCTCAAGATAACTTGTGTTATGGATATTGCAAGTAATCCCTCTGCTCTCATGCCTTTGAAGACATGTTCTAGCGTCTTTGTTCACTCATTTCTGTGCGTATATGTAGTCATATATGGAGTATAATATCGAAAATCATCTTATATTTCTGAACTGAGGTAGTAATAAAATATGATTTCTGTTTGAATTAGAACAAGGTCCGCGGTGGAGATGAAGTTCTCAAAGTCAAGCCGTGTGAACTGGAAGACCTGGGGATGAGTTCTACTGCTAAACTATCCAGCTCATGTGTCCTTGTAGCCACGTGTCCTGAACTAGTGTTTTCTTGTAGCATTGTTGTCAGGCGTGTTCTCGAGGCTGTACTTGACCACAACAATTTCCTGGTTGTACCTTCGATTACGAAGGGTGTGGTTCTTGTAAAGCTTCCCAACAAATCTGATGTGGTCTGTCTTCATCATCATGTTTATGAGTGAAAAGACCACTCTGTTAGGTTCTCCAAGGTTGACAAGATGGTGATGGTGCATGTAGACATCTCTCACGAAGTCCATGGCCTAGTCAGTTATGCGGGATTCATCCCGTAGGTCGGTGGCAAGAAATAGTCTGCAGAGTTTAATTAGTGCAACTTTGCTTGTAGTAGTAAGTACTATTGTTCAAGACTTGATTTGTGTTTGTGAACCCTGTCTGTTTATGAGTACCGCCGCTTTTGGTGTGTGGTCGATGATGAGAACGGTCTATGTTAATGTCTGTCCACTCAATTCACCAGATATTTTGAAGTATCCAGATCATCTTTTTTGTGAGGACGGTTTATCAATTATGGTTACACTCCAATATCTGTATGCATTGCAGGGTTTATCGCACCCACTAGGATTTCCAGTCCCATGGATGTTCGGTCCATACGATTTGTCACGACCTTTGGATTGTCCTGCTTGTGGGAGTAGGAGGGGCCCCTGCATGCCAGCCGTAGTTGGACGATCAATCTTCTGTTTAGTACTTCAACATAGTGATTTCCTGGTAAGGATTCACTCATGTCACATCAAGTAAATCTTATTGATTTACTCTCTAAATCTTATTGATTTAATGTCATGTTTTCTTTCTTTTCCTGCAATTTTATGATGCACGTTTTGCCATGTGACATTCATCACAGAATAAACCATTTGGTTTGCTCTACGATGGCTATTTTTGCAGGTTTGACTTCTTATGTCGTGTCAGTAACGAAGGCACTGTCCATCACTTATATTACTAGAAAAAAATGGATTAGTCTGTTGTCTGAGTACAAGCTGAATCCCTATGATGAACTGCAGTTTGGTTTAACAAAAACGCCACAATTAGTCCTTCTCACGTTTAGAAGAAATGAAGAAAAAGACTGGATCAAGGTCACAGATCCTAGTCAAGTTAGAAAGCTGATCATAGCAGACCAGACACGATCGCCACTGTCTCGCACATCGATACCACCTTCAGCAACGCATCGAGCACCGACAGTTGCTCTAGCACTGACAGCGGCGGCAGCTCAGTCTGATCCAGCTGAGGATTGGGCACCGACCGCGTCAGCGGATCAGTCTGATCTATCGGAGGATCGGGCATCAACACCAGCACCTGCTCCGACACCGGCACCAGCTCTACAAGGAGCACCATCTCCGGCAGCAGCAGCGGCTTCGGCACCTGCACCAACACTTGCACTTGCATATGCTCCGGCCCGTACAGTTGCACCGGCAACAGACTGGGCTGCAGTTCGCACTTCATATACCAAAGTCCTTATGAAAACTGACATGTCCACCTTCTTGGTAAGCATTGGCCGCCCAAGTGCTTCATTCTTTTTTATTTTCATGTTGTTTCACATGATTCACTGTGTTGATCTAACTGTTTGGGTATGTCTTCTTGTTTGCAAACAGAGAATTCCTAGAGCAACGAGGGAGTCGTTCAACAATCCGGGCGATCATGCCAAGTTTCTCTTACCATGGGCAGCCTTGGTGTGAATGAACCTGCTTAATATACCGTCAGTACAAAGGATGGTCGCATGATGATTGATGCTAAAGGATGGTCAAGGTTCAAATCTAAATCATATCTTGCGGTAGGGGATGATGTCAAAATCGAACTTTCTCGGCAAGGAGAGGTTGTCCAAATCAACTTTGAAATTCTTCAGTAGAAGCACGCAACTGCCGAACTGATCTATCCTCTAAGAGATTTTGATGTAATAATCTGGCATGGTGAAACAAGTGTCCAGTGTGTAAGTAGTACGACAGTATTATTTATCACATGGTATATCGTTGATAGAATTGCAACTCTAATTGCTAGTTAGGAACTATCGTTCGATTTCATTCCAACAGTTGTCGTGGTTATTCAATTTTGTGTATTCGCCTTGCGACAGCATCTAAAACCAGCGCCGTACCGACCGCTTGCAATATGAAAAGTGCTGAGGTAGAACACATGAGCCCCCAAACATGCAGGGTGGGCCTGCGGCCCAAAGTCCAGAACCGTGAGCCTGTCTGGGTATTATATTCTCAGTTGAACCCCCATAAAAAAGCTGAACCCCCATAATGATTGTGCGTTGCACGTAACATCAAGATGCATTTGTATGAGTATTTTATCTTGTGGGAGAAAAGGATGAACGAGGGAAGGCCTTATTTGCAAATGTGGAGAGGTGTGTGGGTACCTTTTTGCAAAATTGCCATAGTTTCCTTCCTATCCATCAGATATAAATTGGACGGCCTATGTTGCAGGATGGCAGGCATACCATCATCACCAACTCGTCTATACTGTGTTAAAAACAACTCTGTTTTTTATAATTATATATGTTATATATATTCCCCTTGATTTTTCTTATGTATAAAGTTGTGATATAAAAGATTTGTATATTTCTTTACAAAGGGAGTATCTCTCTGTCAAAATATATATTTATGTGTAACTAGTTACTCCTGTCTTTCTACTTCCTTTCGCTGATATGTGGGGCAACAGGCAACGGGGTCCATGTGCCATATGCACAAATTGGAGTGCACAACTCGATGGTAGACACACCTCGCTCGTAGCGCCGCAGTAATGCCCAATGAGCCATCAAATCACACCCCCCCCCCCTTTCCGGCTTTCGCAGTAAGCTGGACAGACGAAGCGGCAATATTTCATTGGGCCTGAATCTCCTTCTCCCTCGTCTGCTTGTTCAGAGAAAACCCCCTCTCGGCGATTGCATAGGGTTTTCTCATGGAGAACTAGGTACTAATTCTTCATCCATCCCCGATAAATCCAAGTCCCTTGGTCGCAGGTAATCCTAGGATGGCAGCCGCCGCCGTTGATTCATTTTCTTCCTACTGAATCTAGTGTGTTTCATTTGCAGTGCCCAAAGTGCGAGTACCCTACAGGTTTCTGCGCCCTCGGCGAGACGCCACACTTGTTCCTTCTCATCCTAACACAGGATTTTGAAACACGCACAGTATGTTCCTAGAATCCTCTTTTCTATCCGGGAGGGTGGGGTTTTTTTGAACATGCTGTCGACTAATTTGGAAATTTGGATTGCTATATTTGGATAAAAGGTACTACCAATACGATGGTCAACACTGACGTGAAGGAGGAAGTTATTTCTAGATTTGGATAGGGAATACATTGTGTTCTCATATTATTTTTCCTGCAGTGCATTATTTGCTCTTCCAGAACACATGTACTCAAGATGCTCAGCCTTGCCATAACTGAATACACTAGTTTAATGGTCACAGTGAAGACAAGCCATGGATATAATTTCTGAGTTGGCTTCATGAACCAAGAAGATCGCTGCTTTTTTTATGGTCGAACTTGGATAAACTTTCTCAAGTGTTGTGGACTGAAAGTTGGCGCACGAATGTTGATGGAAATAGCAGAACCTGGTCTCATCTTCACTGCGATCTTCCACCCCGACGTCGTTCCAATTGTTCATGCATGTTAGTTTTGTATCTGGTTCTTGCTTGTTGCCTCGATTACTTCTTAATCCACCTATTCTGTTTAACTAATCACAATTTAACTTTAGAAGTAGCAACGAATCTCTCACGAAGATGCTACTTCTAACTAATATTTTCTTATAATTGGTGGCACGTGTAGGTTTTTTCAGAGTTAAGCAGTCTGATCGCTTTGTTATTCTGTAGTAACTTTCGGCATTCGATGGCACCGGTTAATCGGGACGACTTCTAAGTTCCTACACTTTATTGATCATCTTGAGGTCCTTGTGGGGCGTTTCAATGGTGGAAAGCCACGTGGGATATGTGTGCCACTGCTGCACTCGTTGAACAGGTCCAACTGTGTCGAGAAACTTATGGTACGAGCTGTTTTCTGTTATATATGATGTTCATAAACTATTGCTTATACACAGTTTTACAGTTGTGATCTTCTTGAAACAGAAATTGCCCAGTTCTATTGTTCCTATATAGATGCCTGACAATGGTCGGGTTAGACTTGCGCTTGGTCACAACATGATGTTTATGTCGACCTACTCAATTCCCCTTGGAGGTGAAAAGATACTTATTCATGGGTGGTCTCAAATAATGAAGGCCCGTCCCATCTTGGAGAATAGGATGTAAGATTATGTTCATGCTTTTCCATGGCTCTAAAGCGAATATCCTTTTATTGACCACATTGCGAGATGAAGCCACTTTCGGAAGGTTGTGGATGAACGGGTGGCGCTGGGCCTTGTCACGGGCTTGGCGGCCTCACCCTTGGTTAATCAGAGGCAAAGTAGCACTGCTCGAGGCATGCTTTGTACGGTTGAACCTGTATAAGTACTCATACTGCTTTCAACTTTGGTTGTTAAGTGCCCCGCTGGTTTCGATTAAGGTTGTTAAGCATCGCTGCTGCTTTTACGAGTCTGTCGTGTTTCTTCACCATGTCTTCCTCCGCCGCCAAAACTAAACCAAAGACCGGCGGGCCGCCGCTTCGCCTCCCACGGCTGCTCGCGCCAACAAGACGATCGCCGCCCCACCGCCTCCTAAATCGTTAAGGCCGGCGTCCTCCGCGCGGTTTGGTGCGCTTCGCCATGGCCGCCCTCTCGCGTTGTCAACATGGTCAACAAACAACAGGAATCGGCGTATACGTGGATAGGATGACAAGAGGGGCCCACCATGTCAAAGATAAGGAAAAATAAAATGCTTCCTCCTAGTGTTTTCTCGACATCCGGGACCCACGACATTGTGAGCGTATATAGTCAATAGACAAGAGAACATCACAAGATTGGCTGACACCTGGGACGTAGCTGCTCGAGCAGTATTTTTTTGTTATTGTTGAGACGGAGCAGGATTTGAACTGGGCTGTGGCCCGTCTAGCCCAGGCTTATATTTTATGTTCACCTTGTGAGCAGCCCACCTATTTTTTCTTTGTGAAAATGAGCCCTGTTTATTTTTTCTGAAGAATACCCAATCCAGGCCTACTTATTTTTCTACGCCCTAATGGGCTGCAACTCTTTCAAGACGCCTGCAAATCTTGAAAGTAATATAAAATGGGTTGTAAATATAAAAACAGATGACAAATTCGCAATTACTTTATAAATTTTTTCAAATTTTCATATTCCTATTTCACTGGGCATTAACCTAATTTAAATATATCTTCAAAGTACTTTAAATCTGGCTCGTCATTTCGGTATTAAAAATAGTTTGGAACCCACAGAAATATGCGAAATTGGCCCTGGCCAACCAAAAAAAAACCGACTGCAATAAATTGCATAAGAAGTTACCATGAGCTATATATAAATTATTAAAAAAAGGAGTGGTCTGACTTGTGGGCCTGTTTACTTGACGCGTATGCAAGATGTTTTTTAGTTATTATATATGTCAACAAACGATTCTAGCAGATGTAACCGTTGGATGTCAATCCAACGGCCGTCGTGTTTCTTCAATCTCTGATCTTCTTGCTCCAGCCGCCAAAGCAGTGTCGGTGGGACCGCCTGCTCCCGCCTACTGTGGCCGGCTGTGCTGCCGCGCAGGCCTCAGCGCCCCCTACTACTACCACTGCTGTCCAGGGCATCCCTCTACTCACCCACAACCCCTGTTATTCTGCGGCGACGGCAGCCTCACACCGCAGCCGAACCGGTGAATCCTCGTACTCCTCTCCGCGCGGGCTTCCACTGTCGCGTCTTCCCCGGCTCTGCGTCGTCCCCTTCCTAGGCCTCGCCGTCGTCCACCGCCGTGGTGCTCTCGGCGCGGCGTGGTCAATGTGGTCAACGACCGACTTCCATCGGAAGAGTACTGTACGTGGAGAGGCTGACAGTTGGGTCCATGGAGGCCGCAAGGAAGTACCTCCTTATTACGCGCAAAATAATTATCCTCCACCTGACAGCTAGGACCCACCGGACGGGCCACCGTATTTCGCGAAAAAAACGTTTCTCGCCTGACTGTTGGGACCTACCAGCTACACCTTCGCACGCAAGGAAGTGCGTCCGGGCAAAAAAACAAAATGATTCACCCCCTGACTGCTGGGACCCACTAGCTACACCTTCAAATGCAAGGAAGTGCGTCTGGGCACAAAAAACAAAACGATTCGCCCCCCTGACTGCTGGGACCCACCAGCTACATCTTCGCACGCAAGGAATTGCCTGACAGTCGGGACCCACCTGTCGAAGCGTACGTAGCGTTGTCATTCTGGTCACGAACGTGTACGTACATACTGGTGGATGTAGAGGCGCGCATGTGTAGTAGTAGAGGCGTGCACATGTCGTAGTAGAGGCGCGCACGTAGCATGTACACGTACGTACAGCGGCCAGGGTGCAAGAAAGAAAAAACGGCCACGTATGTGTACATATGATACATCTCCAACATATCTATAATTTTTTATTGTTCCAAGCTATTATATTATCTGTTTTGGAGGATTATGGGCTTTATTATACACTTTTATATTACTTTTGGGACTAACCTATTAACCGGAGGCCTAGCCCATATTGTTGTTTTATTGCCTGTTTCAGTATTTCGAAGAAAAGGAATATCAAACGGAGTCCAAATGGAACGAAACCTTCGACGGCGTGATTTTTGAGAAGATTATGATCCAGGAGACTTGGAGTGCAAGTCGGGGCGTCATCGAGGAAGCCATGACATAGGAGGCCCCCCCCTATAGGGCGCGCCCCCCTGTCTCGTGGTCCCCTCGAGCACCTCCCGACCGACTTCTTTCGCCTATATAAGCCTACGTACTCCAAAAACATCAGATATCAAGATATATCAGGAGTTCCGCCGCCGCAAGCCTCTATAGCAACCAGAAACCTCTCGGGAGCCCTTCCCGGCACCCTGCCGGAGCGGGGATCCTTCATCGGTGGCCATCTTCATCATCCCGGCGCTCTCCATGACGAGGAGGGATTAGTTCACCCTCGAGGCTGAGGGTATGTACCAGTAGCTATGTGTTTGATCTCTCTCTCTTTCTCTCTCGTGTTCTCTCTCGTGTTCCCTCTATGGCACGATCTTGATGTATCCCGAGCTTTGCTATTGTAGTTGGATCTTATGATGTTTCTCCCCCTCTACTCTCTTGTGATGAATTGAGTTTTCCCTTTGAAGTTATCTTATTGGATTGAGTCTTTTATGAGAACACTTGATGGATGTCTTGTCGTGCTTATCTGTGGTGACAATGGGATATCATGTGTCACTTGATGTATGTTTTGGTGACCAACTTGCGGGTTCCGCCCATGAACCTATGCATAGGGGTTGGCACACGTTCTTGACTCTCCGGTAGAAACTTTGGGGCATTCTTTGAAGTACTTTGTGTTGGTTGAATAGATGAATCTGAGATTGTGTGATGCATATCGTATAATCATGCCCACGGATACTTGAGGTGACAATGGAGTATCTAGGTGCCATTGGGGTTTTGGTTGATTTGTGTCTTAAGGTGTTATTCTAGTACGAACTCTTTAATAGATTGATCCGAAAGAATAACTTTGAGGTGGTTTCGTACCCTACCATAAACTCTTCATTTGTTCTCCGCTATTAGTGGCTTTGGAGTGACTCTTTGTTGCATGTTGAGGGATTGTTATATGATCTATCTATGTTATTATTTTTGAGAGAACTTGCACTAGTGAAAGTATGAACCCTAGGCCTTGTTTCCTACCATTGCAATACCGTTTACGCTCACTTTTACCACTTGCTACCTTGCTGTTTTTCTAATTTCATATTACAAATACCTTTATCTACCATCCATATTGCATTTGTATCACCATCTCTTCGCCAAACTAGTGCACCTATACAATTTACCATTGTATTGGGTGTGTTGGGGACACAAGAGACCCTTTGTTATTTGGTTGCAGGGTTGTTTGAGAGAGACCATCTTCATCCTACGCCTCCCACGGATTGATAAACCTTAGGTCATCCACTTGAGGGAAATTTGCTACTGTCCTACAAACCTGTGCACTTGCAGGCCCAACAACGTCTACAAGAAGAAGGTTGCATAGTAGACATCAACATACGAGCGGGGTCTCGAACGCCTACTCGCGCATATATATGTACGGCCAGGGCTCGTGTACATTGGCTGGGTCGGAATGGAGAAACAGGGTCGTCGTCGTGTTCATGGGGAGCCAATCGGCTGGGTCGGAACGGAATGCGTGGTCGTGTTCATTGGGAGGGCTTGGACGGAACAGACGATGGAAACGAGGCCTGGCGTACCGTAGAACGGAGGAAATGGCCTTGTGTTCGACCGGCCACGTTCGAAACGGGATCCTGTTCATCGGGAGGGGTCTGGCATACCGCAAAACGGAGGAAACGGACCTCCTACGGTCAAAATGGGGGTCCTGTTGATCGGGAGGGGTGTGGCGTACTGCAAAACAGACGAAACGGACCGTCAACTAAGCTCTTTTTTGGCGCGGTGAGTGCTTGAAGGTATATCTTTAGATCTTGCAATCGAATCTTTTTGTTTCTTGTTTTATCACTAGTTTAGTCTATAAAAGAAAACTACAAAAAAATGGAGTTTAATTTGTCTCATACGCTTCGTCTTTTTAATATCTTTCGTGAGTATGATGGAAAGGAAAATTGTGCTCAAGTGCTAGAAGAAGAAATCTATCAAATGTTTGTCACTAAATCTTCAATGATGAGCATGATTGCAATGTTATTAGTATGAATTCTTTGAATATCCATAGTACTAATGATGATTGCACTAGTCATGATGAAAATATCTCTTATGAGCATGTCAACTTTTGTGGAGTGCATGTTTGCATGAACACACCGAATGGAGAAGATATGTATTGCAAGAGGCATAAGCATTTAGAAACTAAATGGTTGCAAAATAGGCTTAATGTTAGTGCTGAAAATTTAAGATATCTTTACCGTTGTGAACTTTGCAATGAAAGTGGTCATTTAAATCTCCGATGCAAATTGTTTCCTGATCAAATCGTGTCCAAAAATTGTGATGATTTGATCTCCCTTGCTCATTACAATGAACTTAGTCTGCTTTTGGGTTATGAAGAATTGAAACATGCAACTAAGCTTATTCCAAAATTTAATCTTGAGCATTTCCTTGATATTAATCTAGAGAAGATTTATATGTATTGTACGGTGAATTGCATTGAAAATCCTTATAGTGTCAATTACCTAAAGAAAAGAAAGCAAATATAAGATGATGATAATACTAATCAAAGGGAAGAGACTTCCCAATCCCCTCCTTTTATTTATTATGATGATTCAGGTAACGAGGAGGAGCTTTTTATTCAACCAATCCCATTAATAAAGAAGGTTGAACCCACACATAATGTGAAGAAGAAAAGGAAGAGAAGGGGCAGCAAAGGTAAAAAGGTATCCCTCCCAAATGATATTGCTCCTACTACTCATTGTGACGATGATAATTGCTATACTATTGGTGCTATCCATACTATCAATGATGAGAATGATTATGCTTATGATATGAAAAGACCCAAGCTTGGGGATGCTATGTTTGATGAGGATGACATATTTGAGAATATATTTGCTGAAATTAATGTTTGTCCCAAGCTTGGGGAAGCTATGTTTAATGAAGATGATATTTTTAGCCTCCCAAGTTTTGATATGCGAAGTTGTTATGATGATAGCATGCCTCTTTATGATGATTATATTGATGAAAGTGGGTTTGGAAGAGTGTCAACTTTAGGAAGTAGTGATCTCACTATTTTGGAGGATGTTGAATCTTATTGTGATGAATATGAAAGTGGATTTGGAAGAGTGTCAACTTTATTTAGTAATTCCACTATCTTGGGAGAGGTTTCAATCGATTATGATGAGAACGAAGTTGCTACTTATGATGATTATTTTGATGAAACTTATGCTATAAAAAGTAGTGATGATTATATTTATAAAACTTGTCATGATTATGATTACCCTTTTTCTGAACATTACTCTTTTAATGTGGAAACAATTTATAGTGTTCAAGTCTCTTATGATACTCCCACCATTCCGAATGAGAAGAATTTTGCTTATGTGGAGAGTAGTAAATTTTCTATGCTTGTAGATCATGAAAAGAATGATTTATGTGCTGGTTATATTGTTTAATTCATTCATGATGCTACTGAAAATTATTATGAGAGAGGAACATATGCTTGTAGGAGTTGCAATAATATCAAGTTTCCTCTCTATGTGTTGAAATTCTTGAAGCTATGCTTGTTTTATCTTCCTATGCTAGTTGATTATTGTTCTCATAAGTTGTTTGCTCACAAAACCTCTATGCATAGGAAGTGGGTTAGACTTAAATGTGCTAGTCATATTCTTCATGATGCTCTCTTTATGTTTCAATTCTTATCTTTTATGTGAGCATCATTGTCATCATCATGCCTAGCTAGAAAGGCATTAAAGAAAAGTGCTTGTTGGGAGACAACCCAATATTTACCCTTACTGTTTTTGTGTGTTCACATGATTATGCTCTGTAGTAATCATGTTTTGTAGATTTTATTTCAATAAAGTGCCAAGTAGAGCCTTTGGGAAGACTTGGGTGAAGTCTATATGATCTTGCTGTAGAAAACAGAAACTTTCGCGCTCACGACAATAGCTGCCATTTTTTACTGGAGAGTGATTTTAGGTTTATTCTTTTTGCAGATGATTAATAAACAAATTACTCAGGTCCACAAATTTACTTCATAATTTTGGGGGTTCCAGAAGTATACTTTTGATACAGATTACTACAGACTGTTCTGTTTTTGACAGATTATGTTTTCATTGTGTTGTTTGCTTATTTTGATGAAACTATGGCTAGTATGTAAGTGTATGAACCATAGAGAAGTTGGAATAAAGTAGGTATTACACCAATATGAATTTAGAATGAGTTCATTACAGTAACCAAGTGGTGATTTATTTTCTTATACTAACGGAGCTTACGAGTTTTGTTTTGAGTTTTGTGTGGTTGAAGTTTTCAAGTTTTGGGTAAAAGATTCGATGGACTATGGAATAAGGAGTGGAAAGAGCCTAAGCTTGGGGATTCCCAAGGCACCCCAAGGTAATATCCAAGGACAACCAATAGCCTAAGCTTGGGGATGCCCCAGAAGGCATCCCCTCTTTCATCCTCGTTCATCGGGAACTTTACTTGGAGCTATATTTTTATTCACCACATGATATGTGTTTTGCTTGGAGCGTCATTTTATTTTCTTAGTATTTGCTTTCTGCTATTTATAATAATGTTTTTCATCTTTATTTTCAATAAAAATGTCAAGGATAGCCTTTACCATGCTTATTTTCCTAGTATACATGTTGCTGTTTGAAAACAGAAAGTTTACCGCTGTTGCAAAAATTCCCTAGAAAAGTCAGAGAATGGTATAATGTTGAATATTTTTGCATATTAAGATCTGATAAATTTATAACAGTGGGAATTTTCTCTCGTAATTTTTGGAGTCAGGGGAGTATTGATACTCTTGCATACTTTACAGACTGTACTGTTTTGGCAGATTGCTGTTATGGTTGCATTGTTTGCATATGTTTGCTTGTTTAATGATTCTATTTGAGGATAGGAGTGTTAAATATGCAGAGGCATTTAGTATTCAATGTTGAATAATAATTTTAGTGATTTGTTACAGTAGAAAATGATAAGGTTTTTGCATTGGTTTATACTAACCTATCTCACGAGTTCTTGTTGAGTTTGTTGTGAATGAAGCTTTTGATAAAAAGAGAAACCATGATATGAGAGGAATTAAGGAGACACAAAAGTTCAAGCTTGGGGATGCCCAAGGCACCCCAAGATAATATTTCAAGAAGTCTCAAGCATCTAAGCTTGGGGATGCCCCGGTAGGCATCCCACCTTTCTTCTTCAACAATCATCGGTTAGTATCGGTTGAGCCTAAGTTTTTGCTTCTTCACATGAGTTGTGCTATCCTTGCAATGTCATTTTATTTTATTTTTTGCTTGCTGCTTGAATACAATACCAAGATCTGAAATTCTCAAATGTTAGAGAGTCTTCACATAGTTGCACAATTATTTGACTACTCATTGAACTTCACTTATATCTTTCGGAGTAGTTTGTCGTTTGCTCTAGTGCTTCACTTATATCTTTTAGAGCACGGCGGTTGTTATATTTTGAAGAAATTGCTAGACTCTCATGCTTCACTTATATTATTTTGAGAGTCTTAAACAGCATGGTAATTTGAATGAAAACTATCATAGGAAGTAATTGGATGCTATGATCAATATGTTGCTTGATAATTGTTTTGAGATATAAAGGTAGTAATGTTAGAGTCATGCTAGTGGGTAATTATGAAATTGAGAAATACTTTTGTTGAAGTTGGCAAGTCCCGTAGCATGCACGTATGGTAAAATTTGTGTGACAAATTTGTTGCATGAGGTACTCTTTTGATTGTCTTCCTTATGAGTGGCAGTCGGGGACGAGCGATGGTCTTTTCCTACCAATCTATCCCTCTAGGGGCATGTGTAGTAGTACTTTGCTTCGAGGGCTAAGTAGACTTTTGCAATAAGTATATAAGTTCTTTATGACTAATGTGAGTCCATGGATATATGCACACTCCTCCTTCCACTATGCTAGCATCTCTTATTATCGCATAACTTTCGCCAAAGATTGAACCCATTATTTACCTTCCTCAAAACAGCCACCATACCTACCTATTATGGCATTTCCATAGCCATTCCGAGATATATTGCCATGCAACTCTCCACTGTTCCGTTTATTATGACACGTTCCATCATTGTCATATTGCTTTTTGCATGATCATGTAGTTTACGTCGTATTTGTGGCAAGGCCACCTTCATAATTTTCATACATGTCGCTCTTGATTCATTGCATATCCCGGTACACCGCCGGAGGCACTCATATATAGTCATATCTTGTTCTAGCTTTGAGTTGTAATTATTGAGTTGTAAATCCATAAAAGTGTGATGATCTTCATCATTAGAGCATTGTCTCGGTGAGGAAAGGATGATGAAGACTATGATTCCCCCACAAGTCGGGATGAGACATCGGACTTTAAAAAAAGGCCAAAAGGAAAAAAAAGGGGGGGAAAGGCCAAAGAAAAAAAGGAAAGAAAAAAAAGAAAAAATATTAATAAAATGAGAGAAAAAGAGAGAAGGGACAATGCCACTATCTCTTTTTCCACACTTGTGCTTCAAAGTAGCACCATGGTCTTCATGATAGAGAGTCTCCTATGTTGTCACTTTCATATACTAGTGGGAATTTTTCATTATAGAACTTGGCTTGTATATTCCAATGATGGGCTTCCTCAAAAAAATGCCCTAGGTCTTCATGAGCAAGAGAGTTGGATGCACACCCACTTAGTTCTTTTTGTTGAGCTTTCATATATTTATAGCTCTAGTGCATCCGTTGCATGGCGATCCCTACTCACTCACATTGATATCTATTGATGGGCATCTCCATGGCCTGTTGATACGCCTAGTTGATGTGAGACTATCTTCTCCCTCTTTTTGTCCTCACAACCACCACCATTTACCACCATAGTGCTATGTCCATGGCTTACGCTCATGTATCGCGTAAGAGTTGAAAAAAGCTGAAGCGCGTTAAAAAGTATGAAACAATTGCTCGGCTCGTCATCGGGGTTGTGCATGATGGGAGTATTTTGTGTAATGGAGATGAAGCATGGCCTAACTATATGATTTTGTAGGGATAAGCTTTCTTTGGCTATGCTATTTTGATAGGACATGATTATTTGTTAGTATGCTTCGAAGTATTATTATTTTTATGTTTTATAAGCTTTTATCTTGAATCATTTGGATCTGAACATTCATGCCACAATAAAGGAAATTACATTGAAAATTATGCTGGGTAGCATTCCACATCAAAAATTCTGTTTTTATCATTTACCTACTCGAGGACGAGCAGGAATTAAGCTTGGGGATGCTTGATACGTCTCCAACGTATCTATAATTTTTGATTGTTCCATGCTATTATATTATCTTTTTTGAAGGATAATGGGCTTTATTATACACTTTTATATTACTTTTGGGACTAACCTATTAACCGGAGGCCCAGCCCATATTGTTGTTTTATTGCCTGTTTCAGTATTTCGAAGAAAAGGAATATCAAACGGAGTCCAAATGGAACGAAACCTTCGGCAGCGTGATTTTTGGGAAAATTATGATTCAGGAGACTTGAGTGCAAGCCGGGGGGTCATCGAGGAAGCCACGACATAGGAGGGCGCCCCCCCCCCCTATAGGGCGCGCCCCCCTGTCTCGTGGGCCCCTCGAGCACCTCCTGACCGACTTCTTTCGCCTATATAAGCCTACGTACCCTAAAAACATCAGATATCAACATAGATCGGGAGTTCCGCCGCCGCAAGCCTCTATAGCCACCAGAAACCTCTCGGGAGCCCTTCCCAGCACCCTGTCGGAGGGGGGATCCTTCATCGGTGGCCATCTTCATCATCCCGGCGCTCTCCATGACGAGGAGGGAGTAGTTCACCCTCGAGGCTAAGGGTATGTACCAGTAGCTATGTGTTTGATCTCTCTCTCTCTCTCTCTCTCTCTCTCTCTCTCTCTCTCTCTCGTGTTCTCTCTCGTGTTCCCTCTATGTATCCCGAGCTTTGCTATTGTAGTTGGATCTTATGATGTTTCTCCCCCTCTACTCTCTTGTGAGGAATTGAGTTTTCCCTTTGAAGTTATCTTATCGGATTGAGTCTTTTATGAGAACACTTGATGTATGTCTTGTCGTGCTTATCTGTGGTGGCAATGGGATATCATGTGCCACTTGATGTATGTTTTGGTGACCAACTTGCGGGTTCCGCCCATGAACCTATGCATAGGGGTTGGCACACGTTCTTGACTCTCCGGTAGAAACTTTGGGGCATTCTTTGAAGTACTTTGTGTTGGTTGAATAGATGAATCTGAGATTGTGTGATGCATATCGTATAATCATGCCCACGGATACTTGAGGTGACAATGGAATATCTAGGTCACATTAGGGTTTTGGTTGATTTGTGTCTTAAGGTGTTATTCTAGTACGAACTCTTTAATAGATTGATCCGAAAAAATAACTTTGAGGTGGTTTCGTGCCCTACCATATTCCGTTCGTTTATTCTCCGCTATTAGTGGCTTTGGAGTGACTCTTTGTTGCATGTTGAGGGATTGTTATATGATATATCTATGTTATTATTGTTGAGAGAACTTGCACTAGTGAAAGTATGAACCCTAGGCCTTGTTTCCTACCATTGCAATACCGTTTACGCTCACTTTTACCACTTGCTACCTCGCTGTTTTTATAATTTCAGATTACAAATACATTTATCTACCATCCATATTGCACTTGTATTACCATCTCTTCGCCGAACTAGTGCACCTATACAATTTACCATTGTATTGGGTGTGTTGGGGACACAAGAGACTCTTTGTTATTTGGTTGCAGGGTTGTTTGAGAGAGACCATCTTCATCCTACGCCTCCCACGGATTGATAAACCTTAGGTCATCCACTTGAGGGAAATTTGCTACTGTCCTACAAACCTGTGCACTTGCAGGCCCAACAACGTCTACAAGAAGGACGTTGCGTAGTAGACAGCAACGTACGGGCGGGGTCTCGAACGCCTACTCGCGCATATATACGTACGGCCAGGGCCCGTGTACATTGGCTGGGTCGGAACGGAGAAACAACGTTGTCGTCATGTTCATGGGGAGCCAACCGGCTGAGTCGGAACGGAATGCGTGGTCGTGTTCATCGCGAGGGCTTGGACAGAACAGGCGATGGAAACGAGGCCTGGCGTACCGTAGAACGAAGGAAACGGCCTTGTGTTCGACCGGCCACGTTCGAAACAGGATCCTGTTCATCGGGAGGGGTCTGGCGTACCGCAAAATGGAGGAAACAGACCTCCTACGGTCGAAACGGGGGTCCTGTTGATCGGGAGGGGTGTGGCGTACCGCCAAAAGCGGATTTAAACGGACCTCCTACGGTCAAACGGGGTCCCGTTGATCGGGAGGGTGTGGCGTCGCAAAATGGACGAAATGGACTTGTGTTGGAGCGCTACGGTGAAACGGGTCCTGTTTATCGGGAGGGTGTGGCGTGCCGCAAAACGGGACTCCACGGGATATCGTTCATCTCCACCGTCGACCTCCTCCAGCCTTCACGGCCATCGCTCATCCACCGTCGACCTCCTCCAGCCTCCACCTGCGACTGTTCATCCACGGGCTCCTGTTCATCTAGCCTCCACCGCGCGCTACTCCATCGGCTACTGTTAAACCACCCCTCCATGGGCACCCCTCTACCATCTGCTGGTCATCCAGCCCTCCACGGGGTCCTGTTCATCCAGCCCCAACCGGCTCGATCAGTTGGGGTCCTGTTCATCCAGAGGCAACGCCATGGGTCCTGTTCATCCACTCCCACCGCTCACTGTTCATCCAACCCCCCCCCCCCCCGCAACGCTCATTGTTCATCCAGAGAGGCAGCATCGATCGGCTTCGATTAGCAAAGAGCGGCGAATCGATCGCCGGGTTCAAGAACGCCAGCCTGTAGTGCAATCGCCGGGTTCGATTAGAGCCCAACGCCTCGCTTCGGGTTCGATTAGAGCCAACGCCTCGCACACTGCAGCGACGTGTCACGAGAGAAAGCAGCGATCGCTTTCGGCCCCGACCACCCACCGTAACCGGGAACTCCCCAAAATTTTCTTCGCCCTCGCTTCTACCATGGTTTTTTCCGTCATGGACGGCTCAAAGAATGTCATGCAGCTGCGTCTCCAGCCCGCCCAGGACGAAAACCCATTTTCTGTCATGATTTTTTGTCATAGAAGTAGGAGCCCACCACATCTATGATGATATCGGGTTTTGTCACAATTATCGTCATAGAAGTGTCATATGTATGATGTAAAAAAATTGCTTGGCCCAAAATGTCACGGATGTGTCTTTTTTTTGTAGTGTGTGCACGCCAACCATGCATGGAGGCTTGGGAATCCTTGACCTAGAACGTTTCAGTCACGCTTTGAGACTGAGATGGCTCTGGATCGCTTGGACAGACCCTAGCCGCCCATCGGTTGGCACCATGCCGCCATGCAACGGCGAGGATATGGCCTTGTTTGCGGCTGCAACAACAGTGACAATTGGAGATGGTTTGACGGCTCTGTTCTGGCACCCCCGATGGCTGGGAGCCTACACCCTAGCTGCAGCGTACCCGGGCCTCTACAACCACTCCAAGAGGAAGAAGCGGACCATGCGCGAGGCGATCAGGGATGACAACTGGATCAAGGACCTGAGGCACGGGGACACACAGCCATTGCTTCCGGATTTCATTCGACTCAACTGTCAGATCATCATAGCTGCCACAGTGTTTAGGGACGACACTCAGGATACCATCTGATGGAACCAGGACGCAAAGGGCCAATACACAGCAAGATCGGCCTACGCGATGCAGTTTCAGGGCAGGCTACAATCAACCATGGACGACCTTGTCTGGAGGGCATGGGCACCGGGAAACATCAAATTCTTTGCCTGGCTGCTGCTGAAGGATCGCTCAGGACAAATGACCGCCCAGCGACGGGTTGGCTAAACAGCTATTTCGCCAACCGTGTCCGCAGTTCGAATCGCACACCACCGATCTGGTGCTACCCGCCGCTCTTGCCGCTTACGCCGGTGGGTGCAGAGGAAGATGCCCAAACCTCCTCCCGAGCGACTCCTGGACGACCCCTAGCCCGATTCAGATTGTACAGAAGATGGTTCAGGCGACGCCGGCGGCTTCCAAGAAAGGGGCAAAAACCATCATCCTCCTAACCTGCTAGGAAATCTGGAAAGAGCGAAACGACTGCACATTCAAAGGCAAGCAACCAGCGCCAGGAGACATCACGGGGGCCATCGACAACTCCGTTCAACTTTGGCGACAGGCCGGAGCCATCGGACTACAGAGCCCCTTCTAGGATCCGCCGTGAGGAATAGGCTTTCCTCCTTTTTCACGGCCGGAAAAATTCCGGTCCGATTGCTGTATGATGTACACCACATCTGTACCTGATCCTAGGACCTGAACCCCCACATGTTTTTCTCCCACTGCTTCCTGCTAATGCAATGAAAAGCCAGCAATTGCTGGATCTTTCAAAAAAATGAAAATAGGCTTGGGTGACAAATTTACTTTCTGACATGTTATTTGGCTCAATGAATTTTGTCTGAAAACAAAATACTGAGACATGTTTCATATAATAAGTCACCACCAACAAAACCATTATCTTGCTCTACTGGATCGTTGAAGAGGGGGGTTACTCTAGATCACTTGCGTCTAATCATCTTCCTGAATGGTAGTGACGACAGCCAACTACGCGTCCTACCGAGTCACACTAGCTCGTTTTGCATCTAGGTTTTACTCATCTCTTGGCTTGTTGTGGGTGTAGTGGACAATAAAAATCAGAGACCTTATGTGGGTGTAGTGGACTAGTGGGGGGTCACTCGGCTGGGGTGGATCAGGAGTTCAGGACCCTGTTCCGAGTGTAGTCGAAAAAGCACCGCTCCGCCTATTTTGATAAAAAGGGCGGCAGCGCCCTAAATGGCAATCAATTATGCAAGGCAACGCGCGGGTGAAAGCTTTGTGTATTCAACGCGCGGGCGCAATTATGCAAGGCAACGCGCGGGTGGTAGCCGGCCTGCATGCTACTGGTATATGTACGTCTGCATCTTCCTCCCCTCCCCTCTTCCTCTCCTTGCTCCCCTCCCCTCTTCCTCTCATTGCTCCCCTCCCCTCTTCCTCTCCTTGCTCCCCTCCCCTCTTCCTCTCCTTGCTCGTCTCACCTCACAAATATGGTCGACGGCTGGGAAGTGGCTGCTCTCGGAGTCCTCGGCCTCGTAGCCGTCGGCGGGGCCGGCTATGGCGTTGTGCAGTGCGTCCGCCGCCGCCTCGCGCTGCGACGGCAGCGCCGCGAAGACGAGCGGCGGCGGCGCGACGACGAGCGACGGCGGCAAGACATGGAAGCGTATTTGGCAAGGCACGCGCTCGGCCAGCTGGGGTGGCGCGAGCGGCGCCCCACCGCCCCGGCGGCGCCGCCACGCCCCGCCGCCCCGCCGCCCCGCTCCGCCACGGCGTCCCCGGAGTTGGAGACCGCCCCGCTGCCCCGCCCCCGCCCCGATCCGCACGATCTCCTCGGCCGCCGTCGTAGACGAGGAGGCGTTCTACACGGCGAGAAACTTCATGCCTCTGCTGGATGAGGCTCAGATTGTAGTGTGAGGTAAGGTGCGCGTGGCTAGCCGGCGAGTACTCCTTGATGTGGTGAACTTGCGATCCGTGAGGTCTTGTTAATTTGGTAGTCTCATCTTCTTCGTGCTGGTACTTGTTAATCGTGCAATGAAAACAAGTTTGTGTTGCGCTATGTGAGTATTGTGGGTGATTCCTGTTCTGTTTCTGCCTGCGCTATGTGAGTATTGCGTGGTAGCCTGGTAGGTCTGTAGATGTCAATATCTAGTAAATCATCACAAAATTCCTCTAGGCCGAATGTACGCGAATTTTATCTGCATGCCTACCTGTGATGCAGATAAAATTCAGAAGTGCATGCCTACCTGTCTTCTGAATGTGATCTTCAAAATCATTACTAAAATCCTGGTGAATAGGTTGATCTGTATTACCAAGGGTGTGATTAAAAATTCCCAGTCTGCTTTCTTGAAACGTAGATACATTCTTGAAGGGGGGCTGATTTTGCATGAAACCTTAAACACTTTGCACAAAACAAAACTTGATGGGTTTGTTTTAAGTTTGATTTTGAAAAAAGCTTTTGATAAAGTCAAATGGCCTTTTCTTATGCAAAACGTGGAAATGAAAAAAAAAACGCAGATAAATGGAAGAAGTAAATACACCGGGAGTCATAAAACTTGCACGCGGCGATCAGTTTGGTGCACAAACTTGTAAAATACGTGTTTATGATCTTTTAACTTTTTCTCTTGTTCATATAGGATGCTTTCTATTGTATGTGGCGATATCACATGCATGCGTGGCAGGCCCACTGTCAGTGTCTGTGCACACTAGTTTATTCATAAGTACCCTTGCATTTAATTTACCTATGTAGAAAATACTCAAATAAAATGAAAACCACTGGAGCAGGGGTGGAATTTGAATCCACTATCTGCTCCGATTCGCCTCACATAGATAGCCAATCACCAGCTAACGTTTGATGTCCAATGTGTACAATCAACTTTATATAAGATGGACCTTTCGAATTGAAGTAGAAATCAAAACGACAAAAAGGGAAACCATGATTCGAAACTATGACCTCCTGGCAAGCTCGCCACATGTGCAGGCACCAACAATATGGCAACAATGACACTTGAAGTGATGAACGCAATTTAGCTTTTGTATTCTTCTTTCCTTTTTTCTATGTGAGAAAACAACTTATACTCAAGTTTATGTATCCCAACGCTAGTGAACTATGTAGAAATTATTTTTGCACAGATAGATTTTTTGCACATCTAACTTTAAATATATATTCCACGAAAAAATAGTGCAAAATGAATGTACGTACATATTTTTTGACAAATCAACGAAATTTTGTTTTAACCAGAATAATTTGAAATAAAAAAAACTAGACCAAATGAAATATAGTTCAGAATGAATGTACGTGAATTTTTTTAAAAAATGAACTAAATTTTTGTTTGAATTCGATTAATTTCAAATTTAACATTCTAGATAAAACAAAATATAGAGCAGAATGAATGCACCGGCATTATTTTAGATGATTCAACGAATTTTTTGTTTGAATTCAAATAATTTTAAATTTAAAAATCTAGGTAAAAGAAAATATAGGTCAGAATGAATGTACGTAAATTTTTCTGACAAGTCAAATAAATTTTTGTTTGAATTTGAATAATCTAGATAAAAGAAAATATAGTTCAAAATGAATGCGCATAAATTTCTTTCTCACAGATCAATAGATTTTTATTTGAATTAAATATAAATTTGAAATTTAAGATAAAAGAAAATATAGGTCAGAATGAACTTACGTAAATTTTTCCGATAAAATCAACTAATTGTTTTTTGAATTTGAATAATCTAGATAAAAGAAAATATAGTTTATAATGTATGTACGTAAATTTCTTTCAGACAAATCAACAAAATTTTGTTTGATTTTGAATAATTTTAAATTTGAAAATCTATATAAAATAAATGTAGATGACAATGGATGGTAATTTTTTTAGACAAATAAACTGAATTCTTGTTTGAATTCGAATGATTTTAAATTTAAAAATCTAGATAAAAGAAAATATTGTGCAGAATGAATGTACGTAAATTTCTTTCTGACAAATCAGCAAATTTTTGTTTGAATTTGGATAATTTTAAATTTGAAAATCTAGATAAAAGAAAATATAGTGCAGAATGTGTACTTTTGGCCTAAAGGATGTATATATATATGGTAGTACTGAATATCAAATGCGAAGCAACATCAGGTGTGGTGGTCAGGACACCTGCACTACTACAACATGTCGTTGGTTCAAACTACCACCGTCCCAAATTTTGGCCCAATTTATTTTACACTATACACTGGCTGGTTGGACCCAGCGGGTGACTATGTTTACATTACAACCGTTGGAGGGCTTTTGTATGAAGTTAAAAAACCAAGGGTGTTTCTACAAAAGAAACATTATGTGCATTGCCCTTCAGCCACTTACAGTGGCCCATTTCCACGTTTGTGTGCCACGTAGGCGGCGAATATACCCGCGAAGGGAAATGTGACCTTATTTGCACGCCCATGCAAATTTGATAACCAGAAACATGTATTTTGCAAGTTTGTGCACCAAACTGACCGTAGCGCGCATGTTCTAAGACTCCCAGTGTATTTATGATTATCAAGTCCACATCAAGTGGGAAAGTTGGTGTCAAAGTCAATCTGGAGATTGGCCTTTTTCAAAACCCATCAGGGGTTGAGACAAAGGGATCCACTATCACCCATATTGTTTGATTTGGTTGTAGATGTGTTAGCGGTTTTAATTAGGAGAGTTGTGAATCAGGGGCTTGTTACCGGTTTGGCTAAAGATAAAAAGATGAAGATGTTGCTACTATGCAGTATGCAGATGATGCAATTCCGATGATGTAGGATGACCCGAAACAAGCTAGGCATTTAAAATTCCTGCTTTGCCTCTTTGAACAAATGTCTAGTTTGACAATCAATGTTGATAAGAGTGAAGTGATTGGATTTGGAATTGATAATACTAGATTGAATTTGTTTGTAACAAAACATAAACTTCCACAAGGATGTCTTGGAATTCCTGTTGATGAAAAGAGAGTGAAGAATAGTGGTTGGGTTCCCTCTTCTAGTAAGATGGACAAAGGGATGGGGTGTTGGCTTGGTACATTTTGGACATTGCTGAAAGAACTACCCCTGTGAATTCTTCCTTAACTAATCTTTTTTGTATATGATTTCCTTTTATGATCTGCCAAAAGGTGTCAATAAGATGCATGATAGACCTAGAGCTAGTTTTCTTTGGAGTGGGGAAAAGATAAAAATAAATACTCCCTCCATTTTTTTATACAAGGCCACTATCAAAATTACAATTTGCAATTATACAAGGCCACTAACATCAATTGAGGTAAAATTGATGAGGTTTGCCTCGTACTAGGAACCGAGGACATTAATACCCCTTGCATGCATGTGGGAGTGAGAAGCTTGGTTTTCATGTACCACATTAATCAACCAATGAGGAGTGAGAGGGTTGTCTTGTTATGCGTTGAAGAGAAAAATAACATTAATTAACACGTCGGGCGAGGAGAAAAGATAAGCTTGCAACATTGGCTTAAGTAAGCAATAATTTCTACCTTGGTACCTGTAATATGGTTTTTTGGCCTTGTATACAAAAATGGAGGGAGTATCATTTAGTTGCCTGGCATAGCGTATGTCTTTCTAAGGATTCAGGAGGCTTTGGGGTTTTAGACCTGGAGCTGATGAATGTTGCCCTGCTTGCTAAATGGCTTTGGAAGTTGTTTAATGGGCATGGCATGTGGCAGAATTTTTTATGGGATAAATATGTTAAAGACATAACTTTAGGGAAGGTGCAACTCAAGCAGGGGGTTCTAGCTTTTCGGCAAGGATTTCTGAAAGTGAAAGATCTTTTTTGTCTTGTTGCAATTTTTGTGTAGGGAATGGGATGAAAACTAGATTTTGGGAAGATAGATGGGTGGGGAAAGATAGTTTGTCTATATCCTTCAGCCCTGTTTGTTTTAGCTTGGATTTTAATCACGTGTGGATTCGCTTGAGTGGCGAAGCTGATTCGCAATCAGTTTCGCCACCGAAGTACATTTTGAGGTGCTTCAGGAAATTGCACTAAAAGGGCCTAAATTCAGATTCAGCTTCACCGGCCAAGCTGATTCCAAATAGTTGTTCGTTTCAGATTTCATATTCGGCTAGACTGGCAAAGCTGAATCTAATCCGAAACAAACAGTGCCTTCCCTAGACAGTATGCTCTAGCTAATAATCTTTCCAATCTAAAGATTAGAAGAGCTTTGGCGGGGGAAAGTGTTGAGCAATGGGCCAAGCTTATTGATATATGTACCTCAGTTACTTTATCTGAGTTGATTCTTTATAAGTCTCGGGTTTACAGTGTCAAATCCATTTATGCTGCCATGCAGGTTAGACGTAAGGTTTCTTTTAGGTTTTTGTGGAAATTTAAGATACTTCTCAGGATTAGAACATTCATCTGACTGGCCTTACAAAAAAAACATACTAACTAGGGATGTATTTTTGCACAGAGGGGGAAATGTGAATCTGAATGTTTGTTTTGTAGATAAAATGAAATGATTAATCATCTTTTCTTTCACTGCCCTCTCACTAAATACATTTGGAACGTGATGAGTTGTAGTCTAGGGATTAAGTGTAATTTTCCTGATGTTGTTGCTTGTTTCAATGTATGGCTCAAAACTATGCATCAAAAAAGAGGAAACTTTTTTCTGTAGGTGTTGCTGCCGTCTTTTGGGGGATTTGGGGAGCGAGAAATTTGGCTTGTTTTTATAATAAAATGGCCTTCAGATCCTAGTGTTTTCCTGACGAAAATTGCTTATTGGATTAATGATTGGAGTTCTTTGCAGGTGAAGGAGGACGCAAAGCTGGTCCTGCAACGATGTGCAAGAATACTGGAACGAGTCACAACTGAAGTTTTTCAGTCTAGAAGTTGTTGGGCGTCGTGGATTCCAGCCTGGAAAGTGGACCTTGACCAAAGATCTTCTAGGAGTATTGTTCTTTCATTTTCCCTAGTTGATTGCCTCTATCCCCCTATGTGGGATTTCAGTATTGAGTTATGAGTTTTTTAACAGTCCATCGCTTCTGCCCTTTCGGGTTCTGTGATATGAAACGGATTTGAGTGCGTGGTGACATTTTACCTTGGCTGTGTAAGTAGGGTTTAGGACCGTTTTGAGCTAGGTTCTCTCAGTGCTTTGTTGTGTTTTGGTTGTAGAAATGATTTGGTTTCTTTAATGAAATCGGCCGAGTCATCCCTTCTTTAATAAAAAATGCTAGCATTGGATCCAGCTGAAAATATTAGCACTAGATCAAGAAATTTCCAGAAAACCATTACCATACCATCAGTTTTGCAAAGTAACTAGAGCTTTTGACCATACAGAATAAATCACACCAAAATCATGTGCATTTTTTTAGGTGACCAAAATCATGTACATAATTGTACTAAATGATGACAAGTAATATGGATTGAATGGCTTTTTGTAGCCTTTGTCGGAAACTTAGAGTCTTTCGAATCAAGATATATATGAATGAAAAGATACATCAGAAAATCAAAAGAGCAAATCCAATGGCCACGGTAAAAATATTGCATGAAAGGAGAACACATTTCAGAAGTCTTTCCGTACTCAAAATATGTTTTTGAACTATGACCAAGAATTAATGTGTTGCTGGTACTCCAGCCACTCCCTAACTTCACGCTCGGTCCTAATATTCCCCTTCTCATGTGTTGTTGTTCTCCGCCCAAACAGAATTTTTTACATCATAACAGACTAACTTATCATTATTATTTTGACAGTTAAGAAATGGACCATTTCTTCATTAGCTTGCAACAGTTCATCACATGTTTGTACTAAATGAGTTACAAACAAATTATAGGAAAAATAACTTTCAATCTCCTAGAGAGGATCACATTATTAATCAACTGATATAGTTTTCAAACCATCGACATGAGAATATTTTCCCCGCGGAATAAAGCACATGTACAACATTTACCCAACAATGATGCTGAACTTAGCACCGACACTAATTTTTAGCCATGGTTTTGAGCATAGATACAAAGATACAATTCATCAACTAGAATATTATTCAGTTGCTAATTTTATAGACTAATACGAAAGCAAACTATGGCAGCTATTGACTCAAACACTAATAAATGTTACTTGCATTGATGAAATAAAAAATGATAGATGCAGCCACAAATTTGCAATTCTTCAGATATTAACACTTGATCAAGGATAGTGCATCCAAATTCAACAATGATGATATTTATTACTAACCCATCATCCAAAGGAAGTCACATATACTGCAAAGTCATAGATGATTGCAGGATCAAGCACCCCGATGATGACAAAGTTATAACCTGACTTTTTTTTTTGCTGTAAGCATGAAATCAATTAGCCATTCTGCTCGCACATTTATACCATCCATGACATGAACTTATCCGTAAACTAGAAGGGACATATTAGGATTTGGTAATATTATACCTCCATTAGTGTTGATTCATTTTTTCAAGGAATAGCTCGTGATGCTAGACTGCTTTGACAAATTTAAACTAACAATGGAATAGTTTTGTGATTAACAGCAAGTGTGCATATGACTTATCACCACCTATGGACTAAATCATCAGTGATTGACTTTGTCAAGAAAATTTTGAACAAAACGATTCATTGAGCACCAGCTTTGCTGCATTAAAACTGTGATTTTTTTTTTCTGAAAAGGGGGTTTACCCCAGCCTCTGCATCAGAAAGATGCATACGGCTCATATTATTAAATTAAAACTGTGAATGATCAGAACAAAGTATCAGTAACTCAGTTAAGTAAGAGTAAACATGATGGCCCAGATCTTGAATATATCAGCACATGCTAATAAACCTAAAGTTCCAATCTAGGTTCGTAGAATTCACGCTTTAAACAAAATATAGTATGGATAATAGTTAGACGAGTTGTGAATGCACGACCTACAAGAGAATGTTTCTGATCGAAAGAGTAATGAAATTAGCGGTTCAAATAAACAAAGTTTGAATATTTTTTTCTCTCCGCCAAGAATATATCTTGTGATGCAAGAGTTTCACCTTCGAATCAATCAAATCGGGCCCTACACAATTTATCATTTTTCAGATCAAGAACTGGCAATCCACTTAGTTCCAAGAATTCGAAATCAATCCAGGATCCTCAAGAAGGCCACGCAACCTCTCTCCTGAAGAACAGCACGATTTCCACCCACACAAAAAAGGAAAAAAAAATCAGCGTGCTGTCGTACTAACGACAAATAATGCTCAGAGACTTGCACAGAAAATTAAATCCTTTTGAATAAAGAAATACATCAGAAAATTGGAAGAACATATTTGGTTTATCACAATAAAAAAAGTCGATGGAAAGATGAGGAAGCCTCTGACGTCCTGAGCAAATGCAATCAGATGAAACAAAAGACAGAACAGAAGCAGGGCTCAGATTCGGGAATCGCGATTAAACTCTTGAATTGCACATTATTAAAAAATATATACTCCTATATAAATCTTACTTACATAAATCTAGGCCAAGATGATCCTCATCCAGCGAGAGTAGGCACGGCGGTGCCAGTCTCCTGCCAAGGGCGAGGTCGCGAGGATCGCCATATCCGGCTGGCCAGGATGATGTTGGGTCAGTGCGGATGTGGTGGGATCTGACAAATGACAATGACAAGGAGCGGAGCGGAGCGGAGGCATAAAGAAAATGACACCTGACCCGAGGACCTGGCCATCACCCAGCCGGGCCTGCTCTCTTGATAAACGTCACGAGAGTTGAGGTTTGGTGTGGCAGTGGCCCGTGCCCTTCTTCCGGCTGCTACAGAGCAAGTGAGGAGCGTTGTGAGGTAGCTGTGGCCTTGTGTGTGGGGATTGGAATGTTGGTCGGGAGAGAGCGAGGAGCGTTTAATGGACGTCGCCCACGCACCGATACATTGTGAGCCGGCTCATGATTTCATGATTAATCGCTCCCTCGCGAGGCAACTACGAGACCAACGCGTCCTGCTCCGTCCATGTACACCCCACCCCACCCAACCCCATCCTGTATGTAGGGTAGGATAGCGACCCTTGACTTCACTATGGAAAATGCCACGGCGGATGGACTCGCAGCAAATCGACCACCACCTTTTGAGGACCACCACACCGTGCGCTGAAAATTAAATGCGCTTTGCCCACACGTGCACGTAGCCAGTATGCCCACAAATCACAACCTGCATTACATGCAAGCTGCCGATAGGTCGGGACAAAACAATTAATACCATGGTCCCATCATCATGCTCATGCAGACCCTGAGACCCACACGACCAGACAAAAGGAATTTGAAACCTGAAACAGCGTATGGAGAATCGCTAAGCGCACCTGGAAAAACGTCCCCCGCCAGATCCCCAAATAGTACTACAGTACTAGTACTACGTACCATGCCTCGACACCTGATTAATTGTTTTTCTTGAAAAGAAAGATGAGCCAATCCCTGGAAGCGCTCGGGCGAGTAGCTAGGGTTCACGTCCAAACCGAGGAGCGCAGCGATCGTTGTCCCCCAAGCGCTCGCGCCCCTCATGTGCCCAACTGGCCAACTAGCGCATGCCTCAGCTCCAGTGCCTCACACTCAGAGGTCGCAGCGCTCGTGTCCGGGGTCGTGCCGCTGCGCACGCTGGGGCAAGCGTAGTTGCGGTGGCGCTCGCCAACGACGCCATGTCCCAACATATGATGGAGGCCAGGTTTCGTCGCGTGGTCGTGCTCTAGAGCTACCGCGCCGTCTGACTAGTGCACTACTACCATGCGCATGCACTGAGCATTTAGTAGAGCAAGCTGTGTGCACAGCCTGCATGTCATCACCGGGGAAAATTAGGAGCAGGAGGCCTGAAACGGGCGGGCATCCCTGTCACCATCGTACAGTGGTCAGTTGGTCACGCCCTGGTGGTTTGCCATCTTGTGCATGCCGTCTGTGCGGTTCCATTAGTGGAAACTGCAGCACATGGCAACGTGCCTCCACGCCAAGGCCCTCCGCACTCACCGAGGGCTCGCCAACGGCACGGACACCAACGCACCCGCTTGCTGATTGATTGGTTTCGTTCACCTCCGGCTTCGTTGTTGAGGAAACACCAAAAAACTGGTTTACAGAAAAACTCGATTTTCCATTTTTACGAAAACTGAGTTCTACTTATCCTCGAATTTGTTATCCCAACCAAACATAGTTGGGAAAACCTAGTTGGTGACGCCGCATGTCGTCTTTCCCGGGCGGCGGCCGCGCACAGCGATGCATGCATGCATGCATGTCTTTCTAATGCGCCCACTACTAGTACTACCCAGTGGGCATATGCATGCATGCAAGAATTATACTCCCTCCGTTTCCAAATAATTGTCTTTCTAACCATCTCAAATGGACTATAACATACGGATGTATGTAGACATGTTTTAAAGTGTAGATTCACTCATTTTGCTCCATATGTAGTCACTTGTTGAAATCTCTAGAAAGACAATTATTTAGGAACGGAGGGAGTACTGCCTTATGGTGACATCACCGTATTAATTGCTTTTTCGGAATTTTTAAAATGATTTATCTGACAAACCAATAATTCAAATAGAGATCCGTCTTCGTCGGTAGGGTCGTATTGATGAGGCCTTCAAAACAAGATCATATGTCGACATGTTTCCATGTAATTATTTTTGTCGTTACCGGTTTGCCACATTTACGCCATCATAGTTTGTCATGCTTACGAAGTTAGCAATAATGCGACAAGTAGGTAAGAAAATGCATCAACCAACAAAAGTATCATGAATCAAGATTTGTAGTAATGTATATCGTTTTTCATCGACCTGACAACCAAGTTAATTTAGTGTGACAACTAAGCGACTATAATGCGACAAGTAAGTGACAATAATCTGGCAAGTACCAACGATATTTTTTAGAAAAGCATGTTTACATGGGATCGACTTTCGAAGATTTCGTCCTGAGAAAGCCGA
Organism: Aegilops bicornis; assembly: GCA_021605145.1. Taxonomy (NCBI): domain Eukaryota; kingdom Viridiplantae; phylum Streptophyta; class Magnoliopsida; order Poales; family Poaceae; genus Aegilops; species Aegilops bicornis. The sequence continues at coordinate 643,298,937 of CM038669.1, forward strand.
CGGTGAAAACAGATCATCAATTGAGATAACGGTTAGGGAGATAAATCTTTTTAAAAATGCAAAATCAAAAGAATCTTCACTAATGTCATGCTTACGCATTGCTCCATGCATACAAGAAAAGGATGGGGGAGCGCCGCCGCACGGGAAGACAATATATGGGGCGCCGCTCCCTAGTGTAGTCCAACATAGTTTTAGTGTTTTTTTTGGGGGGGGGGGGGGGGTAGTTTTAGTTTGTTACCGTAAACGAGAGTTTCGGGGAAACTGGTTTAGCAACATCCGTATCCAAACTGGAAAGAAATAGTGCGATAGACAAATAAACAGTTGTTGAGGATGATTAGTTACATTATATAGCCCTGAAGGGATACAACGAATGGACATATCCATTCAGAGGGATGCGAGGAGAAGACGTGACGGTTAAGTGATGCTAACCGCTCGCCGGTTTACAGAGAGGAGATTATCCTTAATTAATCACACCTAATTAATTCTTAACACTTCCTAATCTCTGATTTGCAAATGTAGAATATCATCTTGAAAAATGCTCCTCCAAAAACCCTATGGGAAAAATATGAAAAGATATATACAGTATGCCATGAAAAACTCTTTTTAAAAAACCCAATGGAAAAATAAGGAGAAAATGACATACCGCTATGCTTGTATTAGTATTGCCTCATTTAAAACCTTCTATGAAAAACCATATAGGAAAAACTCATAAAGGGAAAAAGATTGCAATATCTAAGATCCAAAGATCTTGAACATGTTATCATATGGGAATACACTCCCTCTAAATCCTGCAAAACATAAAGTCATCTCATACCAGTTCCATTAACATGATAATCAAGATTATCACTTAACTTTGTTTGCAAAGTATTTATCTTCCCACCTCCTTTTAACTTAAGGAGAAGAAAATACTTTCAGAGCAATACACTTTGTAGTTGCTATCTAGAACCTGCCTGCATCTGTGTAATACAAACAACATTATCTTCATAGATAATGGTGAGTGGTTCCTACCAACCAATCCCACTTCAACTTTCAGCAAAGTTCATCATTCTTCGAAGTCACATACATTCATGTGATGCTTCATACAAATCAACAAATAGTGGATGCAGCCACTAAAATATGTATTCTCGACTTCTCAGAGAAGGTCACAACTTCATTTGAGGAGACAAAAATTACTGTGTGATCTAGGATTATGGGGATCTAATATATATCCAGCATCACAATATCCAACCATGGCCATACCTTGATTTTCTTTTTCTCATAGAACGAACCAAGATATCTCGTGTCCAGAAGCTATATGAAAATATACTTCACACCAACCTAGTACCTTTTATTGGTGAGCATTGTATCTAGCCAATCAATTCACTGCAAGTAATATACCAGGCCTGGTGTAGTTACTAGATACATTAGTGCTCTCATTGCACCGAGATATGGAAACTCAAGTCCAAACATCTCTTCATACTGTCCTTAGGTCTTAATGGGTTTAATCTCTATCAAGGGATCTGACAACCATAGTTCTTGATGGATATGATTTATCCATATTGAAGCATTCAAATATCTTATGGATAAATATGGACTGATGAACAAGTATTCCCGAAGGAACATGCTCAAGTTCAAAACCCAAGAAAAGTTTGGTTTCAACCAAATCTTTTGTCTCAACCTCCGTCTTAAGATGATTACCTTGTCTCATGTACTTCTTGCGTAGTTCCAATGATATTCAGATCATCAACATACACATAAATTGTACAAATCCTTCTTTGAATTTCTTGATGAACATACATGAGAAATCATCATTGTTTGATTAACCCTTCTAACAAAGGAATTCACTCAGTCGGTTATACCACAACTTTTCCAACTACTTCAAGTCATAAAATGACTTCTGAAGCTTTACGCAACATATGTTGCAATTTAATTGAATTCGAAATCTTTATTCCCTTAGGAACTATCATATAGATATTCGAATCAAGTGACTCATACAACTATGTAGTCACAACATCCATCAGTTGGATATACAAATTCATTATTCACTTCCAATGATATTAAATATCGGAATGTTATTCCACTCACAATAGGAGAATATGTTTCATCTTAAACAATGATGGGTCTCTGTGTGAACCCCTGTGCTACAAGCCTCGCTTTACGTCTCACCACCTCTTGCTTTTCATTCCTCCCATGAACAAAAACCAATTATGCTCCCAGAAGAAACAAATTCAGATGAGTGGGTATTACTGATCAGGTTAATACCCCATCTTCTTGTGAGCAAGTGCATCCTCAATTGTTGTCTTCCTTTGGATCAACCAGAGCGTTTAAGACACTCAACCATGCATGGACTTTGGTTCTAGATCCTATCCAAGGTCTTCTACAATTATCAAGGAGAAATAAATGTCGACATAATGTAGTCTTTATTATATGATTCTCCTGAACCCATATACATAGTGGCAATTTCATCGATACCTTTTGACTTTTTGTGATTTCACACAACAATTGAGTGAAGGTCATACAATGTACCAGCTCCAATATTTGTGTGCACACTCGTGCTGGGTCCCTGATGTGTCCAACATCCTTCAGGTGTCCTTCAACCCTAGGTTGAATGTCAACATGAAGTTGACTTGCATTTACTGTTTGAGGATTCCTCATTCCCCTTCAGATGCTTCTTTTAAGCCTTCTCCGATATCACTAATAGAAAAAGGGCCATTTGTCCCGGTTCTAGAGGGCCTTTAGTCCCGGGTATGGAACCGAGACTAAAGGGTCGGTACTAAAGGCCCCCCTAGTCCCGGTTCTTATACGAACCGGGACTAAAGGCCCTTCATGTGGCTGCTGTCTAGAGCTCCACCTTTAGTCCTGGTTGGTAACACCAACCGGGACTAAAGGAAATTTTACGATTTTTTTTTTATTTTCAAATTTCTGAATTATTTTACAATTTAATCTCTAATCACCCCTCATCACTGCTCAATTTAACCTCTAATCTCTAATCACCCCTCATCACTCCAAATCATCTAACTTCCTGGTCGGTCACTCATCCTCTCACTACTCCAGTCTGAGCATGCTTAACTTCAGGGTTCTATTCCCCCTCGTTTCTAAGTCTGCACTTGTTGTTTTTCCTGACAATAGTAAGATGTCAATCCTATTAACCCTCATGAGTTTAACTTGAGCATGAAGTCACACGTTTCACTCTTTGAGTTTGAAACTATTATTCTAAAAAACAATAATTATTTAGTAACACTAATATTTCTTGAGTAAGTAGTTCGACCATAGTTTGACCATAGTTTGACCAGATTTGACCAAAATTCAAAAAAATTGAAAAAAAAATAGTAACACTAATATTCTTGAATAATTATGTAGTAACACTAATACTTTTTGAATAATTAGTTTGACCATAGTTTGACCAGATTTAACCAAAATTCAAAAAAACTGAAATTTGAGCATATTTTTTTCCTTTTAGAATCTGAGGATTCTAAAAATTTGCAAACAGGCCTATGGCTGTCAAAATCGGATGCGGATTTTCGTGCTGAACATTTTGATATATTATACATTTTGTTCCCGACATCGTATGGAATAGTTATAGTCGTTTTACTTTTTCATGACACTTTTTTGCAAAACATGTCCAAATTTAAGTTTTTTAATTTTCCTAACTAGTAGATGTAGTAATATAACTACATCTCGAAGGATTTTACTTTTTTGAAGTTTTATCATTTTCTTTTGTTTTTTCAAAACTGAAATGGCGATACACCGGGGGGGGGGTAGAGTTTGAGAAATGGGCCCTTTAGTCCCGGTTTGAGACACTAACCGGGACTAAAGGGCATCACACCCTTTAGTCCCGGTTCATATCTCAAACCGGGACTAAAGGCGGCATCGCACCCTTTAGTCCCGGTTCATATCTCAAACCCGGACTAAAGGCGGCATCGCACCCTTTAGTCCCGGTTCGTATCTCAAACCGGGACTAAAGGCCTTTAGTCCCGGTTTGAGATATGAACCGGGACTAAAGGGTTCGATGCCCTTTAGTCCCGGTTCGTGTCTCAAACTGGGACTAAAGGGCCCATTTGAACCGGGACTAATGCCTTTAGCCGCTCGAACCGGGACTAATGCTCACATTAGTCCCGGTTTGTAATGCAACCGGGACTAATGTGTATATTGCGCTGTGACCAAAGCCCTGTTTTCTAGTAGTGTATGTCCAGATTCCTCCTCCTCTTGGGTGGCGAGTGAACCTATGGGTCACATCTACTCTCTCTGGCACATTTACTATGGGAACATTTTACTTGTGACACATTTATACTTAGTAATTGCAACTGGCAGATTATTTGTGATACTTTGCAAATTGATCTTTTGAACCTCCTTTTCAGATTCACTCGTACGTGGACATAAGGACTAGATATCTAATCACATCTCATTCTATTTCCCGACATTCAATGTGGTTCTTATCTCCCCCTAATGACGGAAAAAATGTCCTCGTCAAAATATAAGCGTACAAGGTCATAAACAAGTCCCATTCTATAGACTTTAGGTACTTTATGATTGACGGAGAATTGTACCTCACATATCCCCATTTTCTATGAGGTCCCACAAATGTACGATGCGGCGGTGAAATCGGTATGTATCCAATGCAGGTGACTTATCACATATGGGAAATACTTGTTGATTTCCACGTACTAACTGCAACGGGGAGACCGTATAATATGCAGTTGTTTGAATTTGTATCAACTATACTGTATGTCAAACTGCATGTCCCCAGGTTGGGAGTTTACAATTCTGTTGGAACTATCTTGCTATCAACTTGATCCTCTTGATAAGTGATTTCACAAGACCATTCTGGGTATATACATGAAGTATCAAAATGCTCCACAGTTATGCCTAAATCTAGGCAGTAATCATCAAATGCCCATGAACCAAATTCCATGGCACTATCCATTCTGATGGATTTATCCCGTGCTCAAGACAATTTGCTCTCAAATATATTATCTGAGCAATGAACTTTGCAAAAACATGGTTCCTTATAGAAGTAAGACACACATTGGATCATCTCGTTGATGTATCCAAAAGCACTATGAAATATTTGAATATTCCATATAATGGTTGGATTGGATCATATATATCTCATGTCCAAGGAAATCTAAGGGTGCATCCTCTTTCTTGAGATAAGATGGCCCTGTGACCAATTTCCTAGTTTGCACATACCGTGCATAGAAAATCCAATGAATTTGGAAAATTCACACCATTAGATTGTGTCTTGTAGAACCCGGTAATTTTCTTATCATCCCAATACCAGGGTGACCAAGGCAACCATGCCCTATCTTGAACTTATGATTCTAGAAAATTATTTTTTTATGCCAAATGCATATCTGACTTAATGTATGTATAGTACAATCCAAAAGATAGAGAAGGCATTTACTCCCGGATTTACTTCAGATCCCTTTTGCTGAGTTATGAATAGGTTTTTTTTCTTAACCTCACTCACTTCATGATTTTCAACATGGAAATCACTGTGGATATCCTTACAACTCAGCAAGGTACGGGTAGAATCTAGATACATCAATGCATCCATGATTACCATGAAGTACCCATAGGGAGTGCAATTGTGGCTTGAACGGAACTAATAGTTACCCCATCATGACCAACAACTGTCATGATATTTTCATTACTCTTATCAAGAGCTTGGAAACACTTAATCTCCCTAAATATAGTGTTAGTAGACCCAGTTTCACTTAACACATTTCCTTCTCAATTAGATTATTTCCATAAGTTCCTAAAGAGAAAGCAACCAATTTAAACATATGACTGAACTCATAAGGGAATAATACATACATCATAAACCATATATGTCAGAGGACATACCGCATGCATCATGTCTGATGACATAGCTATCATATTATGTTGATGGACATAATTTATTTTACATATATAGACATCATTACAATGCATGACAAAAGAGACTGAATCCGGTCTCCATATATGTCACTAAAATTGAAGTCCACTAACATGTCATCAACACTCAATAGTGGACCTTCCTTTTGTTGAGCATGTTCCTGGTTGCCCATGTTCCGGGGAACGTTTGGGACCTTTCAACCATTGGGAAATCATTGTTATGTCAAGTGAAATAAAATTCCCACTTGTTCACGTGGGCATCTTGCCCTTAACCAATTGATGCATGTACTGATCCACCAAATGCATGAAAGTATCATATTTTCTTGCATTATGAGTCGTATAACCACATAACTAACAACTGATGCTACTGACCTCATCATTCTCCAAGAAATGACTTGTGCCCTTTTGTGCTCCATTCATATTCTGCTTCTCATAATGCCTCCACTTTCCTTCACCATTGATGAAATTATTCAGTCAAATCCTAATAAAAGGATTGAAAGTGGATACAAAACTGAGGATCGGCATCCAAAATTGCACTATTGCAAAAACTCAACTTTGAGTTAATTTGATGCACAACAGAGTCGTACGTTGTCACAAACCGAACAACATAGTTTGTTATATCACATATAACAGGAGCGATGAGCAAGTGTGGTTAAGGGGATCTCGGACCCCGTGCCGTCAAGTTACCCTTTGACATACATGGCACCGGTTTGATAAATTCCGCCATATCAATGGCAAACTCAGCAAAACTCTCTCTTAGATATGTCCAATATATCCTACATGAAATCATCATGCACAATAAATTTACTCTCTAGTAAATATATTTTCAAATATCATCAACATATAGGGACCATCAAATTGCCTAATCAAATATGTTGATATACACTATGTGCTTTACAATACAATAATACACAAAATTACTGTAAAAACGCATAGGATAAAAAGAAAAACTGCATAGCCACAAGCTAAAACAGAAAAGGAAAGCAACAAATGGCCATGAGCCGAATCTGCGTAGCACAAAACATTGTAGCACTCAGGCTACTCCAGTTGGCCTTTTTTATTATTATTAATTCCTAGACGGAATCATGTGCGTGGTCCACGTGAAGACCTGGTTGTGCCGGAGGAATGTTGACGCCACGCCGTGCCGCGCAGCCTGTAGGCTTCCTCGGCATTTTGTCGTCACGCATGTCCGACGACGGCGCAGTGCGCGCTGCAGCCTACGCCCAGTAGCGCCCCGCAGCCTGCAACCACGCCTAGCGCCGGGCAGCCGGGTCTCGTGCTGGCCGGAGGCCGGAGGGGCCCTGCGCAACAGCCGCCTTCGACCGTGAGAAAGACCCTGCGCCGCGTCGCGCGCTGCACAGCCAGCCTCTCTGCCAATCTGCGCAGCCGACGGCCATAAGCCTTGTGGCCGCGTTGCTTCGCGGCCAGCAGACATCAACGACGCCGTGCACCACGCCTAGTGTCGCGCCGCCACGTCACCGAGCAGCCATGTCCTACCGCACGCACGCAGTCGGCAGTCACATCTCAACTGGGCCGTGGTCGTGCGTGCCCACCATCGTTGTTCGATGGAAACTGCCGTCAAAGTTGAGGGTGCGCCATGGATCCTGCCGTTGTGCATAGTGTCTAAGACCTATCTCTTTTTGTTTGTTTGTTTAGGAAGCCTAAGACTTATCTACATGTGACATAGCTATGTCATATCTAAATTAGAAGGTAATAGCATCCCAGGTCCTTATACTTGCATGTCAGGTGATGGTTTAGTCCTTGTACTTGCAAAAGTGAACTATTTCATCCCTGAACTTTCAATGGAGATGCAAATTCAGTCCACACCCAATCAGAACTCGCCAACTGGATGCCAAGTGGACTGGCTGGTCAGCGCGCGACTTTTTGCACTTAGCCCCCTGCTTTCTTGCCTTATCAACCCGCAGTATGCCATCGAAAACACCTAAAATAAATTTGTCTCCCCCTGGTTAATCATTATCTCCTGTTCCCTCCTGTCCTTATCCCTCCGACCGAGCGAGACGCCGCCGCTCGAGCTGGAGCTGGAGTCAGCCCCCATGGCGACCTCGCCAGAGCTCACCGGCGGTGTGCAGCCGCCTCCTTCCGTCCATCAAGTTAGGCCGCATGGTGTCTTCCCGCCTCACTACGGTTAGTTTTTATCATGTGCTCTGTTCGTCCTCCTCTGCTTCTCTTCTCCTTCTTGATCACACGTAGCACCGGCGGATCGGCGTGTTTTGAGGGCGATTCTTGTACATCGAGTGGTTCCTATTGCTTATTATTCTTCCAACGGCCTAAAGAACTGATTTTGACCACAGATTTCAGGCTAGGGTTTAGGTATTTCTATTTTTGGTAAAGGTTTAAGGTTCATCCGGTGCTCTGTATTTAGTATGCATGGTAGGTATTGCAAATTGTGTGGAATAGCCAACAGATCATGTGTGTAACATAAATATTGAGTTGTTACTAGATTTGTTCAGCTAGTCTGCAAGATGCAGTTAACTGAATATTTCTTCAGTTAACTATATTGCTGCACTTGAAGAAGCAGTAACTGATATTTCTTTAGTTAACTATATTTCTGACTATATTGCTGCACTTTGTTGTACTGGACTTGTTCTCCTAAATCTGTAAGAGTTAGTTAACTGGATGTTTGTAGTTAACTAACTGCATTTAGAAGATGCAGTTATCTAACTGCATTTAGAAGATGCAGTTAACTGAATGTTTGCAGTTAACTAACTGAATGTGCTTATATTCTACTATATTCTTGTTATGTTGATGTTTGTGCTTATATTCTGCTCTATGTGGGTGCAGTGTGTGATTCAGCAATGGGACAGAGTGTGGATACTCCTTTCTTTACACTAGAACTTGAGCATGGTAGAATTTTCTGTGGACCAATAAATACCATGGAGTATTACAGTCCATCTGTGGAGGTGATTGATTATGTTGATGCTGGGTCATTCTCATATGCAGTCATTGAAGAGCATCTAAAATGGCTGGGATATCCTGTCCATGAGCACATAATTTACTGGCCAGGACCTGGAAAACCAATTTCAGATGGGATGGTGAGAATTAGAGGTGATGAAGATGTGCAGCAAATGATCAGAGAAAGTGCTAAGCATAAAGTGCTTGTAATCATGGTGGACCATTCAGATTTCATCAGTAACTTTAGGGAAGATTTGATAGTGCCATCATTTCAGAACCCTGACACAATGGCCATCTCAAATGTTGTTGTAGGCAGTGCACCATCATCTGACAGCCTCATTTCAGTGAATGTTGAATGTCCCCTTTCAGAGATTGCAGCAGATTTGCAGTCTGAAGATAATTTGCTTAGTTATGGTGCACAGTCTGAATCTGAACATACAATGCTGTCAGATTCAGATTTCAAAGGATGTGATTATGACATAGATGATGGTGATGATGATCTTTATGAAGAGAACATTGACTTTGATGTTAATGAACAAGCTGAGCTAGAGAAAGAAGAGGTTGAGCCTGACTACCTACTTGATGATGAAGATCTTGACATCTCCACTGAAGAACAGGAGCAACTTAAGTACAAGTTCAAAGCTTTCAATTCCAAGGTGGACATGAAATCCCCTGTGTTTAAAGTGGGCATGGTCTTTGCTGATGTGGTTGAGCTGAGGAAAGCTCTTACTGCATATTCAATAAGGAACAAAGTGCAGATTGTAGCGACCCGACCTCAGATGGTCAAGTCTTTGTGCTTCTGTGTCATCCCTGGATCGGTAATGCTGACACACACAGTACTCGAAGGATTTATAACAGAGTAGCAATCACACACTTGTTATATCGAATGTCTCAAAAGAGAACTTATTACAATAATATGGCTTAAGGCCATCTAATGTGGTAGCAGCGGAAGGCTTGGAAGACAAAGTGAGTCCATCAACTCCAACGGCAGAACTGAGCTGCACGGCAACGACCTACCGATCCTTACTCCTCGTCTGAAAAGCCTGCAACATAATACGTTGCAGCCCGAAAACGGGTCAGCACATGGAATATGCTGGCAATGTAACACAATAAAGCAACAACGGAATAATGATAACACTACATGCATGTTTGGCTGGTGGAAAGCTCTATGGTTACAGTTTTTGCGAAAAAGCCAATTTTTTCCTACATCAAAGGAATAAATTTTAATTTAACTATCATGGTGGTTGACACATCATTGAGAAGGTATAACCCCAACTCAATCCCAATTAGAGTAGTTAACAACCCAACAGTATTAATTTAAAGTGATGAGATACATGTGAATACTCAAGTACTAGATACTCAGAATTTGTCCATAACCGGGGACACAACTAACCATGATTAGATTGTACACTCTGCAGAGGTTTGCGCACTTTTCCCCACAAGACTCGATCGCCTCCGTTGATTTCTCGCACTACATGGTGTTTAAGAAACGGATAACCGAGACACGGTCTTTCGGAAACATTAACTCTCTACTCCGGATAGATCATACCAAACCTATAAAACCCACTACCTGCTGATCTACCTCTTCGAGAGCTTCACGTAACTTACTCAACTATGCTAGAACCGATAATAGCTTGTGGCTGCACACGGAAGTTTCTAGCATGAATAGTCTCGATTCCTTTGAGCCCTGGTGGCGGTCCTTAGGAAGATCACACGGGTACCCGGATTTCCAAAAATAAAGCAGACAACACTGGGTTCCCCAGTGCCTCAATCCACCCAGATGTGTATTTAAGTTGCCACCTTAAAGTAAACCATTAATTAACAATCTCACATCTGTCGTGAATATCTCTCAAACCCAAACCACGTCTACGGGCATAGCATAGCAATATAAGCAACAGGTAGAAGTAACTCCCAAGGGTTTGATAGTAACAGGGCAATAGGTTCCTACCTCATCATCTACTTCCCAACCCACAAATTAATGACATCCTAAACATGCAATGTTTGAGGATTGAGCTAATGCACAAAAACTGGGTATGAAAAGGTACGATCAAGTGTTACTTGCCTTGCTGACGATCCGTGAATCCTAGAGACTCGTAGTAACACGCTCGCACTCCGGGAATTCTATCGCAAGCAAACAATACATACATAAGCAACAAGCAAAGATGCACAAACGAAACTTCAACTGAAAGAGGTTGACCGGAGAGTTCAACTTAAGAACTCCGGTTTGCGAAAAGAATCAAACCAAACGAAACAACGAAACTCAAACGGCGAGAGAAACAAGATCCGTTTACTAATATGAACTAGAGTAAAATTTTATAGAGGCAAAATCTGATTTAAGTTGGCTATTCGGAAAGAGGGTTTCGAGATGAAACTCCAGGCGCTTGAATCGCCTGATTCCGATAAACGAGCGAAAAGTTATACTAATTTGAACATAACATCAGTTCAGAAATCGCGATCGGAATAATCGCGGAATAAAACCGATAAAAAAAACGACGAACGGCTAAACGAACGAACGTTCGTTAGCAGAAACTAAACGACGAACGGTTCGTAAAAACGAACGAACGGGTGAATGTTCTTAAAATAAATAAACCAGAAAAAAAATAAAATAAAACCAATCTAAAAAAACGGCTAGGGTTTTATAAAAAAACGAAGGGTTATTTAAAAAAACGGCATCGAGGGGCTACCTCCGAGGTCGTCCGGCTGGGCGGGCGGTTCCGCGGGTCCAGCGTGGGGTGGCGGGGCTTAGGGGCGGCGGTTCGGCGAGGGGGGCGACGGCGCTGAGGCGGCATGACACTAAGGGCGGCGGCGCAATGCTGCCTGCTCGGCTCGGTCAAGGGCGGGCGGCGGCGGGCGGCGGGCGGTGGTGGCGGGTTAGGGGACAGGGGACGCTATATAAAGGGGGAGAGGTGGCTTGGAGGAGAGGGCAAGGCGGCGGGAGGGTGTCCGCTCGGACCTGTGTCCCAAGGCGGCGGGCGGCGGCCGGTTGGCTGGTCTTGGCCGGGCTGCTGGTCTAGCGGGCGGTTCTTTTTTTTAAATAAAAAAACGTTCCGCCGAAACTTGTAAAAACCCTAGGAAAATAAATAAAAATCTAAAAATGCCAAAACAAGTTTTCTTTGCCTAAATAAAATATTTAGAATAAGATGAACTTTTCTTGGCCCCTAAAATGCAATTTTAAATATATGCAAATTTTCTCTAGAAAAATAAACTTCCAAATAAATAAAATTAAATTCCAAATAATGATTTTAATATTTTTCCTCCGGTATTTCAATTATTTTTGGAGAAGTCATATTATCTCCTCTCGCTTATTATTAAACTTGAAATATTTTCCGGAGAGAAAAATAATAAAATTCAAAATCCTCGTCTTCATTATTTGATAAAATTCAAACATGAAAATCGGAAAATGCCCAACTCTCTCCGAGGGTCCTTGAGTTGCTTAGGATTTCGAGGATGGCAAACGAGAATGCAATAAAATATGACATGCATGGATGACCTGTGTATAACATGCCAAATTAAAAATTTGGGATGTTACAAACCTACCCCCCTTAAGATGAATCTCGCCCTCGAGATTCGGGTTGGCTAGAGAATAGGTGCGGATGGTCCTTGCGAATATCATCTTCTCGCTCCTGTGTGGCTTCCTCCTCGGTATGGTGGCTCCAATCGAACTTTACAAAACTTGATAACTTTGTCATGAAAGTGACTCGGCCGTCAAATCCAAAATCTTTCTTGGCTTCTCCTCATAAGTCAAATTACTATCCAACTGTATCGCCTCTAGGGGCCTTTGTATCCTTTAACGGTATGTCGGCCATCTCAGCGTGGCACTTCTTCGCCAGTGATACGTGAAACACATCGTGAACTCGACAATCCTTCGGGTAACTCCATCTTGTAGGCAACTTCTCCCATTCGTTCCAAAACACGATATGGTCCTACGAATCTTGGGGCTAACTTTCCCTTTACTCCAAAACGTTTCACTCCCCTCAGGGGTGATACTCGCAGATAGGCTCTGTCTCCAATTTCATAGTTTACTTCCTTGCGTTTTGAATCTGCGTAACTCTTCCATCTAGACTGTGCAATCTTTAGTCCATCTCGATCAGTTTAACCTTCTCCTCTCGAGTCTTTGATCAAATCTGGTCCAAATAACCGACGGTCTCCGACCTCATCCCACATCAAGGGTGTTCTACATCTGCGTCCATACTGAGCTTGAATGGTGCCATCTTCAAACCGGCTCGGTAGCTGTTGTTATATGAGAATTCTGCGTGACGGCAAATTGTCATCCCAACTAGATCCATAATCTAGCGACACAGTGCTCTTAACATATCCTCCAGGATCTGGTTAACTCTCTCTCATCCATCCGTCTGCATGGGTGGACGCAGCATCAATTCAATCTGGTACCCAAAGTTTGGTGTAGCCGATGCCAAAACTTTGAAGTAAACTGTGTTCCTCTATCTCGACACGATGCTCCTTGGAACTCCGTGCAAACATACGATCCTGGCCATATATATTTTGGCCAACTTGGCACTTGTATAAGTTGTTTTCACTGGGATGAAGTGAGCTACTTTGGTCAAACGATCCACAACTACCCATATTGAATCATATCCTGCTTTGGTTCTGGGTAATCCAGTTGATAAAATCCATGCCAAGTTTGTCCCACTTCCATTCGGGTATTGGCATAGGTCGTATGATCTTCTTGGCTTTTGGTGCTCTGCCTTCACTCTCTGACATACATCACAAACGGTACGTACTCGGCAATATCCTTCTTCATACCAGTCCACCAGAAACGTTCCTTCAAGTCCAAATACATCTTGGTGTTTCCGGGGTGAATCGAGTATGGGGAGTCATGGGCCTCTTGAAGTATTAACTTCCTGATCTCCGAATTGTTGGGCACATAAATCCGGTCCTCAACCACAAGGTATCGTGCTCATCCTCGCGAAACCCGCTGGCTTTACCTTTGCCCATCTTCTTTTTTATCTCAGCAATCTCTTTATCCTCCTTCGAAGCTTCTCGAATCTTGTCTAACAACGCCGATCGAACCTCCATTGTTGCAAGAAAACCTCCTGGAACAATCTCCAACCGAAGTTCCATAATATCCTCTGCTAACTCCTTTGGCAGTCCTCTACTTTCAAGGATATTGGCATAACTCTTCCGACTCAAAGCGTCTGCTACGACGTTGGCCTTTCCTGGATGGTAGTGTAGCTTCATATCGTAATCCTTTATAGGCTCCAACCATCTCCTCTGTCCGAGGTTCAACTTCTTCTGTGTGAAAATGTACTTCAAACTTTTATGATCCGTGTACACATCACAACGGTTTCCAATGGGATAATGTCTCCAGGTCTTCAATGCATGTACTACAGCTGCTAACTCCAAATCATGTGTGGCATAGTTCAACTCATGTGGCTTCAGTTGTCGTGAGGCATACGAAAAAACTTTTCCGTCCTGCATAAGAACACATCCAAGTCCCAAGCGAGAGGCATCACAATACACTTGAAACTCCTTATGTATATCTGGCAATGTCAGCACTGGGGCTGTAGTCAACCGTTTCTTCAACTCTTGGAAGCTTGTCTCACAATCCTCTGTCCATTTGAACTTGGTATCCTTCTTTAGCAATTCTGTCATTGGTTTAGCAATCTTGGAAAAATTCTCAATGAATCTCCGATAATATCCTGCCGGTCCAAGGAAACTGCGAATCTCGCCGATCAAGTGGGTGCCAACCATTCAAAGGATCGACTGAATTTTACTGGGATCTACTGCTATACCCTCTCCTGATATAACATGCCCAAGAAATCCAACTTCCTTCAACCAAAACTCGCACTTGCTGAATTTGGCGTATAACTGGTGTTCCCTGAGTTTCTCAAGAACCAAACGTAGGTGTTCTGCGTGCTCCTCTTCGTTCTTCGAGTAAACCATAATATCATCGATAAACACCACAACAAACTTGTCCAAATACTCCATGAACACTTTGTTCATCATACTCATAAAATAGGCAGGGGCGTTAGTCAGTCAAAATGACATGACCGTATACTCATATAATCCATATCGTGTGGTGAATGCTGTCTTTGGTATATCCTTCTCTCGGATCTTCAACTGATGGTATCCTGATCGTAGATCAATCTTAGAAAACACTTTAGCTCCTTGCAACTGATCAAACAGATCATTAATCATCGGTAAGGGATACTTGTTCTTTATCGTTACTTCATTCAGAGCTCGGTAATCAACAACCATCCTTAGGGATTTATCCTTCTTCTCCACCAAAAGTACTGGGGCTCCCCAAGGTGATGAACTTCTACGAATGTGACCTTTCTCCAATAGCTCCTTGATCTGCTTCTTAATTTCCTCCACATCATTTGCGGGCATCCGATAGGGTCTCTTTGATATTGGCCCTATACCTGGCATTAGTTCTATCAGAAACTCGATGTCTCGATCCGGTGGCATGCCTGGTAACTCTTCCGAAAAACATCTGGATAATCCTTCACCATGTGTACTTCCTCTTGTACAACTCCCGTGAGGGTATTCACTTGGCTCCTCTTAGGCACATGCCTAGATACATACTTAATCCTTTTTCCCTCTGGGGTGGTAAGATAAATTGACTTGCTAGCACAATCAATACTTCCTCCAAACTTTGACATCCAATCCTTACCTAATATCACATCCAATCCTTGCGACTCCAAGATAATTAGGTTAGACGGAAAAACATGCGTGCCAATGATTAGGGGTATCTGGGTGCACCACTTGCTAGCCATGTACTCTGCTCCAGGCGAGCTCACTAAAAGAGGGGTCCGAAGGGTCTGGGTTGGTAACTAAAACTTATCCACAAATCCCCTTGATATGTATGAATGCGATGCACCAGTATCGAAAAGAACAATAGTGGTAAATGACTGAACCAAAAACTTACCTATTACCGCGTCCGGCTGCTCTTCAACTTCCTCCACGTTAACGTGGTTCACTTGTCCTTTGTTGAATGGATTTGGCTTCTTCCCGGCGCTTCCATTTCCGTTTCCATTCTTTCCTTCAGGGCAGTCGTTGGCATAGTGCCCTGTCTTCCCGCACTTAAAGCAAATAACTTGGCTTAAGTCCCTCTTGGCGGGTGTAGCTGGGTTAGAGCGATTCTGATTATTGTTGGCCCCATTCCCATTCTTCACACCAGTTTGATTATGCGATCCTCCTCCAGTATGGTTATGTCCTCCATGGTTATGAACAAGTCCTCCCGAGTTCGGGGTTAAGCGAGGCTTCTGGTGAGCTCCTGAATTATACTTCCCTTGTCCATACTTCCTCTTACGACTCTCAATTTGCTGCTGCTTCCCTTCAATCATTAGAGCCTTATCTACCAACTCTTAGTAGTTGTTGAAAGTTGCCACCATCAACTGCATACTCATCTCATCATTCAGCCCTTCCATAAACTTCTCTTGCTTCGGGCATCTGTGGCCCACATCATCGGGGGCATAGCGTGATAACTTGCTAAACTCATCCACGCATCGGGCCACAAGACGGTTCCCTGGCGTAAGTTGCGGAACTCACGCTTCTTTATCCGCATGGCTCCGGTTGAAACATGGGCCGTGCAAAAAGCTTGTTGAACTGGTCCCAAGTGACATTGGCTATAGGAAAAGTAGCCGTGTAATTCTCCCACCATGCGGCTGCTGGTCCATCCAATTGATGTGCGGCAAAGCGCACTCTTTCAAAGATCCGTGCATCCTGCGGTGGTTAACTCCCTTCCAATACGGCGTAACCAGTCATCTGCAACTATTGGCTCGGTGCTACTGGAAAACACCGGCGGTTGTAACCTTCGAAAACGGGCTAAATTGTCCACTGGCGGCGGGTTGTTGTTATTGTTGTTGTTGTTGTTGGCATTGCCCTGGTTCTGAACTAGCAATTGCATCAAGGCATTCTGCTGTTGGATCAATTGAGTGAGCTCCGGTGGGAAAACAAAACCGGGGTCACGTCTCGGAGGCATCTGAAGGTTTAGATGGGAGAGATTAGAATAGAAAGAGGTCTAGTGAGAAAACACTACCCATATGCACATGAGGCAAACACACATTCATTCAATCAAGCAAGCAAGGGCATACAAAAGCGATCTAGGACTATCGCATAAGTGCTCAACTACTACTAGTTACATGGGGAAATACTACTATTATATGGTGGTCATCTAGAAATTTTGATCGGTGGAAGACTCCATGATGTCTGCTCGACTTCGTCTTCACAGTCATCATCACTTGGATCTGAGTCGGTGTCGTCGATGATGATGTAGTTGTCTGGACAAGCGGGATCTTCTTCCTCTTCTTGCTCCTCTTCCTTGGGTGCTGGTCCTCCCATGGAGATTCCGATCTTCTTGACTAGGTCGCCGTTCTTCTCCGTAGTATTTTGATTTCTTCCTCATATCCATCGCGTGTAGACTTGAGTTCTTCCTCCAGCTCGATGATCTTAGTTTTCGCCTTCTTCAAATCCATCATGTCTGCGCACATCTGGTTCTCTTGACGTCGAATGTTCTGGTTTAGCTCTGGATGTAGGCTGCAATGGATCTATCCTTCTTGGTGCTGATTACTTCCCATTGCTCGTCTCGGCGCCCACATATTTGGTATATGGTGTCTTTAAGCTCCTTATTGTAGACTTCTCCAATGCGTCCCATGGTAATGTGAGCTGCCATACTCTTTCCCAAACTCCATGTTGGTGCATTGAAAACACATACTATGGGCTCCGTGCTTGGCATAAGCGTCCTTCCGGAACTAGAGCTTGAATCTTCCGGCATTCTTCTTACGGTAAGGTGGTGTTGTATGTCCCGTGAAGCTTGGTATTCCAATATTCAGGTACCTAGTGACTTCCTTCAAGTGGCGCCCAAAAGGTGTGTCTTCATCCGGTTGTGCAAACTTGTACTTCATCTCCGTCATCCTAAAGAGTGGAAAAATGGAGAGGGGTCAGAAATGAGTAGAGAGGAGTGACCTATGGTTTTATTTTAGTGGACATGTCCTACACTCAGCGTGTGCTCTGATACCATCTTGAAGCGACCTGACCTCAGATGGTCAAGTCTTCGTATTCGTGTCATCCTCGGATCGGTAATGCCGACACACACGATTACTCAAGGATTTATAATGAGTAGCAATCACACACTTGTTACATCGAATGTCTCAAAAGAGAACTTATTACAATAATATGGCTTAAGGCCATCTAATGCGATAACAGCGGAAGGATTGGAAGACAAAGTGAGTCCATCAACTCCAACGGCATAACTGAGCTGCACAGCAACGACCTACCGATCCTTACTCCTCATCTGAAAAGTCTGCAACATAATACGTTGCAGCCCGAAAACGGGTCAGCACATGGAATATGCTGGCAATGTAACACAATAAAGCAACAACGGAATAATGATAACACTACATGCATGTTTGGCTGGTGGAAAGCTCTATGGTTACAGTTTTTGCGAAAAAGCCAATTTTTCCCTACATCAAAGGAATAAATTTTAATTTAACTATCATGGTGGTTGAAACATCATTGAGAAGGTATAACCCCAACTCAATCCCAATTAGAGTAATTAACAACCCAACAGTATTAATTTAAAATGATGACATACATGTGAATACTCAAGTACTAGATACTCAGAATTTGTCCATAACCGGGGACACGGCTAACCATGATTAGATTGTACACTCTGCAGAGGTTTGCGCACTTTTCCCCACAAGACTCGATCGCCTCCGTTGATTTCTCGCACTACATGGTGTTTGAGAAACGGATGATCGAGACACAGTCTTTCGGAAAAATTAACTCTCTACACAGTCTTCGAGAGCTTCACGTAACTTATTCAACTATGCTAGAGCCCATAATAGCTTGTGGCTGCACACGGAAGTTTCTAGCATGAATAGTCTCGATTCCTTTGAGCCCTGGTGGCGGTCCTTAGGAAGATCACACGGTACCCGGGATTTCCAAAAATAAAACAGACAACACTGGGTTCCCCAGGTGCCTCAATCCACCCAGATGTGTATTTAAGTTGCCACCTTAAAGTAAACCTTTAATTAACAATCTCACATCTGTCGTGAATATCTCTGAAACCCAAACCACATCTACGAGCATAGCATAGCAATATAAGCAACACGTAGAAGTAACTCCCAAGGGTTTGATAGTAACAGGGCAATAGGTTCCTACCTCATCATCTACTTCCCAACCCACAAATAAATGACATCCTAAACATGCAATGTTTGAGGATTGAGCTAATGCACAAAAACTGGGTATGAAAAGGTATGATCAAGTGTTACTTGCCTTGCTGACGATCCGTGAATCCTAGAGACTCATAGTAACACGCTTCGCACTCCGGGAATTCTATCGCAAGCAAACAATACATACATAAGAAACAAGCAAAGATGCACAAACGAAACTTCAACTGAAAGAGGTTGACCGGAGTGTTCAACTTAAGAACTCCGGTTTGCGAAAAGAATCAAACCAAACGAAACAACGAAACTCAAACGGCAAGAGAAACAAGATTCGTTTACTAATCTTAACTAGAGTCAAATTTTATAGAGGCAAAATCTGATTTAAGTTGGCTATTCGGAAAGAGGGTTTCGAGATGAAACTCCAGGCGCTTGAATCACCTGATTCCGATAAACGAGCGAAAAGTTATACTAATTTGAACATCAGTTCAGAAATCGCGATCGGAATAATCGCGGAATAAAACTGATAAAAGAAAACGACGAATGGCTAAACGAACGAACGTTCGTTAGCAGAAACTAAATGACGAACGGTTCGTAAAAACGAAAGAACGGGTGAACGTTCTTAAAATAAATAAACCAGAAAAAAAATAAAATAAAACCAATCTAAAAAAAGGGTAGGGTTTTATAAAAAAACCGAAGGGTTATTTAAAAAAACGGCGTCGAGGGGCTACCTCCGGCGAGGTCGTCCGGCGGGGCGGGCGGCTCCGGCGGGGTCCGGTGAGGGGTGGCGGGGGCGGCTTGGGGCGGCGGCTCGGCGAGGGGCGACAGCTGGAGGCGGCGGCGACGGCCAAGGGCGGTGGCGGCGGGCCGCCGGGTTTCGGCCTCGGCTCCCTGTTCAAGGGCGGCGGCGGGCGGCAAGTGGTGGTGGTGGCGGGTTAGGGAGAGGGGGCTATATAAAGGGGAGAGGTGGCTTGGAGGAGGGGCAAGGCGGCGGGAGGGAGTCCGACTCGGACTCCAGTCCCGGCCATGGCGGCGGCCGGGCTGGGCAGGCTGCTTTCGGTTGGGCCGTTAGCCTAGTCGGTATGATTCTTTTTTAAAAAACATTCCATGAAACTTGTAAAAACCCTAGGAAAATAAATAAAATCTAAAAATGCCAAAACAAGTTTTCTTTGCCTAAATAAAATATTAGAACAAGATGAACTTTTCTTGGCCCCTAAAATGCAATTTTAAATATATGCAAATTTTCTCTAGGCAAATAAAATTCCAAATAAATAAAATAAAATTCCAAATAATGATTTAATATTTTCCTCCGGTATTTCAATTATTTTTGGAGAAGTCATATTATCTCCTCTCGTTTATTATTAAACTTGAAATATTTTTCCGGAGAGAAAAATAATTAAATTCAAAATCCTCGTCTTCATTATTTGATAAAATTCAAACATGAAAATCGGAAAATCCCCAACTCTCTCCGAGGGTCCTTGAGTTGCTTAGGATTTCGAGGATGGCAAACGAGAATGCAATAAAATATGACATGCATGGATGACCTGTGTATAACATGCCAAATTGAAAATTTGGGATGTTACACAGATCAAGAAGCTGAAGAATGATAAGATAAGATTGGAGGCAGTTTGTACTGCAGGCTGCCCTTGGCTGCTTAAGGCTAGCTATGACAATAGGACTGGAGGATTTGTCATAAAGGCTTACAATTCAGATTATGTTTGCCAGAAGAAATGGAAAATAAAAGATTTGACAACTAAATTCTTGTGCAACTTTTTCATAGATCAGTTCAGAGATGACCAGAAGATGTCACTTGGCACATTTTCAAGAAAATGTACTAGTGAATTCAATGTTACCCCTAACAGATGGAAGCTAGCAAGGGCTAGAAAGCAAGCACTTAATCAGATCCATGGTGATGAGGAGGAGCAGTTCAGCAGGTTATGGGATCATGGGAATGAATTAAGGACCAAAAATCATGGGTCTACATTTCTGGTTACTACTGAACTTGTCAAGGATACCAAGTTCCCATTGGGCAGGAAGTGTTTGAAAACATTGTATTGGTCCTATGATGCATGCAAAAGAGGTTGGCTAAAGGGCTGCAGGCCAATTATATTCATTGATGGCTGTCATATGAAAACAAGGTTCAAAGGAGTGCTGCTTAGTGTTGTAGGTATTGACCCTAATGACTGCATTTTCCCAATTGCAATGGGTTGGGTGGAAGTAGAATGCACTGGTTCATGGGAGTGGTTTCTGACCAGTTTGAAAGATGATCTCAACATCATTAACACTGCTCCCTACACAATTATGAGTGACAAGCAGAAAGGTTTAATAAATGTGTGAGGCACATCTACCAGAACTTCAATGAGAAGCACAAAGGGGAGGTTCTGAAGCAAGACCTGTGGGCCATTGCAAGATCACCTAACAAAGTTAAGTGGAGAGAAAATTGTAAGAAGATGGATGATCACTGCCCAGCTGCATTTCATTGGACTGAAAGGCTGGAGCCAAAGACTTGGTGCAAAGCATATTTCAGTGAATTTCCCAAATGTGATATTCTGCTCAACAATAACTCTGAAGTGTTTAACATGTGAATTAGATGTTAATTTTGGTTCTTTAACTCTATGCATTCAACATATCATTAGTACTGCTATGCACATCATACATAACTGAATTCTTACACTCTTTGTGCAGCTACATCCTTGATGGTAGAGAGATGCCAATGCTTAGTATGCTTGAATATATTTTTTACAAGATCATGCACGGGCTAGTGAGTAAGCAGAGAGAAGCTATAGAAAAGTGGGCTCACTAGAGGATATGCCCTAAGATCAAGAAGAAATTGGACAAGAATATTGAGTTTGCTGCAAATTGCCATGTATCAGAAGCTGGCCAGCAGATGTTCAAAGTTCAGTCAGGTAATTCTAGCTACACAGTGAACCTCTACTTGCCAACTTGTGATTGCAGGATATGGCGGTTGGGGGGAGTACCCTGTGGGCATGCTATAGCTTGTTGCAGGGAGGAGAGAATTGATCCTGAGACCATGGTTCATGAATGCTATATTGTTCAAACATATCTGAAGGCATATGGGTACACTCTAGTCCCTCTAGGAGACCTAAAGGAGTGGGTAGAACAGAACGGATATAAGGTATTTCCACCTGTCTTCACTAAGCAGTTGGGGAGGCCCAAGAAGAACATGAAGCAGAGACCAGAAAAGAAGATGAAGAATGGTGTCCGGGTTTTGAACAGAAAAGGTCTTACAATGCACTGCTCAATTTGTGGTAGAGCTGATCACAACAGAAAAGGGCACTACAGATGGCAGTAAAGTAATATTCAGGAGGGTGTAGAAGAGGTTGATGAACTATGATGACCCTACATTTCTCCAGGTAAATCCAGTGTTCAATTTTAAATGAACTTAACTGTATTTAAATGATGTTAAATGAACTTCACTATATTTAACTGAACTTAACTGTATTTGACTGAACTTAACTGAATTAAACTGTATTTCACTGAGCTTAATTGTATTAAACTTAACTTAACTGAATCTAACTCAGTACAAGCTTTGCAGAACATCTTCCCCAACCAGCCAGATCCCAGGTTGGACCCAACTGAGTCACCAACCAGTATGGTTTTCAACATGGCTCAAAGAGATATTGCAAGAAGAGGTGCTCAAAGGGTACATGTGCCACTGCCTGAGCTTTCCTCATTTGTTGTTGCTGCTGGTGCTGCCATGCCTCAGCCAAGAGTGACTACATAAATGCACATAGGGAGGCAAACAAGGGCAAGCACACAAGCTGAAAAGAATGCAACTACAACTAGTAGGGGAAGAGAAAAGAAAAGAGCAAGAAATCCAGATGCTGCTGCCGTTGGAGGAAGAGGAGCAAGTGCATCTACAGGGAGAGGGAGAGGAAGAGGAGCAAGTGCTTCTTCAGGGAGAGTAAGAGGAAGAGGAGCAACTGAAACTTCAGGGAGAGGCACATGAGCAAATGCATCTTTAGGGAGAGGCAGAGGAGCAAATGCATCTTCAGGGAGAGGAAGAGGCGCAACTGAAACTTCAGGGAGAGGCAGAGGAACAAATGCAAGTTCAGGGACAGGAAGAGGAGCACATGCAGTTGACCAAGTTCCATTTGCAGGGAGAGGAGGAGCACCAAATGCAAATGCATATGCTTGGAGAAGAGGAGAAGTAAATGCAAATGCAACTGCTTGTATTGAAGGAGCAGCATATGCAAATGTAAATGCTTGGACAGGAGGAGCATCATATGCAAATGCAAATGCTTGGACAGAATGAGCATCATATGCAAATGCAAATGCATGGTCAGGAGGAGCAGCATATGCAAATGCAAATGCTTGGACAGGAGGAGAAGTTCCATCTGCAGGGAGAGGAAGGGGCAGTGTTCCATATGCAGGATGGAGATGGCTTATGTTTGGAGATCAGAGGACAGTTCCTGATCTCAATGCTCCTGCTGATGATTTCATGGCACCACATCAGTGATTTGGTGGCAGTGATTGCGTGCCATTCTTTTTTGATAAGCAAACAGTGTGGCTTATATTGCCAGTATTTTGATAAGCAAACAATGACTTATATTTCCTGTTTTTTGATGGCAAACAGTGGCTTATATTGCCTGTTTTTTATAGCAAACAGTGGCATTCATTGCCCTTTTTGTAACTAACTTTTATGATGCATTACAGTGATTTAGTTTCATGGGTGTAGTATTGGTGATTGTGTTAGCTTTTTTAAGTGAATTGAAGATTCAGTTAACTGAAAATGCAGATAATTGCACCTGTAGTTAACTGAAAATGAAGATAATTGCACATGCAGTTAACTGAAAATGCAGATAACTGCACTTGCTCTTAACTGAAGAAGCAGTTATCTAAACATGCATATAACACTGTGTTCGTTGAGAATGAAATAAATTATAAAAATTAGTAACAGAAATGAGTGTGGAACACTGTGTTCTGCCAAATCTAATAAAATTATGTGAAAAGGAAAAAATTCAAAAAAATTAAAAAATGTTGTACCTGGGGCTTGAACCCAAGACCTGTTGTTACAATCGCTGCGATCAATGCCAGTAGAGTAGTAGTAGTGATTTGTTAGATTGTAGATCACTCCGTAGTTATTATGGGCCATCGCTTTGTCCGTCCGTTCGGTTTCCAGCCCAGCCCTTTAAGACCACCCACCGCTGTGCCCGTCCACTCAACCAGCTCCACTCCCCTACCCAGTCCACCCACGTCTCTTTGGTCTCGCCGCTCTACCAACTTCCACGCCTCGCATTGAAACCCTCGCTCGCCGCCAAGCGCAACGCCAACGCCGACACCATGGACAACACCCCAGTGTGGCAGCAAGCGATCGAGGAACTCGCCCGCGACGCCCAAGCGGCCCGCGCGCATCTAAATGAGATCGCGCGCTGGTTCCCTAACATCGGTATGATGCACCACCACGCCCGCGGCCTCATCAAGATCATGACGAACGACAAGAAGCGGTGGGCAATGCCCCCCGGGCCGGGGGTTGCGCCTCCGCTGATCCTCCGCTTCGCAATGATGGAGACGCGCTCCGACGACCCGAGGCAGCGGGCGAGGTGGTGGATGTATCGCTCCGCCACCACGCCCTCGCCGCACCTAGATCCGTTCCACGTCGCGTCCAGGGCGCAGAGCATGCGCGGCGGCGTCCTGGCCCTCCTCGGGCCGGTCAACATCGCCTACTGGGATAGATTCCAACCCGAGCTCCTCGTCCATGATGACATCTCCGACGCGGGGTCGTCCGATGACGATGACTCTGAGTACTGCAAGGTCGACTCTGACAACGACTCTGGATACAGGGGGAAACTGGCACATCTGACAAGGAGGAGATAGAGGTCGTCGTCCTGTCAGACGACGACGAGCAGGAGATCCAGATGGTGGTGCCCGCCGTCGACGCCAGGGATGGTGGTCACAGGGCTCGTCCAATCGAAGTAGACCTGCTTCAAGATGTGCCAGACATCGTGAAGCAAGAGATGGTAGAGGAGGCAGCACAGGAGGCAGTGGTGGCGGAGCCGGTAAGGATCGGCAACAAGGGTGCGAAGAGGTCTTCTGCAGGGGAGGTGCGTCGCTCCGACCATCTCAAGCGCCTGAAGATGGGAAGAAGGATGAAGAAAGACTAAAGAAGAAGGTGAAGTAGTTAGGTATGCTGCTTATAAGTTCAGCATATAAGTTAGAACTATTTTGCGTTTAGTTAAGTTAGGTGTGCTGATTATAGATTCAGCACATAAGTTATCTGTAATTCTGCTATCGGAATTGCTGCAAGTTTATGGTTGAACTGATGCAAGGTTATGGTTGAACTCCTATGCTATGATGATCTAGTGATGCTATGATGATCTACTGATCCTTTGCTGCAATGTTGCTATTCTGTTGTGTTACATTTGGTTACAATGCTGCTGCTGCTGCTGTGCTTGCCATGTTGCTGCTACTGTCTTTGCCATGCTATTGTACAAATGTGGTGTGTAGTACTACATATAGCATGTGTTGTTCTGTCCAAAAACAACATAAATTTAATATTGCAGATTCATCAGGTACTTCTACTACTTTATCCCAGTTTAGTTCCAATTCAGTACATTTTGACCTCCACCTACCAGTATATGTGAGACAAATTCAGTACACAATTCATTACAATGCCAATTCATTTAAATTCATCTTCAGTTAAACATTCAGTTAACTCATCTTCAGTTAAACTCATCTTCAGTTGTACTCATGTTAACTGAAACAAGTATAGTTAACTCATGAAGCTAACTCAGACAGTTAACTACCACTTCAGTTAAGTAGACATGCAAAAAGAGACAAATTGAGTTAACTGAATTTGAAATTAACTGAATCTTCAGTGAACTGGAAATTCAGTTTATTGAATCTTCAGTAACACTGTCAAAAATTCAGTTATCTAATAACAACTTGCAACAACATAACTTGGGCAGTAATACAAATTCAGTTAACTAAAAGCAGTCATACCAATTCAGTGCCTTACATAATACTGCCATACAAATCAACCAAGTTCACTAAAGGAGTACAACTAATTAATAGCTCCAACTTAAGGGAGCATTACACCAACAATGAATTAATCAAATTCATCTAAGATCTCCTTCACCCTTCTTATTTTGCTCTTGGTCTCCTCCTTGTGCCTGAATAAATCTCCAATCGTGTACTCTAGTTTCTTCTTCTCCTTCTTCAGCTCATCCCTTTGTGACACCACTATGTCCATCTCTTCCTTCATGTTATCTATCTGTTGCTTCATCTCATCCCTCTCTTTCTCTGCCTTAGCCCTCAAAACCTGATGAATGCTAGTGCTAGATTTATCAGACAACTTCTTCTTCTCAAGCTCTTGCTCTAGGTCAGAAAGAACAATTCTTGCATTGCCCAACTCAGTAATTGCCTGCTCCTTGTCAGCCACCATCTTGGCCAAATCTAGTTTAAAAAACCTGAGATCTTTTTTCATCTTTTCCTTCTCTTTGACAACCCTAGAATTTTCTTCAACATTAACTACATTTTCCCTGAGTCTTAGCTTGTTCTCATCTTCATACATGCCCCAAACCCTAACTAAACTCATCTTCAGAGTGGCAGGCCATTCAGGGTCAATCCACTCCACAAAGTTGCATTTAGGTATTTCCTACATATAAGAAAGAAAACAACTTTAGATAAGTGAAAAAATCTTGGGTTCAGTTAAATTCACAAACAAGCTATTGTTAAGTTCAGTTTAGTTCAGTCAGTTCATTTAAATTCAGATGCAGTTAACTAACAAACTGTTGTTAACTGGAAAAATTAGTTAGGTTCACAAACAAGATGCTGTTGACACAAAAATTCAGTTAATTTAAATGTTGTTACATGAAAACAAGATGTTGTTAACTGGAAAAATCAGTTATTTCAAATGTTGTTACATGAAAACAATATGCTGTTAACTGAAAATTTAGTTAATTGACTACAGTTTTCTTCAGTGAACTGAATTTTCTTCAGTTAACTTTTGTTGCCACACTATTACACAGATCACATTAAGATGAGACGTTCCAGTAGATCTACTAACCTTTTGTGCACAAGCAAGATACCTCCTTCCACTATCAACTGATTCAAAGGACACAAACTTCTCACATACACACTGGTGTTCACATCTAGCTGCAAGATCTGGAGTAAGGCCTCTCCACTCAGAGCAGAAAATGGTGGCAGGAGCAGGAGCCTCCAACACATTATAGTCAGAAAAATTCCCCATTATTGCCCTAATCCTAACTGCTAGAGGCATAGTGACGAACTAACCTCACTTGTGACAGAGTAGCCGTCGAATGACGAGCTGGATCCTTCACTCCACGATACCATGGCGGCGAGCTGGTCGGCGGCGACGAGCTAGAGCAGCGGAAGGAAGCGAGGGAGCAGAGAGGTGAGTGAGTGGGTGAGCTGCCGACAGACAGGATATTCCAACGAATATACCAACACCAGGTGCCACACTGTGTTGAACTGCGGGTTGACAAGGCAAGAAAGCAGAGGGCTAAGTGCAAAAAGTCGCGCAATGACTAGCCAGTCCACTTGGCATCCAGTTGGCGAGTTCTAATTGGGTGTGGACTGAATTTGCACCTCTATTGCAAGTTCGGGGATGAAATAGTTCACTTTTGCAAGTACAAGGACCCGGGGTGCTATTACCTCCTAAATTAGCTTCATCATCTGTTTGTGGCTGCTGTACTTTTTTCTTTGGGTGTGTCTAGACCTCATCAGATGTGAATACTAAGTACGACATCAGTGCCACCTCATCCCAGCACAAGCCCATTCTTCTTTTTTTATTTGTTTGTTAGTTTTTTTTGAAACAATTCTTTTTACCTGGCGCATATACGAGATCGAGTAGTACGTGTGCGTGTGTGTGGGGCTGCATCGCTCGCGCCCCCTGCTCACGATTAAGAACACATGTTGTGTGCCGCATTTTTTTCCATGCTATGCATTGTACTTCCGCTGCTTCACTTCATGCACACATTTTGTTAAAGCCCAAAACAAAAAAATCAGCCTGCCTCGCACATCTGCTGTGGGTGTGGCTGGCCTATACATACATCTCATCGCTACCATGATCGCTAGCTTTTCCTGGAAAAAGAATCTGGTCGCTAGCTTCAAGTAGCAGTACTAACTTTGAGCTTTTTTTAAGTATACACAATGAACATTTCTTTAATATGCACTGAAAAAAATAGTATATGCTGAACTCTTTTAATATACGGTGACTATTTTATAATATACACTAAACTATTTTAAAACACATACTAAACAATTGACTGTGCATTCAAAAAATCTTTGTTATTAGAAAAAAAAATGTTCTTGATATTCAAAATTTGTGTGTAAATTCATAAAATGTCTGTCCCTTAAAAAACATGAAAGTTGTTCATAATATTGAAAAAGGTTTAAGAATTTTTAAAAAGATGAGAAAAAAGAAAAGCATACAAAATGAATTAAAAAAACTATATTCCCACTTGCGAGTTGCGGGTGGACTTGCAACTAGGATGAAATACATATGAGCCTAGTTGCGAGTCGAGGGTAGAGTTGCGACTAAGACAACTACACAAAATTACGATGCCAGCTATGAGTCGAGGGTGGGCTTGCAACTCGGATGAAAACAAACATGCAAGTTGTGAGGCAGAGGGTGCATTTGCAATTGGGACAACAACAAAACTATGGGCCCGGTTGCGAGTCAAGGGTGGACTTGCAAAGTGGACAATTACAAAAGTACAAGCCCAGTTGTGAGCCAATAGTGTACTTGCAACCGGATAAAACAAATTATGGACCTAGTTGCGAGTTAATGATGGACATGCAACTAAGAAAACTACACAAACTAAGATATCCCCCTAGTTGCGGGTTGAAGGTAGACTTGCAAGCCAATAAAAAACAAAAAACACGGGTTTCCCCTAGTTGTGCATCGAAGTAGACTAGCAAATGGGGCACCAATAAATAAAAAAATAGAAGCCCGCCCTAGTTGCATCGTGA
The DNA here is from genome assembly GCA_021605145.1 of Aegilops bicornis. Lineage (NCBI taxonomy): Eukaryota > Viridiplantae > Streptophyta > Magnoliopsida > Poales > Poaceae > Aegilops > Aegilops bicornis. Next base: position 643,327,787 of record CM038669.1, read on the forward strand.
GGATTGACATGCAAATGGGGCTCCTACAAAAAATAGGACGACCCCACTAGTTGCAAGGCGAGGGTAGACATGCAACTGGGGCACCAATAAAAAAACAAGAACAGACCCCCCCCCCTCCCTCCCTAGTCATGGGATGTGTCATCACGAGATGTGTTCATTCAACAAGAGTCTTTGCCTCCTAGTTGACTAGACGAAGCCTAGACATCCTTTTTTGACGATCTTCAAGCTTGTAGCAACCTTATTTGGCACTTTATGTATCGACATAAAAATAGAAAAACAAAAAAAACATGAGTAAAAAGGTATCTATTTTAGAAAAAATGTCCCATGTGTTGTACGCAAATCAAAAATCAAAACAAATAATGGCTCAAAAACAAAAACAGACGACGAGCAACAAGCGCGGCCAAAAAAAAGACAGCCGAGAGCAACTAGTTAATGAGCGCTCCTTCGGAGCGCTCGTAACGAGCGGTTCGGGAGCGCTCCGCGCGTGACAAGTGTCGTGCCCGGAGCGCTCCTGCCAGGAAAACCAGGTGGCGTGGTTGTTTCCCGGTTTTCCCTTTCCGATTTGTGGTTTTGTGTGTTTTGCACTTTGACCCTCATACTACCACATTTTTCTGTTTTCCCTTTCCGCGCGAAAACATAAAAAAAATACCAGTTCGCGCGCTTGGTTCCCTGTTTCCCTTTCTCGTTTCCCTTTCTGTTCCCGTTATATATCCGGGTAATGGAGATTTATGGGGTAGTTATGGGCAGGGACTACCAACACTATCAAATGTGACCTTTCAAGTAACAAAAAAAAGAAACTTTTTAATGTAAAACGACAGTGTTCATAATTGTTTAATCGTGTGACTTCTTTATAGGCACAGGTGAACACTAGGAGAGGCACGGGTGTATTACTTTACTAAATTGAAGAAAAGCGCCTCCGACGCGAGGGAACCTCCTGCTCGCCTTCGGCTTTTTTAATTTTCATAAACATCTTGATGGGGGGCATAGGTCGAAGTGTGTTGGTCATGCAGCGTGCTGGTTCGTGCAGCGTGTTGTCCCTCGCGGTGTGACACGGCGCCTCCGGCGCGAGGGAATCTCCGGCTCGCCTTCGGCTCGTTTAATTTTCATAAACATCTTGAAGGGGGGCATAGGTCGAAGTGTGTGTTGGTCGTGCAGCGTGCTGGTTCGTGCGGCGCGTTGTCCCTCGCGGTGTGACAATGAGCCCGGCGCTGGGATCCTCCTGCTCGCCTTTGGCTCGTTTAATTTTCATAAACATCTTGAATGGGGGGGGGGGGCATAGGTCGAAGTGTGTGTTGGTCGTGCAGCTTGCTGCGGCGCGTTGTCCCTCGTGGTGTGACACGACACCTCCGGCGCGAGGGAACCTCCTGCTCGCCTTCGGCTCGTTTAATTTTCATAAACATCTTGAAGGGGGGCCATAGGTCGAAGTGTGTGTTGGTCGTGCAGCGTGCTGGTTCGTGCGGCGCCTTGTCCCTCGCGGTGTGACACGGTGCCTCCGGCGCGAGGGAACCTCCTGCTCACCTTCAGCTCGTTTAATTTTCATAAACATCTTGAAGGGGGGGCATAGGTCGAAGTGTGTGTGTGGGTCTTGCAGCGTGCTGGTTCGTGCGGCGCGTTGTCCCTTGCGGTGTGACACGGCGCCTCCGGTGTGAGAGAACCTCCTGCTCGCCTTTGGCTCGTCTAATTTTCATAAACATCTTGAAGGGGGGCATAGGTCGAAGTGTGTGTTGGTCGTGCAGCGTGCTGGTTTGTGCGGCGCGTTGTCCCTCGCGGTGTGACACGACGCGCGAGGGAACCTCCTAACAGGTCGTGCCAAAGGCAAACTGCTTTGTTTCAAAACGCACAGGTTTGAAGAATGTGCAGTCACGTCTGCTTAAGAGCTATGCTTTGTTGACGATATATAGGTTTGTGTGTGCATGCACATGTGTGCATACTACGAAGGCATTGGTATGTTGCCTCCAAAGGCACGGGTTTGAAGCATGTGAAGTCATGTGTGCGTAGGAGCTAGCCACAGTTGAGGCGCTCTTGGTATTTGTGTGTATGGATATTGCCCGGAGGCATGGTGACCCAGGGTTTGGTGGCATGAGGCCATGTCGCCTCTGGAGGCGCGGGATGGTGCTTTCCAGAGTCACGCGTAAGGGTATGTGTGTGTATGGATATTTCCCGGAGGCATGGTGACCCAGGGATTGTCGCCTCTGGAGGCACGGGAGGGTGCTTTCTAGAGTCACGCGTAAGAGTATGTGTGTGTATGGATATTGCCCGGAGGCATGGTGACCCAGGGTTTGGTGGCACGAGGCCATGTTGCCTCTGGAGGCACGGGATGGTGCTTTCCAGAGTCACGCGTAAGGGTATGTGTGTGTGTGGATATTGCTCGGAGGCATGGTGACCCAGGGTTTGTCGCCTCCGGAGGCACGAGAGGGTGCTTTACAGAGTCACACGTAAGGGTATGTGTGTATATGGATATTGCCCGGAGGCATGGTGTGAAGGAAATATGCCCTAGAGGCAATAATAAAGTTATTATATATTTCCTTATATCATGATGAATGTTTATTATTCATGCTAGAATTGTATTAACCGGAAACATAATACATGTGTGAAATATATAGACAAACAAGATGTCACTAGTATGCCTCTACTTGACTAGCTTGTTAATCAAAGATGGTTATGTTTCCTAACCATAAACAAGGAGTTGTTATTTGATTAACAAGGTCACATCATTAGTAGAATGATCTGATTGACATGACCCATTCCGTTAAGCTTAACACTTGATCGTTTAGTATGTTAATGCTTTCTTCATGACCTATACATGTTCCTATAACTATGAGATTATGCAACTCCCGTTTACGGAGGAACACTTTGGTACTACCAAACGTCACAACGTAATCGGGTGATTATAAAGGAGTACTACAGGTGTCTCCAAAGGTACTTGTTGGGTTGGCGTATTTCGAGATTAGGTTTTGTCACTCCGATTGTCGGAGAGGTATCTCTGTGCCTTCTCGGTAATGCACATCACTTAAGCCTTGCAAGCATTACAACTAATAAGTTAGTTGTGAGATGATGTATTACGGAACGAGTAAAGAGACTTACCGTAACGAGATTAAACTAGGTATTGGATACCGACGATCGAATCTCGGGTAAGTAACATACCGATGACAAAGGGAACAACGATGTCGTTATGCGGTTTGACCGATAAAGATCTTCGTAGAATATGTAGGAACCAATATGGGCATCCAGGTTCCGCTATTGGTTATTGACCGAGAATGGTTCTAGGTCATGTCTACATAGTTCTCGAACCCGTAGGGTCCGCACGCTTAACGCTTCGATGACAGTTCATAATGAGTTTATAAGTATTGATGCAATCAAGTTTGTTCGAGTCCCGGATGTGATCACGGACATGACGAGGAGTCTCGAAATGGTCGAGACATAAAGATTGATATATTGGAAGCCTATGTTTGGACTTGGAAGGGTTATCGAATTTAGGAGTACCGGGAGGTTACCGGAACCCCCCCGGGAACTACATGGGCCATAGTGGGCCTTAGTGGAAAGGAGAGAGGGCCAGCCCTAGGTGGCCGCGCGCCCCCCCTTCCCCTAGTCCTATTAGGACTAGGAAAGGTGGGCCGGCCCCCCTCTCTCTCTTTCCCCCTCCGGGAATCCTAATCCAACTAGGATTGGAGGGGGAGTCCTGCGCCTCCCCCCTTGGGCCGGCCACCTCCCCCTTGGCTCCTTTATATACGGGGGCAAGGGGGCACCCCAGGACACACAAGTTGATCTACGGATCTTTCCTTAGCCGTGTGCGGTGCCCCCTTCCACCATATTCCACCTCGGTCATATCGTCGTAGAGCTTAGGCGAAGCCCTGCGCCGGAGAAGTCATATCATCGCGGAGCTTAGGCGAAGCCCTGCGTCGGTGGAGCATCTACATCGTCACCACGCCGTCGTGCTGACGGAACTCATCCCCGACACTTTGCTGGATCGGAGTCCGGGGATCGTCATCGAGCTGAACGTGTGCAGAACTCGGAGGTGCCGTGACGTTCGGTGCTTGGATCGGTCGGATCGTGAAGACATACGACTACATCAACAGCGTTGTTATAACGCTTCCGCTTTCGGTCTCACGAGTGCGTGGACGGACACTCTCCTCTCGTTGCTATGCCATCACCATGGTCTTGCGTGATCGTAGGAAATTTTTGAAATTACTGCGTTCCCCAACAAAGTGGCATCCGAGCCTGGTTTTATGCGTTGATGTCATATGCACGAGTAGAACACAAGTGAGTTGTGGACGATACAAGTCATACTGCCTACCAGCATGTCATACTTTGGTTCAGCGGTATTGTTGGACGAGACGATCCGGACCAACCTTACGCGTACTCTTACGCGAGACCAGTTCCCTCGACGTGCTTTGCACATAGATGGCTTGCGGAAGACTGTCTCTCCAATTTTAGTTGAACCGAGTGTGGCTACGCCCGGTCCTTGAGAAGGTTAAAACGGAGTCTATTTGACAAACTATCGTTGTGGTTTTGATGCGTAGGTAAGAACGGTTCTTGCTCAGCCCGTAGCAGCCACGTAAAAATTGCAACAACAAAGTAGAGGACGTCTAACTTGTTTTTGCAGGGCATGTTGTGATGTGATATGGTCAAGACGTGATGCTATATTTTATTGTATGAGATGATCATGTTTTGTAACCGAGTTATCGGCAATCGGCAGGAGCCATATGGTTGTCGCTTTATTGTATGCAATGCAATCGCGATGTAATGCTTTACTTTATTACTAAGCGGTAGTGATAGTCGTGGAAGCATAAGATTGGCGAGACGACAACGATGCTACGATGGAGATCAAGGTGTCGCGCGGTGACGATGGTGATCATGACGTTGCTTCAGCGATGGAGATCACAAGCACAAGATGATGATGGCCATATCATATCACTTATATTGATTGCATGTGATGTTTATCCTTTGTGCATCTTATCTTGCTTTGATTGACGGTAGCATTATAAGATGATCTCTCACTAAAATTATCAAGAAGTGTTCTCCTGAGTATGCACCGCTATGAAAGTTCTTCGTCTTTGAGACACCACGTGATGATCGGGTGTGATAGGCTCTACGTTCAAATACAACGGGTGCAAAACAGTTGCACACGCAGAATACTCGAGTTAAACTTGACGAGCCTAGCATATAACAGATATGGCCTCGGAACACGAGACCGAAAGGTCGGCGTGAATCATATAGTAGATATGATCAACATAGTGATGTTCACCATTGAAACTACTCCATCTCACGTGATGATCGGACATGGTTTAGTTGATTTGGATCACGTAATCACTTAGATGACTAGAGAGATGTCTGTCTAAGTGGGAGGTTTTTAATATGATTAATCAAACTTAAATTTATCATGAACTTAGTACACGATAGTATTTTGCTTGTCTATGTTTGATGTAGATAGATGGCTCGTCTTTGTTGTTCCGTTGAATTTTAATGCGTTCCTTGAGAAAGCAAAGTTGAAAGATGATGGTAGCAATTACACGGATCGGGTCCGTAACTCGAGGATTATCCTCATTGCTGCACGTAAAAAATTACGCCCTGGAAGCACCGCTGGGTGACAGTGCTCGCAGATGCCGAGCCGAAGTTATGAACGTCCGGCAAAGCAGAGCTGATGACTACTCTATAGTTCAGTGTGCCATGCTTTACGGCTTAGAGCCGGGTCTTCAACGACGTTTTGAACGTCATGGAGCATATGAGATGTTCCAGGAGTTGAAGTTAATATTTCAAGCAAATGCCCGGATTGAGAGATATGAAGTCTCCAATAAGTTCTATAGCTGCAAGATGGAAGAGAATAGTTCTATCAGTGAGCACATACTCAAAATGTCTGGGTATAACAATCACTTAATTCAGCTGGGAGTTAATCTTCCGGATGATAGTGTCATTGATGTAATTCTCCAATCATCGCCACCAAGCTACAAGAGCTTCGTGATGAACTATAATATGCAAGGGATGACTAAGACAATTCTGAGCTCTTCGCGATGCTAAAAGCTGCGGAGGTAGAAATCAAGAAAGAGCATCAAGTGTTGATGGTCAGCAAGACCACTAGTTTCAAGAAAAAGGAAAAGGGAAGAAGAAGGAAACTTCAAAAGAACAGCAAGAAAGTTGCTGATCAAGAGAAGAAACCCAAGTCTGGACCTAAGCACGAAATCGAGTGTTTTTACCGCAAGCAGACCGGACATCGGAAGCGGAACTGCCCCAAGTATTTGGCGGATAAAAGGATGGCAAGGTGAACAAAGGTATATGTGATATACATGTTATTGATGTGTACCTTACTAATACTCGCATGATAGTACACTGGTATTTGATACTGGTTACATTGCTAATATTTGCAACTCAAACAGGAACTACGGATTGCGAAGATTGGCTAAGGACGAGGTGACGATGCGTTGGAAATGGTTCCAAAGTCGATGTGATCGCAGTCGGCACACTACCTCTACATCTACCTTCGGGATTAGTTTTAGACCTAAATAATTGTTATTTGGTGCCGCGTTGAGCATGAACATTATATCTGGATCTTGTTTAATGCGAGACGGTTATTCATTTAAATCAGAGAATAATGGTTGTTCTATTTATATGAGTAATATCTTTTATGGTCATGCACCCTTGAAGAATGGTCTATTCTTGTTGAATCTCGACAGTAGTGATACACATATTCATAATGTTGAAACCAAAAGATGCAGAGTTGATAATGATAGTGCAACTTATTTGTGGCACTGCCGTTTAGGTCATATCGGTGTAAAACGCATGAAGAAACTCCATACTGATGGGCTTCGGAATCACTTGATTATGAATCACTTGGTACTTGCGAACCGTGCCTCATGGGCAAGATGACCAAAACGCCGTTCTCCGGAACTATGGAGCGTGCAACTGATTTGTTGGAAATCATACATACCGATGTTTGTGGTCCAATGAATGTTGAGGCATCGCCAAGGGTATCGTTATTTTCTCAACTTCACAGATGATTTGAGCAGATATGGGTATATCTACTTAATGAAACACAAATCTGAAACATTTGAAAAGTTCAAAGAATTTCAGAGTGAAGTGGAAAATCATCGTAACAAGAAAATAAAGTTTCTATGATCTGATCGTGGAGGAGAATATTTGAGTTCTGAGTTTGGTTTACATTTGAAACAATGTGGAATAGTTTCACAACTCACGCCACCCGGAACACCACAGAGAAATGGTGTGTCCCAACGTCGTAATCGTACTTTACTAGATATGGTGCGATCTATGATGTCGATTTCCGATTTGCCGCTATCATTTTGGGGTTATGCTTTAGAGACGGCCGCATTCACGTTAGATAGGACACCGTCAAAATCCGTTGAGACGACGCCTTATGAACTGTGGTTTGGCAAGAAACCAAAGTTATCGTTTCTTAAAGTTTGGGGCTGCGATGCTTATGTAAAGAAACTTCAACCAGATAAGCTCGAACCCAAATCGGAAAAATGTGTCTTCATAGGATACCCAAAGGAGACTGTTGGGTACACCTTCTATCACAGATCTGAAGGCAAGATTTCGTTGCTAAATTCGGATCCTTTCTAGAGAAGGAGTTTCTCTCGAAAGAAGTGAGTGGGAGGAAAGTAGAACTTGATGAGATAACTGTATCTACCCCTTATTGGAAAGTAGTTCATCACAAGAAATGGTTCTCGTGACAACTACACCAATTAGTGAGGAAACTAATGATGATGATCATGAAGTTTCAGATCAAGTTACTACTGAACCTCGTAGGTCAACCAGAGTAAAATACGCACCAAAGTGTGGTACGGTAATCCTATTACGGAAGTCATGTTACTTGACCATGGCGAACCTACAAACTATGAAGAAGCGATGGTGAGCCCAGATTCCGCAAAATGGCTGGAAGCCATGAAATCTGAGATGGGATCCATGTATGAGAACAAAGTATGGACTTTGGTTGACTTGCCCGATGATCGGCAAGCCATTGAAAATAAATGGATCTTTAAGAAGTAGACTGGCGCCTATGGTAATATAACCGTCTATAAAGCTCGACTTGTTACGAAAGGTTTTCGACAAGTTCAAGGGGTTGACTACGATGAGACTTTCTCACCCGTAGCGATGCTTAAGTCTGTCCGAATCATGTTAGCAATTGCCGCATTTTATGATTATGAAATTTGGCAAATGGATGTAAAACTGCATTCTTGAATGGATTTCTAGAAGAAGAGTTGTATATGATGCAACGAGAAGGTTTTGTCGATCCAAAAGGTGCTAACAAAGTGTGCAAGCTCCAACGATCAATTTATGGTGCGGTGCAAGCCTCTCGGAGTTGGAATAAACGCTTTGATAGTGTGATCAAAGCATATGGGTTTTCTGAGACTTTTGGAGAAGCCTTTGTATTTACAAGAAAGTGAGTGGGAGCTCAGTAGCATTTCCGATATTATATGTGGACGACATATTATTAATTGGAAATGATATAGAATTTCTGGATGGCATAAAAGGATACTTGAATAAAAGTTTTTCAATGAAAGACCTCGGTGAAGCTGCTTACATATTGGGCATCAAGATCTATAGAGATAGATCAAGACGCTTAATTGGACTTTCACAAATCACATACCTTGATAAAATTTTGAAAAAGTTCAAAATGGATCAAGCAAAGAAAGGTTAATTGCCTGTGTTGCAAGGTGTAAAATTGAGTAAGACTCAATCCACGACCACATCAGAAGATAGAGAGAAAATGAAAGATGTTCCCTATGCTTCAGACATAGTCTCTATAATGTATGCAATGCTGTGTACCGGACTGACGTATGCTTAGCTATAAGCTTGGCAGGAAGGTACCAAAGTAATCCAGGAATGGATCATCGGACAGCGGTCAAGAACATCTGAAATACCTGAAAAGGACTAAGGATATGTTTCTCGTATATGGAGGTGACAAAGAGCTAGTCGTAAATGGTTACGTCGACGTTAAGCTTTGACACTGATCCGGACGATTCTAAATCGCAAACCGGATACGTGTTTTTATTAAGCGGTGGAGCTGTCAGTTGGTGCAGTTCTAAACAAAGCGTCGTGGCGGGATCTACATGTGAAGCGGAGTACATAGCTGCTTCGGAAGCAGCGAATGAAGGAGTCTGGATGAAAGAGTTCATTTCCGATCTAGGTGTCATACCTAGTGCATCGGGACCGATGAAGATCTTACGTGACAATACTGGTGCAATTGCCTTGGCAAAGGAATCCAGATTTCACAAGAGGACCAAGCACATCAAGAGACGCTTCAATTCCATTCGAGACCAAGTCCAAGTGGGAGACATAGAGATTTGCAAAATACATACGGATCTGAATGTTGCAGACCCGTTGACTAAGCCTCTTCCACGAGCAAAACATGATCAGCACCAAGACTCCATGGGTGTTAGGATCATTACTCTGTAATCTAGATTATTGACTCTAGTGCAAGTGGGAGACTGAAGGAAATATGCCCTAGAGGCAATAATAAAGTTATTATATATTTCCTTATATCATGATGAATGTTTATTATTCATGCTAGAATTGTATTAACCGGAAACATAATACATGTGTGAAATATATAGACAAACAGTATGTCACTAGTATGCCTCTACTTGACTAGCTTGTTAATCAAAGATGGTTATGTTTCCTAACCATAAACAAGGAGTTGTTATTTGATTAACAAGGTCACATCATTAGTAGAATGATCTGATTGACATGACCCATTCCGTTAAGCTTAACACTTGATCGTTTAGTATGTTAATGCTTTCTTCATGACCTATACATGTTCCTATAACTATGAGATTATGCAACTCCCGTTACCGGAGGAACACTTTGGTACTACCAAACGTCACAACGTAATCGGGTGATTATAAAGGAGTACTACAGGTGTCTCCAAAGGTACTTGTTGGGTTGGCGTATTTCGAGATTAGGTTTTGTCACTCCGATTGTCGGAGAGGTATCTCGAGCCTTCTCGGTAATGCACATCACTTAAGCCTTGCAAGCATTACAACTAATAAGTTAGTTGTGAGATGATGTATTACGGAACGAGTAAAGAGACTTACCGCAACGAGATTAAACTAGGTATTGGATACCGACGATCGAATCTCGGGTAAGTAACATACCGATGACAAAGGGAACAACGTATGTCGTTATGCGGTTTGACCGATAAAGATCTTCGTAGAATATGTAGGAACCAATATGGGCATCCAGGTTCCGCTATTGGTTATTGACCGAGAATGGTTCTAGGTCATGTCTACATAGTTCTCGAACCCGTAGGGTCCGCACGCTTAACGTTTCGATGACAGTTCATAATGAGTTTATAAGTATTGATGCACCGAAGTTTGTTCGGAGTCCCGGATGTGATCACGGACATGACGAGGAGTCTCGAAATGGTCGAGACATAAAGATTGATATATTGGAAGCCTATGTTTGGACTTCGGAAGGGTTCCGAGTGAAATCGGGAATTTACCGGAGTACCGGAGGTTACCGGAACCCCGGGAACTACATGGGCCATAGTGGGCCTTAGTGGAAAGGAGAGAGGCCAGCCCTAGGTGGCCATGGCGCCCCTCTTCCCCTAGTCCTATTAGGACTAGGAAAGGTGGGCCGGCCCCTCTCTCTCTTTCCCCTCCGGAATCCTAATCCAACTAGGATTGAGGGGGAGTCCTACTCCCGAGGAGTAGGACTCCTTGCGCGCCCCCTTGGGCGGCCACCTCCCCTTGGCTCCTTTATATCACGGGGCAAGGGGCACCCCAGACACACAAGTTGATCTACGGATCTTTCCTTAGCCGTGTGCGGTGCCCCTTCCACCATATTCCACCTCGGTCATATCGTCAGAGAGCTTAGGCGAAGCCTGCGCCGGAGAAGTCATATCATCGCGGAGCTTAGGCGAAGCCCTGCGTCGGTGGAGCATCTACATCGTCACCACGCCGTCGTCTTGACGGAACTCATCCCGACACTTTGCTTTGGATCGGAGTCCGGGATCGTCATCGAGCTGAACGTGTGCGAGAACTCGGAGGTGCCGTGACGTTCGGTGCTTGGATCGGTCGGATCGTGAAGACGCACGACTACATCAACCGCAGCGTTGTTATAACGCTTCCGCTTTCGGTCTACGAGGGTACGTGGACGGACACTCTCCCCTCTCGTTGCTATGCCATCACCATGGTCTTGCGTGATCGTAGGAAAATTTTTGAAATTACTGCGTTCCCCAACATGGTGACCCAAGGTTTGGTGGCATGAGGCCATGTCGCCTCTGGAGGCACGGGAGGGTGCTTTCCAGAGTCACGCGTAAGGGTATGTGTGTGTGTGTGTGTGTGTGTGGATATTGCCCGGAGGCATGGCGACCCAGGGTTTGGTGGCACGCGGCCATGTCGCCTCTGGAGGCACGGGACGGTGCTTTCCAGAGTCACGCGTAAGGGTTTGTTTTGGCAGTCACTGTTGTTGTACAAATAAGAAGAGGCATTGTTGTTTATAGTTTACTGGCACTCTCTTATGATGTAAGACGCACTGTTGTCGAAATAGTTCTTTTTTCAACATGAACACACAATTTCTAACTACATTACATATAAATGTGAGTTATTGACAAACTGTTTTGTCACGTCTAGATAGAATTAGCTTCGCGGGATAAATCAAAAGTTTTAGTCTTCATTTTTGCTTAGATCTTGCTAATCTCGTCACCCATTTCACTAGCTTTGACTTGATTCATCTCGCTATTTAAGAGAATGTACATTGCCTTCGCCCTCCAGTCTTCGACCTCATCCTGTGAAATTTTGCCGAGAAGAGAAGTATATTATTAGAGTTTGTGGATATAAGTTGTTTATAAGTAAATATATATAAACGTACTGTCAAATCTTCCAGGTCTTCGACAAACTTTTCACCATTGTATAGGAATGCAAGCTTTAAAACAGCAAATGTTGATTCTCCCTTTTCTACCACTGGAACATCTTGCACGGTATGAGTCTGCCATCTTGTACCCTTGGCATTCATTGTTTGTCCTAGTATGATGTTGAAGACTTATTTAAACCTTGGTACCTAGGAATATTGTATTTTGTAACTAATTATTTTAATACTGCAACTTGTAAAACTGAAAAAATTGTTATGTATAAATGCTTACGATTGCTGAGTTATGAACATGATATTCCTGAAACTGTCTTTCTCTTTCTTCTCTAGCATCTTCATTTTCCTGAAGAACTCGACATGCTTCTTCTTCTATCAATTTGTCGGTGTCTATCTTTTCTTTCTCAAATTCCTCGTGAGTTGCTTCTCGAGGATCAATAATGTGAACTTTGTGTTTGTATTTGTCCAGCACATATAGTACATAGCGGTCATGCTTCTCAATTGGAATGAATATCTGCGTACAAAATACATGTTGCTTAGATGACAGTTTAATATAAAGTAATTTAATAGAACGCATATTTTCTGATTTTGTCATGGAAGAAAAGGTTGTTACCATGTTTACTGTTGAGAGCTTTTTTCGTTGATTTTCCTTGAGATACATGGGAACCAGCTGATTCTTTGTTTTTTGCAATTCATTTTTAAATTTTGTGATAGTAGTTGTGTGTTTCTTTAAATCCAATATATGCTGCAAACAATATTTATGATGAAAAAAACTGTTAGAAAAAAGAGCCGTGTAAGAATATAAAAAGAGTAGTTGTTGTAGTATACACAAGATTTTGCTTTTTAAAAGTTTACCTCTGCAAAGTTTGGGCCTAATATTACTCTGTCACTCTGTTTTCATTGTTGTCTGCTTTCCCAGATTTCTGCTATGTCATCAAGGATCCTCTTTTCCATATGGTGTGGTATGTTAAATGCATGCTTTGGTCTTGGACCAAATCGCCTTCAGTTGGGCTCCGATGAAGTTGCGTGCTTTCACTTTGTCCCTGCGGATGCGCCTAAATATAGTTTTGCTGCGACAGGGAGATAAAATAATTTTGGAGGTGACGGTTAGTGAGAAACAGATTCTTACATTATTTTTGGCCTCTGTCCAACTATTTTGAGGTGCAATAGAAAACAACTCACTTTTTGTATCCCTCCTGCCAGCTGTCGCTCATGGCTAGATGGAAGAGGTCGGATGCCTCCTTTGTGTGTTGGAAGCAATGAGAATGTTTTGGATATGTATTGGTGCTTTGTATTTTTTTTTCCTTTTTGTTTCATCTGTTTCTGTCGGCGGAAGCAGATATATAATATGTAAGCTCTCGTGATACGAAAGACGTTGGTGAACACCGTGGGATGGGTAGGTTATTACAAAAAAAAGATAAGTAGAAATGATTTTCTTACCTTTTTTGGTGGAAAAGAACTTTGAAGTTTGTGGTTTGAATTCTTTGATTCTTCCAGGTAGTTGCTCCCACTTTACTTGGTTTTTTCACCAAATATGGCTGTAAAAAGGAACTCTGGTTTCCACTCGGCATCTACGTTGCTTTATGAAGGTCATCGGATATTTTTTTATTTTTCTTTCATGAGATAATTGAAGTATTCAAGTAGTGCTGCTTGTAAAAATTAAAATTGTTGCTCTTGTACTATTCACTTACATTGAAATCCTCATCATCTTTTATGAGTTCAATGCCATTCCAGTATTTTGCAAATTGAGCCATGAAGTGTCCGCATTGGGTACCCTGCTGTTTTGGCACGCAAACTCTGTTAGGTGTTTCTGCTATCCTCGACCAGTTCGGTTCGCTATTGGCTTGTAGCTCCATTTCGTCGTAATGCTTCTTCATGAGTGCGTGCATCCTTTTAATCTGTGTTATTGTTGGGTTTTGCCATTAATAAAGGGAATGCAGGAATTGGAAAACCAATTAGAAAACAAGGTTGAATTGACGTACCAGTTCTTGGTGGTCCTTATGGTGTGTTTTCCATGTTTTTTTTCGTCTCCGTGTCTGTAATTCAGTGAGTCAAGTATGTCGATGGAGTTTGTGTGCTTGTTGAGCACGTACAGTGTGTAGTGTTTATCGTGTTGTGAGGTATCATAATCTGCAGTGTTTGGAGACAAAGTGAGTTAAAGTTCATTCTTGTCAGGAGAATTAAATGACATGTGAATGTGCAATCTATAGGAAGAATGAGTTATGTTTCTATATTTCTATTAACTTACCAGCTTTTTCTTTAAAAGTTCCTTCCTCGTTACAAGGGGTGCAAACTCCTTCAATGCTTCTTCCTCATTGAATTCTGCTAGTCCTCCTTCTCCAATTTTAACACCGAGCATGATCTGCGACCAAAAAGTTTTTTACTTTTTAGTTCAATCTTTGTAATCACTGAAATGATGCAAGTGTTTTTGTCAAATTGGACTTGATACGTTTGCAAATTCTGCAGGAAGTATGGCTTTATCGGTTGTGTTGTATTGTTGATGCGATGTCCATTCGTCGAACAATGCGTTTGCAATGGAGCCCTCCATCTGTCCACCATCCCTTTCTTTAGCTGTTCCATTATTTGTTTTCCTTTAATCCAATCGGGTCGTGTCGAGCTAATATATACGTTTAGACTGCAAGCAGAAAAAGTTTATACATTACTTAGGTTGGTTTAAAAAGGGGCAACATTTGTTTGTTTTTTGTTTATGCAAGAGAAAGTACTTACTCTCCGCATTCGTCCTGTCCTTCTTTGCTGAATAGGTATTCATGGAGTGCTCTGGCTTTGTTCATGAATTTGAAATCTCCTGGGACAAATGTAGGAATCATGATTTCTCCAAGTAGCCTTCTTGAAGGCTTTACCGGTCTTTTCTTGACCGAGATTTTCTTGTTTGAGCTGTTCTCAGATGATTGAGGCATTGAATCTTCTCCTGATTCTTGCTGCAAGATTGTCAGATACGGCATGACATCTTTGTTGAATTCATAGCTTTCATGGTCATTCAGCCATGTTTTGATTACATCGAACTCATAGCCCATCTTTACATACTCGTTGTATTCTTCTAGTTGTTGAGGGTTAAGAGTTGAAAGAAATTCATCAACTTATTCATGCTTTTCCATTGTTTTTGGTTTTAGGAAGTCTAAAGAGATGGTGCTGGAGGTGCCTTGCTGATTGCTTGTCGAGCCTGTTTCTTCTTGAAGAAGAACATGTTGTTTCTTTTGCTCAGAAACCTGTTGTCGTGTTTTTGGTACGTCATTGCTTCTGTCATCCTCTTTTAAATCGGTGCCTGTTTGTTTCAGTTGCTCCGTGCTCGTGATATTGCTGTTGATATTTTGCTCGTCCGTTTCCTCTTCGGCATGGTGTGGTATCTTGTCGTCTGGTGGTGGTTGATCTGGTTCTATTGGTGGATCATTTTGTTCTTGATCTGTGCAAGATTGTTGGATGATGGTGTGGCTGCTGACATCCATAATCTCTTTGCGTTTACTGGATATTTCAATAACGTCATGCTCTTGTGTGGTTGTCGCACGCATAATATGTTCTTTTGGCTCGGGAGTTGGCAGAAACTCTTCTAGTACGCAACATTCTGCCTGTTGCATTTCTTTGTCTCCCATATCTACTTAATACTTCAGCATATCTGTAAAGCAATAATTAAAAAAAATATTACTTCTTCTAGTGTTACGAAATTGTAAGGTTTAGTTTACGAAGAGACTAACTTTGTTGTACACTTGATTAGTGACAGTTTGGTATTCCCTCCGTGTTGATTTATTAGTTGATATAGAATTTTTCCTCAATTCGGTACTTGTTACGGCTTTAAGGTTGCTTTGTTGTTCCATTATTGGAGTAGTTCTTCAGGTTCATGTACATATAGAATGCATGATCCATTACGCATGTAGAGGACTGGTACTAGTAAGATTGTTGTATTCAAGAAACGGAAAGAAGAGAAATGTTTGAGCAATCGTAGTGGTAATTGTTTTATTGAAAAGACGAAAGGATAGAATTATTTCAGTAATTGTAGTATTGAATCTTGCATATTAAGTGAAAATATTGGAAGTGCTTACGTGTCTTCTCCTTGAAGTGGCACCTGCAGTTTGACCTTTTTGAAATGGTCGATGCTTTTCTCTGAAAGATGTAGCTCTGTGCTTATGTGCTTCCAGATTTTCATTAATTTGCTGGTTACATTGTTGAAAAATTCTATTGTGCCTGGATATGCAGTTGAAGAGTCAAGGAGTTCAAAACGCTGTTTTTGCATGTTAACTGTGATGGTGAAGTAATGAATTCTAGTTCCGTCTTGCTCAAACCCGCTCAACGAACATGGTAGAAGTAACTGCAAAACACAAAATAAAAAAAAACATTTGGAAATCTTCTTATATTTAGAATCACAAAATAAAAAGAGAACTTTGCATAACATATACGTAAATTGTGTTTTGTTTTTGAAACAGCTGATCTCCTTACCATGTTATAATCTTGCAGTTTTTCTTCTTCTTTCATGTTGAAAAATGATCTAAGCCTTGCAGGTAGTAATTTTTTTCTATTCTGTTGTTGATCATTATTTCTGTAGCACATTGGATCTTCGTTGTCGGCTTCCTTTATTGAGTGCTGCTTGTTTCATCACAGATACACAAAGGGAATTTGTCAGTTTAGTTATAGGGGAAGTTTATCTATTTATAAAGTCATATATATTGTTTTAAACGTGATTCTTTTGCCGTAATATTTACTTACAGTGTTGCTTAACGACATAATCTTTCTCCGTGTGCCATTGAGTTGTTTTCTCAAGATTGTTAGCATCAGCTCGATTGCTTGGGTACGTACTGATTTACCGACCTTGAAGCTTTCGACAACATGGCCTAGATTTACATCAAAATTGTCCGTTGTAATGAAAAGCTGATCCCTGCAAAGTATATTTAGAAATATGTTTTAGTTCACACATGATACAGTCAAAATGATCGCGTGTAAGAATGTTTTCTATGTAAGTAGCATGAACTTACATTTCTCTCTTTGTCCATGGCTTGCATACAGCGTTGTACAGGTCTTCGATGGCTTTGTTGACGGAATCACTATCTTTGCCCCCTTTCTCTATTGTGCCTGCGATGATTTTGAATTTAATTTAAATAATTCCAAGTCACAAGATAGCAATTAAGTTTCTATTGTCTTGCACCTCGATCTTTGGAAGACATTTCTGTCGATGTTGTTCCTTTCTTGTTCTCCTTCTGCTTCTTGTGGCATGTTTTGTTCTTCTTTTTGCGTTGTACCCTTTGTTCCGTTTCTGCTCCATCCTTATTTGAGTCGTCTGTGCTTTTCTTAGCATCATGTTTTTCCTTGTTAACCGTTATGTCTTGTTGGTTGTCTTTTCCATCTTGTTTTCCAGTCTCGACTTGGATGGCAGTGACCTCTCTGCCAGGGGAATTGGCATCGTATGACGGCGTAGGGTTTTCTTCGATATTTTTTGGTTCTTTCTCTGGAACAATTTGTGTGTTTGCTTCATTGGTTGTATCTCCGTGGTTGCCTTCTTCGTGTTTCTACGTTACCATTTAAAAAGCATTGAAACAATTTAACTTGCTACTTTATTTTAATTATAGCAGCTGTTATGGGAAAATAGCGAAGCGTTTGGTGCGTGCTTTGAGCTATTTTGATTGTGATTAAGTTGTCATTTTGTGGAAACATTTTGTGCAACTTCACCTGTTGAGCTATCGTTGGTGATGCTGACTGTTCCACCTGTTCTTCGTTGGTTGTTGTTTCTTGGGTATCGTCTTGTTCTTTGTTTTGGTGTTCATCGTCACTGTCATGGTTTTTGTGTTGCAGCTGTTCAATCATAAAGGTGGTAAGTTGGAGTGCATTTGAGTTCTCATGGAACTACTTTATATTTTCGTAGAATCAGCTTATGTAACTTTACCTCCTTATTCGTTCCTGCTTCTATTGTCTCTATTTCTGTTCTCGTTGCTGCTGCTGACTGTTGCGGTTGTTCTTCATTGAGTGGAGGTTTTTGGTCATCTTCCTGTTCACTCTTTTGGAGCTCATCGCCACTGCCGTCGTTTTTGTCTTGTAGCTTTTGAAACACACAGGTGGCTAAGTGGCAGTGCAATTGAGGTTCAAGAGAGCTATTTTATATTTTCAGAGGATCAACTTATGTAACTTTACCTTTTCAGTCATTGTCGTTGCTGCCGTCTCTGCTGCGTGTTTTTCGGTGAGTGAATATTTTGGGGCTTGGTCTTCTTTGACGTTGACGTCTGTCGTTTGAAGATCATGTTGCCCTTCTTCAGTGGCCTCCTTTTGCTCGTTTGTCTCCCCTCTCTGGGATGGAGGAAAGTAGTGAAATGTGAAATGCATATTTTTGAACTATAAGATCATTCGGAGGTATTATGTGTTTTCACCTCTGTACTTGTTACCGCTGATTGTTCTACGTGTTCCTTGTTGAGTGGTGTTTTTGGGTCCGTCTCTTGCTCTTTATTTTGCTGTTCATCGTCGCTGACCTTGTTTTTTCCTTGCAGTTGTTCAAATATAGAGGTGGCAAAGTGAGAGTGCATTGGAGTTTATTTGATTGTGTATGCAGCAATTTTATAATTCCATGTGAAGAAAGAGACGCAGTGTGCTCCCTGGAACGAGCTTTTCAGGCCGCATCGCTTGAAGACCCAGATCGCGGGAGCGGGAGGCTCCCCGAAGCCGCTCCCGAGAAGAAGAAGACATCGCCAGGCCCGACCACTCAGGAGGCAGGCCCCTCAGGGTCTGCGCCTGCTCAGGGGGCACCTCCTTCTATCGCATAGGAAGGCGCGCCCGGTGCCCCCCTCAAGCAGGGCTCGGGGGCTCCCCCCTGGAGGGCCACCGACCTTGCTAAGGTCACGAGGGAGGCGTTTGGGCACCACTTGGAGGTGTGTTTCAGAGCACGTTTCCCTCAGGAAGGAACAAAGCAAGGAGGGCCAAGCCCTCAGGAGTTCATCAATCAGGTCACACAGGATATGCAGGAGTCAAGAGTCATGAGTGGCAGCCGCCGCTTACCCGCTGCAGCTCCCCATCCAGGCGAGGATGCTGGGCTGCGTGTCTGCAACGACATCCCAGGGCTCAACCGAGCCGCCTCTCAGGAGCGCTTCTGGCCCTCACGCGTGGGGCGCTGCGAAGGCCCACCCCACAGCTACGTTCGCATGCCCTACGGCTTGCCGAACGCGGCTGCGGTGCGCCAGCGCCTCATGAGGGGCATCCTGCAGGCTCAGGAGGCCAGGCATTCCGCGGTCCTGGTGGAGATGGAGATGGTTCGCGAGGAGCCACCAGCGCCTCCGGAGCCCCCCGAGGCTTCTGGGCCTGGGGGCTCGTGAAGATCGACTCCCACAGCCCGCTACGTCTGCTACTTCAACACCCCTTCGTCGTCGACACTATCAGGTGACATCTTCCAAGTTTCATTTCCAGCTGGGAGCGCCCCCAGGGCTGCATCATTCCCAGGCCGCGTGGGTCCGTCCCTGCGGCGTGTATACCTTTTGTTCATGTTTTTATCTTACCTTGTTGGGGGCGCCCCTCGGGCTGCATCATCCCCAAGTCGCTCGGTTCAGACCCAGCGGCATGTATCCCTCCTGCGTTTATCTTCTGGCTATGCATTCGACCCATCATCACTACAAGAAATATGTCAACTAGTGACCTTCTGTCAGTGACCCTGGAAGAATTGGTCATAGATCTATGACCATTTCAGATCAATTGGTCAAAAGTTGTTCGAGGGGCTCCAAACCCTAAACCATTGCGACCATTTTGGTCAGAAAGGTCGTAATTTCCTTACACGAAATGGTCATAAAGCAAACAACGCTAGTCCGCTGCCTTATTTCTAGTTGTTAACGACCAATATAGATGGTCATAGCCTTGTAAATTGTGGTGGGTTGCTATGACTAGACGCCACCTCATCAGTTTTGCCTATGTGTCATGTCCATGTGGCAGTTTTGCCCTAGGTTGTGAAGCAACCTATATTTCTATCATTCTCAAAATTCCCAAAAAAAATCTCATAAATTCTTTGGGTCATATCTTCGTCAAATATGTAAAAACATTCCTTGCCTAGTTAAAAATAATTAGAAAATATTCATTTTCCTATTACATTCAAAGCGGCACTTTGTGAAGGAAGTACCACTTTGGCATGTCCAAATGGTATCCATTTTCTCTGATGCTTTCCTATGCCCAAATAACCATCCTCCACCAAATGCCAGCTCAATCCATTCATTATTTTGAGCCCAGCTTCAACATTCGTATTTATGTCCAGTGTGGTAGTTTGTAAAGCAAGTACCACCTAGGCTCCTCCTTTTGAGGTGAAAATTTGTGAAGACGGTCTTCTTAGTAATTGATCATCCTCAGCCAAAACTCACGCCCATTAGCCATGTGCATTTCCCGTACCGCAAATCAAACACTTGGCTGCTTATTCATGTTTGAGCATCGATCGGTCTCCTCGTGAGAATCTTATGCTGTGATTTTCTTCCTAGCACCTACCTGGGGAGTGCCCAACCCACTAGACATGCCTAGGCCGCCCAGAACACATGGCAACGCCACGGTCACGCGGTGACCACGCGGCGGGCATGCGAGCTTACGCGCTCAAGAGTTCGGGTCCTCGGCCACCGTCCAAACCTCGATGTCTCGCCATCAAACCATGTATTTCTGATTAAATAGATACTTATTTACCTAGAAATGATTTTTGGAAAAAATAAAGAGCAAACTATGAGGCAGCTGCAGTTCAAATTTGACCCGCTTCCAGCTGAATCGACGGGAATTTGTCTTTTTCACCAGAGGTGGATCAAAAAATTTCACACCCAACCATTTTGTCAATTGTGCATTATATATGGCCTAGTATTTTATAAAATTGATTAGGTCCAATTTTGCAACAATTATTTGGTAATTCCTTCACAAAAAAACCTCCTTTTGGGCACTCGGAAAATGAAAAATGAATTTTCCGTGCAAAGAAAATGAAAACTTCCTTAGGCTACATTGTTTGGAATTCCAAGATGCACCCTCGTGCACAATATGAGATCATTTGAACAAACTATGCCATGAATGTGGCCATAAGATTGATCATTTGGCTTGAAAGCCATGAATCTTCACGCATGATAGCTCATTTCTGAGAACACTATTTTAAAATAATTACCGTATTACAAGTTTATTATTTTTCCTGGAAACTTGGTCACATATAATGACACAATGCGAAGGTTTTCCAATTTTTTGATTCTTATTTTATTTTTATGCCCGTTTCAAAATGCGGTCAAAACGGCGGGCTTGACCGTTCCTATCTAGTGGTTGAATCTTGGAATTTTTTCGTGTTTCTATGATTTAAAAGATACTTATGTACCTAGAAATGATTTTTGGAAAAAATAAAGAGCAAACTATGAGGCAGCTACAGTTCGAATTTGACCCGTTTCCACCTCAATCGACGGTAATTTGTCTTTTTCACCAAAGGTAGATCAAAAAAAATTTCACCCAACCATTTTTTCAATTGTGCATTATATATGGCCTAGTATTTTATAAAAATGATTTGGTCCAATTTTGCAACAATTATTTGGTAGTTCCTTCACAAAAAACCTCCTTTTGGGCACTCGGAAAATGAAAAATGAATTTTCCGTGCAAAGAAAATGAAAACTTCCTTAGGCAACATTGTTTGGAATTCCAAGATGCACCCTTGTGCACAGTATGAGATCACTTAAACAAACTATGACATGAATGTGGCCATAAGATTGATCATTTGGCTTGAAAGCCATGAATCTTCACGCATGATAGCTCATTTCTGAGAACACTTTTTTAAAATAATTACCGCATTACAAGTTTATTATTTTTCCTGGAAACTTGGTCACATATAATGACACAATGCGAAGGTTTTCCAATTTTTTGATTTTTTTGATTTTTTTATGCCCGTTTCAAAATGCGGTCAAAACGGCGGGCTTGACCGTTCCTAGCTAGTGGTTGAATCTTGGATTTTTTTTTTGGTGTTTCTCTGGTTAAATAGATACTTATGTACCTAGAAATGATTTTTGGAAAAAATAAATAACAAACTATGAGGCAGCTTCTGATTCGAATTTGACCTGCTTTCAAATTTGAATCGACGGTAATTTGTCTTTTTCACCAGAGGTGGATCAAAACTTTTTACACCCAACCATTTGGTCAATTATGCATTAAATATGGCCTAGTATTTTAGAAAAATGATTTGGTGCAATTTTGCAATAATTATTTGGTAGGTTCTTCACAAAAAAACATCATTTGGGGCACTCAAAAAATGGAAAATGGCTGTTTTTGTGCAATGAAAGTGAAAACTCCCTTAGGAAACATTGTTTGGAATTCCAATATGCACCCTTGTGCACAATATGAGATCATTTAAACAAACTATGCCATGAATGTTGCCATAAGATTGATCATTTGGCTTGAAAGCCATGAATCTTCACGCATGATATCTCATTTCTGAGAACACTCTTTTAAAATAATTTCCGTATTAGAAGTTTATTATTTTTCCTGGAAAGTTGGTCATATATAATGACACAATGCGAAGGTTTTCCAATTTTTTAATTTTTTTAATTTTTTATGCCCGTTTCAAAATGCAGTAAAAACGGTGGGAATGACCGTTCCTATCTAGTGGTTGAATCTTGGATTTTTTTGGTGTTTGTCTAATTAAATAGATACTTATGTACCTATAAATGATTTTTTGAAAAAATAAAGAGCAAACTATGAGGTAGCTGCAGTTCAAATTTGACCCGCTCAAATTGAATCATGGAAATTTGTCTTTTTCACCAGAGGTGGATCAAAACTTTTTACGCCCAACCATTTGGTCAATTGTGCATTAAATATGGGCTAGTATTTTAGAAAAATTATTTGGTGCAATTTTGCAATAATTATTTGGTAGGTTCTTCACAGAAAAACCTCATTTCGGTCACTCGAAAAATAAAAAATGAAATTTCCGTGCAAAGAAAATGAAAACTCTCTTAGACAACATTTTTGGAATTCCAAGATGCACCTCGTGCACATATTTGATAGCTTCTTCACCAAAAAAATTCATTTTGGACACTCAAAACATAAAAATTAAAATGGTGACATGATTTTACACTTTATTTTTATTTGACCACGACCAATTTTGAATGGTCATAACGTTCAATACTAAATGGTCATAACGTTATACACGCGTACTGCGTTCTGATTGGGCCATAGCCATCTCACGCGGATCATGCATCAAGCACCGTTGGATGCTCGTGGATCCAACGGTAGCCTGCCCCCACCCTCTCACCCACTGGCCCTAACACTTCTAAAAAACCTAGCCCTAACACAACCCCCACGCCCCACTTCCCCACCGCCGCTCCACCTTCTCTCCTCTCTCCCTACGGATCCACCGCCAGACACCACTCCTCCTTCTGGATCCCCCGCCGCGCCCCCAACCTCACTCCCTCCCACCGCCGCCGCCGTCCTTCGTCCTCTCCCCCAACCCCGGTCGCCGACAACCCCTCCCCTCCCCTTTTCTCCCACGGCCGCGGTCGGATCCGCGCTCGTCCCTTCCAGATCGCAGCCGCCACCTCCTCCCTTCCAGATCGAGGCTGCCACCTCCCACCGGCCCATTGCATCATTGCCTCGCTCCGCCCGCCCGCCGCTCTACTGCCCGCTCACTGCTGGCGCCCTACAACTACACCCATCCGCCCCCACTTGACCCGGTGGTACCACTCGTCTCCGAGCAAGGCAGCGGATACGAAGCTCCCTCCCGCCTCGCCTCTCCTGCGCGTGCGGCGAGGGTACGGCCGCCTGGTCGGCCGACCATGGCGTACCAGTACCACCACCAGGACCACGCCGCGGCCGCGCTGGGGATGGACCCGGCGGCGGCGGGGAACCCTGGCGGCGGCTTCTCGCCAGGCCTGGGTGCGGGCGCGCCCGGCGGGTGGAAGAGGGAGAAGGCGGCCATCGAGGCGCACCCATTTGTCTGGCTGCTTGGAGGCGCCGCGTCGCCTGCTTGTGCGTCGCCACCCCTGTCGACCAGCTCCCCCGCATCGACGCACAGATCGCCGCGCGCGCCTCGCTGCCCATGCCCCCCGCCGCCGCGCCCTCCGGTGGCGAGGAGCTCAACCTCTTCATGGTGAGCTGCTGCTACCACCATGAAATTGCCCCGCTCGTGCTGGGACTGGGATTAGGATTTCAAACAGGCTAAGCCAGATTACCTTTTTCTTCAAGCTGCCACCTCCTTCCTTCCACATTACCTTACAGATTAGTGTTTCTGCCTTGGGATATGCAAAGATTACCTTACTGTCTAACCATATCTATGTATTTTGTGTTCCTTGCGAGTCATTTGCATGTATGTAGTGTCCCCGATGATAGGAGTTGTAGGAATTACTGTTCTGATTTAATTACCTGCATATATTAGCCTGTGTTCTTTGTAGATTAGTGCTCCTTTAGATGGGTTACTAGTATTGCTGTTCATAGTTCTCCCCATGAAATCCGTGTTTCTCATTAAGTTTATTAGTACACCGTTTTTCTCTATTGTATAAGTTTTGCAAATCCGGTGTTGTTCAGTTAATCGGCCGTCGAGTTCAGTTTCAGCTGAAACCTTTTGCTTGCTAATAATAGTAGGCTGCTCCACTTTACTGTATTAGGATTCTATACTACTCGTTCCTTAAACATATCAGGCTTCCTAATTCGAGTGTTGTTGTCCCTTTTTGGTCTGGTACTACCGCATTTGTGCTACATCTATATTTATGATGAGGAGCACTAGCAGTGAGTGAACGAGTGAGTTAGTTCGGCTGTAACTAGTGACAACGACGATGGTTTTCTCTGTGGTATTAGCAGATACTCACTGCTATCACCTAGCACTAGCAGTGAGTGAGTGAGGTCGGCTGTAATCAGTTTACCAGTGACAACAACCATGATTTTGTCTCTGATATTATCATCGGACACTATCTCTAGTCTAGTTTGATGCCGAGTCGTATAATGAATTTGTTTTCAACACAAGCTTCTGCTCTTCGATGCCTACAGGTTGATGTTGAAGACCTATAGAGTTTACTTTGGTCATTATATATATAATCATGTACGAACCTGAACTGTACATGGAGGCTTGGTTGCATTCATGGGATGTGAGTATTGGGGAATACTCAACTTTACAAGTTTCAACTTATTCTGTCATCTTTATTTTGGTTCCACTGTAGCTTGGAGTGCCTTGGGTTTCACTTAACATGTGTGTACATGTATGGAACAGAGGAAAAAAGTAAGAGGGCAATTCAATTTCAGAGAGAAAGAGAGAGAGATGCGTACATGTATGGTTGAGGCAATGATTTATACATGTATTCTTGGACTGCACCATGATTTTGTTCTAGGAAAGTGGGAGGGCAGGGGCCCTTGATTTTCTTGCATAATTTGAGCAAATTTGAGCAAATGTGATTTTTATTCTCTGAAGTTGATTCTCATGTGTGGTCATACCAACAACACATGCTTAAGACATCAGTGGCTGGACTGCAGATGTTTGAATCAGGAAAAAAATTGTGGGGAAATGGTCCATTTATCCTTTATTGCTTTGTGTTTTCTCTTCTAGAATTAGTGTACTTTTACTTATATGTTTATATGTTGAATGATGAAGCTCAAGGTGAAGAAGGCCATCGAGAAGGGCAACGCCAATGGCGCCCAGATATATGCCGAGAACGCCATCCGCAAGTGCACCGAGCACATGAACTACCTCCGCCTCGCCCTATACGCCCATGAGTGATATATACTACTTGCCTGCTGCTGTATCATATTGCTTACTTTTTTACATCAGATCAACTATGAAGAGAATTGGTGGTGGTTAGGGTGTTCTAGTGCTTATGTAATCTTCTTTCAGGCCTTTCGAGATAGAGTTCTTTAGCTGACAAGTTTAGCAAATGCTATAGTGCTTATGGTTTAGTTTTACACTTGCGTAAAAATGAATGGCTGCTACTATTTCTAGTTTTAGGTTGGGATGAGATGCATGTTTGCATGCTTGTGCTTCTGTCACTATAATCTATACTACTGCTATTGTCATATCCTGGTTGTTTTGTTGCTATCAATATCTGTCCCATGTTTTGTTTCCTTGCATGCTTACTACTACAATCTATACTACTATTGTGACAGATGTTCACATGTTAATTTTTGTTGACTAAAATCTCTTATGCCGTTGACTTAGCTTGACCCAGAACAGCAGCATCCTTGATGTGACTAACCTTCACCTTATTCTTTCCCTCGCAGACTCGAAGGAGGCCGTATGCAAGGCACCAAGGTGCATGGTGCTTAGTTTAGCTAACGGAGGCTGTTCGACATCGGCTACACAAACCACCATTGTGAGCTCCTACCTTTGGTATGCTACAACCATGCTCTGTTTCATGGGTTAGTTAGGATTTTGATGCTTTTTGCGCCGTGGTTGAGTCCTTGCTGACCGTTGTGTCGATGATCAAGTGTTGTTGCCTCATTCGGCTATTTTATTCGCTCTTTGGTAATTAGTAGTATTAGAGTGTCGCTGGTTTATTAGGATGTGGTTGAAACCATTGGATGGCCTTCTGTACATGTTATCCAAAGATTAGTACTTGTCCCATTTTTTGTTTCCTTGCTGGACATGCATGTTATGGTCCCATTTTTTGTTTCGGTGCTGGACATGCATGTTATGGTTCAAGTGTCGATGATGTCTAGTAGATAGTTTGCTAGCTATATACCTGCTGCTGATTGATGCTCTTGTGGTCTCCTGGAATCATATTATACTATATCTAGTGTTCTTGTGGTTCTGTGAAGATGCATCACAAACATCTAGGTCTTTAAAGTTGGCTGAATCTGTTGCTTTATCATATATTTGGCCCGTAAATCTACATATCTATGAGATCTCTTTCAATATATAATTTTTTGATAGTCCAGGAGTAATCTAATAATCTAATGCTGGTAGTCTATGTGTTCACTCTTTTCTGTGAGCTCCGTGTCTATGGAATTTGAAGTTCCTGTATAGCCCTACTCAAAGAAAGAGTTGTCTCTATGTTTGACTGTAATAGACTGTAAATAATGTAATATTGTAACAGTAGGCATATTGGGGTTGTAATAGACTATCTACAGATTGTAGTAGACGTAGTGTTACTTGATGAACAATCTGATGAGTGAGAACAATTTAAGATGCACCTTTGTAATATTGTAATAGATTGTAAAAGACTAGTGTATGTTTGAAATAGTGATTATGTATGTTGAAAAGATGTGAAATGGAAACTTGACCAGTGGGAACCACTTGTGAATAAAATCTGAGCATTTTTTAAATTTCTGACATGTGGGACCGACGTATGCCATTATGACTAGTGGGACCAGCGCTAAAATATAATGATTGAAAATAGAAAATAAATGATTGTAAGAAGGCCAAGGCCCAAAAATAAAGACGCTGAAATATTGTGCTTGGCCCACGTAGCCCACAAGAATTGACTTGGAAAAAAATCTAGAATTGTTGGGCTCGGCCCATGTAAAACACCTAATTGGACCGGGCTGAATCTTGTGCCACATCGACACCCACGCTGGATGCCTCACGTGGCTGGGGAGGTTGCTAGTGACCAAAACGCCACAGTAGGAATCTTTTGGTCGTAAACGTCCACGACCTTCTCACAGAGAAGGTTACTATAGTCAGTTAACGACCCTCGGCTTTTGACCTTCTGTTTTTGGTCAAAAAAAGGTCGCAAATGAAAAATAATGACCTTTCAGTGACCAATAGTCAAGGTCACAAGTTGACATATTTCTTGTAGTGCATGCTTGTTATTTGGTGCCTGTCTGTGGCACCCCTTCTTCCTTCGTGTCGGCCGCTTGCGCGTTAAAGGGGGGGTGCCTGAGCATCGCGACTCAGGGCTCCTACCGGCTCTCCAGCCCTCACCCTCTGGCTTTGTCCACGGCATCGCGCCCTGGCAAACCAGCGACGGCTGAGAGTAGCTCGAGGGCCGGGGCCCGAGGACGTAGAGCATCGACATCAAACCAAGCTTTCGCGTTAAAGGGGGGGTACCTGAGCATCGTGACTCAGGGCTCCTACCGGCTCTCCAGCCCTCACCCTCTGGCTTTGTCCACGGCATCGCGCCCTGGCAAACCAGCGACGGCTGAGACTAGCTCGAGGGCCGGGACCCGAGGACGTAGAGCGTCGACAACTAACCAAGCTTGCGTGTTAAAGGGGGGGGGGTACCTGAGCATCGCGACTCAGGGCTCCTACCGGCTCTCCAGCCCTCACCCTCTGGTTTTGTCCACAGCATCGCGCCCTGGCAAACCAGCGACGGCTGAGACTGGCTCGAGGGCCGGGACCCGAGGACGTAGAGCACCGGCATCTGGCCAAATTTGCAGGAACACATCACAAGTTAAGGCCCAGTGCCAGGCGCAACCCGCCTTGAGGTACGGCCCCGTGAGTGCCGCGCTAGCTCACGGGTGCCCAGATACACCTCCTCATGCCCTACCGTGCCGTCCACATGTAAGGGCAGGGCTGTACACGCCCCGGGGGCTCCTCCCGGAGGGGAGCCCCCTCCCACGCACCAGTGGAAGCACCATGCTCCGCACTGGCTGACGACACTGCCGAGGAGCGGCTATGCCCATACACATCTGGCGCTTATGCTCGCTACCGGTGATAAACAACTGAGGGTGGCCCCGGCCGCATCAACCTCAGGGAGCCCCGAGCTCAGTGCCTGGCCTCATCGCAACCCCTCCCCTCGGGAGCGCCGCGCGAGGGGGCTGGGCACGGGGGCTGCGCCCGGGTCACGCCCAGGCGTACGCCACCCAGCCAAGCCCTTCGGGCCTGGTTCGTTGCGCGTCTCTCCCGAGCGGAGCCAAGGTACGAAGGCCGTTTGAGCGTCAAGGGGGACTCCTGAGCATCGTGACTCAGGAGCCTAATTGGTCACGTAGCCCCTCACTCCTTAGTTCCGAAAGGCTAACGGCGGTTGAGGTATGCGCGGGGCCGGGCCCTGCAGACGTAGAATGGTAGATTCACCCACACATCTCACCTCCCTACTTGTTGTTCGTGCGCCAAGGGGGACTCCTGAGCATCGTGACTCAGGAGCCTAACTTGTCACGTAGCCCCTCACTCCTTGGTCCCGTCCTGGTTTCCGGTCGGGGCTAACGGCGGCTGAGGTATGCGCGGGGCCGGGCTCTGCCGGCGTAGAACATAAGCAAGTAGGAGGAGCGCAAATTTCAAGGAATTCAAAAGCAAATATTACAGTCCATAACTGTTATCACGACACCAAACACAAGTTTAAACGCCTCCCCGAGGCATGGTGCATGTTGCAGGAACCGAAAGTAGAACAGGAGCCGCAACAGAGTCATTCATTGGCGGCGGAGCTGCATGGAGCGGGTTTGCCTTGTGGGGCCGCAGGACCGGCAGCGCCTCGCTTCGGCTTGATGCTGAAGGCCCGGAACTTCGACAACAGAGCCTTCGCGTGACCCTTCACGGCCTCAGCAGCGGCAGCGGCAAGCTCGCCGCTCGCTGGCTCCAGCAGGCTGTCGAGGTCGACATTGGGGTCGTGAAGGTAGATGTGGGTAAGGACCTACGTCAGCGCTGCAGAAGACAAGACGCGCGCCTCGGCCTCAGCCGTAGGGCCAAGGCCAAGGGTGACATCTTCAAGGGCACGGACCATGAAGGGTAGTAGCTTGGCGGGACCGTCCTCGGCGCTGGCCAGCGGGCTCTCTAGGCCGCTATCGTAGAGCGACTTCAGCAAGCCGCGAACCTTCACCACTGTCTCCGCGAAGGCCTCACGGTCCTCGGCAAGGACCCGAGCCTTGCCCTCCAGCTCGATCTTCCACGCCTCCAACTCCTGCTCCAGCGCGCCCAGGCGGTCACGGCGCTTGTTGAGCTTGGCATCTTGGTCCTTGATGGCCGCCTCGCGAGCCTTCAGGCCTTCCTCCTTCTCTTGGCGGATGCGGACCTCCTCGGCGAGCTGGTCCCGCAGGCCCTGCAGTTTGCTCTCCAGCGCCTAGCAACGGCCTTGGGCATCGGCCGCCTTCCTCAAGGCAGCGTCGTGAGCAGCCTTCGCCTCAAGGGCGGCCAACTTCTCCTCATCGCAAGCCGTCGAGGCCTGAACCAGTGCCGCTCGAATCGAACCGTCAGAGCGGATCCAGCCAGAAGCCATCTCCAAGCGCCCGGCCACCAAACGAGGATCGGCGCCTAGAAGATCTTGCGGCAGCCGGTCCAGTTCGGCGGCAGTGTAATACAAGACGGTAGAAGGGGTCGGAGAGACGGCAGTTAGTGGAGTAGGAGGAGAGGACGGCAGCGTAACCACAAGCGGGACCTGTTGCGCCCCGACAGCTGTGGCGACGGCGTCAGGCAGGGATACCTCAGGAGTCGCTTGGGCCATGGGGGCTGAGCTCGCCCCAGCCAGCTCAACCAGGCCTCGCGAGGACGACCGGGCTGGAGAGGCCCGTGCCTTGCAGCCACCTCCCTTCATGGGCAGAGGTGCTGCCCCAGACGGAGCCTCAGGAGCCCCCTTCAGCTTCTTCGCCGCAGGCGCCAGCCTAGCCAAGAGATACAGACATCAAGCCTCAACGACAAAGCAAGGAACAAGACAAGAATCGGGCACTTACTCGTCGCCGCTCGTGAGCTCGAGCAACCTCCGGTCGGACTTGAAGCCCGAGAGCCGGCTGCTGGGATCGGCCTCGCGAGGTTCGGAAGCAGGAGGCACGTCTGCAGATCGTCTTGGAGCCGGGGCAGACACGAGGGGGATCAGCCCCGACCTGGCCTTCTTCGAGATCGTGGGCAAGCTCCCGCCGCCCTGCTCGTCATCATCCTCATCATCGCTCGGCGGTAGGCGGAGAGCGCGGGACCTGCGCCGGGGGAGAGGCGCTCTCGACTCCCAGTCGGTGGCCCCAGAGTCAGGCCCCCCTTCCCGCTCCTCTTCTTCCTCCTCTTCGCTGGAGTCGCCGGAGGACATGTTCACTGTCGCCTGGGCCGCCAGGTCCTTGGGATCCACCACGGGCACAGGCCCGTCCCCATTAAAGACAGGCATGGAGTCGACCACGTTCTCCCAATCATCTCGGAGAAACAGGGGCACGGGGGCGCCCTCCAGCCTCGCCACATCCCCTCCGACAAAAGATTGGAGGACTGCGACTAGATCTTCGTCGGCCAAGACTTCGGGGCTCAGGCGGGGCCTCCACAGCGGGAGTGAATACTTACGAAGAGGGGCCACCTGATGCTCCAGGAACTCCCTCAGGAGCGACGAGCCAGTCTGCTTCGCCGTCGCCATGTTCCCAGGCCTCAGATCCGCATCCATCTTCTGCAACACCGGCTTCGCGCGGGGGTCCACGAGTTCCGCGCGAGACCAATCATCGGAACTCGTGGGCTGCTCCGTGGGTAGAATCAGCCGAGGGTGGATGCGCCCAGTATCCACCATGACCCACTTGCTCCTGTAGCCCTCAATCCTTTTCCCGGCCTTCGAGATGGCGTTGGAGCCGCCATATGCGACGAAGCTCGCGCACGCGGAGAGAGGACCGCGAGAGAGCCGGAGGGAGAAGTAATGGCGCAGCAAGGCCACCGAAGGCTGCACCCCGACATGAGCCTCGCAATATTATGCGAAGATCGCCAGGAGAAGGACAGAGTTGGGGTCGAGGTGCAGAGCTTGCAGGTCGTAATGGCAGAGGATAGAGAAGAAGAACTCAGAGAAAGGAGGTACCAGACCGGAAGCAATGGCGCTTATGAACAGCGGGTAGAAGGTGCTCCCTTGGGCCTCAGGAGGGGCGGAGTCGGCCTTGAACACCTACGCCCCATCGATGCCTTGCGCCGCCACCATCCGGCGCATCCGGAAAGGCTCGCCTCCGACACGTTCGCGAGTCCAAGGCGGGCGAATACCAAGCTTCGGCCGGGATCTGGCGAGGCGCCATGACTCGCTAAAGTGCGCGATCAGAGTAGATCTGAAGATTTCGGAGGCAGAGAGGGAGGGCGCAAGAAAGGGGATCTGGGCAATAACCGGAGGAACCAAGGGAAGTAAAGCCTAGGCAGGCGCCGCTCATTTGATGCACGCAGTTGCTGAGCCACCCACGTCCAGTCAACCGCCACGCGGCGCCCGAGGCCGCAAGCTGTTAGGGACCGCGGCTCTTCGCACTTGCCCCTTCACCTCTCTGCTCAGCCAAATCCGGGCGCGCCTTGGGCCCGGGGGCTACTGTCGGCGTTCTGGGAACGGGGGTCCCCAGACTTGCCTGCCTGCAGCCTACGGTATGGCTCAAGGGGCGGCCCAGCATGGCCCATCTTCATCAACACGAGCTCAAGACCCTCGCGAGGGGCCAAGCCTCTCGGGGCGGACGACAGGAGGCTTCCTCAGGCACGGCCTCGTCAGGCTGGCTCGCGAGGAGGCGGAGAGATCAAGGCAGGGTACCTCGCGAGGTGCCCATGACGCAAGCCATGACGACCAAGGGCGCCAGGCAGGCGCCAGCCCGCGCAGTGTCCTTCTTTCCTCTTTGGTGCAAAGGGAGCAAGCGCAGGCGAG
Organism: Aegilops bicornis; assembly: GCA_021605145.1. NCBI lineage: Eukaryota > Viridiplantae > Streptophyta > Magnoliopsida > Poales > Poaceae > Aegilops > Aegilops bicornis. Next base: position 643,359,982 of record CM038669.1, read on the forward strand.
AGCATCAATCAAAGGCATCCATTTCGGTGCAACAAGACCAAGACCAGCAGAACGGCAGGATGGAAGTCATCGTGGAGCCCAAGCCGGCATCACCACCAGAGACTTTGGCAGGCGAGGACCAACTTTAGTCAGGATAAGTGTATTAGATGTTCCCCTTCAAAATGGCCAATTGTTGGCGCCCTTCCCGCTCAATATTTGGGAAGAGGCCCTGGGCCTTTGCCTATAAATAGGACTAGCCACCCACAAGGTAGGGGCATGGAAAAATCGATCTGTTCCTCACCTAGAAACCAGTAGAGAGAGCAACTGAACTCCCTTAGCAGTTCATTGCACCAGCCAAGAACAGACCCTCGCGAGGCTGTTCTTCCTTGTACTATTCATCATCAGCCCAAGAGGCAATCCACCACACACACACTGGAGTAGGGTATTACACCACAATGGTGGCCTGAACCAGTATAAACCATGTGTCTCTTGTGTTGTCCCTTTGATTGCTTAGTTCCTAGGGAGGCGGTGAGGTGCAGGTAGGTAGAGGGCCGAATCTCCTCGCGCACCCCGGTGTTCGAATCTAGAGGGTCTGCCGGAACCCGGAATCCGACATCCTCCCTATCCTTTGACCATCTCCGCCATGGCTTGGCAGAAGAAGACTTCTCCGGACCGCCATGCCCTATCACGGGAGGATATCCCGGCCGGCGAGGGTTCCTCGTCTATAAGTTCACCCTGTTTCTGGTTTTCCTTCATTTGTTTTTTCTTTGTTTCTCCTACTTCATTTAGTTTGTGAAACATGAATTATTGTGGTTAGCTGATTCCTAATTTGATGCCGGTGTGTCTTGCTGATACTGATTTATAGTCAGTTGGAGCTACTCTCATTAACCTGGTCAATGGGATGAATGCCTTGGTTTCAATTGCAAAGGTTGACAAAACGTACAAGGAGTTGCTGGAGGTCACCTACGAATGGCAGCAGTTCTACCAGGAAAGAAGAGAAGACTTGGAGAAGGCTAATGCCACGATTGTAGAAATTACGGCTGTGAGGAGTAATCTCCTTGAAAAGCACACTCGGTCGTTGGAGGGATTGACGTCAGCTGTGAAGCGACTCGAAGAGAATACGGAGGCACTGAAGGAGGAGATTGATGAACTGCGTCGGGAGAAAACCAACAAGAAGGTCGGTGGGGACTAGATATACAACAACGTCCCTGTCTGTTGTGTGCGTCTGGTGTTGTTAAGCAGTGGAGTGGAGTTTCTTACCTTGTCTTGTGAAATTTCGCTGTCAGCTACTTTGTTAACAAAATGTATTTTGGTTTCGAGTATCATTATAATTAGGCGCCATTACTTATGATGCAGGGGAGTTGAAGTCTTTGCAACCACTTTTGTGAACCTAGTATTGTAATGACTTGTGTACTGATGTAGGCGTGTACGTTCGTGGCTTTTACGTAGAGTCACGTTCGCCTGTATTCATGGTGTGGTTTTACATAGAGTCACGTTCGCCTGTATTTGTGTTTGAAATGATTCTGTTGACTAGTTCAGAAAAATAGGCACGCACGCAGGTGAATCCCATGGGGCATGGTTTCGTCTTTCGCATAGCCACGTTCGTACGTTTATCATGGAAAGAAAGCAGAATGGGTTTAGATGTTAACGCTAGCTGTTTACTTTGTGAGTGGCCGATTCGAGAGTCGAGTTGTTTGAATGCGTAAGGTCCTTGTTTTGAAAAGCCATGGTCCTGTATTGAGTTGCGACACGCTTCATTTATTAGAAGCACGGGGTGACGTGAATACAGCTACGGTTCTGTACCAGGCAGCGACATGAGTTGTGTAGCGTGGGCGTGAAGCGCTAAGAGGCATGGTGTCGTATAATATAGATTCATGCTCCCCCTGTGTTTCTGTTCCGAGTGCTTCCGTCGACTCGATTAGGACAGGCACGGCCGGTGAGTCCACAGAGGCATATCTTTGAGTTACGCACAATCTCGTTCATTTTTTTAACCCAGCGGAATGGGTTGTGACGCCCACACTTGCTGTTGAATCTATGAGGCACTGAATGCCTATGTGAGAGATGCTGTTTAAAAAGCTTGTTTCCTTGTTTTCAAAAGCAGTCACGCTTCTTTATTGACGTTTCTTATATTACTCGATAGAGGCGTGGACTCGATTAGATGGGAGAGGCACATGCATGGTGTGGTATTGTATAGAGTCACGCTCGTCTGTGCTTGTGTTTGGAATAATTTCGTTGACTCGATCAGATGGAAACCCAGCTGAAAGGCACCATTTGGTCTTACCCACAGTCACGTTCCTTTCTTTAATTGCGGAAACCCAGCGGAAAAGGTTCAGATGTGAACACTCACTGTTTACTCGGTGAGGCACGGAATGGCTTGTTCGAGAGAAGCTGTTGTGGTGTATTCTTTGCACGGTGGTGGGTCCCAGGAAGTGACGGCATGGTATTGTGAAGAGTCACGTTATGTTGTTTTCGTGTTCCAAATGATTTCGTTGAACCGTTCGCGACGGCTGGCACATCCGTGTAGCACGGAGAGGCGTGGTTATGATTTACCAAGAGTCACATTCGTGCGTTTATCGCGGAAACCCAATGGTTCGACGTGCGTCTCTTCGTATTCGGGAGTGAACGCCACGTGGCACCGCTCCAGAAACCTAATGGCCCAACGGGCGTCTCCTCCGGTGACGCCGCTCTGGAACGTCGCCCGTGGCCAGGCTACGGCTATTTAAGGCGGACGGACGGAGTCTCGAAACCCTAGCCACATTCTACTCCTCCCTTCGTCCGCCGACAGGCCTACCTTTCCTCTTGCTCATCTCTATTCACTGACCATCTCCGCCATGGCTGGGCAGAAGGATACTACTCCGGACCGCCATGCCCTGTCGCGGGAAGAGATCCTGGCTCGTGAGGGTTCCTTGTCTGTAAGTTCACCCTGTTTCTACTTCTCCTTCATTCGTTTTTTCTTTCTTTCGGATGCTTTGATTTAGTTTGTGAAACATGATTTATTGTGGTCAGCTGACTCCTAATTTGATGCGGGTGTGTCTTGCCGATACTGATTTACAGTCAACTGGAGGTAGGGTTGGTCTGCGTCATGCTCTTGAACAGAAGTCCCCTGCTATATAATTGGGGAGCATTTGTGGCACGAGAGAGATGGGAATGGTGAGTGGGGCGGCGACGACAAGTGCTGTGAGGTCCTTGTTAGTTATCCTGAATAATCTGGTCGATGAGATGAATGCTTTGGTTTCAATTCCAAATGCTGACAAAATGTATGAGCAGCTGGTAGAGATCACCTACGCGGGGAAGAAGCTTTGCCAGGAAACAATGGAAGATTTGGAGAAGGCGAATGCTAGGATTGTAGAAATTACGGCTGAGATGAGAAATATCCTTGAAGAGCACACCCGGTTGTTCCAGGAATCGTCCGCAGCTGTGAAGCGACATGACGAGAATATGAAGGCGCTGAAGGAGGAGATTGATGAACTGCGCCGGGAGAAAACCAACAAGAAGGTCGGTGGGGACTAGATATACAGCAGCGTCCCTGTCTGTTGTGTGCGTCTGGTGTTGTTAAGCGGTGGAGTGGAGTTTATTACCTTGTCTTGTGAAATTTCTTTGTCAGCTACCTTGTTAACAAAATGTATTTTGGTTTCGAGTATCATTGTAATTAGGCGCCATTACTTATGATGTACGGGACGTGAAGTCTCTGCATCCACGGTTGTGAACCTAGTATTGTAATGACTTGTGTACTGATGAAGACGTGTACGTTCGTGGCTTTTCTGTGTTGCAGTATTTCGGGTCACAGACACGGTCTTGCATCCCACAGATTCATGGTGTGATTTTAATAGAGTCATGTTCGCATGTATTTGTGTTCGAAATGATTCCATTGACTTGTTGAGAAAAATAGGCACGCACGTGAACCGCATGGGGGCATGGTTTCGTCTTTCCCATAGTCACATTCGTACGTTTATGAGGGAAAGAAAGCAGAATGGGTTTAGATGTTAACACTAGCTGTTTACTTTGTGAGTGGACGATTCGAGAGTCGAGTTGTTTGAAAGTGTAAGTTCCTTGTTTTTAAAAGCCACGGTTCTGTACCGAGTTACGTCACGCTTGTTTTATTAGAAGCACGGGCGTGAAGTGAATATAGTCGCGGACTATGACTTGTGGACTGACGATGGCATGGAAGTTCTTGGCAGTGTTAAGGGTCACAGGCACGGGCGTGAAGATCTAAAAGGCATGCTGCCGTATAATATAGAGTCACATTCCCGTGTGTTTGAGTTCCGAACGATTCCGTCGACTCGTTCAGATGGAGAAGCACGGGCGTTCAGCGCACAAAGGCAGCGTCATGTTCTTTCTTTAATTGGGGAGACCCAACGGAATTGATTGAGATGTGAACACCCACTGATTACTCTGTGAGGCATGGAATGGCCTATTCAAGAGACGCTGGTGTGGTTAATTCTTCACACGGTCATGGGTCCCAGGAAGGCATGGCGTGGTATTGTGTAGAGTGACGTTAGTTTGTCTTGGTATTCCAGATGGCGTGGTTTTATATAGAGTCACGTTCGGCTGTATTTGTGTTTGAAATGATCCCGTTTACTCGTTAAAAAGAAAAGGCACGGACATGAATGCCATGAGGGCATGGTTGGGTCTGTCGAAGAGTCACGTTTCGTAAGTTTATTGTTGAAACAAAGCGGAATGGGTTTAGATGTTAACGCTAAATGTTTACTTTGAGAGTGGCCAGTTCAAGAGTCGAGGTGTTTAAAAGCGTAATTTCCTTGATTTTAAAAGCCATGGCCCTGTGCTGAGTTGCGTGGCGCTTCTTTTCTTAGAAGCACGGGTGTGAAGTGACTACAGCCACGGTTCTGTACCAGGCAGTGACGTGACTTGTGCACTGACGATGGCGTGGATGTTCGTGGCAGCGTTAAGGGCCACAGGCACAGGCGTGAAACGTTAAAAGGCATGCTGCTGTATAATATAGAGTCACTTTCTGGTGTGTTTGACTTTCGAATGATTCCGTTGACTCGATCAGACGGAGAGGCACGGGCGTTCAGCGCACAAAGGCACCGTCAGGTTCTTTCTTTAATTTGGGAGTCCCAGCGGAATTGGTTCAGATGTGAACACCCACTATGTACTTTGTGAGGCACGGAATGGCCTATTCGAGAGACGCTGGTGTGGTATATTCTTCGCACGGTCATGGGTCCCATGATGGCACGGCGTGGCATTGTGTAGAGTGACGTTAGTTTGTCTTGGTGTTCCAAATGATTCTGTTGAATCGTTCACACTGAAAGGCACAATTATGAATCCAGGACATGCACGGTTATGCGTTACCCAGTGTCACATTCGTGTGTTGATTGCAGAAACCCCACCGTTCGACGGGCGTCATGTGAACGTCGGGTGGATGCCGCTCTGGAAACCCAAGGGTCTGACGGGCGTTTCCTCCGGTGACGCCGCTCTGGAGGAGGTGGATGTATTTAATAGAGTGAATGCCATGTGTCGACATTGCGGAATCCAAAAGGACCGACGGCCGTCTCATCCGTCAGCGAAGTGAATGCCGCGTGTCACCGTTCCAGCTCCTCTAGGTCAAGGAGCAGTTATTTAAGCCGAGCGGCGTCCGCCACCACTAGACATCATCCTGCTTCTCCCTCTTTCGCCGGCAATCCTAGGAAATCATCCATCTTCCTCTTTTCGTTTGTGACGTTACGCGCCATGGTTCGGCAGAAGATAAATACTTACGCGATGCTTACTCCCGAGCGCCGCTTTCAGTTGTAGGAGGACATCCGTTCGAGGCGCGCCGCTCGGGTCGCAGCGGGCATGTCTCCAGACTCACCAGGGCCGGAGGAGATTGGGGAGGTGGAGGAAGTGGAGGGGGGTGGGTCGGAGCTCATGCAGGGAGTTGATCTAGTGGTGGGAGATGTCATGGAGGAAGAGGAGGGGGTGATCCAGTGGGGGGAGATCTGATGGAGGAAGAGGAGGTGGGTGATGCTACGTCTTGAGCTTGCATTGGTTTTCCTTGATGAGGAAAGGGTGATGCAGCACAGTAGCGTAAGTATTTCCCTTAGTTTTTGAGAACCAAGGTATCAATCGAGTAGGAGGCTCCTCAACAAGTCCCACAAACCTACACAAACAAACAAAGAACTTGCAACCAACGCGATAAAGGGGTTGTCAATCCCTCACGGCCACTTGCGAAAGTGAGATCTGATAGAGATAATATGATAAGATAAATATATTTTTGGTATTTTATAGTATAGATGCAGAAAATAAAGATGCAAATAAAAGTAGATTGAAAGCAAATATGATAAGAGATAGACCCGGGGGCCATAGGTTTCACTAGTGGCTTCTCTCAAGATAGCATAAGTATTACGGTGGGTGAACAAATTACTGTCGAGCAATTGATAGAAAAGCGAATAATTATGAGATTATGTAGGCATGATCATGTATATAGGCATCACGTCCGCAACAAGTAGACCGACTCCTGCCTGCATCTACTACTATTACTCCACACATCGACCGCTATCCAGCATGCATCTAGAGTATTAAGTTCATAAGAACAGAGTAACACATTAAGCAAGATGACATGATGTAGAGGGATAAACTCAAGCAATATGATATAAACCCCATCTTTTTATCCTCGATGGCAACAATACAATACGTGTCTTGCAACCCTTTTTGTCACTGGGTAAGAACACCGCAAGATTGAACCCAAAGCTAAGCACTTCTACCATGGCAAGAAGGATAAATCTAGTAGGCCAAACCAAACCGATAATTCGAAATGACTTGCAAAGATAACTCAATCATATAAAAGAATTTAGAGAATATTCAATTATTATCCATAGATAAACTTGATCATAAACCCACAATTCATCGGATCTCGACAAACACACCGCAAAAAGAGATTACATCGAATAGATCTCCACAAGAGAGGGGGAGAACATTGTATTGAGATCCAAAAAGAGAGAAGAAGCCATCTAGCTAATAACTATGGACCCGAAGGTCTATGGTAAACTACTCACAACTCATCGGAAGGGCTATGGTGTTGATGTAGAAGCCCTCCGTGGTGGATTCCTCCTCCGACAGAACGCCGGCGACGGCTCCAAGATGGGATCTCGCGGATACAGAAGGTTACGGTGGCGGAAATATTTCTTTGGCTGCTCCCTAGATGTTTTTGGGGTATGTAGGCTTATATAGGAGGAAGAATTACGTCGGTGGCCGCCCGAGGGGCCCACGAGACAGGGGGGCACACCCTATCGGGGGGGGGGGGGGGGCTACCCTCTCGTGGCCGCCACGGCTTCTTCTTGACTTGCACACCAAGTCCTATGGATCACGTTCGTTCCAAAAATCACGCTCCCGAAGATTTCATTCCGTTTGGACTCCATTTGACATTCCTTTTCTTCGAAATACTGAAATAGGCAAAAAAACAGCAATACGGGTTGGGCCTCCGGTTAGTAGGTTAGTCCCAAAAATGATAATCATGTGTAAAATAAAGCCCATAAACATCCAAAACAGGTAATATAATAGCATGGAACAATAAAAAATTATAGATACGTTGGAGACGTATCAAGCATCCCCAAGCTTAATTCCTGCTCGTCCTCGAGTAGGTAAATGATAAAAACAGAATTTTGATGTGGAATGCTACCTAGCATAATTCTCAATGTAATTTTCTTTATTGTGGCATGAATGTTCAGATCCAAATGATTCAAGATAAAATCTTATAAAACATAAAAATAATAATGCTTCAAAGCATACTAACAAATAATCATGTCCTATCAAAATAATATAGCAAAAGAAAGCTTATCCCTACAAAATCATATAGTTAGGCCATGCTTCATTTTCATTACACAAAATACTCCCATCATGCACAACCCCGATGACGAACCGAGCAATTGGTTCATATTTTTTAACGCGCTTCAGCTTTTCAACTCTTACGCAATACATGAGCGCAAGCCATGGACATAGCACTATGGTGGTCTAATGTGGTGGTTGTGAGGACAAAAAGTGGGAGAAGATAGTCTCACATCAACTAGGCGTATCAACGGGCTATGGAGATGCCCATCAATAGATATCAATGTGAGTGAGTAGGGATTGCCATGCAACGGATGCACTAGAGCTATAAATATATGAAAGCTCAACAAAAGAAACTAAGTGGGTGTGCATCCAACTTGCTTGCTCACGAAGACCTAGGGAATTTTGAGGAAGCCCATCATTGGAATATGCAAGCCAAGTTCTATAATGAAAAATTCCCACTAGTATATGAAAGTGACAACATATGAGACTCTCTATCATGAAGATCATGGTGCTATTTTTGAAGCACAAGTGTGCAAAAAGAGATAGTAGCAATTGTCCATTTTCTCTTTTTCTCTCATTTTTTATTTTTATTTCTTTGTTTCTTTCTTTTTTTATTTTAGGTGGGCTTCTTTGGCCTCTTTTTATTTTTATAAAGTCCGAAGTCCCGTCCCGACTTGTGGGGGATAGTCTTCATCATCCTTTCCTCACTGGGATAATTCTCTAATAAAGAATATCATCACACTTTTATGGATTTACAACTCAAGAATTACAATTCAAAGCTAGAACAAAATATGACTCTATATGAATGCCTCCGGCGATGTACCGGGATATGCAATGAATCAAGAGTGACATGTATGAAAATTATGATGGTGGCCTTGCCACAAATACGATGTCAACTACATGATCATGCAAAGAGCAATATGACAATGATGAAACGTGTCATAATAAACGGAATGGTGGAAAGTTGCATGGCAATATATCTCGGAATGGCTATGGAAATGCCATAATAGGTAGGTATGGTGGCGGTTTTGAGGAAGTTAAATAATGAGTTCATGATACCGGTGAAAATTGCGCGGTAAAATAGAGGCTAGCTAAGTGGAAGGATGAGTGTGCGTATATCCATGGACTCACATTAGTCATAAAGAACTCATATACTTATTGCAAAAGCCTACTTAGCCCTCGAAGCAAAGTACTACTACGCATGCCCCAAGAGGGATAGATTGGTAGGAAAAATCCATCGCTCTTCCCCGACTGCCACTCATAAGGAAGACATCAAAAGAGCACCTCATGCAAAAAACTTGTCACACAACTTTTACCATACATGCATGCTACGGGAGTTGCCAACTTCAACAAAATTATTTCTCAATTTCATAATTATCCACTAGCATGACCCTAACAATACTACCTTTATATCTCAAAACAATTATCAAGCATAAAATTGATCCTAGCATCCAATTCACTTTCTATGATAGTTTTTATTATACCCAACTTGGATGCTCATCATTCTAGGACCAAATTCATAACCAAAGCAAATACCATGCTGTTCTAAGAGGCTCTCAAAATAATATAAGTGAAGCATGAGAGACTAGCAATTTCTTCAAAATTAATCCACCGCCATGCTCTAAAAGATATAAGTGAAGCACTAGAGCAAAAACTATCAAGCTCAAAAGATATAAGTGAAGCACATAGCAAATTCTAATCAAGTAGGCTTCTCCCAAAAGGTGTGTAAAGCAAGGATGATTGTGGTAAACTAACAAGCAAAGACTAATATAATACACGAGCTCCAAGCAAAACACATATCATGTGGCGAATAAAAATATAGCTCCAAGTAAAGTTACCAATGAACGAAGACGAAAGAGGGGATGCCTTCCCAGGGCATCCCCAAGCTTAGGATTTTGGACATCCTTGAATATCTTGGGGTGCCATTGGCATCACCAAGCTTAGGCTCTTGCCACCCTTTATTCCATATTCCATAAAAGCTTTACCCAAAACTTGAAAACTTCACAACACAAAACTCAACAGGAAATCTTATAAGCTCCGTTAGTGAAAGAAAACAAACCCACCGCATAAGGTACTGTAATGAACTCATTCTTTATTTATTTTGGTGTTAAAACTACTATATTCCAAGTTTTATATGGTTCATACCCTTACATACTAGCCATAGATGCATCAAAATAAGCAAACAGCACACGAAAGGCAGAATCTATCAAAAACAGAACAGTCTGTAGAAATCTGTAACTAACGCAAAGTTCTAGAACCTTACAACTCCTACCAAAATAGGACGTCCTAAACAATTTGTTTATTGATCAGCAGCAAAAAGAATCAATGCAAAAGCACGTTCCTGTGATTTATTGAATTTTTTTCTCGTGAGCGCAAAGTTTCTGTTTTTCAGCAGAATCAAATCAACTCATATCATAGGTTATCCTATAGGTTCTACTTGGCACAAACACTAAATAAAAGATAAAAACACATCTAAACAGAAAGTAGAAACAAAATTTATTACTAAACTGGAACAAAAACAAGAAACACAAAGAAAATTGGGTTGCCTTGCAACTAGCGCTATCGTTTAACGCCCCTAGTTAGGCATAAAAGCGAAGATAGATCTAAGTAGTGCCATCTTTGGCACTTGGTTCATTGGTAGCTTGCATGATACATTCATAAGGTAATTTGACTTTCTTTCTTGGAAAGTTCTCCATGCCTTTCTTTAATGGAAATTGGAATCTAATATTCCCTTCCTTCATATAAATAATCGCACCAATCGTTCTAAGGAAAGGTCTACCAAGAATAATAGGGCAAGAAAGATTGCAATCTATATCAAGAACGATAAAATCAACGGGCACCAAATTTCTATTTTCAACAATAAGGACATCATTGTTCCTTCCCATTGGATTTTTAATAGTGGAATCCGCAAGGTGCAAATTTAAAGAGCAATCATCTAGATCATGGAAACCTAGAATATCACATCAAGTTTTCAGAATCGTGGAAACACTTGCACCCAAATTCACACAAAGAAAAACACTCATAATCTTTAATTTTAATCTTTATAGTAGGTTCCCACTCATCATTAAGTTTTCTAGGTATAGAAATTTCCAAATTATGTTTTTCATCAAAAGATTGCATCAAGGAATCAACGATATGTTTGGTAAAAGCTTTATTTTGACTATAAGCATGAGGAGAATTAACAACGGATTGCAACAAGGAAATACAACTTTCTAAAGAACAATTATCATAATCAAATTCCTTGAAATCCGAGATAGTGGGTTCAATGCTATTTAAAGTCATGACCTCTCCAATCCCACTTTTACCAAATTTAGCATCAAGATCTAAAAACTCCGAATTTTTGGGACGCCTTCTAAATAAAGTTGACTCATCTCCAGTCCCATTATTATCAAGATTCATATTGCAAAAAAAAGATCTAATAGGGGACACATCAATAACTTTAAGATCTTCATCATTATTTTCACGGGAACTAGAAGAACACGCCTTTATGAAGCTATCTTTCTTAGCACGCAATCTAGCGGTTCTTTCCTTGCACTCGTCAATGGAAATTCTCATTACTTTGAGAGACTCATTGATACCATGCTTAGGAGGAGAAGATCTAAGTTTAAGAGAATCAACATCAAGCGAAAGTCTATCAACGTTCCTAGCCAAATCATCAAGTTTGAGCAATTTTTCTTCAAGCAAAGCATTAAAATTCTTTTGAGAAATCATAAATTCTTTCACACTATTCTCAAAATCAGAGGGCATCTTATTAAAATTACCATAAGAATTATTTTAGGAATTTACATAATTATTAGAGGAATTACTAGGGAACGGTCTAGAATTAAAGTTTCCGCTATAAGCATTGTTTCCAAAATTATTCCTGCCAACAAAATTTACATCCATAGATTCATTATTATTCTAAATCAAGGTAGATAAAGGCATGTCATTGGGATCAGTAGAAGAACTCTTAGTAGTAAACAATCTCATAAGCTCATCCATCTTTCCACGCAAAACATTAATTTCTTCTATAGCATGCACTTTTTTACTAGTAGATCGTTCGGTGTGCCATTGAGAATAATTAGCCATTATATTATCAAGAAGTTTTGTAGCATCTCCTAAAGTGATTTCCATGAACGTGCCTCCGGCGGCCGGATCTAAAAGATTTCTAGAAGCAAAGTTCAATCCGACATAAAATTTTTGTATGATCATCCATAAATTCAAACCATGAGTAGGGCAATTGCGAATCATCAATTTCATTCTTTCCCAAGATTGGGCAACATGCTCATGATCAAGTTGTTTAAAATTCATAATATCATTCCTAAGAGTGATGATCTTAGCGGAGGAAAATACTTAGAGATAAAAGCATCTTTGCACTTGTTCCAAGAATCAATACTATTTTTTAGGAAAAGGCGAAAATCAAACTTTAGCATGATCTCTAAGTGAAAATGGAAATAACTTCAATTTAACAATATCATTATCCGTATCTTTCTTCTTTTGCATATCACACAGATCAACAAAGTTGTTTAGATGAGTAGCGGCATCTTCACTAGGAAGGCATGAATTGATCTTTCATCACAAGATTCAGCAAAAGCGGTATTGATTTCACAAGACTCAACATCATTAAGAGGAGCAATCGGAGTACTAAGGAAATCATTATTATTGGTATTCGAGAAATCACACAATTTGGTATTATCTTGCGCCATGGCAACAAGTAATCCAACACACAAGCAAACAGAAAAAGGCAACGAAAAAGAGAGAGGAGATTGGGAAAGAGAGGGCGAATAAAACGGCAAGGGTGAAGTGGGGGAGAGGAAAACGAGAGGCAAATGGAAAATAATGTAAATGCGAGGGAGATGAGTTTGTGATGGGTACTTGGTATGTCTTGACTTGAGCGAAGACCTCCCCGGCAACGGCGCCAGAAATCCTTCTTGCTACGTCTTGAGCTTGCATTGGTTTTCCTTGAAGAGGAAAGGGTGATGCAGCATAGTAGCGTAAGTATTTCCCTTAGTTTTTGAGAACCAAGGTATCAATTCAGTAGGAGGCTCCTCAACAAGTCCCACGAACCTACACAAACAAACAAAGAACTCGCAACCAACGCGATAAAGGGGTTGTCAATCCCTTCACGGCCACTTCTTGAAAGTGAGATCTGATAGAGATAATATGATAAGATAAATATATTTTTGGTATTTTATAATATAGATGCAGAAAATAAAGATGCAAATAAAAGTAGATTGAAAGCAAATATGATAAGAGATAGACCCGGGGGCCATAGGTTTCACTAGTGGCTTCTCTCAAGATAGCATAAGTATTATGGTGGGTGAACAAATTACAGTCGAGCAATTGATAGAAAAGCGAATAATTATGAGATTATCTACGCATGATCATGTATATAGGCATCACGTCCGCAACAAGTAGAGTGACTCCTGCCAGCATCTACTACTATTACTCCACACATCGACCGCTATCCAGCATGCATCTAGAGTATTAAGTTAATAAGAACAGAGTAACGCATTAAGCAAGATGACATGATGTAGAGGGATAAACTCAAGCAATATGATATAAACCCCATCTTTTTATCCTCGATGGCAACAATACAATACGTGTCTTGCAACCCTTTATGTCACTGGGTAAGAACGCCGCAAGATTGAACCCAAAGCTAAGCACTTCTCCCATGACAAGAAAGATCATTCTAGTAGGCCAAACCAAACCGATAATTTGGAAAGACTTGCAAAGATAACTCAATCATATAAAAGAATTCAGAGAAGATTCAATTATTATCCATAGATAAACTTGATCATAAACCCACAATTCATCGGATATCGACAAACACACCGCAAAAAGAGATTACATCGAATAGATCTCCACAAGAGAGGGGAAGACATTGTATTGAGATCCAAAAAGAGAGAAGAAGCCATCTAGCTAATAACTATGGACCCGAAGGTCTGTGGTAAACTACTCACAACTCATCGGAAGGGCTATAGTGTTGATGCAGAAGCCCTCCGTGGTGGATTCCCCCTCCGGCAGTACGCCGGCGACGGCTCCAATATGGGATGTCACGGAGACAGAAGGTTACGGTGGCGGAAATATTTCTTTGGCTGCTCCCTGGATGTTTTTGGGGTATGTAGGCTTATATAGGAGGAAGAAGTACGTCGGTGGCACCGAGGGCCCACGAGACAGGGGCGCGCCTATATAGGGGGCGGGGCTACCCTCTCGTTGCCGCCTCGGCTGCTTCTTGACTTGCACTCCAAGTCCTCTGGATCACGTTCGTTCCAAAAATCACGCTCCCGAAGATTTCATTCCGTTTGGACTCTGTTTGATATTCCTTTTCTTCGAAATACTGGAATAGGCAAAAAAAACAGCAATACGGGCTGGGCCTCCGGTTAGTAGGTTAGTCCCAAAAATGATAATAATGTGTAAAATAAAGCCCATAAACACCCAAAACAGGTAATATAATAGCATGGAACAATCTAAAATTATAGATACGTTGGAGACGTATCAGGTGACAAGGATGACGAGGACGACGAGGAAGGCGTGGACGAGGATGACGAGGACGACGGGGAAGGCATGGACGAGGATGAGGAGGACGACGAGGAAGGCGTGGACGAGGATGAAGAGGACGACGAGGAAGGCGTGGACGAGGATGACGAGGACGACGAGGAAGGCGTGGACGAGGAAGACGAGGCGGACTTCTATCTCGGTGAGTCGACCTTGATGGCGGAGCAGACCGCTATCCTGGAGTCCATCCAAGATGATGCATATGTGGAGTCCAACCGGTGCTTCCTCCGGGAAGAACAGGCGAAGACCAATGTTCTCTTCGACGAGCTGGATGCAGAGCAGGAGGCGGAGGCCAACGACGTCGATGTCAGAATGGAGATAGTGGACATCTCTGACGGTAGGGAGTAGTGTAGTTTTGTTGGTAGACATTTGCTTTTCCATGGTTTTTATGTTTTCCATGTCAAGCAATCGTCGATGTCAGAATGGAGACAGTTTCGTGTCCATGTCAAGCAATCGTGTTTTTTTTTTCTTAAGTAGTAGTACTACCCCGTCCCAAAACAAATGTGTCAACTTTGCAGTAACTTCGTACCAGGCAGTACAATTCACAGTTTACTGGTTTGTACAAGGTTGAGCCAATTAATTTGTGACGGAAGGTGTATGTTTTATTACAAATTGCAGTTTCCAGTACCATATTTGGGTCGGAAGGCATATGTTTTATTACACTGTATTGTTTTATTATATATTGCAGTTTCAAGTAGTACAAAATAAACATCTCAACTGGGGCACATATTTTATTCTAGAGAGGTTAGTTTTGAATATGGTTTCAACATGGTTAGATTCTAGAGAGGCATTCAACAACATGCGGAAAAAAGCCACAGATGTGCTTCTGAGAAGCACCGTCTTGCATGGTTTGCCGCAAGACGGGATTCGACATTTATGCAGGACATTCCGGGTTTTATAAGTGTAGAAGGAATAGTTTTTCACTTATATGATGTGTGGTAGAGGCACGGCTATTACTTTTGTGAGAGGCATGAATGTGCCGACAGAACGGGTACGGTCACATATGAAATAGGTGCAAGGTGGTCCCTAATGTCTCCTTAATGTATCATCTATACACTTCACTGTTACAAGCACGATCGTCGTTCTTGTCGAGGCACAGAGGTGAAGGATGGAGCCTTTGCCTCGGTGATAGTCACGTCCCATGCTAAGAAGGAAGAAAATCTTCAGACCCGATGCGTCGGAAGCTGGCCGTAAGGCACGCTCTTGCCTCTGCGTTTCCGACGACGTCACGTTTAGTGCCTCTATGATGGGTGGATGTAATGCTCGGTTTGCTGATGTTTTTGTTGTCAGCATCTTTCTTAACATGTTACGCACGACAGGGGCACGGCTTTACCCGACTTAGAGGCACGCACGTAACGAACTGGAGGCACAGACGTGATTCTAATGGAGGTACGGACGCAAAAGGATGGTGATGCAAGGATGTGAAGGTGTGCCTTTGCTTTAAAGAAGCTTTCATTCACACGTTTTCATTGTGGAGGGCATGGACTATGAGCTCCATGTGTTTTCGAAGGCATTAGGCCTCGTTAATGAATTTATCAGAGAGAAGGTGAATCTTTTGGTTGACGTCTTGAATGTTGCGTAAAACGACTTGAAGCCAAGTTACGCACGGCCCCCTTAGTATTAGAGGCACATAGGCACATAAGTGCCTATGTGGTGCACTGGAAATAAACTTGTGCAAAATACATGTAAACTGCAAGCAAACTACAAGGTTAACTACGACACAAGCAAACCTAAATTTATAACAAGAAAACGACAGTCTTGAGAGAAAGCAAATCTAATGAGAAATTGAGAATGGCGTGAGCAATGTTCTAGATACTTTTGTTGGCCGGGACCTCCTGCTTCAGTAGTCGTAGTCGCCACAGGACCTAGCGCGCTTCCTGGTCTGCTCCTTGTCGAGTTTTGCCCGGCGAAGCCCTTCCTAGATGATGGTGAGGCGGCTCCATATCTCGTACTCAGCGTAAGCGTCCTTTTCCGCGTACCCGATGTGCCTCATGGGTAGGGGCATGCGCGCCCAGCGCTGCTGCTCTGCGTTGGTGAGCTCTACGTCGTCGACAAGGATGCCTGAGGCGTCCCCAAGGGAGTCCAGAGGCTTTGTAGCTGTAGGCACCCTCCATTCTTTCTGGATGTCCACAAAGTGGGTGATCTCCAATCCGACGCGGCCGAGCATCTCTATGTCACCGTCGATGGAGAAGCCAAGAAACGTGTACCTGGGATCGGCGAGGAAGTTGTCGAACCTGGTGCAGTTCTTGTCGGCGGTGCTCAGTTGAAAGAGCAGCACCAGATGATCCTTACCGACAGAGAGCTGGACGAGGGCTGGTTTCTGATCTTCGCCAACGTCGTTGGTGTACTCCACATCAACTCCGACGATCTTGTGGCGCTCGAATTCGAGATGTCGCTCGTAGTGCTCGATGATGGTGGCCGCCTTGGGCAACTCGTTGGTGTGAATCACTTGCAACTTGGTGTTGCAGTGGGCCTGCACCTCGAATTCCTTGGTAAATCCCATGGTCTCGAGCAGTTCGTCCTCCTGCCACCTGGTATTTCATGGGGAACAGTGAGTGGGAGCGCAATGGCGATTTCTGTTGTTTGTGGGAGACAAGTCCGCAGCGGAAGTCTATATTTAAGGGCGGGGAAGCGGCAAAGGAGTGCACGATCTCACTGTCGATGCGGTTGTGCACATAGTGGGTTTTGGATCGTGGTTTTCCTTATAAAAAATAAAAATAAAATCAGCAGTTATGTTTTTAACAACCGTCGTATCTCCAGCAAGTCATGGAGATGATCGTTGTCTTGCGTGGTTTGCTGTCAAATATTAACTTTTACAATTTATCTAGTGAGGCATCCAGGGGCAGTATGTAGAGGCACAAGTCTCTGACCAAGAGAAGCATGCTTGAAGTGGCTGGTTTAACTCTTAGACACACAGGCGTGGTACATTCATTGGGAGTGGCAATTGTTTTCTTCATACATTCGCTGGGAGGAGCAGTGTTGTGTTTCTTCAGAGGCACTGTTGTGTGTCCGTGTTGCAATAGACGCTACCAGATGGACGGAAAGAACGAGAAGCAACGAGAGGCGTGGACATGCAGCTGCAAGAAGCACTCATACAACAAGAGGCGCAACAAGAAGCACATATACGATGCTACGTCAGGCATGGAGATGAAGCTACGTGATTGCATGAATGTCAATTCGTGCTATGGTGCGACGTGAGGAACGGGCACGAACAAATAGCCGTGCACTCAACTACATATGAAAAAGACCACATATGTGTTTCTGAGAAGCACCGACCTCCGTGGTTTTACCGCAAGGTGGGATTCGACATTTATCCATGGCATTCCGGGTTTTACAAATGTAGGAAGAATTGTTTTTCACTTATATATTCTGTGGCAGAGGCACGACTATTACTTGTGTGAGGAAGGAATGTACGTCGAATGTACGTGACGTGAGGATCGACAATAGGCGTCCGTTACTGTTTTTCCGGAATGTTTTTCAATTAAACTTGAGAGGCATCAATGTGTTGACGGAACAGGCATGGTTATGTCTGAAATAGTTGCAAGGTCGTCCCTAAGGTGTCCTATACGCTTCACAGTTACAAGCACGGTCGTTGTACTTGTCGAGGCACAGAGGTGTAGGATGGAGCCTATGCCTCTGCGATAGTCACGTCCCATATTAAGAAGGAAGTAAATCTTCATAGACCCGATACGTCAGAAGCTGGCCGTAAGGCACAGACATGATTCTAAGGGAGGTACGAACGCGAAGGATCGTGATGCAAGCACGTGAAGGTGTGGATCTATTTTCAAGAGGCTTTCATTGGCACGTTTTCATTGCGGGGGCCATGGCCTATGAGTTCCATGTGTCTTCGAAGGCATTCAGCCTCATTAATGGACCTGAAGCCAATTTACGCACGGTCCCCAGAGGAGTGGAGGCACAGAAGTGCCTCCGTGGGTGTTTTAAGTAGTCGGTGTTATTGACGGACAACCGTGCCTCTGTAATGTTGTTCTTTGAGGGTCACGGGCGTAGGCAATGTTTTCCAAGGAGAATAAACACCTAACTACCTCTGTATTCAAAATGTTTTTCTAAAGTGTTGCATACAAACGATTTTTAATATTGTGTGTGTGCAATGGTTCGTTAGAACATTGTGCACTGCTTTTAGTATCATTTTGTAATTGTTGTCCCTGCATTTCGAAGCTGCATCCACAAAGGTACTAATGCATGTGCGTTATGCTAATCGTATAGCATCTGTACTGTGTTTATATTTTTCAGTTCACGCTAATATATTCTAATAATAGAAAACTCCAACATTGCAGTGGAAATAAACTTGTTCAGAACATATATAAACTAGAAGCAAACTACTCCCTCCGTTCCTAAATGTAAGTCTTTTTAGAGATTTCACTACAAACTACATACGGATGTATATGGACATATTTCAGAGTGTACATTCACTCATTTTGATATGTATCTAGTCCATAATAAAATCTCTAAAACAGACTTATATTTAGGAACTAAGGGGGTACAAGGTTAATTGCGACACAAGCAAATCTAAATTTAGAACAAGCAAACGGTAGTCTTGAGAGAAAGCAAATCTAACGAGAAATCTAGAATGGCATGAGCAATTTTCTAGATACTTTTCTTGGCCGGGACCACCTGCTTCAGTAGTCGTAGTTGCCCCAGGACCTTGTGTGCTTCCTCGACTGCTCCTTCTCGAGTTTTGCCCGGCGGAGCCCTTCCTGGATGGTGGTGAGGCGGCTCCATATCTCGTACGCAGCGTAAGCATCTTTTGCCGCGTACTCGACGTGCCTCATGGACAGGGGCATGCGCGCCCAGCGCTGGTGCTCTGCGTTGGTGATCTTCTTCTTCATGCCGTTGTCGTAGTCGTGGACAAGGATGCCTGAGACATCGCCAAGGGAGTCCAGAGGCCTGGTAGCTGTAGGCACCCTCCATTCCTTCTGGATGTTGAGGAAGTGGGCGATCTCTAGCCCGATGCGGCCGAGCATCTCTATGTTGCCGTCGATGGAGAAGCCAGCAAACGTGTACCTGGGGTCGGCAAGGAAGTTGTCGAACCTGGTGCAGTTCTTGTCGGCGGCGCTTAGTTGAAAGAGCAGCACCGGATGATCCTTGCCGATGGAGAGCTGGATGAGGGCTGGTTTCTGATCTTCGCCAACGTCGTTGGTGTACTCCACATCAACTCCGACGATCTTGTGGCGCTCGAATTCGAGATGTCGCTCGTACTGCTCGATGGTGGTGGCCGCCTTGTGCAACTCGTTGGTGTGGATCACTTGTAACTTGGTGTTGCCGTGGGCCTGCACCTCGAATTCCTTGGTGAATCCCATGGCCTGGAGCAGTTCGTCCTCCTGCAACCTGGTATTTCGTGGGTAACAGTGAGTGGGAGCGCAATGGCGATTTCTGTTGTTTGTGGAAGACAAGTCCGCAGCGGAAGTCTAAGTTTAAGGGCGGCAAAGCGGCAAAGGAGTGCACGATCTCACTGTCGATGCGGTTGTGCACATCGTGGGTTCTGGATCGTGGTTTCGTCTCCCTGACGGTGCGGTTGTGCACATCATGGGTTTTTGATCGTGGTTTTTCTTTATAAAAAATTAAAATAAAATCAGCAGTTATGTTTTTAACAACCGTCGTATCTGCAGCAAGTCCTGGAGATGATCGTTGTCTTGCGTAGTTTCCTGTCAAATGTTAACTTTTACAATTTATCTCGTGCGCAAGTCTCTGACCAAGAGAAGCATGCTTGAAGTGGCTGGTTTAACTCTTAGACACACGGGCGTGGTACATTCACTGGTCGTGGCAATTGTTTTCAGTGATATATTTAGTTTGCTGTCAAATGTTAACCTTTTGCACTCTCGGTGTATAAGTGTTGTGCTTTATCTGAGGCACCGTTGTGTTTCTGTGTTGCAACTGACGCTACGAGATGGACAGAAAGAACGAGAAGCAACGATGGGCGTGGACATGCAGCTGCAAGAAGCACTGATATAGCAAGATGCGCAGCTAGAGGCACAGATACGCAGCTACGTGAGGGACGGAGATGAAGTTACGTGATTACACGGATGTCAATTCGTGCTATGGTGCTATGTGAGGCACGAGCACGAACAAATAGCCGTGCACTCAACTACATGTGCAAAAAGCCACATATGTGTTTCTGAGAAGCACCGGTCTCCATGGTTTTACAGCAAGGTGGGATTCGACATTTATCCAGGGCATTCCGGGTTTTACAAGTGTAGCAAGAATCATTTTACACTTATATGTTATTCTGTGACGAAGGAATGAACGTCGAATGTACGTGACGTGAGTATTGACAATAGGCGTCCGTTACTGAGAGGCATGAATGTGCCGACGGAACAGGCACGCTCATGTCCGAAATAGTTGCAAGTACGAGATGGGCACAAACAACAAGAAGAAATGAGGGGCGTGGGCAAGCAACTGCGAAACACACTTATACAGCGAGAAGCACAACTAGAGGCACAGGTACGATGCTACGTGAGGCACGGACATGAAGCTATGTGATTGCATGGACGTCAATCCGTGCCCGTGTTCTGTCAAATGTTTTAAGTGACAGTTTGTAAAGGCATGGATGTTTAAGGTGACCGAGCCATAGGGGAAGGCGCTAGGTTTTTAGGAGGTGTATGCTCGAGCTCGTCGCAACAAACTACTTTTCATGACGCTATTATGCGGAGTACCATAGTGAAAATTATGTATACTACTGACATGGGGAGCTAGTAACGTCACTAAACTATTTTGAAACATACTTCACCATAGCCATTCATTCTCCATTATTAGTCAGCAAATCCTTTTATTATTATCAGAGATAAATAAAGTAACCCACGTAAGAGTTTCACCTTCTTTGACAGGAAATTTTCACCACCATCTTTTTGGACATAATCATATGCTCAATTACATACCATGACATAACTAAATAACAAAACTGGTGTGTACAGCCTGTTCAAAAAACAGACATAAATTATTGAACTAGGAAGTATAGCCATGGGCAACACTCTATCAGGAAAGGTCATTGATTATCATCTGCAGCAATTTCATGTTTCCCAGTGTTGGCCACCGCTTTTCAATTGTGACAAGGACAATTGAACCAACCCTTAGCTGAGCTTCCCGGGCAAAATCTGAAAAACATGTCACCTCCATTCTGCCGTTGGTTCGTATGGAGTACGTTGTGCTCATGTCTATTGCATCATACATCTCTATTAGGATAATTCCACCGTTTTGATGTAGATATCACATGTTCATCTTTAGAAGCCTCACAATGGCAGACGGGATTTTCTGCATATTGTACCGATATTACTAGATAAAATCAATGTACAAGGACATAAAACATCGAAAATAGCAAACAAAACCATGGCAGTGGATCAAAACAAATATTCAATGACTAACCAGGCGACCATTTATGACATTGGTGACGTTTAGACGCTGCACAAACGGTACGGTGGGGAAGTCGTCAGACTCAAACACATAGTGTATCATCTGTCCAAATTGTCTGTATGAGAGGTTTACGCCTCGACCACACACTGTTTTCCCAATGTACTCCCTTTCCGAGTCATTTATAAAATCAAGAGCTGCATGGAAAAAAAATTAACTCATTTTCAAACAAATTTGTTTAAACAGATGAACTCGGTATTTAAGTTTAAAAGAATGGTTAAATTCAATGCATTTGATCAAGTTGGGATGATAATCAACAGAATTGCATAAGAAGTTTTCGAAATAACTTTGACTGTAAGCATGACACTCATTTAGTGGACAGGGGTAGGAGCACCAAAGTATGCTGACAAACGTAATTGATAAAACAGGATGGAAGTTGGTGCACTTACCTAGTGATGGTTTGGGAAGGGGCCTGTGACCTCCTCGAGAATCACTGAGTCTTAGATCTATCTCAATGGACAGACTCCCAGTATCCAGGTTTATGATGATTAGATCTCGATAACGAAAATCATAGTCACTAATTAACTTTTCCCAGCCAGGTCCATGAATTTTTGACCGGTTAGGTTCATCGGTGATGCAGATCTCATCTGACAGATCGTCGTTGGTGATCAGTACTGGATTCCTTTGTTTTTCTTCTTCTTGAAATGCTTGTTGTTTCCACTGATAGATTGAAGAAGTGACTTGCTGCCTGCAATAGCATGGCACATACTATGCAAGAAAAAAATATTCAAAACGGCAAGAAGGAATCCTTGAATACCGACATGTATAACCAAGACAGATAGCGCTTATCATATATGTACCAATTCTTTTCAACGGGTTGCTATTTGATAAAACAAGGTACATCAAAAACTGAAGACATGTCATTAAATGCTAAAATGTAGGCATTCTATTCCAACAATATGCTAGAAACTTTTATTTCCTTGATCAGAAAGATACACTAGTTGGTAGTAAGTGATGGGCAGCAAGGGGTGGCAAACATTTCTCCTTACCAGGCATGTCTTGAAGCATCGATGAAGATGCACTGTTATCGCGCTGTGAAGAACGCCTGACTCCAATCCAGGACAGCTGAAGTTGGTACATATATCACCGCACATAGTTTCCCCTGGAATACGTTGCAAAACAACGTTTATATGAAATCCTCAACACAAGGAAAATTTTATTATCTTG
The DNA here is from genome assembly GCA_021605145.1 of Aegilops bicornis. Taxonomy (NCBI): domain Eukaryota; kingdom Viridiplantae; phylum Streptophyta; class Magnoliopsida; order Poales; family Poaceae; genus Aegilops; species Aegilops bicornis. The sequence goes on from CM038669.1 coordinate 643,382,851, forward strand.
AAAAACTATTCGTCTAAACCGCCATTTTTACATAAATAGTCGTTCACAAGCTATTTCCTAAAAAGACATGTGCACAGCTTTTGATTAGAAGGAGAACAGTAGATATGGCATATGTAATAGAGGAAACATGAATTTAGTTAAATCAGTATTTTATTTTCCAAAAATGGTTTCTTAATCCATCACAATTCAGTATTGACTATTTTTAGAGCAGTTCACAATCTTTATTGTCAATGTCAATCAGTGAAAGGATTTTTGCTGCTTGATTTTAAAAGCAGCTTTAGCAAATGTATATTTCAAGACAAGACGGGCAAAAAGGAGAAACAATAGTCTATCATCAGGCGGCTCAAAACGAGTGTTTGTAACATTAAAATTATATGTAAATTCATCAGAGCTGCACCCAGCAACAATGTCATCCGCAACCATAGGCCACCGTCGTCGACGCCCAACCATCGGAACATGTATGGCTAGGTGGTATTTGAAACGGATGATCCATCAACGTTAACCTTGTCTCCAGCATGCAGGACCCCAAACGCTATCATCAAGCACAGACGCCAACTCCCAGTCAACAGCACCGCAAACATCGATCTCCAGCACACTGTGACCGATTAAGCAATAGAGCTCAGCGTCTGGCCACTCCCTTGGACTTCCGACCACCACCGTTGTTTGCAAGACCTAACTTACTTCAATTTAAACTACCAACCTCCCTCGGCGAAGTTCATCGCTCACCTGGGACTTGGACGCCGCAGGTTGCTGCAGCTCATAGCATTCTCAAGCACTAACAGCGACTCCCAATCAACCCCACCCCTAAGAGGCATGGGTCGTGTACAGGTTCGGCCTCGTACTGCGCAGATTTGGTTTAGATCACAACGATTTTCCAGGCAATTCCTAGCATAACAACATAGATGTGCCGCTTTCAAAAACGGAGAGACAAAATCAACAGAGAGGAAAACGGATCGTAGCAAAAAAATTCACATAGAAATTAAGAGAAAATGGACTAACCCTAGATCTAGAAGGAGAATCGAGAGAGAAGAGACGATGAACTCTACAGCGGGTGAGTGGGACGGCGCGGTCTGGGTTGGCACAAAACAGAACAAACACTTATAATACGCGCCTGCTCACTAACATGGGTCTACTATACAGTGGCAAAGACAAGACTATTAGCTTATTAGGAGCATAGAGGCACGCACAGACGGCCCCAACACGCACGAACTTGCATGCAAATAAGGCACGTCCATGACACACGACCATGCTTCTATTTTCCGAAGTGTTTTTCTCTAGCACGGTCTCTCGGAGGGGCAGGGACGTGAAGCCACGGTGCGCATCTTCATGTAAGGATAAGAATGAGACGCACGGAAAGGACTATGTATTCTAAATGTTCTCAGTGACATGTTCATTGACAGACGCACGGTCTTTAAACAGTTGGCGCATGGTTGTACATGCGCACGACGCACAGACGTCTTTTGTGTTCTCCTAGTTGTTTTTGCATGACACGGCCACTCCGAAGGACAGGGAAGTGAAGGCACGGTGCGCACGGTTCTCCGAGGAGAAAATGCACTGAAGTGCCTCTGTTCTCGTAACATTTTAATCTGCTTGTTCACTGAGAGAGGCACGGGTGTATGTTCAAATGACGCAATACCGTGCTATTGTTTTCCGAATTGTTCATTTCTGACACGGCCTCTCGAAGGGACACGGTGCCTGCAATTAAAAGGGGCACGTAATCTTTTGCTTTGGTGAACTATTCGGATGCATGAGTTTTGTTCAATATGATAATGAGAATGGAAACCCAGTATCTTAAAAGTGATTGGAGGTTCGTTGTTGACCTTGAGTCATTATCATAGCATTCCAAATGTTTTCAATGACGCGTTCACACGGACGTATGATTTTCACAACCTCTCGATGCCCGTTCGTTTCCTGTGGGGTGCACGGACGTCCTTCGGAGAGGCGCGGTTGCAACAGTTGCAGGTTTGCAGTCGACGCATGTTGCTTTTAAAAGACAGTATTGCATGGCAAATAACTGAGGTAAACAAGAGGATACTAGCTTGATTTTTGAGCAAGCTGATTTCTTTTATCATTGGGTCCAGAAACATATGGTTGATATTGAAAACAGAAAGCATAAGCGTTTACATTCCTAATTATAAAAATATGAGTTTACTGCCTCAACAAAAAAAATCTTACAGACAGTACGGTGCAGAAATGAGTGAGAATTGTTTGACCATGTTTACACAATGCACTCACTCAATGTAGCAAGTACATCTCTCCAGACCTGTTTTCAGCATCCACAGTTGAATGGATCTGGCAAATCCAGATATTCAACATCTGTGTTTTTTAAATCCATGTGCATATGCTTGCAAGTTGTTGTTAATTTAAGCTTGGTACAACTAGAAGCCCTTTTGTCCATCTGAAGTGCCTCTTCTTGCTGTTTGTAAAATTCACGAGTGAAATCTCTGCGCAGGCCAAACTTAAGCCTGATTGTCAGTAGCATCCTAGAATTGAGAATAAAGAATGTCACAAATGCAGTGTTTGCATCTATGACTTCATAGTCTTCCAGCGTTAATGTCCTCAAACAAATGTCGTGATTATTGAGAAACACCACCTGCTTTTGGCGACATTCATTTGTTATACCTCTTTGATCCCATCCTCCCCCCTAAACACACATGAGGAGAAAACTGAGCAGTTAGTGCCACTATATTATGTATATTGTGCGTGGGCTTTCAACATGTGTGAAATCATCACCTCGATAAACAAGTTTTGCAAGCATTGAAAGCATTGCAGAAAGTCAACCATCTCATCCAGATTAAAGCATGTCTGTGAGATAAACAAGGTCTTGACAGAATCCAGCACCGCATGTAGGCTACTTATGTAGAGACCCTTCATTGAGCACATAACGAGATATTATTAGCTCGTGGATGTGAATCTCAAGTGCTTTTGAATAAAGCATGTCAAATTAACATGCAGAGGCAGTACCTTAATAATTGTAGACCCAATGACGATATTTTTTTGTTGGGAAATTCAGAAATTTTTCCCAGTGTGTCCAACACAGGCGCGGACACAACTGTTATTTGTAGTTGTGCATGTACAGAATCATGTAGCAGTCTCCGGAGGCAAGGCGCATCCTCAATGACCAGTTTTCCTCCGTCGGAACGAATGCCAATGCTTACAAGCCTAGCTAAGTTTATTCGTAGACAGGCGGATTTCTTGTTGCAAACAAGCAGCAGGCACTACAGGGCAGGGCAACCGTGGTGGATGAACTTCCGCAAGGAGACATCCGATATATAAACCTCCACCAGCGAAAGTTGATACGTCTCCAATGTATCTATAATTTTTGATTGTTCCATGCTATTATATTACCTGTTTTGGATGTTTATGGGCTTTATTTTATACATTATTATCATTTTTGGGACTAACCTACTAACCAGAGGCCTAGCCCATATTGCTGTTTTTTTTTGCCTATTTCAGTATTTCGAAGAAAAGGAATATCAAACGGAGTCCAAACGGAATGTAACCTTCGGGAACGTGATTTTTGGAACGAACAAGATCCGGAGAGCTTGGAGTGCAAGTCAAGAAACAACCAGAGCCTCCACGAGATAGGAGGGCGCCCCCCTGTAGGGCGCACCCCCTGTCTCATGGGCCCCTCGGGCGTCGACCAACGTACCTCTTCCTCCTATATATACCTACGGACCCCGAAAACATCCAGGGGCACCACGAAACACAATTTCCACCACCGTAACCTTCTGTATCCGCGAGATCCCATCTTGGAGCCTTCACGACACTTTCTTGGGAGGGGGAATCGACCACGGAGGGCCTCTACATCAACACCCTTGCTCCTCCTATGAGTTGTGAGTAGTTTACCACAGACCTACGGGTCCATAGTTATTATCTAGATGGCTTCTTCTCTCTTTTTGGATCTCAATATAATGTTCTCCCCCTCTCTTGTGGAGATCTATTCAATGTAATCTCTTTTTGCGGTGTGTTTGTCGAGATCCGATGAATTGTGGGTTTATGATCAGATTTATCTATGGATATTAATTGAATCTTCTCTTAAATCTTTTATGTATGATTGAGTTATCTTTGCAAGTCTCTTAGAATTATCGGTTTGGTTTGGCCTACTGGATTGATCTTTCTTGCCATGGGAGAAGTGCTTAGCTTTGGGTTCAATCTTGCGGTGTTATTACCCAGTGACAGAAAGGGTTGCAAGATACGTATTGTATTGTTGACATCGAGGATAACAAGATGGGGTTTATATCATATTGCATGAGTTTATCCCTCTACATCATGTCATCTTGCTTAATGCGTTACTCTGTTCTTATGAACTTAATACTCTAGATGCATGCTGGATAGCGGTCGATGTGTGGAGTAATAGTAGTACATGCAGGCAGGAGTCGGTCTACTTGTTATGGACATGATGCCTATATACATGATCATGCCTAGATAACGTCATAATTATTCGTTTTTCTATCAATTGCTCGACAGTAATTTGTATACCCACCGTAATACTTATGCTCTCGAGAGAAGCCTCTAGTGAAACCTATGGCCCCCGGGTCTATCTCTTATCATATTTGCTTTCAATCTACTTTTATTTGCATCTTTACTTTCTTGCATCTATATCATAAAATACCAAAAATATATTTATCTTATCATACTATCTCCATCAGATCTCACTTTCGCAAGTGGCCGTGAAGGGATTGACAACCCCTTTATTGCGTTGGTTGCGAGTTCTCAGTTTGTTTGTGTAGGCGCGTTGGACTTTTGAGGAGCCTCCTACTGGATTGATACCTTGGTTCTCAAAAACCGAGGGAAATACTTACGCTACACTTGCTGCATCACCCTCTCCTCTTCGGGGAAAACCAACTCTAGCTCAAGACGTAGCAAGAAGGATTTAGGCGCCCGTTCTTGGGAGGTCTTCGCTCAAGTCAAGACATACCAAGTACCTATCACAAACCCATCTCCCTCGCATTTACATTATTCGCCATTCGCCTCTCGTTTTCCTCTCCCCCCACTTCACCCTTGCCGTTTTATTCGCCCTCTCTTTCCCAATATCCTCTCTTTCGCCTGCGTTTTTGATTGCTTGTGTCTCCATGTGCCTTCTATGTGCTTGCATCTTTTCTTGCTAAAAATCTATTGATATGGATCCACTTAAAGTGTTCTACTTGGATCATCTTTGATCCTTATGCTCTCGTGCTGAAACCCCAACTAGCCTAGTTGATGGAAAATCTTTAGATGAGCATGATCATTTTGTGCGTCACCATTTGTCTGAAAAAGGGAGACTCTTATGGGATCAAATAAACAGATTGATGTGTTATGCTTGGAATCTTTGTGAAATTTGTGATTTTACTTGTTGCTCTACGAACCCTAAAAAACACCTTCCCTACCTATGTGAGTTTAATGAAAATGAAATCTTATCTTCTTATGCAAAGGGTGTTTATAGTTACTATGAAGTTGCTTCTTTGATTGAAAAGTATGATATTACTCTCTACGAATCTGAAAATTTTGACATACTTAAATATTGCTATGAAAGCTATGCTCATAATGTCTATGTCAAAGAATTTATTGAGAGAATGACCGTTGCTTTGGAAGAAAATAATGGTATGCATGAATCTATAGATAATGATAATTCCGATGATTTGATTGAAATATCCCTAGCTGAACATGATGCTTGCTATTCTTGTGGCCATGATGCCAATATTTATGAAGATGAATTTGCTATAGTTCCTTATGTTAAACATGAGATCGTTGCTATTGCACCCATACTTGGTAGCTCCTTGAATAAAAAGCATGATTGCAATGATTTTACTATAAATTCTCTTGATGCCAATTGTGCTAATAATATGCAAAACCCTAAGCTTGGGGATGCTAGTTTTGCTATGTCTACTACTTGTTGCAATGATCATGATTGGGGTGATTATTTTTATGATCTTGAAAATTTATTTAAGCCCCATGATGAATATGAGATTGATAATGGTGTTTGCAATATTATTGAAAGTGGGTTTGAAAGAGTGCCAACTTTAGATCCCACATATTTGGAGTATGTTCAATCTTATGATATTTTTTTATAAAAGTGGGTTTGGAAAGGTCATGACTTTAGTTAATGATAATCCCACTATTTTGGAAGAGTGTCAACTTTGCATGCATGTGGATCATATTGAAAATATTTTATGTGATAGCTATTTTGTTGAATTTGCTTATGATCCCACATGTAATTATTATGAGAGAGGAAAATATGGTTGTAGAAATTTTCATGTTACTAAATTACCTCTCGTCATGTTGAGATTTCTATCATCTCCTTCCTCTTCCTTGCATATGCTAGTTTTTGCTTACCTTGCAAATTTGTTTGCTTATAATATGCCTATGCATAGGAAGTATGTTAGACTTAGATGTGTTTGACATGTGTTTCATGATGTTGTCTTTGCGCTTCAATTCTTGTCTTTCATATGAGCATCATTAAAATTATCAATGCCTAGCTAAAAAGGCTTTAAAGAGAAGCGCTTGTTAGGAGACAACCCAATATTTTTCCTTGCTGTTATTTAATAAATTTTGTTTCTTTCTGTTTAGATGTGTTTTCATGTTTTATTTAGTGTTTGTGCCAAGTAGAACCTATAGGATAACCTATGATATGAGTTGATTTAATTCTGCTGAAAAAACAGAAACTTTGCGCTCACGAGAAAAAATTCAATAAATCACAGAAAATAGATTCTGCATTTATTATTTTTGCTGATGATCAATAAACAAATTCTCCAGTACTTCCTATTTTGGTAGGATTTGTAGAGTTACAGAAGTTTGCGTTAGTTACAGATTGCTACAGACTGTTCTGTTTTTGACAGATTCTGTTTTTCGTGTGTTGTTTGCTTATTTCAATGCATCTATGGCTAATAAATTAGTTTATAAACCATAAGGAAGTTGGAATAAAGTAGGTTTAACACCAAAATAAATAAATAATGAGTTTATTACAGTACCTTATGTGTTGGTTTTGTTTTCTTTCACTAACAGAGCTTATAAGATTTCCTGTTGAGTTTTGTGTTGTGAAGTTTTCAAGTTTTGGGTAAAGCTTTTATGGACTATGGAATAAAGAGTGGCAAGAGCCTAAGCTTGGGGATTCCCAAGGCACCCCAAGATATTCAAGAATAGCCAAAAGCCTAAGCTTGGGGATGCCCCGGGAAGGCATCCCCTCTTTCGTCTTCGTTCATTGGTAACTTTACTTGGAGCTATATTTTTATTCACCACTTGATATGTGTTTTGCTTGGAGGGTCGTGTATTATATTGGTCTTTGCTTTTTAGTTTAACACAATCATCCTTGCTGTAACACACCTTTTGGGAGAAGCCTATTTGATTAGAATTTGCTAGAATACTCTATGTGCTTCACTTATATCTTTTGAGCTACAACAAGACAGAGCTTTTGTAACACCAAGTTGTGTTATTACAGGCCCAAAAGAGTGTTACTAGGCCATATAGTAACATAGTTTCAAATGTGTTCCATTAGACCGTGTTACTAAGTGGTGTCAACTGTCACACATAGTATATGTTACCATATGTTATAAAAGTGTTACTATTAGATGTAGTAACATGCATATTATGTGTTACCAAAATGCCGGTAACACATTTTTGTAATTATAGTAACACGCATAGTAGCATATATTTGTAGACATAGAACATTGCTGGTAACATGTTTTTGTAACTATAGTAACACAATTGGTAACATATATTTTTATCGTTGGATCACAAGTAGTAACATAATATCCAAATATCATAACACTATAATTTATAGCTGTCAACTTCCAGAGTAACAAATTTTGTAACCATTGTAACACTATCAGTAACACTACTATATCAATATGGCAACATAATTAATGTTTTTATTTTTTAATTATTAACCATAAAATTCAACACCCATTTTATGGAATATACATTTATTTAATAAAAAACACTGTAATTGAAAAATAGTTAATTATTTTTATATTTTGCTTGCCACGATTAGATTGGTGGAGAAATTGAAGCACAGCACATGCACAAATTCAAAATATCAAGATATGTACTATGAATATACAAGAGTTTATTATACATATGCTTTACAATAAATAAATACAAATATTCTTAGGTGCAACAGCATATCATTCATATCAATTTACCTATAGAAAACACAAGTATGGAGAATATTACACCATAGCATTTGCATAAATTCGACCAAAGAAAAAGATCTTTTGAATAATATTACATTTTTCAATCTTTCAATGTAAACTACAACTATTGGGAAGTAGTAAAATCTTCAAATTTTATTTGCTTCCGATCCTGTTCCAACCGAAGTATTTAGCTGCAAGTCAATTATCCTTCTTTTGAATCTGTAAAAGAAAAATGGACCCTATAGTTATGTAATTAAATATACACATATATGATCTCGGAATATGGAAGAAAAGACTTCAACTTACAAAAGTTGAAGGCCAAGCAATTAGGTATCATGAAGAGAAAGCTTCACCAATTGTCCTGCAACCAGAAACTTCCCTTACTAACTCCTCATTATCAAGAATAGGTTCATCTATGCGCACATGGAAAAATTTAGCACCTAACTCAATACCACCAGCCTTAGTAGCTGGATCAATACTCAGAAAAGTACCGTACAACGTTTTCTTGTTGGGATATGATGAAGTCTTTAAAACTACTTTAAAAGCTATGATCATTATTAGCATTCAACAACAATAATAATATAATTTGCATGAACAATATGATCTCTATTTTAATGGCATCCTAAAATACATGCCCCCATAAAAACTAAATAAACTAGACTAGACATCAAAGTCTAATGCCCAAGGACACCTCACTTGCTCACGCTTGGTTGAAGTTATCCTTTACTTATAGATTTGTAACAGAAGTCATTTTTCAAGGAGGCATGCTAGATTGGTTTGGGTTGGGAATTTGAGTACAGTAAACCCATGCCCCTTGGTGGATCTTTACCTTGATTGAAGAAGTACGCCTTTTTTTAGCGAACTGGATGTGGGCGTTCAGTTCTAGTCCCCTGCTTGTCTAGTCTTGAAAAATATTCAACTGCCCGATCCCTCATTTCCCTTGCCTACAAAGAGACAAATAGTAGATGGAATGATATTCATATCCTACAGCTACAGAAAGCTGCAACTTCAAAACTCAAAAACACACAGACCTTACCTTTTGCACATAATCAATAACAAGATCTTGTGGCGACGATGATTTTTTGTTGAATTTGTAACTGACCGACATCATCATGCTCGCCATCCTGGTTCCATGACACAACAATGGTAAACAATTAAATTTTTTATATTCTATCTTTGTGACATGAGCGAGAGTAAGTCTAAACATAACTTTTTCGCGTGAACGCGACAGATTATTAGCCTCAGAAATGTCATGTTTCATAGACAAGCGTGCCTCAACAAGTCCATTGCATTGGATTCTCTACAAACTGAAATATTAATAGCGAAGGTTTCAAGTGAGAAGCAATGATATAGCCATCTATTGACATTACCTTTGTTTTACCATGTAGTATTTGTAACCGAGAAATGCCAGTATGATTTGATTGGAGATTTTCCTACAGAACTAACAAGTATGAGTAAAATATTGATATAAATGCATACAAAAGGAAGGGACAAAGAAGTCATTTACCTCTTCTATTCCATTATTCCCTTTGGCATGTTCCAAACAATTGGCAAGCTTGTTCCAAAAGGCTAGCTTTCTTCATTGCATTTTACAACTATTCTTTGCCCCTTTGGCATGTTCCAAAAAAGTTGACAAGCTTGTTCTCCTGTGCTTGCGTACTTCCTTATGTAATACAAGATTAAGAAAAGTACTAATTAAGTGTCAATAAAACCATTACAAGTAAACACAGATTAAATAATGACATCACAAGCACAATTTAAATTGCGAATAGACATGAATTCGTAGCAGATAAATGAGGGAAGGAGAAAGGAGAATCCACCTAGGACAAGATTTGAGTCTTGGACAGGGAAACCAAGCAGTACAAGTTGTGGACGTCTCCTCTGCAATTTGGGTCGCAGAACCAAGCAATCCTACCAAAAGAAACATGTGAATGGAGAGGGCAAAGAGGTACACAGTAGCATGCCAATGCACTATCAGCTTATCATAACTCGAAATAGAGAGGAGATTCAAGACCATGGTCCAGCCACCCACGCTCAATGCCATTGGATATAAGATGCGCCTATAAACAAAATCTTATCTAGTTTGAAAACACAACGCTCAATCGACAGATATTCATTAAAAATTCTTCTGCTGGAACTTCAAGATAACAAGTTAAAAATCGGACTAAGAATCCGGGACATTTGCGCATGCTACTTATTTTAATTTCTACCAGTTTGTGCTGGATTCATGTGTGGCACTAGGATGAGAAGGTGGTGATTTTTGTGAAGTGCACACATTGTCGTGCTCCTCGAGTTGTTGACTGACTGTGTGCCGATGAACATGCAGCAATTCCAACAGGACTCTCATGGGTGAGTACTCATGCGTGTAACATTTCTCATCTGATTTTTTTTACCCTGGTACCTTTGCTTTATTCATTAGACCAAAATTGTCCATGGTCTGCTACTGATCCTAAACTAGTGACCCATCTGTTTAGTGTTGTGGCCGTTTTGTTTAATACCCTCTCATGGTTTGCTACATGCTAATGTCTTCTTTTATGAAATCTCCAAACGCAGCAGCATGTTGCCTCATGTGCCATCCCAATAAGTCAGTGAAGCAGCCACTGAAAAAAATAGTGTGCTATAGCGTCGCTAATAGCACGCTATAGCGTATTGAGAATTGCCTCGCTAAATTTATCAGTGTACAACATCTCGCTAATAGCACGCTATAGCGCCACACTAATAGCATATTTTGAGGTCGCCGCTATTTTGTTGTAGCGCGCTATTTTTTTCATTGGAAGCAGCAGCAGCAAGGTGGCCACGGGGTGAGAAATCAGAGAAACGTACGAGTGAAAGGTTCAGAGGTTAAAGAATCAGATGGATGAAAATACTAGTACAGAGGTGAAACAATTAGATGGATGAACAAGTACAAGTACTGAGATTACAGCTTGCTCCCGACCCAAATAAGTAATTCGTAGCAGGCAGATCTGAGAAGGGGTGGGCGTTCAGATCCATAGCAAACACGAGATCGTCCTCCTTCAAGATGTAGGTGCCGAAGCTGAGGATTGACGAGGCCGTCGCCGCAGCAATCCAATTGGCGCCGAGGTAGGTCGAGGAAGCGGTAGATCGATCCGGGGGTTGAGGTGGGTGGGGGCGGGGGTGCTGGGAGGGGCTACACGCGGCGGCGTGCTGGGCGGCGACGTAGCCCGCCGAACAGGGGGCGTGCTGGGCGTTGGAGGGCGGAGACATAGCGGCTGGGCTGGATGTAGATCGGATTTGAGACCCAGTTTTTTTTTTTTTGGAGAGAATTTGAGACCCAGTTTATTTAGCCTTTTGTTGGTTATAATTGGAGGGATAAGTAAGTGGGAATATTAGAGATTTAGCGCCAGCAGAAAAATCAATGGAAATCTGGAGGGAAATTGTTTGGGAAGAATCGGGACACTGTTACATATAGTTATTCGTTTGGCATGGAAATTATCTTAAATAATTTTTTGCATAAAAAATGGAACATATTTTAGTATTTATTTATTATTGAGAGGGAAATTAGATATAGTTAAATAGTAATCGGATATTGTCTTTGGAGGCCGAGCTCCATTGAGCTCGGTTTTGAAAAATTGGAATTTTGTCGAATTTCATATTTTCTACATTTCAAAAAATTCTTGAAAAAACACCCCACATGAAAGAAATTTACAAATAAATCATTGAGGGGGTTGATTGCATAACCAAATCTTTGCCTGTCACCATCCACCGGCAACACCGTCGCTGGAGGAGTAGGAGACAAACACCACGCGCTGAACAGCCCTCAAAGCACCATCGCACATCACTGTGGAGCCTCGGCCGGGGTTCAACCCCGTGCACCTTGGGCCTCAAATTCGATGTCTTCAGCCAACAAAATCGATGAAGAACACTGGATTTGCCTGCCTGCATCCCCCAAACCAGTGCCGAAACAAGCAATTTCTGGAAACCGTCACCACCACGCGAATCAGCAGTAGACGACACAAAACTATACAAGACGCTCCTCACTCGCTTCTCAACGCCTGCCGGAGAATAAGCATTGGCCATAATAGACCAGCATAAAGGTTTGACTTGCATTCTCATGTGTATTTACATAACATGTGCAATATAACATATAACAGAGTCTCATGGGAGTGCAGGGGAGGGGCTGCCATGGGCACTAGCGCTATTGTGACCGGGATATCCTGATGTGGAACGATGGGCACGCCGGTGTTGTCATGACAATCGGTGGTCAGTTGCCGGAGCGGCGACGATGGGCGATGTTGTTGTCGTGACCAACGCGCGGCGTTGCCGTGTCCTTGGGGAGCGATGTGGCTGCTGCGATGGGAGCGACACTCTCCCGGAGGGCGGCTGTGATTTAGAATCGACATTTGCTTTTATATTCACCGAGTCGTGTTGTGATAAAATTAGTGAGGCGGAATTAAGACATTTAGGTGATGAATTTTAATTTGGGCGAAAAGAGGACGTGTGTTGTGTACCCTTGCTTACAAGAGATCAAACTATAAGTTTAATTGTGATGTTGTCTGGTCATGGTACTTTAAGCATGAGGTTATGATCCAGTTGATATAAAAAACATTGAAGTTGACGACGACTCATGATATTCATTTGTGTCCTTGATCTGTTATCCCGCCGGCCAAATGGAGCATATGCTTCTCTACCTCGCGAGCTAAGCGGCACCCAGAACATCGGCGACGATGGTTGTACTAACCACAGATGATGGTGAACATTGGTAGTGGTGATCGGAATTGACCTCGACGAAACTATCATAGATGGACTCCTTGTTGTGGTGTCGTCATAGCTCTCGCTAGCGTTGGACAATATGGAACCACACCAACTCCCGACAAAAGAAACTAATCTATTGCTCATGAAGAATGACGTAGAAACGCATATGGTAGAACAACGGACATCCGAAGCAACCTTCAAATACCTTTGGAACGATGGATCTGAGTGGCTGGCACATCGATCCAGTCTCCTCCTTCCTTCCCCTACATGGCAACAGATCGACAGAGAATATGGAGAGATTTTGCTCCTGGTCGGTCGCCTCGACCAAGATCATGTCATTCTCATGCGAGTGACCATGAGAGCTACGATCGGCATGGGATAAAGTTGTGACCATCGTGGTGGGCGACTTTGGAATGGGTGCTGAGAACACATGTAGTGGTGCTACAAAGTGGTGTCGACGGGATGCTTGAGATGTGACCGACCGCCGACGATGTTGCAATGACAGTGATGCGAGAGGGTGACAGTCGGTTGCCACAACAACGACGATGGGCACGATGATGTTGCAGTGACCAGTGAGTAGTGTCGCTACGTAATACTATGACCCAGGAGGTAACATATTGACTTTACACCGGCCAGTCGAGTCCACTAACAGAAGACAGACAACCGTCGGGAATATGGGACATTGCAGCCGCCCCACTATTACCTTGGATTATAGTATGAAAAAAGGACAGGACCGAGAAAAACCGGAACCGGTGACATTGGCAGTTGGCGAATCTTCATGGACCGTTCTGCGCATGATTTTATTTTTTTGGGTCGCGCTAACTACCACACGTGTGGCAGGAAGGGAGACGCACCACACGTCTCTAATGTAAACAGATTGCCACGTCATCTCATGCATGCATGCAGGAATCTTTTTGGATTTTCAGTTTTTAAAATGTTTTATCTCTTAAACAAAAAATCCGATTGAAAATCCGTTTTCACCATTAAATCTCTCGCGATGAGATCTTCGAAACTAGATCACATGTTGATATGTTTTGATGAAATTTTTTTTGGATTAAAAGTTACCATGTCTATTGCATATGAATTGCCATGATGTTTACACTGAAGTTGCCATGATATGTTTCAGCTATTTTCTTCTACATTTAAAAGTAAATTTTGACATTTATAAAACGGGGAATTAAGAAACTAGACTTGCCATGAATCATAAACTAAAATTGCCATGATACATGCACGTAAAATTGCCATGGTTCATACAAAAAATAATTTTCATGGTCAAAGTACTGGAGTTGCCCTCATCAAAATACTAAAATTGCCATGATCTACAAACTAAAATTGCCACATGGCAACTTTAGTTTAAGCCCTATGGCAACTGCAGTGTAAACATCGTGCCAATTTCTGGCAAAAAAGAAATTCGTCGAAACATATCAACATGGGGTCTAGTTTTGAAGATCTCGTCGAGATGGATTTAATGATGAAAACGAATTTTTAGTTCGTTTTTTTATTTAGGAGATACAACATTTTTAAGTCGAAACCAAAAAAAATTCTGCTGATGTCATCTATTCATACGTGGCAAAATGAGCGGTGATGCAGGCGTGTGGGTGATGTGTGGGCGTTAACATTTCCGATCTTTTTTGATAAAAGTGAGCGAACGGCCGGAAAGGCCCAAAAACGAGCGAACCGGTCCAAAAGCCCATTGTCTGATTTATTTTCGTGTGGATAATCTAGGGGTTTCCTGATTCTCAAAAAAAAAATCTAGGGGTTTCCCCCGAATCGGTGCACTTTCACCCCCTTCCGCCGCCGCCCCTTCCACTATAGGGCACCACCGCCCCTTCCGCCGCCGCCCTTGCACGGCACGGCGACGCCGCCCCGCGCCGCCAGGAGCCCAGGACGGACACTCCGATGCCTCCTCGTGCGGCCGCGCCACCGCTGTGCTGCGTGCTGGTCAAGCGACCCCAGCCTCCAGGGGACGCCATCGCTGCCGCCTGGTCTCCAGCGTCCAACCGTCCAGCCGCTGCAGGTCCAGCTACTCCAGCCCTCCCTCCGATACACACTGCGGACCAGGAGTTCCAGCTAGCGGACCAGGACGACGGATGGTCGCCTTCCTCCGCTCCTGTCCAGGACGACCGATGGTCGCCTTCCTCCGCTGCCGACCAGGACGCCCCGACCACCGACGCTGGTAATATGATCTCTTTCTTCTCCACTCTGATTACCAATTCTTCTATTCTATCCAAGCATCCATATGTGATACGTCAACTTGTGAAGTTTGTGAACTAGAACTACTAAACTGTGTTGCTTTTGCTGTCCTGATGACAATAGTTGATAAAGAATTAGAGATATTAGGGAAAAGAATTAGAGATTGGTATTTGGTAATTTATATTTCAGTTTTATTGTGTTGCTATTTGGTGTTATGAGATTATGAGGAAGACTTGTTAGAAAGACTTACATTTGATTGAGTACTGATTCTGGTTTGCTATTTAGTGTTGGTGATGTGATGAAGTTTATGGTGATACGGTGATTTATATCTCATTTTGTCCTTTTTGTGACAGAGAACTAGAGATTATTAGTGTATATGATGAGCGATGCTGCTCTTCTGCTGCAGGTACGTGAACAGGGGCGGCGTTGACAACACTGGCCTCCTCCAGCAGCCAATCCTCGCCCCGCTCCTGCTCCGAGCTCCTTTAGCGACCTCACCACCTCGCCTGCTGCCTGCTTCGTGCTCAGCTCGCCTACGAGATGTCCGATCAATTGACCAAACCGAGCCAAGCCAAGTCTGCCTCTCTTGCCTGGGTATGGACGACGGTCAGGTACTTCCCATCATCAAGTTCGAGTACCAGAAGCGACGCTGACAGAGAGGAAGAGGCTACATAAGGATTCTTGTGTCCCAAAAGGTATGCCCTTTTTGCCTATTCATGTTCCATGCATTACCTGGCTCACGGTGTCCAGTCAACTCAGCTCACAGTGATCAATGATTGATCAATATTAACACGATTTGATTTTCAATTTAAAGCGGAACCTACTAGATTATTGGATGTTTGGATGGTCGATCTATATCACTCTCTGACTCTCAGTTCATTCTATCTTTGCGTTTTTTCACTATAATGTTTATTGAGATATCAACTCTACAGTTTCTATCACGGCGAAGCAAAAGAACGTGGAATTAGTGATGGCGAAACTTTAAAATGCTTTGCATCATTTGGGTTGTTATTACAGTCCATATGTATTGAAAATAACCTGACTCTTCTGATTTATAATGAACTTCTGCTCATGCGCTTCAATGAATCTTATTTTGCAGGAAATTTTGCAAGTGGAGGTGAAGGATTGTTCTAAACTGGCAGATGAAGCTATGCGTTCTTTTAGTGGACTTTTATATGTTTGCATAGTTTTTGCTCTTCAAACATGAAGCTTAGAAAATTTCAGAAAATTGTTACTAAGTTAAGTTCATGTATGACAGATTGTCATTGGAGATAGATACACTTTATGTTAGATTTACCGTCTTGTAAACTAAGCTTACGTTGTTTGAAATTGACGTTTTGATTAATTTGGGATTTTTGTTTCGTGTCAAAACCTGGACTTCTGATTCAATGGTTTCATCTTTGTTGTTGTAAACCAGCCTTTGTGTGTGTGACTTCTGTGGCTTGCTTACTGCTACGGACAATTCTTGTGTTGTGCTGGTTGGAGTGTGTGGGTGTTCTTCTGAAAAAATGCTGCACTGGCTGGAGTGTGTCCGTGTTCTTCTGAAAAAAATATTGGAACAATTTTCTTTTTTCGGTTTCATGCTAGTACAATACTGGTCTACTAGACTGTTGTTTAGTGGTTGATTGATGCTATAGTTGTACGGCTCTACAATTCTTAAGCCTACTTAAAAAAATCGGACTGACAGTTGAACCGTTGAGGCTACCGGTTTAGGTTTTTATCGGTCGGACTGCCGGTTCAACTCGTTCAGCGACAAAAAACTGGAATATTTAAGTTATTTAAAAAGAATTGACCTCTAATCAAATGAATCATTTATTGGTTATAATCCACTAAGGACTCACCAACCGGGACTAATGGAAATTTTATAATTTTTTTTTGAAATTTTTTTTGAATTTTTTTGAATAATTTTTTATTTTCAAATTTCTAAATTATTTTAATCCCTAATCTCTAATCAGCACCCCTCATCACTGCTCAATTTATCCTCTTCTCTAATCACCCTCATCATTCCAAATCACCTAACGTCCCGTTCGGTCACCCATCCTCCCACTCCCCCAGCCTGAGCACGCTTAACTTCCAGGTTCTATTCTCCCTCGTTTCCAAGTCTGCACTTGTTGTTTTCCTGACAATACTAAGATGTCAATCCTATTAACCCTCAGGAATTTTGCTTGAGCATTAATTGACACATTTCACTGTTTGAGTTTCAAACTATTGTTTTCAAAAACAATAATTATTTAGAAAACAATAGTTATTTTAAATAATTAGTTTGACCATGGTTTGACCATAGTTTGACTACAGTTTGACCACAGTTTGACCAGATTTGCCCAAAATTCAAAATAACTGAACAAATTATTTAGTAACACTAATATTCTAGAATAATTAGTTTGACCATGGTTTGACCATGTTTTGACCATAGTTTGACCATAGTTTGACCATAGGTTGACCAGATTTGACCAAAATTCAAAATAACTGAATAAATTATTTAGTAACACTAATATTCTAGAATAATCAGTTTGACCATTGTTTGACCACAGTTTGAAATTTTGTCGATTTTTTCCACTCTAGATATTAAAAGCCCCGTAACTTTTTTTACATTAGGTTTTGAGGATTTTGAAAATGTTTAACGGGGTTCCCCCCGTTAAATTTGGATGTAACTTTTCGAGTAGATGATTTTTCATATAAAACACTTTTTCATCCGAGTTAGTATGCAAAAGTTATGCCCATATTTACAACTTTCAGAGAGATTTTGCAAATAAAGTCGAAATTCACATTTGCAAATTTTCCCAACAACTAGACCACATATCACATGGGAAACTTATTTTCTTTTATTTTTTGACATTTCCATCATTTCATTTTATTTTTTTTAAATTGAAAAGGCGATCCACGTGGGGGGGGGGGGGGGGGTGGAGAGTTTGAAAATTGGACCTTTAGTACCGGTTCGTGGCCCGAACCGGGACTAAAGTCTCAACCATTAGTCCGGCTCGTGCCTCAAACCGGGACTAAAGGTCTACTCTTTAGTCCCGGTTTGAGGCATGAACCGGGACTAATAAACATCGCCTTTTAGTCCCGGTTTGAGGCACAAACCGGGACTAAAAACACAGTGAACCGGGACTAATGCCTTAGCCGCACGAACCGGGATAAATGCTCACATTAGTCCCGGTTCTGGATTGAACCGGGACTAATGGGCTAAACCGGGGTGGACGATGGCCCCTTTTTCTACTAGTGAGACTGTCGCACCTAAAAAATCGAATGATGCCTCGATTCCGGGTTTTAGTCAGACCAACGGTCCAGTACAGTTTTTAAAACTATGTTCAAAAGTGCACTCGTTTGCTGTTGGTCTTCCACTCCTTCATGAGTACCGGCGTTAAATTATTAATTTGACATGATCATTTTAAAGTGTGCATTTGCATTTATGGTCATCAAGTCATCCAAAAAACCACGTAAAAGTATGTTAATATGATATTCACTGCAACCATATCGAAATAGTTCCGTACGAGTATTTAGTACCAAACTGTATTGTTTTTGTACAATATTGCCCAAAGAATGAAAACTTTATTTACCAATATAAAAACGTATTTATAAAAAAACACGTTGGCACGTGGGCTCTATGTGTGAAGGTATTGGTGATCTATGTATATAGTTGATTTTAGTATTTCCATTTCCCCATATAATATAACTTGTAACACTATGATCAATTCATGATTCTGTGTTACTAATCGTAAAGTTCGTAAAAAACATCACCAACACATGCTTATATGTTACAATGTGAAAATATATGTAACACAATGATACTAACACATACTTATATGTTACTGTTAAATACCTCTGTAACACATTTTGGGGCCTTATATTGTATGTGTTACTATCTGCGATCCAACACAAAATGAGTTGTTACTGGAAATTACCTTGTCACACATTTTTGTATGTGTTACATGATTGTGTTACTTAAAGTCTGTTTTGTTTGTAGTGATAGTTTTTGCTCTAGTACTTCACTTATATCTTTTAGAGCATGGTGGCGGATTAATTTTATAGAAATTGCTAGTCTCTCATGCTTCACTTATATTATTTTGAGAGTCTCTTAGAACAGCATGGTATTTTCTATGGTTTTAATTTGGTCCTAGAATGATGAGCATCCATGTTGGGTATAATAAAAACTATCATAGAAAGTGAATTGGATGCTATGATCAATTTGATGCTTGATAATTGTTTTGAGACATGGAGGTAGTAATATTAAGTCATGCTAGTTGGGTAATTATGGATTTAAAGAATGCTTGTGTTGAAGTTTGTGATTCCCGTAGCATGCACGTATGGTGAACCGCTTTGTGATGAAGTTGGAGCACAATTTTATTTATTGAATGTCTTCCTTATGAGTGGCAGTCGGGGAATGACGATGGTCTTTTCCTACCAATATATCCCCCTAGGAGCATGCTGGCGTAGTGCTTTGGTTTTTGATGACTTCTAAATTTTTACAACAAGTATATGAGTTCTTTTGACTAATGTTGAGTCCATGGATTATACACACCCTTTCACCCCTCCATTATTGCTAGCCTCTCTTGTACCGTGCAACTTTCGCCGGTACCATGCACCCACCATATACCTCCCTCAAAACAGCCACCATACCTACCTATTATGGCATTTCCATAGCCATTCCGAGATATATTGCCATGCAACTTTCCACCGTTCCGTTTATTATGGCACATTCCATCATTGTCATATTGCTCTTTGCATGATCATGTAGTTGACATCGTATTTGTGGCAAAGCCACCATCATAATCTTCATACATGTCGCTCTTGATTCATTGCATATCCCGGTATACCGCCGGAGGCATTCACATCGAGTCATATCTTATTCTAGCTTTGAGTTGTAAATCCATAAAAGTGTGATTCCCAAGGCCCAGTGAGGAAAGGATGATGAAGACTATGATTCCCCCACAAGTCGGGATGAGACTTCGGACTTTACAAAAGAAAAAAAAAGAAAGAGAAAACAAAGAGAAAGGCCAAAAAGACAAAGAAACAAAACAAGGAGGCCAAAGAAAAAAAAGGCCAAAGAAAATAAAATAAAAAAAGAATGAGAGAAAAAGAGAGAACCGACAATGCTACTATCTCTTTTCCACACTTGTGCTTCAAAATAGCACCATGATCTTCATGATAGAGAGTCTCATATGTTGTCACTTTCATATACTAGTGGGAATTTTTCATTATAGAACTTGGCTTGTATATTCCAATGATGGGCTTCCTCAAAATGCCCTAGGTCTTCGTGAGCAAGCAAGTTGGATGCACACCCACTAGTTTTCTTTTGTTGAGCTTTCATATAATTATAGCTCTAGTGCATCTGTTGCATGACAATCCCTACTCACTCACATTGATATCTATTAATGGGAATCTCCATAGCCCGTTGATATGCCTAGTTGATGTGGGACTATCTTATCCTTTTTTGTCTTCTCCACAACCACCATTCTATTCCACATATAGTGCTATGTCCATGGCTCACGCTCATGTATTGCGTGAAAGTTGAAAGAGTTTGAGATTATTAAAGTATGAAACAATTGCTTGGCTCGTCATCGGGGTTGTGCATGATTAAATACTTTGTGTGATGAAGATAGAGCAACAGCAGGACTATATGATTTCGTAGGGATAACTTTCTTTTGGCCATGTTATTTTGAGAAGACATGATTACTTGCTTAGTATGCTTGAAGTATTACTACTTCTTATGTCAATATGAACTTTTATTTTGTGTTATTTCGATCTGAACATTCATGCCACATTAAAGAAAATTACATTGAGAATTATGCTAGGTAGCATTCCACATCAAAAATTCTCCTTTTATCATTTACCTACTCGAGGACGAGCAGGAATTAAGCTTGGGGATGCTTGATACGTCTCCAACGTATCTATAATTTTTTATTGTTCCATGCTATTATATTACCTGTTTTGGATGTTTATGGGCTTTATTTTATACATTATTATCATTTTTGGGACTAATCTACTAACCGGAGGCCCAGCCCATATTGCTGTTTTTTTGCCTATTTCAGTATTTCCAAGAAAAGGAATATCAAACGGAGTCCAAACGGAATGAAACCTTCGGGAACGTGATTTTTGGAACGAACAAGATCCGGAGAGCTTGGAGTGCAAGTCAAGAAACAACCGGAGCCTCCACGAGATAGGAGGGCGCCCCCCCCATGTAGGGTGCGCCCCCCTGTCTCGTGGGCCCCTCGGGCATCCACCGACGTACCTCTTCCTCCTATATATACCTACGGACCCCGAAAACATCCAGGGGCACCACGAAACACAATTTACACCACCGTAACCTTCTGTATCCGCGAGATCCCATCTTGGAGCCTTCGCCGACACTTTGCCGGAGGGGGAATCGACCACGGAGGGCCTCTACATCAACATCCTTTCCCCTCCTATGAGTTGTGAGTAGTTTACCACAGACCTATGAGTCAATAGTTATTAGCTAGATGGCTTCTTCTCTCTTTTTGGATCTCAATACAATGTTCTCCCCCTCTCTTGTGGAGATCTATTCGATGTAATCTCTTTTTGCTGTGTGTTTGTCGAGATCCGATGAATTGTGGGTTTATGATCAGATTTATCTATGGATATTAATTGAATCTTCTCTGAATTCTTTTATGTATGATTGAGTTATTTGCAAGTCTCTTCGAATGATCGGTTTGGTTTGGCCTACTAGATTGATCTTTCTTGGCATGGGAGAAGTGCTTAGCTTTGGGTTCAATCTTGCGGTGTTCTTACCCAGTGACAGAAAGGGTTGCAAGACACATATTGTATTGTTGCCATCGAGGATAACAAGATGGGGTTTATATCATATTGCATGATTTTATCCCTCTACATCATGTCATCTTGCTTAATGCGTTACTCTGTTGTTATGAACTTAATACTCGAGATGCTTCTTTGGATAGCGGTCGATGTGTGGAGTAATAGTAGTAGATGCATGTGAGTCGGTCTACTTGTTATGGACGTGATGCCTATATACATGATCATGCCTAGATAACGTCATAATTATTTGTTTTTCTATCAATTGCTCAACAGTAATTTGTTCACCGACCGTAATACTTATGCTCTCGAGAGAAGCCTCTAGTGAAACCTATGGCCCCGAGTCTATCTCTTATCATATTTGCTTTCAATCTACTTTTATTTGCATCTTTACTTTCTTGCATCTATATCATAAAATACCAAAAATATATTTATCTTATCATACTATCTCTATGAGATCTCACTTTCGCAAGTGGCCGTGAAGGGATTGACAACCCCTTTATTGCGTTGGTTGAGTTCTCAGTTGTTTGTGTAGGCGTGGGACTTTTGAGGAGCCTCCTCTTTGGATTGATACCTTGGTTTTCAAAACTAAGGGAAACACTTACGCTACATCTGCTGCATCACCCTCTCCTCTTGGGAAAACCAACGCTAGCTCAAGACGTAGCAAAAGTCTCCTGAGTAGTGGGAGGCAAAGCATTTCTACTATATTGTCTTCTAGTTTGCACATGGAGAAGGTGACGGTGTGGAGAGACGAGCGAAATCTAGAGATGGATGCCGGTGGTGACGGCATAGAAGAAGGGATTCTGCGTGCTGATGGCCCCGTGTAGAAGAAATTTGGGAATATATAATAGAACTCTAAAACCTGGAGTTGGTCCAGATTCCGAGACAGGAACAACTCATCGACACCACAAGGTTGGCACTGGAGGTAGCTTGTCGGGATGCAGAGGCGGCGAATCGGGCCCTCATGATCGAAGAGGACAAATACCGGAAGACTAAAGCCATCGGCGACAGATTCTCCGCGACAGTTGCAACTAAGATGTCGGCATTGAGGTCCGACGTATGTTTCCTGGACGATTTGCTTGCCGGGAGAACGCGGATGATTTGGCAACAGATTTTCTCTAGATATATCGTAGAAGGAGTATCAAGGATCACACGGAAGTCGATATCGAGTGGTGCGGTGCGCCATATGCGGCGCCACCGAGATGTGAGCATTTGTGTGCGCATGCCTTCCTTTATGGGCAGACGAGAGATGATCTCGCCAAGGATGGCGTCCGGGAGATCGCTGATGCGGTCTGGACCAGACTCAACATGGTTCTCGGATCCAATGGGTGGGCCACGGTCGCTCCTCTTAGCGATCTTAGAGAGCACAGGTACAGCCGCGAACCTCGTCTTCTTGTTGCTAGAGGCACGCTTCTTCTTCTCCATTGCCGAGCTCATGCCGCCTCCATTGCAGCTCTCTGTGCGGTGGATCTGGGAAGAGGGTTAGGGTTTTACGATTCCGACAGACGTGGTGGAATAGTCACGGCTTCGACAGACGTGCGTCTGCACGAGGCACGGCTACCAACCGTCCGGATACAAGAGAAGTTTGGTGGTAGAGCCAAGGTTCGGCATACTTAGTTAAGGACGCACGGTTTGTGCGGTCTGTAGAGACACGGTGGTGTGGAGCCACGACACGGTGGCAAGTGTCATGTGAGGCACGTGCGTGCAGGCGCTGGAGGCACCTAATTGCAGTCTGTGCAAGCACCGACCCCATTGAAGCCTCTACAGACATAGGTATCAACTCCCTGGATGCACAAAAGTGTGGTGGCAGAGGCATGGCTGTGAACTCTCAGTTGAAAAGACACGGTTGTGGAGTCTCTGGATCCAAGTCTCGGGTGTCTTCAGGGGAACGTAAAAGCCACGGCTCGTGGCACGTGAGGCACAAGGGTGCAGGCTTCGGAGGCACCGAAGTCTAGCCTCTACAGGCACGTACGATTGTCAACCATGTGGATGCACAAAATTATGGTGGCAGAGGCATGGATCCGAATACTCGGCTATGGAGGCACGGGTGTGTATTTTCTGCAACCACAACGGTCACAGCAAGTGTCATGTGGGGCACGTGTATTGAAACACCGGAGGCACGGAAATGAAGCCTCTTAGGCACGAGTGCAACCGAAATGGATATAAAAAACTGTGGTGAGAATGCTCTACTCGAGAGACACTGTTGTGAGCTCTCTGGACCCGCGGGCGTCTGGTTCCACGGGCACCTAACGATCCACGGCTTATGTGGCGTGAGGCGATAGATGGGCGCCAGAGGCACTGCTGGGGGAGCCACTAAACCCTCTGCAGGTGCGAGAAAAGTGTGCGCAGAGGCGCGAAGCCGATAACCTTCTGTGTCCGGCATACCCGGTTAAAGAGCCCGCGACATAGTGGCAAGTGTCATGTGAGGCACGTGCGTGCGGCTGAAGGCTCCTAATTGCGATGCTGTGCAGCACCGACCCCATTGAAGCCTCTGCAGACATAGGTATCAACTCCCTGGATGCACAAAAGTGTGGTGGCAGAGGCATGGCTGTGAACTCTCAGTTGAAAATACACGGTTGTGGAGTCTCTGGATCCATGGCCCGTGTGTCTTCAGGGGAACGTAAAAGCCACGGCTCGTGGCACGTGAGGCACAAGGGTGCAGGCTCAGGTGGCACCGAAATCTAGCCTCTACAGGCACGTACGATTGTCAACCATGTGGATGCACAAAATTATAGTGGCAGAGGCATGGATCTGAATACTCGGCTATGGAGGCACGGGTGTGTATTTTCTGCAACCACAAAGGTCACGGCATGTGTCATGTGGAGCACGTGTATTGAAACACCGGAGGCACGGAAATGAAGCCTCTTGGGCACGAGTGTCAACCGAAATGGATATACAAAACTGTGGTGAGAATGCTCTGCTCGAGAATCCCTGTTGTGAGCTCTCTGGACCCGCGGTAGTCTGGTTCCACGGGCACCTAACAGTCACAGCTTATGTGACGTGAGGCATGTAGATGCAGGCGCCAGAGGCACTGTTGGGGAGCCACTAAACCCTCTCTGGGTGCAGAAAAGTGTGCGCAGAAGGCGCCGAAGTCAGTAACCTTCTCTGTGTCGGCATACTCAGTTAAAGAGCCACGACACGGTGGCAAGTGTAATGTGAGGAACGTGCGTGCATGTGCTAAAGGCACCTAATTGCAGTCTGTGCAGGCACCGACCCCATTGAAGCCTCTACAGACATAGGTATCAACTCCCTGGATGCACAAAAGTGTGGTGGCAGAGGCATGGCTATGAACTCTCAGTTGAAAAGACATGGTTGTGGAGTCTCTGTATCCACGTCCCGTTTGTCTTCAGGGGAACGTAAAAGCCACGGCTCGTGGCACGTGAGGCACAAGGGTGCAGGCTCCGGAGGCACTGAAGTCTAGCCTCTACAGGCACGTACGATTGTCAACCATGTGGATGCACAAAATTATAGTGGCAGATGCATGGATCTGAATACTCGGCTATGGAGGAACGGGTGTGTATTTTCTGCAATCACAAAGGTCACGGCAAGTGTCATGTGGGGCACGTGTATTGAAACACCGGAGGCACGGAAATGAAACCACTTAGGCACGAAAGTGTCAGCGAAATGGATATACAAAACTATGGTGAGAATGCTCGCTCGAGAGACACCGTTGTGAGCTCTCTGGACCCACAGGCGTGCGGTTCCATGAGCACCTAACAGTCTACGGATTACGTGACACGAGGCACATAGATGCAAGCGCTTAGAGGCACCGTTAGGGAGCCACTAAACCCTCTGCAGGTGCGTAAAAGTGTGCGCAGAAGGCACCAAGTCGATAACCTTCTACGTGGTCGGCATACGTAGTTAAAGAGCCACGACACAGTGGCAAGTGTAATGTGAGGCACGTGCGTGCAGGCGTTGTAGGCACCTAATTGCAGTCTGTACAGGCACCGACCCCATTGAAGCCTCTGCAGACATAGGTATCAACTCCCTGGATGCACAAAAGTGTGGTGGCAGAGGCATGGCTGTGAACTCCCAGTTGAAAAGACACGGTTATGGAGTCTCCGGATCCACGGCCCGTGTGTCTTCAGGGGAACGTAAAAGCCACAGTTTGACCAAAATTCAAAATAACTGAACAAATTATTTAGTAACACTAATATTCTAGAATAATTAGTTTGACCATGGTTTGACCATGTTTTGACCATAGTTTGACCATAGTTTGACCACAGGTTGACCAGATTTGACCAAAATTCAAAATAACTGAATAAATTATTTAGTAACACTAATATTCTAGAATAATCAGTTTGACCATGGTTTCACCATTGTTTGACCACGATTTGAAATTTTGTCGATTTTTCCACTCTAGATATTAAAAGCCCGTAACTTTTTTTTCTGTTAGGTTTTTGAGGATTTTGAAAATGTTTAACGGGTTCCCCGTTAAATTTGGATGTAACTTTTCGAGTAGATGATTTTCATATAAAAACTTTTTCATCCGAGTTAGTATGCAAAAGTTATGCCCATATTTACAACTTTCGGAGAGATTTTGCAAATAAAGTCGAAATTCACATTTGCAAATTTTCCCAACAACTAGACCACATATCACATGGGAAACTTATTTTCTTTTATTTTTTGACATTTCCATCATTTTATTTTATTTTTTTTAAAATTGAAAAGGCGATCCACCGGGGGGGGGTGTGGAGAGTTTGAAAATGGGACCTTTAGTACCGGTTCGTGGCACGAACCGGGACTAAATCTCAACCATTAGTCCCGGCTCGTGCCTCAAACCGGGACTAAAGGTCTACTCTTTAGTCCTGGTTTGAGGCATGAACCGACTATCGGTATCAAGATTTTTAGTCCCGGTTTGAGGCACAAACCGGGACTAAAGGGCACAGGTGAACCGGGACTAATGCCTTAGCCGCACGAACCGGGATAAATGCTCACATTAGTCCCGGTTCTGGATTGAACCGGGACTAATGGGCTAAACCGGGGTGGACGATAGCCCCTTTTTCTACTAGTGAGACTGTCGCACCTAAAAAATCGAATGATGCCTCGATTCGGTTTTAGTCGGACCAACGGTCCAAAGACAGTTTTTAAAACTATGTTCAAAAGTGCATTCGTTTGCTGTTGGTCTTCCACTCCTTCATGAGTACCGGCGTTAAATTATTAATTTGACATGATCATTTTAAAGTGTGCATTTGCATTTATGGTCATCAAGTCATCCAAAAAACCACGTAAAAGTATGTTAATATGATATTCACTGCAACCATATCGAAATAGTTTCGTACGAGTATTTAGTACCAAACTGTATTGTTTTTGTACAATATTGCCCAAAGAATGAAAACTTTATTTACCAATATAAAAACGTATTTATAAAAAAAACACGTTGGCACGTGGGCTCTATGTGTGAAGGTATTGGTGATCTATGTATATAGTTGATTTTAGTATTTCCATTTCCCCATATAATATAACTTGTAACACTATGATCAATTCATGATTATGTGTTACTAAACGTAAAGTTCGTAAAAAACATCACCAACACATGCTTATATGTTACAATGTGAAAATATATGTAACACAATGATACTAACACATATTTATATGTTACTGTTAAATACCTCTGTAACACATTTTGGGGCCTTATATTGTATGTGTTACTATCCGCGATCCAACACAAAATGAGTTGTTACTGGAAATTACCTTGTCACACATTTTTGTATGTGTTACATGATTGTGTTACTTAAAGTCTGTTTTGTTTGTCGTGATAGTTTTTGCTCTAGTACTTCACTTATATCTTTTAGAGCATGGTGGCGGATTAATTTTATAGAAATTGCTAGTCTCTCATGCTTCACTTATATTATTTTGAGAGTCTCTTAGAACAGCATGGTATTTTCTATGGTTTTAATTTGGTCCTAGAATGATGAGCATCCATGTTGGGTATAATAAAAACTATCATAGAAAGTGAATTGGATGCTATGATCAATTTGATGCTTGATAATTGTTTTGAGACATGGAGGTAGTAATATTAAGTCATGCTAGTTGGGTAAAAATGGATTTAAAGAATGCTTGTGTTGAAGTTTGTGATTACCGTAGCATGCTGCATTATGGTGAACCGCTTTGTGATGAAGTTGGAGCACAATTTTATTTATTGAATGTCTTCCTTATGAGTGGCAGTCGGGGACGAGCGATGGTCTTTTCCTACCAATATATCCCCCTAGGAGCATGCGCGTAGTGCTTTGGTTTTTGATGACTTCTAAATTTTTACAACAAGTATATGAGTTCTTTTGACTAATGTTGAGTCCATGGATTATACACACCCTTTCACCCCTCCATTATTGCTAGCCTCTCTTGTACCGTGCAACTTTCGCCGGTACCATGCACCCACCATATACCTCCCTCAAAACAACCACCATACCTACCTATTATGGCATTTCCATAGCCATTCCGAGATATATTGCCATGCAACTTTCCACCGTTCCGTTTATTATGGCACATTCCATCATTGTCATATTGCTCTTTGCATGATCATGTAGTTGACATCGTATTTGTGGCAAAGCCACCATCATAATCTTCATACATGTCGCTCTTGATTCATTGCATATCCCGATATCACGGAGGCATTCACATCGAGTCATATCTTATTCTAGCTTTGAGTTGTAAATCCATAAAAGTGTGATTCCCAAGGCCCAGTGAGGAAAGGATGATGAAGACTATGATTCCCCCACAAGTCGGGATGAGACTTCGGACTTTACAAAAAGAAAAAAAAAAGAAAGAGAAAACAAAGAGAAAGGCCAAAAAGAAAAAGAAAGAAAAAAAAGGAGGCCAAAGAAAAAAAAGGACAAAGAAAATAAAATAAAAAAAAGAATGAGAGAAAAAGAGAGAAGGTACAATGCTACTATCTCTTTTCCACACTTGTGCTTCAAAATAGCACCATGATCTTCATGATAGAGAGTCTCATATGTTGTCACTTTCATATACTAGTGGGAATTTTTCATTATAGAACTTGGCTTGTATATTCCAATGATGGGCTTCCTCAAAATGCCCTAGGTCTTCGTGAGCAAGCAAGTTGGATGCACACCCACTAGTTTTCTTTTGTTGAGCTTTCATATAATTATAGCTCTAGTGCATCCGTTGCATGACAATCCCTACTCACTCACATTGATATCTATTAATGGGAATCTCCATAGCCCGTTGATATGCCTAGTTGATGTGGGACTATCTTATCCTTTTTTGTCTTCTCCACAACCACCATTCTATTCCACATATAGTGCTATGTCCATGGCTCACGCTCATGTATTGCGTGAAAGTTGAAAGAGTTTGAGATTATTAAAGTATGAAACAATTGCTTGGCTCGTCATCGGGGTTGTGCATGATTAAATACTTTGTGTGATGAAGATAGAGCAACAGCCAGACTATATGATTTCGTAGGGATAACTTTCTTTTGGCCATGTTATTTTGAGAAGACATGATTACTTGCTTAGTATGCTTGAAGTATTACTACTTCTTATGTCAATATGAACTTTTATTTTGTGTTATTTCGATCTGAACATTCATGCCACATTAAAGAAAATTACATTGAGAATTATGCTAGGTAGCATTCCACATCAAAAATTCTCCTTTTATCATTTACCTACTCGAGGACGAGCAGGAATTAAGCTTGGGGATGCTTGATACGTCTCCAACGTATCTATAATTTTTTATTGTTCCATGCTATTATATTACCTGTTTTGGATGTTTATGGGCTTTATTTTATACATTATTATCATTTTGGGACTAATCTACTAACCGGAGGCCCAGCCCATATTGCTGTTTTTTTTTGCCTATTTCAGTATTTCCAAGAAAAGGAATATCAAACGGAGTCCAAACGGAATGAAACCTTCGGGAACGTGATTTTTGGAACGAACAAGATCCGGAGAGCTTAGAGTGCAAGTCAAGAAACAACCGGAGCCTCCACGAGATAGGAGGGCCCCCCCCCATGTAGGGTGCGCCCCCCCTGTCTCGTGGGCCCCTCGGGCATCCACCGACGTACCTCTTCCTCCTATATATACCTACGGACCCCGAAAACATCCAGGGGCACCACGAAACACAATTTACACCATCAGAACCTTCTCAGATCCGCGAGATCCCATCTTGGAGCCTTCGCCGACACTTTGCCAGAGGGGGAATCGACCACGGAGGGCCTCTACATCAACATCCTTTCCCCTCCTATGAGTTGTGAGTAGTTTACCACAGACCTATGAGTCCATAGTTATTAGCTAGATGGCTTCTTCTCTCTTTTTGGATCTCAATACAATGTTCTCCCCCTCTCTTGTGGAGATCTATTCGATGTAATCTCTTTTTGCTGTGTGTTTGTCGAGATCCGATGAATTGTGGGTTTATGATCAGATTTATCTATGGATATTAATTGAATCTTCTCTGAATTCTTTTATGTATGATTGAGTTATTTGCAAGTCTCTTCGAATGATCGGTTTGGTTTGGCCTACTAGATTGATCTTTCTTGGCATGGGAGAAGTGCTTAGCTTTGGGTTCAATCTTGCGGTGTTCTTACCAAAGGATGTGAAAGGGTTGCAAGACACATATTGTATTGTTGCCATCGAGGATAACAAGATGGGGTTTATATCATATTGCATGATTTTATCCCTCTACATCATGTCATCTTGCTTAATGCGTTACTCTGTTGTTATGAACTTAATACTCGAGATGCTTGCTGGATAGCGGTCGATGTGTGGAGTAATAGTAGTAGATGCAGACAGGAGTCGGTCTACTTGTTATGGACGTGATGCCTATATACATGATCATGCCTAGATAACGTCATAATTATTTGTTTTTCTATCAATTGCTCAACAGTAATTTGTTCACCGACCGTAATACTTATGCTCTCGAGAGAAGCCTCTAGTGAAACCTATGGCCCCCGAGTCTATCTCTTATCATATTTGCTTTCAATCTACTTTTATTTGCATCTTTACTTTCTTGCATCTATATCATAAAATACCAAAAATATATTTATCTTATCATACTATCTCTATGAGATCTCACTTTCGCAAGTGGCCATGAAGGGATTGACAACCCCTTTATTGCGTTGGTTGCGAGTTCTCAGTTTGTTTGTGTAGGCGCGTGGGACTTTTGAGGAGCCTCCTACTGGATTGATACCTTGGTTTTCAAAAACTAAGGGAAACACTTACGCTACACTGCTGCATCACCCTCTCCTCTTCGGGGAAAACCAACGCTAGCTCAAGACGTAGCAAAAGTCTCCTGAGTAGTGGGAGGCAAAGCATTTCTACTATATTGTCTTCTAGTTTGCACATGGAGAAGGTGACGGTGTGGAGAGACGAGCGAAATCTAGAGATGGATGCTGGTGGTGACGGCATAGAAGAAGGGATTCTGCGTGCTGATGGCCCCGTGTAGAAGAAATTTGGGAATATATAATAGAACTCTAAAACCTGGAGTTGGTCCAGATTCCGAGACAGGAATAACTCATCGACACCACAAGGTTGGCACTGGAGGTAGCTTGTCGGGATGCAGAGGCGGCGAATCGGGCCCTCATGATCGAAGAGGACAAATACCGGAAGACTAAAGCCATCGGCGACAGATTCTCCGCGACAGTTGCAACTAAGATGTCGGCATTGAGGTCCGACGTATGTTTCCTGGACGATTTGCTTGCCCGGGAGAACGCGGATGATTTGGCAACAGATTTTCTCTAGATATATCATAGAAGGAGTATCAAGGATCACACGGAAGTCGATATCGAGTGGTGCGGTGCGCCATATGCGGCGCCACCGAGATGTGAGCATTTGTGTGCGCATGCCTTCCTTTATGGGGCGACGAGATGATCTCGCCAAGGATGGCGTCCGGGAGATTGCTGATGCGGTCTGGACCAGACTCAACATGGTTCTCGGATCTAATGGGTTGGCCACGGTCGCTCCTCTTAGCGAGCTTAGAGAGCACAGGTACAACCGCGAACCTCGTCTTCTTGTTGCTAGAGGCACGCTTCTTCATCTCCATTGCCAAGCTCATGCCGCCTCCATTGCAGCTCTCTGTGCGGTGGATCTGGGAAGAGGGTTAGGGTTTTACGATTCCGACAGACGTGGTGGAATAGTCACGGCTTCGACAGACGTGCGTCTGCACGAGGCACGGCTATCAACCGTCCGGATACAAGAGAAGTTTGGTGGTAGAGCCAAGGTTCGGCATACTTAGTTAAGGACGCATGGTTTGTGCGGTGCAGAGAACCGCGATCTTTGTGGAGCCACGACACGGTGGCAAGTGTCATGTGAGACGCGTGCGTGCGGCGCTGGAGGCACCTAATTGCGATGCTGTGCAAGCACCGACCCCCTTGAAGCCTCTACAGACATAGGTATCAACTCCCTGGATGCACAAAAGTGTGGTGGCAGAGGCATGGCTGCGAACTCTCAGTTGAAAAGACACGGTTGTGGAATCTCTGGATCCAAGTCTCGGGTGTCTTCAGGGGAACGTAAAAGCCACGGCTCATGGCACGTGAGGCACAAGGGTGCAGGCTTCGGAGGCACCGAAGTCTAGCCTCTACAGGCACGTACGATTGTCAACCATGTGGATGCACAAAATTATAGTGGCAGATGCATGGATCCGAATACTCGGCTATGGAGGCACGGGTGTGTATTTTCTGCAACCACAAATGTCACGGCAAGTGTCATGTGGGGCACGTGTATTGAAACACCGGAGGCACGGAAATGAAGCCTCTTAGGCACGAGTGCAACCGAAATGGATATAAAAAAGTGTGGTGAGAATGCTCTACTCGAGAGACACTGTTGTGAGCTCTCTGGACCCGCGGGCGTCTGGTTCCACAGGCACCTAACAGTCACGGCTTATGTGACGTGAGGCGCATAGATGGAGGCGCCAGAGGCACTGTTGGGGAGCCACTAAACCCTCTCTGGGTGCAGAAAAGTGTGCGCAGAGGGCGCCGAAGCCAGTAACCTTCTCTGTGTCAGCATACCCAGTTAAAGAGCCACGACATAGTGGCAAGTGTCATGTGAGGCACGTGCGTGCAGGCGCTGAAGGCTCCTAATTGCAGTCTGTGCAGGCACCGACCCCATTGAAGCCTCTGCAGACATAGGTATCAACTCCCTGGATGCACAAAAGTGTGGTGGCAGAGGTATGGCTGTGAACTCTCAGTTGAAAATACACGGTTGTGGAGTCTCTGGATCCATGGCCCGTGTGTCTTCAGGGGAACGTAAAAGCCACGACTCGTGGCACGTGAGGCACAAGGGTGCAGGCTCAGGTGGCACCGAAGTCTAGCCTCTACAGGCACGTACGATTGTCAACCATGTGGATGCACAAAATTATAGTGGCAGAGGCCTGGATCTGAATACTCGGCTATGGAGGCACGGGTGTGTATTTTCTGCAACCACAAAGGTCACGGCATGTGTCATGTGGAGCACGTGTATTGAAACACTAGAGGCACGGAAATGAAGCCTCTTGGGCACGAGTGTCGACCGAAATGGATATACAAAACTGTGGTGAGAATGCTCTGCTCGAGAATCCCTGTTGTGAGCTCTACGGACCCTTGTAGTCTGGTTCCACGGGCACCTAACAGTCACAGCTTATGTGACGTGAGGCATGTAGATGCAGGCGCCAGAGGCACTGTTGGGTAGCCACTAAACCCTCTCTGGGTGCAGAAAAGTGTGCGCAGAAGGCGCCGAAGTTAGTAACCTTCTCTGTGTCGGCATACTCGGTTAAAGAGCCACGACACGGTGGCAAGTGTAATGTGAGGAATGTGCGTGCATGTGCTGAAGGCACCTAATTGCAGTCTGTGCAGGCACCGACCCCATTGAAGCCTCTACAGACATAGGTATCAACTCCCTGGATGCACAAAAGTGTGGTGGCAGAGGCATGACTATGAACTCTCAGTTGAAAAGACACGGTTGTGGAGTCTCTGTATCCACGTCCCGTTTGTCTTCAGGGGAACGTAAAAGCCACGGCTCGTGGCACGTGAGGCACAAGGGTGGAGGCTCCGGAGGCACTGAAGTCTAGCCTCTACAGGCACGTACGATTGTCAACCATGTGGATGCACAAAATTATAGTGGCAGATGCATGGATCTGAATACTCGGCTATGGAGGAACGGGTGTGTATTTTCTGCAACCACAAAGGTCACGGCAAGTGTCATGTGGGGCACGTGTATTGAAACACCGGAGGCACGGAAATGAAACCTCTTAGGCACGAGTGTCAACCGAAATGGATATACAAAACTATGGTGAGAATGCTCTGCTCGAGAGACACCGTTGTGAGCTCTCTGGACCCACGGGCGTCTGGTTCCATGAGCACCTAACAGTCTACGGATTACGTGACCTGAGGCACATAGATGCAAGCGCTAGAGGCACTGTTAGGGAGCCACTAAACCCTCTCTGGGTGCAGAAAAGTGTGCGCAGAAGGCACCGAAGTCAGTAACCTTCTCTGTGTCGGCATACTTAGTTAAAGAGCCACGACACAGTGGCAAGTGTAATGTGAGGCACGTGCGTGCAGGCGTTGAAGGCACCTAATTGCATTCTGTACAGGCACCGACCCCATTGAAGCCTCTGCAGACATAGGTATCAACTCCCTGGATGCACAAAAGTGTGGTTGCAGAGGCATGGCTGTGAACTCCCAGTTGAAAAGACACGGTTGTGGAGTCTCTGGATCCACGGCCCGTGTGTCTTCAGGGGAACGTAAAAGCCACAGCTCGTGGCACGTGAGGCACAAGGGTGCAGGCTCCGGAGGCACCGAAGTCTAGCCTCTCTGAGCACGCATTTATTGTCAACCATGTGGATGCACAAAATTATAGTGGTAGAGGCATGGATCCGAATACTCGGCTATGGTGGCACGGGTGTGTATTTTCTGCAACCACAAAGGTCACGGCAAGTGTCATGTGGAGCACGTGTATTGAAACACCGGAGGCACGGAAATGAGGCCTCTTGGGCATGAGTGTCAACCGAAATGGATATACAAAACTGTGGTGAGAATGCTCTGCTCGAGAGACACCGTTGTGAGCTCTCTGGCCCCGCGGTCGTCTGGTTCCACGGGCACCTAACAGTCACGGCTTATGTGACGTGAGGCATGTAGATGCAGGCGCCAGAGGCACTGTTGGGGAGCCACTAAACCATCTCTGGGTGCAGAAAAGTGTGCGCGGAAGGCGCCGAAGTCAGTAACCTTCTCTGTGTCGGCATACTCAGTTAAAGAGCCACGACACGGTGACAAGTGTAATGTGAGGCACGTGCGTGCATGCGCTGAAGGCACCTAATTGCAATCTGTGCAGGCACCGACCCCATTGAAGCCTCTGCAGACATAGGTATCAACTCACTGGATGCACAAAAGTGTGGTGGCAGAGGCATGGCTGTGAACTCTCGGTTGAAAAGACACGGTTGTGGAGTCTCTGTATCCACGTCTCATTTGTCTTCAGGGGAACGTAAAAGCCATGGCTCGTGGCACGTGAGGCACAAGGGTGCAGTCTCCGGAGGCACTGAAGTCTAGCCTCTACAGGCACGTACGATTGTCAACCATGTGGATGCACAAAATTATAGTGGCAGATGCATGGATCCGAATACTCGGCTATGGAGGCACGGGTGTGTATTTTCTGCAACCACAAAGGTCACGGCAAGTGTCATGTGGGGCACGTGTATTGAAACACCGGAGGCACGGAAATGAAACCTCTTAGGCACGAGTGTCAACCGAAATGGATAAACAAAACTATGGTGAGAATGCTCTGCTCGAGAGACACCGTTGTGAGCTCTCTGGACCCGCAGGCATCTGGTTCCACGAGCACCTACCATTCACGGCTTACTGACATGAGGCACATAGATGCAAGCGCTAGAGGCACTGTTGGGGAGGCACTAAACCCTCTCTGGGTGCAGAAAAGTGTGCGCAGAAGGCACCAAAGTCAGTAACCTTCTCTGTGTCGGCATACTTAGTTAAAGAGCCACGACACAGTGGCAAGTGTAATGTGAGGCACGTGCGTGCATGCGTTGAAGGCATCTAATTGCAGTCTGTGCAGGCACCGACCCCATTGAAGCCTCTGCAGACATAGGTATCAACTTCCTCGATGCACAAAAGTGTGGTGGCAGAGGCATGGCTGCAAACTCTCAGTTGAAAAGACACGGTTGTGGAGTCTCTGGATCCATGCCCCATGTGTCTTCAGGGGAACGTAAAAGCCACGGCTAGTGGCACGTGAGGCACAAGGGTGCAGGCTCTGGAGGCACCGAAGTCTAGCCTCTACAGGCACGTACGATTGTAAACCATGTGGATGCACAAAATTATGGTGGCAGAGGCATGGATCCGAATACTCGACTATGGTGGCACGGGTGTGTATTTTCTGGAACCACAATGGTCACGACAAGTGTCATGTGGGGCACATGTATTGAAACACCGGAGGCACGGAAATGAAGCCTCTTAAGCACGAGTGTCAACCGAAATGGATATACAAAACAATGGTGAGAATGCTCTGCTCAAGAGACACCATTATGAGCTCTCTGGACCCGCGGGTGTCGGGTTCCACGGGCACCTAACAGTCATGGCTTATTCGACGTGAGGCACGTAGATGCAGGCGCCAGAGGCACTGTTGGGGAGCCACTAAACCCTCTCTGGGTGCAGAAAAGCGTGCACAGAAGGCGCCAAGGTCAGTAACCTTGTCTGGGTCGGCATACTCAGTTAAAGAGCCACGACACAGTGGCAATTGTCATGTGAGGCACATGCGTGCAGGCACTGGAGGCACCTAATTGCAATCTGTGCAGGCACCGACCCCATTGAAACCTCTGCAGACATAGGTATCAACTCCTTGGATGCACAAAAGTATGGTGGCAGAGGCATGGCTGCGAACTCTCAGTTGAAAAGACACGGTTGTGGAGTCTCTGGATCCACGTCCCGTGTGTCTTCAGGGGAATGTAAAAGCCACGGCTTGTGGCACGTGAGGCACAAGGGTGCAGGCTCCAGATGCACCGAAGTCTAGCCTCTACAGGCACGTGCGATTGTCAACCATGTGGATGCACAAAATTATGGTGGCAGAGGCATGGATCCGAATACTCGGCTATGGAGGCACGTGTGTGTATTTTCTGCAACCACAACGGTCACGGCAAGTGTCATGTGGGGCACGTGTATTGAAACACCGGAGGCACGGAAATGAAGCCTCTTAGGCACGAGTGTCAACCGAAATGGATATACAAAACTATGGTGAGAATGCTCTGCTCGAGAGACAACGTTGTGAGCTCTCTCGACCCGCGGGCGTCTGGTTCCACAAGCACCTAACAGTCACGGCTTATGTGACGTGAGGCACGTAGATGCAGGCGCCAAATGCACTGTTGGGGAGCCACTACACGCACGGGTGTGGCGTTTCTCCAGGCCTGGCTCAGCATAAACCCTCTCTGGGTGCAGAAAAGTGTGAGCAGAAGGCGCCGAAGTAAGGCCTCTACATGTACATGTACCAAACTTCATGGTACTCTGTTAGAAAATCACGATTGTGAAGTTTCTAGAGGAAGTCTGAACTCAAGACGAAGAACAGCCATCATGTCACGAGACACATGATTTTATTGGCCTACGAATCACGGACTTGCTTCGGTATTGGAAAGGTTCCTACTAACGAGTTCATTATCAGTGGGAACATGGTACTGTACTAACA
The DNA here is from genome assembly GCA_021605145.1 of Aegilops bicornis. Classification (NCBI taxonomy): domain Eukaryota; kingdom Viridiplantae; phylum Streptophyta; class Magnoliopsida; order Poales; family Poaceae; genus Aegilops; species Aegilops bicornis. Next base: position 643,420,244 of record CM038669.1, read on the forward strand.
AAGAGTCAGCGTCGTGCCGGTAAAATACTCAGAATCTTTCCACTGAAACATTCAATGTGCTTGAAGGCACGGACGTTTGCACAGTCACAACACTTTCATTTGCACAGTCACAACACTTTCTGGTTAAGGATTGTTATGGCAACCTTACAGACGGTACAAAATACTACAAGGGTTGTCTGTTCGTGTTTAGACAAAACACACATTCAAAAGGGCGCAACAACATGTAAACCTCCAACCTTGAACACCTTACTCCAGCTTTGTGTTCAGCAGTCACAGCTGAATGGGTCCGTCAAATCCAGTTATTCAACACGCGTGAGTTTTAAATAAAATAACCGGTGCTGGCATGCTCCTGACAATATAAGGCGAGCATGTTCAGAAGCCTTTTTGTGCCACAAAACATCCTTTTGATGCTTTTCGTAAAATTCTTCTATGAAGTCTTGGTCGAAACGGTAGTTAAGCCTCATGGTGTCAAGCTTGCTTGCACTCAGAACAAAGAATCTCACAAATTCAATGTTTACCAAGCAGGGTTCATAGTCATCCAGCGTTACTGTCTTCAAACGAAAGTCATCTCATTTGACAAATGGTTGTTGCTTACGACGCCATGTATTTGTTTCTCTGCAACAGAGTCCTCCCTAGATGTACATGAAGAATGAAAATACTTAAGCTCTAAAAGCAGAGATACAGTAGAAGTAGTACAGTATGCATGTTATGGGTTTTCAATGTGTGTGAGAATCATCACCTCGATAAACAAGTTCTCAAGGCTTCGAAAGCATTGCATCAGGGAAACGGCCACATCCACTTCAAAACACACCTTGACGAGCAAAGTCTTGACCGTTTGAAGCACTGTTGACAGGCTGACTGCCGGCAAAACCTGTATGTTGCACGCACAATGATTATAAAAATTGAACAAAAGGTTCTATTACATGAAATTTGTTTACTCGGACAAATGCAGCTGAAAACTAGGTACCTGGATAACTGTAGGGTTACGCATGACCTTGGATTCAGAGAAAAAATCTTGGAATTTGCCCACAGTCTCCAGTTTAGGTGCAGACATGACAGTTATCTGCAAGTTGCTGCTGATAATATCGTTAAGCAACCGCTGAAGTGACGGGGCATCCTCTATAACAAGTTCGCCATGTCCACAACGAATTCCAATGCTTACAAGGTTACGTGAGTTTATTCGTATGCAACGGCTTTCCATATTCCAAGTAAGCAGAAGGCACCGGAGTGCGGGGAAACTAGAGTGGATGATGCTTTCAAGCGATATGTCTGATATAACAACGTCCACAAGTGAAAGTCTCTTAAGCAGTGGAAGTTCAAGAGCCTGAACATAACTGTTTGGTATTTGACAAAGAGCAAAGGTGGCGGTGTGTAGGGAGGATGTAAATCGAGAGAAGGGCGCCGGTGCAAAAGGCGCGGATGATGGTTGTGTGAGTGGTTGTACGACACACTCTCTCATGAAATCTAGGAGGGTGTGATAGAACTCGAGCACCTCGAGATTGTTCAGTTTGGATGATTTCAGCCAGGCGTCGACGGCGGAGGGTCTGGACTGGATGTAGCACGCCGGTATGCAGAGACGGTGAACTGCGCCCCCACGGGCGGAGAGGATGGCTTCCGGAAGGGTCATATCATCAGTGCTAGATTTGCGAGGGCACTGAGTTTCGAAGTGCCTTTCACGGGCGAGCTCCCAGGTAGGAGGCGCCACGGAGATTTTCTCGATATGAACTGTTTCTAGAGACTTAAAAAGACGAGCGGCAGGGATCTCACGACAGTTGAGATTCAGAGGAGCGGTGGGCCATAAAGGACGACATCGACGAGTGAGGATGCGAGTACGGGTACTATCCCTTATGGGGAGACGAGAGATGATCTAACCTAGGATGACGTCCGGGAGATTGTTGATGCGGTCGGGACAAGCTTTTTTCCCGTGCTCCTCAGATCCGGTGGGCGGACCCTCACCGGTCCCCGCTGGTACCGCCAAACACCCAGCAGAATGCGTCATCGGTGGCACGAGCCTTGCCCTCTTGGTACAAGAAGCATCAGACTCCATATAGGAGCAACGGGTGCGGTAGATCTGGAAAGACGGTTTGGAGGACGGAGGTGTTGCAAAACACCATTTATCAGAAAAAAGTAGTATTTTTGAAGTGATGTCGCTGCGAGAATAGTGACATCAGACAGTGGCAACAAGTCGGACTCCATGCCTCCACTTGATTGACGCACATGCCTCTCCGAGCAGCATGTCACTACAAACATACTGAACATGGACGCACGCATGTCTTCTTTTTGACATGGGACGCACGACCGCAAGTCTTCTTCATAATATGGCACTGTCCCTCCGCTTGCTCGACCAACGTGCCGATCTGAGGACATGACTCAGCTGATATAATGACAACTGGGAGGGGCGACCGTACCCTCTTATACTACATGATCGTGCCTTCACTAACTTCACGGTTGTGCCTCTCTTACTGCACAAAGTCAGCTAAGTTAATCAAAGCACAGAGGCATGACTGTCGGTGTCAAAACCGGCGGATCTCGGGTAGGGGGTCCCGAACTGTGCATCTAAGGCTAATGGTAACAGGAGGCTGGGGACACGATGTTTACCTAGGTTCGGGCCCTCTCGATGGAGACCCTACTTCCTGCTTGATTGATCTTGATGATATGAGTATTACAAGAGTTGATCTACCACGAGGTCAGAGAGCCTAAACCCTAGAAGCTAGCCTATGGCATGATTGTTGTTGTGTCCTACAGACTAAACCCTCTGGTTTATATAGACACCGGAGGGGGCTAGGGTTACACAGAGTCGGTTACAGATAAGGAGATCTACATCTGAATCTCCAAGCTTGCCTTCCACGCCAAGGAGAGTCCCATCCGGACACGGGACGAAGTCTTCTATCTTGTATCTTCATAGTCCAACAGTCCGGCCAAAGTATATAGTCTGGCTGTCCGGATACCCCCTTATCCAGGACTCCCTCAGTAGCCCCTGAACCAGGCTTCAATGACGATGAGTCCGGCACGTAGATTGTCTTCGGCATTGCGAGGCGGGTTCCATCTCCGAATACTCCAAGATAAATTCCGAACACAAGGACCGTGTCCGGCTCTGCAAGATAAATTCCATATACCATCGTAGAGAGAATAATAATAATCCACGAATCTAATCTGCTGACAATTCTTCAAAAAGTGACATCACGCCATGGTCTGGTTTTTTATAACCTGCCTCCGCACATATCACAAGGCAGTTTCTTCGGCACGCCTTGTGAAAGCAGAGATCGTGTCCCCTTAACGCTTGATCCTCTTCAATACGGGCGTGGGTAACCCAACCGCACCATCAATTACGGTAAGTGGGGAACGAGCAGGCTCTGTCAGGAAAGTGGGGAGGCGTAAAGTTTTATTGCCTTTATAAAAGGGAAAATCCTCCTCCTTTCTACCCACGCCTTCTAATTCTGCCCGCCCTTTTCCTTTTTCCCAAGCCCTAGCGCCCAAGAATTCATCCTCCCCACCAAAAAATTTCCTCCGAAAATGTCCGGATCCGGAGCAGGAGGCAAGTGGATGGCCTCCTCCGTCCAGGAGAAGGATATTAAAAAGCTGCGGGCGGCCGGATATCTGGCCAAGAAAATCGGCCACCGTCTTCCAACGGTGGGACAGGCTGTCCCTACTCCGGAGCCCCATGAGAGAGTCGTTTTCCTCCCCCATTTCGGCTGCGGGCTCGGGTTCCCCCTCCACCCTTTTGTTCGCGGCATCATGCATTACTACGGGATTTATTTTCACGATCTATCCCCCAATTCTTTCCTCAACATCTCGACATTTATTGCCGTGTGAGAGGCCTTTCTTCGTATCAAGCCACACTTCGCGCTATGGCTCAAGATCTTCAACGTGAAGCCCAAAGTGGTGAGTGGCGAACATGCCGAGTGCGGAGGCGCTATGGTGAGCAGGATGCCCAAGGTCACATGGCCGGCGGGTACTTTCAATGACTCCGTCAAGGAGTGGTAGCAACAGTGGTTCTATATCACTGAGCCGCGTGGCAAAAAGTGGGCCGCTGCTCCTGAGTTTCGATCTGGAGCCCCTTTGCGGCTCACGTCCTGGCCCAAGAAGGGCGTGAACTGGTCATCGTCCGACGAACTGTTAGTGATCCAGGCGCATGTCAAAGGTATGGAGGACAAGGCCATCAGGCTTGTTGACGTGGTCTAGGTGATGCTAGTCCGCCTGATCCTTCCTTGCCAGCACAGAGGCTGTGATTTGTGGGAGTATGACCCGGCCGAGCACCAGACCCTGCGGGAGCTTTTCGTCTCCTCGCACAAGGAAATCTGGAAGGTGCTCTTTACGTCCGGCAAACCATGGCTGAAATTTGCCGCAGACCGCGGGTACCGGTTGTCCCACCCCGCCAGTCCGGTTAGTCGTCATCATATCTTGGCTATTCGCATGTGTCATTGATATGTCCCGAAGAGTATGTTTTTTAACGTGTCTTTCCATGTTGCCCTAGGAATGGACGAAGGTGGCGGAGCGGATTCATTGTCCTGCCCCGCTGCTAGAAGAACCGGCGGGACCTCTTCTGATGAAGATGCTGGTCCCGGCGACTTACAAGGCGCTAAAGAAAGAGGCCAACAAAAAGGCCAAGGAGACCAGGAGCGGTCTCCGTCACCGGGGTGCTTCGGACACGAAGTCCGAAGACTCCAGCGACCCTCCCTACTCCGGAGAAAATGAGGAGGAGGAAGAGGATGAGGATGAGGAAGAGGAGGAAGAAGAGCCCGAGTCCCCTACGAGGGGGGGGGGGGGGGAGAAAAGGACAACCTCCTCATCCTTAGAGGCAGATTCGCCTAAGAGGGGAAGAGCATCCGTCCCCGAGGCGTCCACCACGGCCACCGACAGCAGCCCGGAGTGGGATCCCAGGGCCCATCCCCTGGTAAAATTGTAAGTGCATGAAATCCGAACATATTCATGCATCCAGAATTTACTAGAATGTAGTATTTTGATTCGCGCCATACTTTTTACAGTCCGGCGAGGTCTCCGGCCCAACATTCCTCATCAGAGGACTCGTTAAGCTCCGATGCCTTCCAGAGTGAGACCCCTCCCAGGGCCCCTTCCCCAAAGCCTAGCTATGACACCGAGGTGTCATCTCAAAAGGACCTGAGCCAGGGGGCGCACCTCGGGGGCCGGACGCGCGGGAGCGGCGGTTCCCATCAATATCAACGGCGGGGCGATCATGGACCCGGCCCGCAGCCGGACACAGTCCCGGAGACCCTTAAGGCCCCGAGATCAGGCAAGCAGCCCCTCTTGACTGGAGGGGGTGATCCTACTCTGCCTGCGACCTCCGTCCAACCAAAGGCATCAGGCGGCCTATCGACAGCACTGGAGAGTGCGTCCATCATTGATGAACACCGTGCCCTGATGGGTGTGGTGATAGAAAGGATTCAGGCCACCGAGAGTGGACTGAATGAATCCTGCGTCAGCCTTATAAAAGGCTTGGAGGTATGTGTAGAAGACTTTCATAGTATAGATAGTAGCCCTTGATACACTGTTCGGAGAGGACAAGAACCGGACAGGGGATCAACTTCCCGTCCGCAGGAGACTTAGCTAATGACATATATATTTTTTGTGAATCAGATGTCTGCAGCGACTGCCTCCTCTCATACTGCGGAAGTGTCCGGACTTAGGCAGAGTCTGGTGCGGGCCAAAGAGGAAGTCGGCCGAGTGAAGAAGCAGTTGGATGATAAACAAGGTATGTTTTGAAAACTTTTAGCAAGTTTTAACACAAGTAAGTAGTTGTGACTATCTTAAAGTATATATATCGCGCGCTCCAGGGGCGAATGCCGAAATTGAGGCGCTCAAGAAGGTTGTTGCCTTGGACGAAAAGAATGCGGCCGCGGAGCGGGCTCTCCGTGAGAAACACAAGATGAGGGTCGTGGAAGCTGAACGAGAGCTTCAGCAGGACGTAGGGAGAAACGAGAGCTTGGAGCAGAGTCTATCGTTCAAAGAATCCGAACTCGCCAAACTCTCCGGACCGCCAATGAGGCTCGGGAGGAAGTCCAGGCCGCGCTGAAGGATATTCAGGAGGCGCGGAAGATTGCGGCTGGTAAGGGTTTTTTTTCCTCAAGGTGACGTACGCTTTCGCGGGGAAGATTCATGGTGACCCATTGAATCCTAATTTTTCGAGGGCATTTCTTGGATTTGCCGCTTGTGACATATGTGATGCTGCCCAATTCTGCCGAGCTGAGAAGAAGGAAACTGCGGAGAAGCTCTTCTGGTCGCAGTATTTGGCGCCGAATTATCCGGTGCCATTTGTCGACCAGCTCAAACAGCTGATCGAACTGCATCAGGCGGCCGAACTAGCCATGAAGGATTTGGTTATCCGGCTGTGGCCCGCCGAGCCCATACCGAGCAGTTTCTTTGGGCTCGTGAAGCGGATTGGGAGGGCCTGCCCTCGGCTGGACGTCATTAAGCGGTAAGTGTGCATAGAAGGGGCACGAATGGCATTTGCCCGTGCAAAAGTGCACTGGGGGAAGCTTGATGCTGAGAAGCTGATGATCGAGGGGCCACCGAAGGGGAAGGAGCACCGCAAGCCCGAACTATATTATGATGGCGTCCTGAAGGGTGCCCGCCTCGTGGCCGACGAATGTACGAAAGACATTATTTTTCCCTGAAAGCATTTGTGCTATCCTTTATAAGGTAAAACAGAGTCACTTATATGTAGGTGCCTATTATGTGTAAATTTTATTCCTGCGCGACCGTTTAATATGTTAGTCTTGAGAGTTGGCCAGTCGTCGGCTTCTGCCCCCATGTAGGAACTACAGGGTGTTCGGGATACACCTGAACACTCTTTATCCCATTCTTTGGTCCATGAAGGAGGTGTTCAGCACAACGAACCAAGCCATTGGACTATAGGTCTTTATTACTCTCACTTAGCCATAGGAATTCGAGTATGGGAGGCACAACCCCTGGTGTTCGGAAGACCGCACGAGGGGCTCTAACAACGCCTGATCGGTGAACCGATTCTTCGCACACTGCATTTTATTATGGCATTATGCGGAATAAATCCTTAAAGATTTTACAACCTCTCGAACAGCTGACCAGCTCTCTCCTTATCATGACAGTCGGTTTTCGGCTTTCTCTCGAGGCGTTAAATGCAGCGAGAAAGGACACAATCGTGATAGTTCTCCCAGTGCTACCTTAGCCGATATTGCGGAACGTAAGGTACAAAAACATGGGAGCCGGGCTAACCCAACCAATGACCCAAGACATGATTCGGAGCTGATGCATATAATGCTATAAGTGCGGGGTGCCGAACGACCGAAAAGGTGTTCGGACTTTAGTCGCCGTAGTACGGGTGCGAAGAAGCCCCTGACGTTCGCAGGCATAACACGATGTTCGGATGCCGTTATGACAAAAATGTCATTGAGAAATAGCAGATAAGCATCAAATGACTCTACATGCTGTATTTAAGTAATACGTCTATGCGTATGAGTACGGTGCATGTTATAAAAGATAGGCATGACGGTAGAACCTGTTGGGGCCGGGCGGTGGTTGGCTGTGCGCGAGTCCGGAGGAATATCTGGATTGTATTCCGGTGGGGGGTGGACATCCCCCCTGTGTGCGTCCGAGCTGATTCCAAGTCGCCGGTCCAGTTGTGCGCGAGGGCGAACCTGCAAATAATGCTTAAGAGGTGTGTGTGAGCAGTGGCTGAGCCGTGGATGTGATCTGTCCGGCTTATGCTGAAGGATCTGTATGAGTTATGATTAGATTGGGGTATTATGAAGTAGTTAGGACTCCCTTGTCGGTGTCTGGGAGTTCGGCTGTCGAATTTAGGTTCGATTGAAAAAACCGTGACTCGCTGCTTCAGTGAATAAAGTGGCCGAATATTCTTCGGTGCCGAGGCGAAGCTCGGTCTTGACCGCAATTGTGACGTCATCACGTGGGTCTTGGGTGATAATGCGGTGAGTTCGCAGTGTATCCTGGCGGTTCTGAATAGCTACTTCCTAGAGGTATAAGACTGAAAGTTGGTATGTAATTTTCAGCTATCCGAAGACCATCTCCGGGGTGGCGGGGCCAAGGTGGCCCTCACGCCTTTTTGTGACACTCTAAATTGAGTTTTCTGGTTGGTCTGATCCTTGAGTGATCGGTCCCTAGATTTGATAATCTGGGCTTATTCATGCTCCTTCCGGCGCCGACCTGCCGATTTGTTTAAAGACCCAGCATTCTCTCTTGGTATGATTGGCTGCCACTCCTGGGGTGCCATGAATTTGACATGGGCGGTCAAGTATTCGGTTCAAGCTGGAGGGGCCCGAATTAAGATGTTGAAGTCTCTTCTCCCGCTCAACGGGTTGAGGATTACGAGCTCCCGTGTTGATCGTCGTTCCCTGGGCGCCACTTTTTTCCTTGGGACGCTTATATTTATTGCACCAAGGTTTGTAGACTCTGTTTTTGTCTGCTGATGCGTCTGGGGTGCTTGCTATGTTGTTGTTTGGTATGTAATGCTGGTCTTGTGCGCAGCCCCTTGTGAAAGTGCAACTATCCCTAGGTGGTTTTGGTAATTCATAACAACATATAGCTCATTGAGCTAATGCTATTCCAAGACTATTATTTCAGGAAAGCTCAATGAATGGCATGGCATGGATGATGAAAGTGGATCCCTCAAAATACTACGGACAAAGGATTGGCTCAAGCTCAAAAGCTCAAGACTCTTCATTTTACATTTTAGTGATCCAAGATCACATTGAGTCTATAGGAAAAGCCAATACTATCAATAAGGGATGAGGTGTTGCTTAATGAGCCTCTTGCTTCATGTGCTTAGTGATATGCTCCAAAAACCCTCAACTACTTTTCCCACATCCACAAATGACCTAAACCTAAAGCCAAAATCGGTCACACCTATTCTTTCTATTCGGCACCACCGATTCCAAAAGTCATAGCCACTGCCACAAACCCTAAGCAAATCGGTCTTACCGATAGGGATCTCGGTCTCACTGAGATGGGATTGTAATCTCTCTGTTTCCCTTCGTAACATTTCGGTCTAACCAAAGTGAGCGATCGGTCCCACCGAGATTGCAATGTAAACTCTCTATTTCCTTTTTGTAACATTTTGATCTCACCGAAAAGAGCAAATCGGTCCCACCGAGTTTACCTGACCAACTCTCTGGAAAGCTTATTACCAAATCGGTCTCACCGAGTTTGTGTAATCGGTCCTACCAAGATTACGTTATGCCCTAACCCTAACCGAATCGGTCTCACCGAGATGCATGTCAGTCCCACCGAAAATCACTAACGGTCACTAGGTTTACTAAATCGGTCCGACCGAGTTTAACTATTCGGTATCACCGAGTTTGGTAAATTGTGTGTAACGGTTAGATTTTGTGTGGAGGCTACATATACCCCTCCACCTCCTCTTCATTCGTGGAGAGAGAAATCAAACGAAACCTACACTTCCAACTTACCATTTCTGAGAGAGAACCACCTACTCATGTGTTGAGGCCAAGATATTCCATTCCTACCATATGAATCTTGATCTCTAGCCTTCCCCAAGTTGCTTTCCACTCAAACCCTCTTTCCACCAGATTCAAATCCTATGAGAGAGAGTTGAGTGTTGGGGAGACTATCATTTGAAGCACAAGAGCAAGTAGTTCATCATCAACGCACCATTTGTTACTTCTTGGAGAGTGGTGTCTCCTAGATTGGCTAGGTGTCACTTGGGAGCCTCCGACAAGATTGTGGAGTTGAACCAAGGAGTTTGTAAGGGCAAGGAGATCGCCTACTTCGTGAAGATCTACCGCTAGTGAGGCAAGTCCTTCGTGGGCGACGGCCATGGTAGGATAGACAAGGTTGCTTCTTCGTGGACCCTTCGTGGGTGGAGCCCTCCGTGGACTAGCGCAGCCGTTACCCTTCGTGGGTTGAAGTCTCCATCAACGTGGATGTACGATAGCACCACCTATCGTAACCACGCCAAAAACTTCCGTGTCTCCAATTGCATTTGAATCCTCCAAACCCATCCCTTTACTTTCTTGCAAGTTGCATGCTTTAATTTCCGCTGCCTATAAACTCTTTGCATGCTTGCTTGCATTGTGTGATGATTTCTTGACTTGTCCTAAAATAGCTAAAATCTGCCAAACTATAAAATTGGGAAAAGGTTAAGTTTTTATTGGTCAAGTAGTCTAATCACCCCCCGTCTAGACATACTTCAAGGTCCTACAAGTGGTATCAGAGCTTGGTCTCCATTTGCTTTGATTTCCATTGCTTTTGGTGGTCATAGCGTTGGTTTCACAACCTAGGAGAGTATGGCATCTAGGGAGGGAAATTATCACCGTAGAGGTCCTTACTTTGATGGTACTAATTTTGCTAGTTGGAAGCATAAGATGAAAATGCATATTCTTGGACATAACCCCGCCGTTTGGGAAATTATTTGTATTGGCTTGCAAGGTGAATTCTTCGATTGGAGAGAACCAAACCGTGAAGCAAATACGGAAGAATTGAAGATGCTGCAATACAACGCTCGAGCTTGTGATATCATCTTCAACGGGTTGTGCCCCGAAGAGTTCAACAAAATCAGCCGTCTTGAGAATGCAAAGGAAATTTGGGATACCTTGATTGATATGCACGAAGGTACCGAATCTGTCAAGGAATCCAAGTTGGATGTGCTCCAAAGTCAGCTTGACAAGTTCAAAATGAAGGATGGTGAAGGTGTCACTGAAATGTACTCTAGGATTGCACTTATCACAAATGAGATTGCCAGCTTAGGGAGTGAAGAGATGACCGACAGATTCATCATCAAGAAGATCCTAAGAGCATTGGATGGAAAGTATGATACCGTGTGCACATTGATCCAAATGATGCCAAACTACAAAAATCTCAAGCCAACGGAAGTCATTGGAAGGATTGTTGCTCATGAGATGTCACTCAAGGATAAGGAGGAACTTCACAACAAGTCAAGTGGTGCTTACAAAGCCTCCAGTGAATCCCCCACATCATCAAGTGAGAAACAAACCTTCAATGAAGAATTGAGCTTAATGGTGAAGAACTTCAACAAATTCTACAAGAGTAGAAGCAAAGAGAGAAGCTCCAAGTCAAGGTCTTATCATGACAAGAGATCTTCTAGTCGAGGCGCCAATTGCTACAATTGTGGGAGACCCGGACACTACTCCAATGAGTGTACGACACCCAACAAAAGAAGAGAAGATTCTCCAAAAAGAAGAAGCAAAAGAGAAGAATCACCACCAAGAGAGAGGAGGAGTAGAGATGATCGTTATGAACGAAGGCCCTCATGGAGAAGCAAGGATTCGGAAAGGAAGGACAAGTCATCAAGGAGCTACACAAAACGAAGACATCAAGCTCATGTTGGTGAATGGGTTTCCGGCTCCGACTCCGACAAACACTCCGAGAGAAGCTATCACTCCGACTCCGAACACACTCAAGATGAAGGTGTTGCCGGTCTAGCACTTGTGTCAACCAACTCCTACGACATATTTGATTCACCAAATGAAGGAATTGGAAGATGCTTCATGTCCAAAGGTCCAAAGGTAACACATCCCGAGTATGTTGATTTTAATAGTGATGAAGATGACTTGCTTGTGGATGATGATTTACTTGTTGACAACTCTAGTGATGAATGCTATGATGAAACGTCAATTAATCGTGCTAATCAAACGAATGACAATGATAAGGAGAAAATTGAGCTTCTAACTAAAGAACTAAACACTCTTAAGTTGGCTCATGAAACTATCTTCGAAGATCATCGAGAACTTTTAAGGGCTCATGAGAAGTTACACTTTGAAAAGCTCAATCTTGAGCAAGAGCATTAGTTCTTAAAGGCAATCAATGATGATCTCCGCAAGAAAAGTTCTTCTTACATTGCCAAGCATTTACTCTTATCTACTTACATGCCTCAAGTCAAGTCTAGTAACAAATACAAGAAAGATACTTCGTCTAGTAGTAACAATAATAATGTCAAATCCAATGTTGTTGCTTCTAGTAGTTCTCTTGATTCCACTAATGATTCTCTTAGCCAAGTTACACTTGAGCAAGAAAATAGTTTATTGAAGGGAATTATAGAGAAAGGTGTTTACAAGAGCCTTGTCGGGAGTAAGCAATTCAAGGAAATTGTACGCAAGCAAGGAAGACACCGGAAGAATCAAGGTGTTGGTTTTGAACGAAAGTTCAATGCAAATGGAGTTGAGTGGGAAGAAGATCAATACCCCAAGACGAAGTTTGTTCAACAAGAGAAGTATGATCCTACTTCCTTCAAGGGGACACAAGCTCAAGATGATCTTCCACCACAAGACCACAAGAACAATGGCAAGGACAAGCTTCAAGAGGAGATTGATGCATTTGAAGAAGCACCCAAGGCCTTGGTCAAGTGGGTTCCCAAGACTACGTCAGGTTCTACTTCATCAAGTACAACTACAACTCCAAGGATTCCCATCAAGATGATGTGGATCCCGAAGAAGAAGAACTAGAGAGTTCTTGAGGGTGACTCCGCCAACATTCTTCACTCATATCATTTTTGCAAGAACAAGTGCAATCAACTTTCACATCTTGCACTAGTTCAAGGAGTCACAATCCCTCATGTTGGTAAGGCAAGGGACAAGGTAACCTAATGTTTTCATGGACATCATCTTGTGTGTGCATCACTCTATGTCTATGGATATTCTTGTTTGTTCCTTGTGGGACTAACCCATGTAGGCAAGTTGAAAGTGCAACTCACTCCAAAGGATTGCTCCAAATGATCTACATCAACATTGAGCATCTACATCTTCAACACCTACATGAAGTCATCATCGACAAAACCCAAGGTTAGTTCATCCCTCTAAGGGGAACTCACATCTAGGGGGAGCTTAACTCTAAGAATTGAGTCAAAGCAACTCTAATGGTGTGAACACATTAATGCATTATGTAAAAGTGGTAACCCCACTTGAGCTTAAACGATGAGTATGACCTATGATCAAATGTTCTTATTTGACTCCTAAGTCAATATACTCATATATAGATGACCTAGTTATCGCCAATTGTTTGATAGATGCTAGAATTGGTTGTGCATGCTTTGCTACATATTTCAATTGCCATCTTATTGTGTGAGCATGTTGGTGCATATTTTACTCATTCAAGGACATCCACTTGTTGTTTTGATTGTTTGGTTCTTTTCTGTATGCCAAGTGGATGGACAAGAATGCCTAAGAACCTTCTTTAGCTATCTATGCTTTTCTCGTCTCAAACTCTATTGATGCTACATCACAAAATTTGATCAAGTCAGATTCGAAGCACTCTGTGTGAGGAGCACTCGGAGTCCCCGATTCGTCATAGACTTAAACTTCCAAAACCTCTTTGTGATTCTAGGTCTGACCGATCCTTCCATTTCGGTCCTACCAAGATCATCAAGTTGATCTGAGTTTTCAATCTCGGTGCAACCGATTTGAACTTTTCGGTCTCACCGATTTGCTGTAACTGAACACAGTTATGCATCTCGGTGCCACCGAGTTGTTCCACTCGGTCACACCGACAGGGTCGGGCTATATATAGCCACGGGCAAAATTTTGGAAATTTCTCCGAAACCCTTCGCCCGCGCAACAGCTCGCTCTGCCATCGTGGTCTCCGGATCGTCTCCTCGTCGCCAGCAGCCTCCTGTCGCTGGTCTCCGCCGCCGTCAACGGATTTCGTCCCCGCCGTTGCCGCCGTAGCAAGTCCACCGCCAAGTTAGGGTATGGACTTAATCTTTGTGCTATCCACGTCTGATTCCTGGCACATTGTTTTCATATTGATTCTTGCCACGATTGAAACTCTTCTATCCAGCCAAAGTAGTTCATAGATTAGGCGTGATTCAAATTTTTAGGTTTAGGTTTCACTTGAAACCATCTCGGACCCACCGATTTGAAAAACTCGGTCTCACCGATTTGGCTTATGCCATTGCACTAGTGACTCTCGGTCTGACCGAGAATTACTAATCGGTGCAACCAATTTGAGGATTCTATGAAACCCTAGCAGTCTCGGTACCACCAAACTGAAACTCGGTCCAACCGAGATCATCAGTTTAGGTTCCAAAACTGCTTCGGTATCACCGAGTTTTAAAATCGGTGGATCCGAAATGCTTTCTTTGGAAAACTAAGACTGAACGTTTGAGTCATTCTTTTGCAAAAACCTCTGCATTTTGTGATGCTCATGTTTTGTATCTCATCTATAACTCTTCACAGGGTCAGTAGTCAGCTTTTGCGGCATATACGATCAAAGTGACAGACGAGCAGGCGAAGAGCAGATAAACTTGAGTGAGGGAACTAGTCCCTCCAGTACTTCAGATGAAGGGATCAGAAGTACTCCTAGCAATTTGCCTAAGGCTGCAACTAGGCAAAGAGGGAGAAGGCTGCCAAGATGCAAACTCAAGAGGAGGCATCTGAATATTTCTTGAAAACCAAACAGGAGCAGCTTGGTTACTTGATAGCATCATCTCTCAGGATTGAGAAGGGGTTGGCCACCCTAACTCAAAACCAGGAGAGCCTGGAAAGAATCATGGAACACAAATTCTATGATCTAGATTTCAAGGTAACTGAGATTCAGTCAGTTGTGGAGCAGCTGCAGGATGACATGCAGGAGAGGAAGGGCAAGACTACCACCAATGTGTTTGCCAGAGTGCCCAGAGCCCAGAGGTCAGTTGCAGTGCCAGTGACAGACACTAGAGCAATAACTTCAGCACCAGCTACTGCCCCTTCAGCTCCAGTGCAACCAGCTTCAACATCAACTCCAGCACCCTCTATATCAACTGAAGCCTTCGTCCTTGGAGTTATCAGGACACCACCACCAGAAGATCAAGCCTGAGAGTCGATCTAGCACTATGCATTTTCTATGAACTGTTTGGTAACTTGTTGCCAAAGGGGGAGAAAAATGTATAGATCATAGGCTTCGAGAGAGAGTGTTGCTTTTGTTCTCTCTTGCTTTATTTGGTGGTTTTTCATTCTTTATTTGCTTTTAGTTGAGATACTATGCTTGTGAGACATTGATGATCATGTGTTTGATCATAAGCTACACTTATGCATGCTTGATATTATCCTATCTATCTTATGTGATCACTCACTATGCTTGGTGATGAGTGCATGTATTCATTTTATTATTTTGAGTGCTCCACCAAGATGTATGTGACATGGAAGAATAACCCATGAGCCTAATTCATTGTGCATTTGCAGTCCAAAGCAAATCTAAAACTATGCACAACTTTAGGGGAGCTCTTGCTTATCACATACTTCTAAAAGCGACGATGTTATTTAAATTTTATTATCATTTGTCGAAGCTTTGATCTATATGTTGTCATCAATTACCAAAAAGGGGGAGATTGAAAGTGCAACTACCCCTAGGTGGTTTTGGTAATTCATAACAACATATAGCTCATTGAGCTAATGCTATTCCAAGACTATTATTTCAGGAAAGCTCAATGTATGGCATGGCATGGATGATGAAAGTGGATCCCTCAAAATACTAAGGACAAAGGATTGGCTCAAGCTCAAAAGCTCAAGACTCTTCATTTTACATTTTAGTGATCCAAGATCACATTGAGTCTATAGGAAAAGCCAATACTATCAAGAAGGGATGAGGTGTTGCTTAATGAGCCTCTTGCTTCATGTGCTTAGTGATATGCTCCAAAAACCCTCAACTACTTTCCCACATCCACAAATGACCTAAACCTAAAGCCAAAATCGGTCACACCGATTCTTTCTATCCGGCGCCACCGATTCCAAAAGTCATAGCCACCGCCGAAACCCTAAGAAAATCGGTCTTACCGATAGGGATCTCGGTCTCACCGAGATGGGATTATAATCTCTCTGTTTCCCTTCGTAACATTTCGGTCTAACAAAGTGAGCGATCAGTCCCACCGAGATTGCAATGTAAACTCTCTGTTTCCTTTTGTAACATTTCGGTCTCACCGAAAAGAGCAAATCGGTCCCACCGAGTTTACGACCAACTCTCTGGAAAGCTTATTACCAAATCGGTCTCACCGAGTTTGTATGTCGGTCCTACCAAGATTACGTTATGCCCTAACCCTAACCGAATCGGTCTCACCGAGATGCATGTCACCCCAATCAAAATCACTAACGGTCACTAGGTTTACTAAATCGGTCCGACCGAGTTTAACTATTCGGTCCCACCAAGTTTGGTAAATTGTGTGTAACGGTTAGATTTTGTGTGGAGGCTATATATACCCCTCCACCTCCTCTTCATTCGTGAAGAGAGCCATCAAACTAAACCCACACTTCCAACTTACCATTTCTGAGAGAGAACCACCTACTCATGTATTGAGGCCAAGATATTCCATTCCTACCATATGAATCTTAATCTCTAGCCTTCCCCAAGTTGCTTTCCACTCAAACCCTCTTTCCACCAGATTCAAATCCTATGACAGAGAGTTGAGTGTTGGGGAGACTATCATTTGAAGCACAAGAGCAAGGAGTTCGTCATCAACGCACCATTTGTTACTTCTTGGAGAGTGGTGTCTCCTAGATTGGCTAGGTGTCACTTGGGAGCCTCCGACAAGATTGTGGAGTTGAACCAAGGAGTTTGTAAGGGCAAGGAGATCGCCTACTTCGTGAAGATCTACCGCTAGTGAGGCAAGTCCTTCGTGGGCGGCGGACATGGTGGGATAGACAAGGTTGCTTCTTCGTGGACCCTTCGTGGGTGGAGCCCTCCGTGGACTCAGCAGCCGTTACCCTTCGTGGGTTGAAGTCTCCATCAACGTGGATGTACGATAGCACCACCTATCGGAACCACGCCAAAAACATGCATGTCTCCAATTGCGTTTGAATCCTCCAAACCCTTCCCTTTACTTTCTTGCAAGTTGCATGCTTTAATTTCCGCTGCCTATACACTCTTTGCATGCTTGCCTGAATTGTGTGATGATTGCTTGACTTGTCCTAAAATAGCAAAAATCTGCCAAACTATAAAATTGGGAAAAGGTTAAGTTTTTATTGGTCAATTAGTCTAATCACCCCCCCTCTAGACATACTTCAAGGTCCTACACCTTGCCGCAGTGTGCTGGCGGCGGGGTGTAGGCCTGCGTTTGATTTTTAGTGCCGCCTCTTCGAATTGAGGTAGTAGCCTACGCTTTGGGTAGTATTTTGTTCGGCGCATGAGTCTTCTTAACACAGAACTGAACCTGCACTAGGTTCAAGTGCCTCTCTGAGCAAACATGTCGAACCAAGATACACACCCACAACAACAACAACAACAACAACAACAACAACAACAACAACAACAACAACAACAACAACAACAACAACAACAACAACAACAACAACAACAACAACAACAACAAGAACAACAACCAGAACAACAACAACAGTGACAACAACCACGTTTAATTAGGATCACATCTGCTTTCAGTACCATAGTCTGAATAAGAATTTCAATTGATAAGTTCTATTAGGTATGTACTACGAGGATTTCAACTGCACTCATAGTTTGAAATAACACACGTACAATACTTAACTTAATATCATAGTAGTTCAAATTTATGTGGTCTAAAGACCGGTGATCACAAGTGAGAGCGAGTCCTCTCCACGCACAGTGTGCCACTCGATACTGATGAGTACAACGCAATCAACTATCAGCCTGGCTACATTTGCAAAAGAAGAAATCCCGGTGATCGCCATCCTTCCATCTTTGTGTATATAGTAGGTGCGAGGCAAATCAATGCTGCTGAAAATTTGAACAAGCCTGATGCTGCCCTTGAGAGGCAAATATCCAAGATTCATCCTAAGATCATTGGTAACAATAGCTGGGATTTTCCGTACAATATCAAATTATTCTGGCATTAGATTACGAAGACACGCATGTTGACTGTGGTGTAGAGAAAGAACCAACGACGTACCAAACGGTCTGTGTGAACGTTGGTGAAACATAGACGGTGCACAAAGGTAATGGCGGGGATGCGTTTAGCATTTAGGACTAGTTTAATCATGCAAGCCATGTCGATATAGGAAAGTTTTATGCCCCGGGTGTAGACTGTCTCGTCTATGTAGCGTCTTTCCGATAAACCGAGGCCTTCGAGGGCTAAATAAATACGACCATGTATTAGCCACCATGTGTGAAGCAATGAATAGAGCAGTTAAAACTAAAATAAATGAATATTGGCTTTTAAAAGGGAAATTACAGTTTTAAACTACATTGTGAGTACAAAGAAAGATTTAATACGTTATATCACAGAGATTAAGCACATAGATATCAACGGCGCGCCACAGTAAAATTATAATAGATAAATGTTAAACCAGAACAAATATTGATAAGCGATCAGAACGTACCAACGGAAGGTTTGGAAAACGCTTTGTGACCTCCTCGAGATTCACTCAACATCAATTCAATCGGAAAGCCAAAATCTTCTGCTTGCAAATCCAATTTTATAATATCACCATAAAACAGATCATAGTCACGTATCAACTTTTCCCATCCAGGTCCATGAAACTTAGACCTGTGGTTGCAATCTGTAAACTTAATCTTGTAAGACAATTCCTCAGTAGTGCCGAACACAAGGTCAAAATCTTCGTCTTCAAAACCATCCTCGAAAGCTTCATCTTTCCATAAAGAGATCAAAGAAAGGACCTGGTTTCGGTAGTAGCATGGGACATACTGCATAAAAGTAAAACGAAGACAAAGGTAAATAAATGTTTTACTGATTTTCAGAAAAAAAATGCATGAAAGCGTTTTTTTTCCTTGAAATTTCCTGGCTTTCAGGCATGGGCACAGGCACCATCTATGACATTTAATTAAACCTATATAAAACAATTGAACTTTTAATTACATTACATCAAGGCCTATAAAATAAAAACAAGCATGCGCAATATAGTTCGCTCCGAAGGAATACGTGTGGTTGCTGACTGCGGAATAAAGATAACTTACCAGGCATGACTCATAAGAATGAGGCAAAGACACAATCAAGAAAGATTGGGCAACATCAGATTCAACACCAGGACAGTTGAGGTTCCTGCAAACATCACACGCCATCTTTGTCTGCGAGATGTAACAATATATAAGACTCAGGTTCATTAATTATTAAAAAAAATTGTTTCAACACTCGCTAATGGCACAAAGAATTAAAGGACTGTATATCACTGATACACGCTTGTTTCAATGAGTAAGATAGAGTGGAATGAATGATGTTACGGTGATATCCCTTGATGTTAGTGTCTCTGTAAAAAAAATAAAAAACACGCACATACCTCCTCAAATCTACAAGCTTGCAGTGAACTAACTGAAAAAAAAATCAATTGTTGCCCTCCAAGATAATTCACCTATAGAACCTCTTAAAAGAGGTAAGATATTAACACAAAAACTAAAATTAAAAGGGTAACATAAAGCAAGAATCCATCTAAAAAAACACAGTGCACAACGCGTAAGTATTAAGCAGAGGGGAAAAACTTACTGTATTTCAGAGCAAGTGGGCGAATCGTAGATCCATCTATGTGGACTGTAGAGTGAGGAAGACGAAGCAAGAAAGACGGAAGGAACCAGAGAAGAAGGGGAGCGGAAGAGCAAGTGACTCGGGAGAGAAGACGAACAAAACGATGTATTTATAGAGTAATTATGGAGAGGGAAGTAATTTTTTGTACTCGCTCGCCAAAGCTGAAACTAGTACTGACAATAGTAAATGGCCACTTGCCATCCCAGCGCAAAAAAGGGACGAGGGAGGTGGGTGGTGGTTGGTGGGTCTGGCAAGTAGGTGGAGTATTTGATCAAACCTGACCATGTCGAAGTCCTCTCGCTGTCTCACTGTATCTCCCCCCTCTCTCTCCCTCTCTCTCTCTCTCTCCTCTCTCGAATTCAACGCCTCCTATGGCATCGCATCTGCTCATATCCTCCGGGCCATGTCGACACAAAAGTTCGGACAAAAGGGGAGGAAGGAAGGCCTGAACTTCCTTGAGCTGGATTTTGATTTCTATGTAGGTGATTTCCTGCTACATGCGGAGCGTTGAACTGGGGTTTGTTTTCCAAACAAAAGATCTGAGCTATAAACATTCATGTGTCCTTGTAGGAGAACCCTGATACCATCCAGGACCATGATTTCTATGGCAAAGAGCTCGACCGTCCTTTCTACTGTGTTCTCCATGATACCAAGCCTCTCAGGTGTGTGGCTTTCGAAGGAAGTGACACGGGGAGGAGGTTCTACGACTGTGCTGTGAAAGTTAGTCACTTTCGAAAATCGGAGCTGCTTTCTTATTGAATCAAACTGTTTGTATATAGGACTTGTAGTCTTCCATAGAAGACTTAATTCTTCTTGTGTTTTCCGGCTAATTGTAGAAAACATTGTGTAGTCCTTTTACTTTACATATAAGGTTAAAGGTTACTACTTATTTTACATCAGTGAAAACAAAACAAGTGATCTAGACACTCTCATGTTTGTTTACAAATGGGACTTCTGTTTAATGGTCAGTATATTCTTCAAAAAAAATCTCTAAATAACTTGACTGCAGAGGTAGCTCCAGATTAATTCAAGCTGGCTTAAAAGAAACTAAGTACAATTATGAAATAACTCCGCGGACAGGGTGGGCGAAGTACCATAATTAGTGTTGTGGGTACCTAACCATTGACGCGCCACGTTACACAAACACGTTTCATAGTTAGTTGAATGAGGTTATAAAGCAAGTATATGTGAACTTTATTATATTCCAGAGCTCGTGCAGCACTGTATTAATAGTCTATGTTTATTTTGTTCCTTTTTGTTCGCAGAGAGGCGTGAACTGTGGAGTCGTTGTCGGTGTCAAAACCGGCGGATCTCGGGTAGGGGGTCCCGAACTATGCGTCTAAGGCTAGTGGTAAGAGGAGACTGGGGACACGATGTTTTACCCAGGTTCGGGCCCTCTCGATGGAGGTAATACCTTACTTCCTGCTTGATTGATCTTGATGATATGAGTATTACAAGAGTTGATCTACCATGAGGTCAGAGAGGCTAAACCCTAGAAGCTAGCCTATGGTATGATTGTTGATGATTATTGTGAGTCCTACGGACTAAACCCTCCAGTTTATATAGACACCGGAGGGGGCTAGGGTTACATAGAGTCGATTTACAGAGAAGGAGATCTACATCCGAATCACCAAGCTTGCCTTCCACGCCAAGGAGAGTCCCATCCGGAGACGGGACGAAGTCTTCTATCTTGTATCTTCATAGTCCAACAGTCCGGCCAAAGCATATAGTCTGGCTGTCCGGATACCCCCTTATCCAGGACTCCCTCAGTAGCCCCTGAACTAGGCTTCAATGATGATGAGTCCGACGCATAGATTGTCTTCAGCATTGCGAGACGGGTTCCATCTCCGAATACTCCAAGATAAATTCCGAACACAAGGACCGTGTCCGGCTTGCAAGATAACATTCCATACACCACCGTAGAGAGAATAATAATAATCCACGAATTCAATCTGCTGACAATTCTTCGGAAAGTGACATCACGCCACGGTCCAGTTTTTATTCGAACCGTTTTCAACCTGCTTCCGCACACATCACGAGGCGGTTTCTTTGACATGTCTTGTCAAAGCAGAGATCGTGTCCCCTTATCACGGGATCTCCATCAATGCGGGTATGGGTAACCCAACCAGCGCCATTAATCGAGGCGCCTGGAAAATAAGAGATTTCGAGAGGCAAGTGGGGAGGCGCACATTCACATCGCCTTTATAAAGGAGCGGGAATCTCCCATTTTCACCCACGCCTTCCTCTTCCTTTGCTCATCCGTTCTCGCACCCTCGAGCTCCAGCGCCCAAGTTCTCACCTTCTCCGCAAGACCACAGCATGTCCGGAGCGGGAGGCAAGTGGATGGCCTCCTCTGTCACAGAGGAGAACATTACCAAGCTTCGGGAGGTCGGATACCTGGCCGTTAACATCGCGCATAGGCTTCCAACAGAGGGACAAATTACCCATATGCCAATGCCTCGAGAGAGAGTGGTATTTCTCCCTCACTTCGTCCGTGTACTAGGGTTTCCACTCCACCCTATTGTCCCGGGCTTATGTACTACTACGGGCTAGATTTTCATGATCTGGCCCCAAATTTCGTCCTCAACATCTCGGCGTTCATCGTCGTGTGCGAGGCCTTCCTCCACATCAAGCCTCTCTTCGGCCTGTGGCTGAAAATCTTCTGCGTGAAGCCGAAGTCGTGAGCGGCCAACAGGCGGAGTGCGGAGGCGCCATGGTGGGCAAACTGCCCAATGTTAAATGGCTGGAGGGCTCCTTCGTGGAGTCCATAAAGGGGTGGAAATCAGGGTGGTTTTACATCACCGAGCCGCGCGACGCCAACTGGGTGACGGCCCCCAAATTCAGATCCGGAATCCCCACGCAGCTCACCTCCTGGGAGAAGAAGGGCCTGGCCTGGGGCGAACCTACAAAGCTAACCAGACTCGAGACCTGCCTCAGAAATATGAGGGACAAGAAGATCAAGCTTGTCAACGTGGTCCAGGTCATGCTCATTCGCCGGATTCTCCCGTGTCAAAGACGGGCTTTTGATATGTGGGAGTTCGACCCGGCCGAACACCAGATGCTGCTAGAGCACTTCGGCACAACGCACAAAGAAATCTGGAAAGTTCTGTACAAGACCGGCGAAGTCCCTCCTCCCCTTTCCGAGGACCAGGGGCTCAGTGCAGTGCGCCTTGCCAGTCCGGTAAGTCCCTTGACTATTTAAGAACGTTCCCTTAGTACTTTCGGGGGAGCATTCTTAAGTCACCTTGTTGACCGAACATGAGTGGGTGGAGACGGCGGAGCAGATCAACTGTCCGGCTCCATTGCCAGAGGACCCAGTAAGCGCACTCCTGGCGGAGATGCTGGTTCCGGCGCCTTACAAGGTGCTGGAGAAAAGGCCGAAAAGAAGGCCACGGGGACCCGAAAGGGTCTTCGGCACGAGGCCGTACTCGACGCCTCGCCAGAAGAGGACGAGACGCACTCCTCCCATGAATGGGAGGAGAGGAAGAAGAAGAAGTCCGCCTCAACTGAGGGGGCCGAAGGGTCCAAGAAGGTGGCCACGGGGACCAAAAAAGGTCACCGGCGCAGGGCCGTGATAGAGTCTTCATCCGAAGACGACGAGGAAGATTCTCCCCCCGAAGACGGGGGAGAACATGAAGAAATGCCTCCTCCCCGTGCTAGGGAGGAGAAGAAAAGGAAGGCCACCCCGTCGGGGGAGGCCGGCACGCCGAAGAAGGGCAAGGCGTCCCTTCCAGATCAATCCACTACCACCGCTTTTAGCGACGAGGAGTGGCTGCCCAGGGGCAAACCCCGGGCGACGTCGTAAGTATCTGCATTCCATAATATTTTTTCGTGCGACTTTCGACCTCATAGTTTGTAATGACGCTGAACACGTATATGTAGTCCGGCCGGGTCTGACCTCGAGGAGTCCTCTTCGGAGGAGTCTCTGAATGAGTCGGAGATGAATTCGCTCCCGACGGTGACCTCTCCACGACCCATGGATGACACCGAGGTGTTGTCCCAGAGGATTCCAGAGCAGGAGGCGACGATTCCGGAGATGCCCCAAGGCCAAATCTCGGGCGCCGGACACATGGGGGATGAGAACCCCATGGATTATGCTGACGGGAGCTATAGCAAGTCTGGCTCTCAGCCGGTTACTGCGCCGGAGCCTACAAATGTTCTGGATTCCAGCAAGCAGTCCCTCCGGAAGGAGGGCGAGCCGGCCAGCTCTACGGAGAAGTTGTTCTGGTCCCAATATACTGGGGCCGAACACCCGATGCCTCTAAGTGACCAACTGAAGCAGCTGGTCGAACTCCACAATGCGGCCGAACAGGCCATGGGGGACCTCATAGTCCGGATGTGGCCTGGCAAGCCCCTGCCCGATAGCTACTTTGGCTTGGTGAAGCGGATGGTGCATGTCTGACCACGGCTAGAAGTCATCAAGCAGTCCGCATGCATTGAAGGTGCCCGAAGGGCCTTTGCCCACGCGAAGGTGCATTGGGGCAAGCTGGACGCCGAGAAGCTCATGAAGGATGGACCCCCAGAGAGCGAAGGGCATCGCTGCCCCGAGAAATATTATGATGGCATTATGAAAGGCGCTCGTCTTGTGGCGAATGAATGTCCTAAGAACATAATTTTTGAGTGAATGTACTCATGTCGTCCGTGTAAAATGAGAACGGGTTTATTTGTGCTATGCAACACTTTGTTTGATTTAAAATATTACCTTCTCTGCGGTCGTTTATCATAATATAAAAGTAGGCCAGTCGTCGGCTTCCGCCCCCTTGCAACTAGTACTGGGGTGTTTGTGGTGACCCAAACACTCTTTATCCAAAGTTTTGGTCCCTTAAGGAGGTGTTTGGTAACGAACTGTGCAATCGGACTATTCGGCTTTATAACTCTCACTTGACCATAGAAGTCTACAATTTTAAATTTCGGCGAAGCCCCTAGTATTCGGAAAGTCGAACTGGGGCGTTATACATGCCTAAATCGGACGAAGCCGATTCCTCGCCTTAAGCGGAAAAAATCTTTAGGGATTTTGGTACCTCGCGAACAGCGACCAGCTCTCGTCGCATCATGACGGTCAGTTTTCGGCTTTCTCTACTGAGGTGCTCGTCCGGAAGAACCGGGACACAATCCCAGTAGTTCTCTCTGCGCTACCTTAGCCGATATAACGGAACGTATGGTACCAAAACAAGGGAGCCGGGCTAACCCAACTATTGACCCAAGACATGATTCGGAGCTGATGCATATAATGATATAAGTTCGGGGTGCCGCACTGTTGAAAGTGTTCGGACTTTCCTTGCCATAGTATGGGGCTCGATAAGAAGCCCCTGGCAAACTGACCGTACCAAAACGTACAGATGCAATATTGAATAAATATTCAACAGAAAATATGAGGATAGTAATAAGAAGCTGACGCTACATACTACTTCCAATTTATTTGGACAATACAACAAGACGTAGGTGTACAATTGATGCATTAAGCAGAAAAAATAGGACTATTTGACATGTGCTATCCAAGGGCAGGCTACATGCGGGTATGTAAGAACAGGTATAACGATCATTGAAGAGGACCACCTGAGTATTCCCTTGTGTGCAAAAAGCCTCTTGCCTCCTTGGTTCCCCCTCCATAATGAGTCCGGTTATCCGATCTCTTCTAAAGGGCCTGCCCGAAAGTGGGATCCTGAAAAAGAAAAAAAAAGGTATGCGGGCCTCCTGGCGGCTGAACCGGACTCTGGCCGCATTGTCATCTCGCCTCCACCTATGCCCATGGTATTTTGAGCGCGTAATTGTGCACGCATGGTACGAACGCTGCTTGAATGGGGTTGGGGTGGAGGCCGGATTGCTAATCAAGCTCCTGGCGTGCCTGACTGTCCTGTTGCGGGGTACTACAGACTGGCTTGACAGTCTTCGGAGATGTCGTTGCCGGATTGGCTGTTTGTCGGAGGAGGCTGCTTTGTACTTCTGCCGCGAGGGCCGCAGTGTGTTCTTCCGTACAGAGGGAGCGGTCTGTATTTCCATTAACTGTTATGACCCCGTGAGGTCCTGGCATCTTGAGCTCGAGGTATGCATAGTGCGGTACCGCGTTGAAACGAGCGAACGCGGTTCGTCCAAGTAGTGCGTGATAGCCACTATGGAAAGGGACGATATCAAAGATTAACTCCTCGCTTCGGAAGTTATTCGGAGATCCGAAGACCACTTCAAGTGTTATGGAGCCCGTGTAGCGGGCCTCTACCCCTGGAATTACACCTTTGAAGGTGGTTTTGGTCGGTTTGATCCATGACGAATCGATGCCCATTTTGTGCACTGTATCCTGATAAAGCAGGTTCAGGATGCTGCCACCGTCCATGAGGACTCGCGTGAGGTGGAATCCATCGATGATTGGGTCAAGGACCAATGCGGCTGAGCCGCCGTGACGGATGGTGGTTGGATGGTCCCTACGATCGAAGGTGATCGGGCAGGATGACCATGGGTTGAATTTTGGGGCGACGGGCTCCATCGCATAGACGTCCCTAAGTGCACGCTTTCGCTCCCGCTTGGGGATGTGAGTGGCATAAATCATGTTCACCGTTTTGACCTGGGGGGGGGATTTCTTCTGTGCTCCAGTGTTCGGACGCCGGGGCTCCTCGTCATCCTCGCTGTGCAGCCCCTTGTCCTTGTTCTCGGCATTTATCTTGCCGGCCTGTTTGAACACCCAGCAATCTCTGTTAGTGTGATTGGCTGGTTTGTCGGGGGTGCCGTGAATCAAGCACGAGCGGTCGAGTATGCAGTCCAGACTGGACGATCCCGGATTGTTTCTTTTGAACGACTTCTTCCGCTGACCGGATTTGGAGTTGCTGAATCCGGCATTGACTGCCGTATCCTCCGCATTGTCGCCATTATTTCGATGCTTGTGTCTGTTGCGTCGTGGCTTTCCGTTACTGTCACGGATGTCTGAAGTGCCAGGGTTTCCAGGCGCGGTGTTGCTGCAAGCCAGCCAACTGTCCTCACCAGTGCAAAAGCGGGTCATTAGTGTCATGAGGGCCGCCATGGTCTTCGGTTTTTCTTGGCCGAGGTGTCGGGCAAGCCACTCATCGCGGATATTATGCTTAAAGGCCGCCAGGGCCTCAACATCCGGACAGTCGACAATTTGGTTCTTTTTAGTGAGAAAGCGAGTCCAGAATTTCCTGGCTGACTCTCCGGGCTGTTGGGTAATGTGACTTAAGTCATCAGCATCCGGTGGTCGCACATAGGTTCCCTGGAAGTTATCGAGGAATGCGTCCTCAAGATTTTCCCAACTGCCAATGGAGTTTGCTGGCAGGCTATTCAGCCAGTGTCTAGCTGGCCCTTTAAGCTTTAGTGGGAGATACTTGATGGCATGTAGGTCATCACCACGGGCCATGTGAATGTGGAGAAGAAAATCCTCGATCCACACCGCGGGGTCTGTTGTGCCATCGTATGACTTGATGTTAACGGGTTTAAACCCTTCTGGGAAGTCATGTTCCATTACTTCATCAGTGAAGCAGAGGGGGTGTGCGGCGCCTCTGTGCTGGGCTATGTCGCGGCGTATTCTGATTGGGTCTGGTCGGTAATGTCCAGCCTGGCCGGATTTATCAACATTGTATCCGGCATGACGATCGGTGTCATGAGTTGTGGCGCACCCCCGTGATCCGTAGATCGATCTTGGTTGTCCTGCGTTGTTCTCCAATATGTCTCTCAGGTCCTGCGTATTCCCCCGGGCCATGGTGAACCGGCGTGGGGGTGCGGGCTGGTGTCCGGCCTGATAGCCGATTTTATCCCGGCCACGAGGTGGCCGGTCAGCCCCATCTTGTGCTAGAAGTTCAGGCTCTTCGGCCTCTTCTTCTAGCAACTTATGTTTCGGGTATCCTCTGCTCGGGGGCTCGAGTCTGTATTCCTCGGCCGCCAGGACTTCGGTTCATCTGTCTGCGAGCAGGTCTTGGTCAGCTTGGAGCTGTTGCTGCTTCTTCTTCAGGCTTCGTGTAGTGGCTATAAGCTTGCGCTTGAAGCGCTCCTGCTCTATGGGATCCTCTGGTATGCCGAATTCGTCATCACCGAGGCTCACCTCGTCTTCGGAGGGAGGCATATAGTTATTGTCCTCCAAGTATCCGTCCGTCGCCTGTTCATCTGGGCTAGCCAGCCCGTGTTCCTGTTCAGCTTGCTCGAAGGTGGGTTGATCAGGGTCGTACTCCTCTTCGGCACCATCTGGATTTTCTTCTCCAGTGTCGGTATTGCTGTGGCGAGGCTTGGAGCGGCACCGATGACGCCCGTGTTTTGCTTTCTTCCCCGAGGGGTTATCTTCCGTTGCCTCATTGCCATTGGTTTCTTTGGGATTATCCACCATGTATATGTCATATGAAGAGGTGGCAGTCCAGCGCCCTGTGGGCGGTGGTTCCTGGTCTTCTCCTGCATCGTCGTCTATACCGTCGATGTCTTCAGAGTCGAAGTTAATCACGTCGGTCAAGTCATCGACCGTGGCTATTAAGTGGGTGGTGGGTGGGAAACGAATTTCTTCGTTGCCAGCTTCCCACTCAAGTCGGACATAGTTCGGCCAGGAGTCTCCTGACTGAGAGAGAGACCTTAAAGAATCTAGCACGTCTCCAAAGGGTGAGTGCTGAAAGATATCCGCGGCGGTGAACTTCATGACTGGAGCCCAGTTAGATTCAATGGGCACGAGTGCACGCGGTCCAGAACACACTGCCGGAGATGAGTCCGGGGGTCCGGAGACATAGATCCCTTTAGGAGAGGAGTCTGTGTTCGGCTCCAACGCCGAGGAGTGTGCGGCCTCCGGGCCGGGGTCCATCCACCCATCCTTGGAAGGCACGACCCGCTCTGGAGTGAAGTCCGGAGCGGTAGCAGGTGCGATGTTCCGAATACTGTCCGACTGTCGATCACGAAGATCTGTCCAGGGAAAAAAGTCTCGCCCAGGACCGCGTGGTTGAAGGTCGAAGAAGCCATCTAACCTTGTAGTGATGGCACAGAGGAACTCTCAATGAAAGCACCAATGTCGGTGTCAAAACTGGTGGATCTCGGGTAGGGGGTCCCGAACTGTGCGTCTAAGGCTAATGGTAACAGGAGACTGGGGACACGATGTTTTACCCAGGTACGGGCCCTCTCGATGGAGGTAATACCCTACTTACTGCTTGATTGATCTTGATGATATGAGTATTACAAGAGTTGATCTACCACGAGATCAGAGAGGCTAAACCCTAGAAGCTAGCCTATGGTATGATTATTGATGATGATTGTGAGTCCTACGGACTAAACCCTCCAGTTTATATAGACACCGGAGGGGGCTAGGGTTACACAGAGTCAGTGTACAGAGAAGGAGATCTACATCCGAATCGCCAAGCTTGCCTTCCACGCCAAGGAGAGTCCCATCTGGACACGGGACGAAGTCTTCTATCTTGTATCTTCATAGTCCAACAGTCCGGCTGTCCGGATACCCCCTTATCCAGGACTCCCTCAGTCGTCGAATGGGTTGACCGCCCATGGCCTGTCATTATGCAGTGGTGCCTACTCGAGCTCTAGGGGATGTTGCAAGCAAAGGATGAAGAGATAAGAAGGCTTAAAATGGATATTGAACAAGTGAACCTTAAGCTCGAGAATCCTGTTGCAGCTGTGGAAAAAATTAATGTAACTACCATGAAGATTGACAGGCAGAAGAAGCCGATGGGTATCATTGATAAAGACGTCGAGCGCATTCAGAGGTCTCTCACAAGTGCCATTCATAATCTTAAGGACGACAAGGGTGATATTAAGCTGGACAGGGATATTCTGAAGGAGGAGGTGCATAAGCTGAAGGAGAATAGAAGCAAGACGCAAAGCGTCATCTGTGATCTTTAGGGGCAAGGGTTTGCGAACAGTGATGACTTCCTGATGATCAAGGCAATCCTCGAAGAATGATCATTAACAGTTGCCTTCTTTTGAAACGTTGCAAGGGATACTCGTCTAGTATAAGTTTATGCTTGGACATGGTTACTTGACTAAAGGCATGTATCTCATTTTTTGCAATCTCTCAGAGGGTGTGTGACGGTCTACGTACATCAAATATTGATCTCCTGAATATTTTATATTTCAAAGAACATTTCGTCTTGCATCATTCAATGAGGCATGGGTAACTGTAATTTAGCAAGGCACATATGTCGCTTTGGCATGGGGAACCATGCCTATGATAACCTGGCACTGACTTGTCAAAGGCACAGTCCTATGTGCCTCTGATAACCTGGCACTGACTTGTCAAAGGCACAGTCCTATGTGAGACAAAAGCACCGCACTAGCGCTGACACACATAAAATCTACAATCTCTGAGTCGTGCTTACTCACGATGCGAGGCACATACGTGCCTCTCGTGACTAGATAGTTTGTACTCAGACATAAATTCATTCACGGACATGCGTTTACGAAAGGCACATACGATGCGAGGTTCTTTGGGAGCACGTTTTGAGATTAAGCGAGTCACGACCATGTGCAAGTGCGATGCGCCACGAAAAGAAGGCAGTGTCGTCCGGTCACTGCAGACGCACTAGCTCTCATGCACTAGACGCACGTTCCTTGCAGAACAGGCAAGGCAGTGCCTCTTCTCTTCCAAATGTTTTTGTTCCCTTGACGACTACCGCACATGAATGTTTTTGTAGCATCACGATAGAATGAAACAAAACTATCAAATTATTAGAACAACAGGTGCATAACACAAAAGCATTGTTATAACAAGCTTGCAAAACGGTGCAAAAGGTGAATGGATTGTTTGGCCATGTTTAGACATAACACAGCTTCGGATTGGCGCAACAACATCTAACTGCACTAGCTTGAGGAACTAACTACAACCCTGTGCCCAGCAGGCACAAGTGAATGGATCTGACAAATCGAGGCATTCAACACACGTGTGTTTCAAATCCAAGAACAGATGATTGCATCATGCTGATAACTTGAGACGGGCGTGTTTGGAAGCTTCATTCTCCCACATGAACAACTTCTGTTGTTGTTCATAAAATTCTTGCGTGAAGTCTGATGGAAAGCGAAACTTAATCCTCATAGTGTCTAGCTCCGTTGCACTCAGTACAAAGAACCTCACAAACTCAGTGTTCTTCCCGTTTTTTTCATAATCTTCCAGCGATACTATCTTTAAATGAATGATGTGTTCTTTGAGAAACGCACGGTGCTTGCGACGCCAAAAATTTCTTGCACCATCAGGAACGTTTCCTCCCTAAAAACGCATAAAGGTTGGAAGATACTCAAGATCTATTGAATGACAAAATGAACGATAAATTCCATGACCCCCGCCCCAATCAGTTCGTAGAAGATTTCCCTAGATACGGATATATGTATAATAATAAAAAAACATGCCTAGGCATAGGGTGTATCCATTGCAGACAAATTGTAAGACAAGCTTTTTGAGATGCAAGGAGTGCTGCACTATGTACGATAAGAGCTTTTCATTGGGCGTGAGAATCATCACCTCAACAAACAAGTTCTCCAGATTTGGAAGGCACTTAAGCAAGTGAACGACCCTGTCCACTTCATAAGGCATGGCCAAAAACAAGGCTTTGACAGATTGCCGCATTGTAGATAGGCTGACCGTCGCCAAGTCCTTCACATAACATAGAAAATAAAACATAAAATTATTACAACAAAAGGTTGGGTGACATGAAACTACTTTCTCAAGGAAATGCAGCTGGAATTATTGTGAAATGTCAGTACCATAAGGCTCTGGAGATCGTGGATCAACCTTTGAAGTAAGGGGGCATCCTCGATGATGAATTCTCCTATCTCACCATGGATGCCGATGCTTACAAGGTTAGGGGAATTTATAGTGATCTGATGCCTTTCTCTATTACAAACAAGCAGCAGGCACTCAAGTGCAGGGCAACTAGAGTTGATTATGCTTTGCAACGAGAAGTCTGATATATCAACCTCAACAAGCGAAAGTCTCTTGACCAGTGGTAGTTCAAGTACCTCTACATAATGGTCTGGTATCTGGCAACACGCGAAGCTGACAGTGCGCAGAGAACAGGAAAACCGAAAGACGGACTTCGGTAGTGAGGGCGTAGATGAAGAGCATGTGTGTGATAGTTTGACAGTTTTTTTCACGAATCGTGGAAACAGGTAGTAAAACTCTAGCACCTGGAGATTGTTCAATCTGGGGGACTCAAGCCAGGTGTGGACAGTAGATGGTCTGCATTGGAGGTAGCATGCTGGTATACAAAGGCGGAGAACTGTGCCCACATGGCTGGAGAGGATGGACTCTGGAAGGGACGAACCATCATCAGGAACTGTTTTTCCCTGATGCCAAGTTCCGATGTATCGTATGCGAGCAAGCTCCTCACTGTAGGCAGAGGCCCTACTGATGATTTCGACATGAACTATTTCTAGGGACTTAAAAAGACGAGCGACAGGGATCTCACGACAGTCCAGATTCAAAGGAACGGTGGGCCAAACAGGGTGCCACCAACATGCAATGATTTGAGTACGAACGCCTTCCTTAGTGGCCAGACGGGAGATGATCTCACCGAGGACACCGTCCGTGAGGTCGATGACGCGGTCCGGACCAGACTGCTCTTCTTGATCCTCGGATCCAGTAGGCGCAACCTCGGCGCTTCCAGCCGCTACCGCCAAACCACCAGATGAAGGCGTCGCCGGTGGCGCGAGCCTTGCCCTCTTGGTGCTGGGGGCACCGGTGTAGACCTCCATCTCCGTCTCCATTGTTGGGATCGCGCCGCCTTCGAGCGCCGCTATATGTGGCGTGGATCTGGACAGACGGTGGATCTGGAGAAATGGACTACAGCCTGTCAATCCACGAAACGACTTAAATAGCCATGACGGGGAGCGGAGGGCTCCAGATTAATTATTTTTTTATCTTTTATTTTAAAGGTACGAAATGCCTGTTGCACACGCAGACCAGGCATGGGCGTGCCCCTCAGTGCTTTATTTATTTGCGGCACACATTCGATAGAAGAATCTGTTCGACAATGGAAGCACGGTGTACTCGGTAGGAAAGACAGGCACGCACGTGACGCCCACGAAGGCATGGGATAGCACTCTCTGCAGCCACAGTTATGTATGTTTCTGACTCTCTGTGTTTCAGTCGTTAGGGTCACAGGCACAACCGTCAAATGCACAAAGGCATCATGTGGTATTATATAGAGTCATGTTCGCTTGTGTTTGTGTTCCGAATGACTCAGTCGACTCGTTTAGACGGAGAGGCACGGATGAGAAGCCCATGGATGCATACTTTAGTATTAGGCAGGGTCACAATCATGTGTTTATTATGCATGGTCGATGGTATTACATAGAGTCATGCTCGCCTGTGAGACTCGACCGGACAGAGATGCACGAGCGTCTAGCCCATGGAACTGAACCTTTGTCTTAGGCACAACCACGGGCTTTTACTCTGTGAGGCCCGGAATTGCCTATATGAGAGACGTTGTTTTTTAAAGCTTATTTCATTGTATTTAAAAGCACAGACGTGAAGTTCACACAGACACGGTTCAGTACCGAGTTGCGTCACGCTTCTTTCTTGATAAATGCGTCGACGCTCGTGGCTATCTATGTTTCAGTGTCAAGGGTCACAAGCACGGGCATACAACCCTCAAAGGCATGGCGTGCGATTATATAGAGTCACGCATAAAGGTTTGCTGATTGTATTCCGAATGAGTCGGTGCGCTCGGTCAAAAGGAGAGGCATGGACGTCAAGCCCACGGAGGCATAGTCTGTTCTTACTCGGAGTCACGTTTGTGTGTTTATTACGGAAACCTAATAGAATCGGGCGACTGTCCTTGTTACAATTCTTTTCTTTGTAAGATTTTACCTCAAATGCACGAAGGCAACTTTATATGTTTAGCAGCGTCACTGTCCTTTACACATGAAGACGACTTTATGTCTGTCAATGTTTCAGGTCACATGCACGGTTGACAAGCCCACAAACGCATGACCTGTAATTATCCAGAGTCACCTTCGTGTCTCTTTGTGTTCCAAATGCATCCGTTGACTATATTTCCAGGACAGGCACGGTCGGACGCGGAGGGAGGCATGCTTGTGTTTAACGCGGTACCACATTCATGCGTTGATTGCGGAAACCCAACGTTTCGATGGGCGTCTCCACCTATTCGGGTGTGAACACTATGTGGTGCCGCCGGGGGAACCCAAGGGTCCGACGGACGTCTCCTTCGGTGACGTCAGTCTGGCTCGTCGCCCGAGGCCAGGCTCCGGCTATTTAAGGCGGACGAACGGAGTCTCAAAACCCTAGCCACACACTCTTTCCCCCTCTGCCCGCCGCCAGGCCATCCATTCATCTTGCTGATCTCTATCCTCACCCTCTCCGCCATGGCTGGTCAGGAGGAGACTACTGCGGAACCTAGTGTCCAGACACTGCAGGAGATCCAGGCTGGCGAGGGTTCCTTATCTGTAAGTTCACTCTGATTCCGCTTCATTCTTTTTTCCTTCCTTCGGCTACTTGATTTGGTTGTGAAACGTGAATAAGCCAGACGGAGTCTCGAAACCCTAGCCACGTCCCCTTCCAACTTTTGTCCGCCTCCAGGCCATCCAGTCATCTTGCTGTTCTCTATCCTGAGTATCTCAACCACTGCTGTGCAGAAGGAGACTACACCACAGCACCATGTCCAGTCGCAGTAGGAGATCTCGGCTGGCGAGGGTTCCTCATCTGTAAGTTCGCTCTGCTTCGGCTTCATTCGTTTTTTCTTTCTGTCGGCTACTTGATTTAGATGTGAAACATGCATCATTGTGGTCAGCTTCATCCTAATGTTGATGAGGGTGCATCAACCTGGCACCTTCTCCTTTGACCAGCTGAATAACCTGTTCAATATTGTGGAAGACTTCATCAAGACATCCGCGAAGTTGGACGATGAGAACAGAGCCATCATTGCAGGTCTTATGAATGAGAAGGCGCAGCTCAAACTTGAGCGCGATAAGCTGAAGCTGGAATCATACGTTATGAAGAAACAGATCGAGGAACTTCGCGCCGAGCAACCAAAAAAGAAGTCTCACCGGACAAAGTAGGCAGCAGCGACCCTAATCCTCGTATCTGAAGCTATTAAGCAGTGCACTAAAAGTTTCTTATTTTGTCTTGCGTTACCTCGTGTCGTTAGTAACTTTGATAACAAATGTGTTTTGCTTTCCTGGGTCACGTTCATTCCAAGTTTATGGATACAGATGAACATTAACGTAATGGCCAGTTCTAGAGATGCTGTTTTTAAAAGCACGGACGTGAAATCTCTGCAACCAAAGTTTTTGAACCAACCAGAGTCATGTCTTGTGCACTCATGAAGGCGTGGACATTCCTGCCTTTCTTTGTTTCAATGTTTCGGGTCACAGGCACGGGCATAAAGAGCTTAAAGGCATGGTCGGTGGTATTACATAGAGTCACGCTCGCCTATGACTCTACCAGACGGAGACCCACGGGCGTTTAGCCCACGGAGATGAACCTTTGTCTTACGCACAACCACGTGCATTTACTTTGTGAGACGCGGAAAGGCCTATGTGAGGGACGCTGTTTTTAAAATCTTATTTCCTTGTATTTAAAAGCACGGATGTGAACTCCCTACGGACACGGTTTCATATTGAGCTGCATCACGCTTCTTTCTTGATGTTACGTATATTGTTTGATAAAGGCGTGGACATCGTGGTTGTCTGTGTTTTAGTGTTAAGAGTCACAGGCACAGGCATAAAATGCTCAAAGGCGTGGTCGGTGGTATTACATGGAGTCATGCTCACGAATCGAGAGGGAGCACGGTCGCCTCTTCCTTCTGCTCCGACGACAAGCACACCACGAGAAGGCAGCGTCGCCGGCAGAGCCACTCTGGACCTCTTGGTACTACGAGCAGCGCATTCCATCTCCACCTCCATTGCTGCCATGGCGCCGCCTACGACCATTGTTCGGTGGGGTGGATCTGGAAGAGGCACGACAAGAAGCCAATGGAGACATACTTTAATATTAGGCAGAATCACGTTCATGCGTTTATTGTGCAAACCGTACATTTCATTAGCTGCACGGGCTTCAAGTCTCTGCAGCCACGGTTATGTGCGTTTGTGACTTTCTGTATTTCAGTGATAAGGGTCGTAGACACTTGCGTCAAATCCACAAAGGCATTGTGTGGTATTATATGGAGTCATGTTTGCCTGTGTCTATTCTCCGGATGATTCCGTCGACTCGTTTAGACGGAGAGGCACGGACGAGAAGCCCATGGAGGCATACTTCAGTATTAGGCACACTCACGTTCGAGAATTTACTGCACAAACCGTACACGAGATAGACACTTAGGTTAGGCCTTCACTGGGCACGTACAAAAAACACAAGAGCTTAACAGAGGAGGGGCAGAAGATCTCAGAAAAAAACGAGGATGAGGCACAGTGCAAGGAAATAATTCCAGATGTCACCACTGGCGCACGTTTTTTAAAAGCACGGGCTAGCACTCCCTGCAGCCACGGTTATGTACGTTTGTGACTCTCTGTGTTTCAGTCATTAGGTTCACAGGCACAGGCGTCAAATCCACAAAGGCATCGTGTGGTATTATATAGAGTCATGTTCGGTTGTGTTTGTGTTCTGAATGATTCAGTCGACTCATTCAGACGGAGAGGCACGGACGAGAAGCCCATGGAGGCATACTTTAGTATTAGGAAGGGTCATAATCATGTGTTTATTACGCATGGTCAATTGTATTACGTAGAGTCATGCTGGCCTGTGAGACTCGACCAGGCGGAGGTTCACGGGCGTTTACTCTGCGAGGCACGGAATTGCCTATATGAAAGACACTGTTTTCTAAAGCGTGTTTCCATGTATTTAAAAGCACAGACGTGAAGTCCATACAGACACGGTTCAGTACCGAGTTGCGTCACGCTTCTTTCTTGATAAAGGCGTCGACGTTCGAGGCTATCTCTGTTTCAGTGTCAAGGGTCACAAGCACAGGCATACATCCCTCAAAGGCATGGCGTGGTATTATATAGAGTCACGCTCAAAGGTTTTCTGATTGTATTCTGAATGAGTTGGTGGACTCGTTCATAAGCAGAGGCACGGGCATCCAGTCCACGAAGGCATGGTTTTTTCTTACACAGAGTCACGTTAGTGCCGCCGCTATTCGGGTGTGGACGCCACGTGCCGCCGCTACGGAAACCCAAGGGTCCGACGGACGTCTCCTCCGCTGACGCCGGTCTGGCTTGTCGCCCGAGGCCAGGCTCCGGCTATTTAC
Organism: Aegilops bicornis; assembly: GCA_021605145.1. Lineage (NCBI taxonomy): Eukaryota > Viridiplantae > Streptophyta > Magnoliopsida > Poales > Poaceae > Aegilops > Aegilops bicornis. The sequence goes on from CM038669.1 coordinate 643,456,826, forward strand.
GACGGACCGAGGGGGTCTCAAAACCCTAGCCACACCTTCTTTTCTGGACTGTCCAGTCCCACGCCACATAAGGCAGCGCTCGCAGGCCGCGCGATCCCAGCAATGGAGACCGAGATGGAGGTTCACTCCGGTGCCCCGAGCACCAAGAGGGCGAGGCTCGCGCCACCGGCGAAGCCTTCTTCTGATGGTTTGGTGGTAGCGGCTGGAAGCGGCGAGGGTGCGCCTACTGGATCCGAGAATCAAGAAGAGTTGTCTGGTCCGGACCGCATCAGCGACCTCCAAGACGGTGTCCTCGGTGAGATCATCTCCCGTATGTCCACTAAGGAAGGCGTTCGTAGTCAAATCCTCGCACGTTGTTGGCGCCCTGTTTGGCGTGCCGCTCCTCTGAATCTCGACTGTCGTGAGATCCCTGTCCCACGTCTTTTTAACCATCTAGATCAAGTACATTTCGAGTTGGTCACCGCGTACTCCGCCACACCGGAGGAACTCGTCCGCGTAACATTCACTGGAACTTTTTTTAGAGGAGAACATGTCGGTGTCGATAATTTCTATGATGATTCGTACCTGCCAGAGACCATCCACTCCAGCCGTCAGAGCGCAGCTCACCGCCTCTGCATTCCGGCGTCCTACCTCCACTGCAGGCACCCACAGTCGACGCCTGGCTTTGATCCCCAAGACTGAACAATCTCCAGGTGCTCGAGTTTTACTACCTGTTCCCACCATGCTTGAGACAACAGGACATAGGGCCATTCTCATGCCCTTCCCTCATGCCATCGGCACCAGCATTAAACCCTCAGATTTCCTCCTCTCTCCAAACCATCGCCTTTGCTCCTTGCAAGTTACCAGACAATTATGTACGAGCGCTTAAACTACCACTGCTGAGGAGACTCTCGCTAGTAGATGTTGATGTATCAGACGTCTCATTACAAAGCATCATCAGCTCTACTTCTCCTACACTTGAGCCTTTGCTGCTTGTTTGGACAGCCAGGCACCATTGCATCAGAATAAACTCACCTAACCTTATGAGCATCGGCATTTCTGGTATCTATGGGAAAATTATTATAGAAGATGCCTCGTCACTTCAATGGTTGCTTTGTGATGGTGATTGCAAGAAGTTGCAGATGGTCATCACCTATGCACCTAAACTGCAGGTCATGGGCAAATTTTCTAATATTTTCTCTGAATCCGGCATCACAAATGACCGTATAATTATTCAGGTACTGACTTTCAACAATACTTTCACCTCCATTCATTGGTACGAACAAGTTCCATGCAATTCAACCTTTACTCTACTAATATTATATTTTATTCCACTTGATGTGTTTGCCGACGGTCAGCACATCCACAGCGGTTCATTCTGTAAAGATGTTGTCTATCAGCATGGATTATGACCTGCACACGGTCTTTTCCTTCATGCAACACTTCCGAAGCTTGGAGAACTTGTATATCGAGGTGATGCTTCTCACACAAATTGTAAACACATACCATGCATGGTGTAGAACTCCATTCAACAACAAAAAAAAAACGTCACTTACATTTGTATGTAATGGACAAAGCTCTATATAGCCATGGACAAGTATTAGGACAAAACTAAAAAAAGCTTTTATCACAATAGAGGTTATAGAATTATTCCTTCACTTGCTCTCCCAGCAGAATCACTCTTTATGGAGCTTAACCATTTCAAATCTTCATGTTTATTCAGGAAATAGCCTCTAATGAAGAAAGTCTTGCGAACGACTGTCCCTGCAAGCACCATCATGATGTTCGTTTGAAGTCACTGACGCTGGAAAGCTATGTTCAATGCGAGTAAAGCATTTGATTTGCGACATTCTTTATTCTCAACGCAGCACGGCTGCAGACTATGAAGATAAAGTTTCTTCGTCAGGAAGACTTCATGGAAGAATTCTACAAACAACAACAAAACGTGCTTCAGTGGGACAAAAAGGCTTCTAAACATGCTTGCCTTAGGTTGTCGCCAAGTTGCAACCACGGGAACTTGGATCTAAGGCACGCATGCATTGAGCACCTGGATTTAAAGGATCCATTCACTTGTAAGTGCTGAAAACAGCCTTGAAGTGATATGTTGCCGCCACTTTCCGGTTTGGAATTTATGTAGGTGTGGTGAAACAATGCCCGTACCTTTTTGCTCAATCTGTAACCTTGCCAACAGTGAACACGGTATTTCGGTCTATGGCTAAACGGTCTTTTGCTTATGCCGTACATTTCATTAGCTGAACGGGGCTTCAAGTCTCTTGCAGCCACGGCTATGTACATTTGTGACTGTCTTTGTTTCAGTGATAAGGGTCACGGGCACGGGGGTCAAATAAGCAAAGGCATCGCGTGGTAGTATATAGAGTCATGTTCGCTTGTGTCTGTTTCCCAAATGATTTCGTCGACTCGTTTAGACGGAGAGGCATGGACGTGAAGCCCATAGAGGCATTCTTTAGTATTAGGCAGAGTCACTTTCATTTATTTATTGCGCAAGCCGCACATTTCATTAGCTAAACGGACTTCAACTCTCTGCAGACACCGCTATGTACGTTTGTGACTTTCTGTGTTTCGGTGATAAGGGTCACAGGCACGGGCGTCAAATCCATAAAGGCATCGTGTGGTATTATATAGAGTCATGTTCGATTGTGCTTGTGTTTGTGTTCTGAATGATTCAGTGAACCACGGTTTGTCAGCAAACACACAGACGATCATCCCTGTCACACGGGCACGACCATGGCAAGCGCACGGTTTGCCACGTACCACACAACGGCCATGAAGTGATGCGACGCGCACTGTTCTACATGCCACACAGGGTTCTTACACAGCAAACGCTGTGAACCTACTGCCAGGCACTATATTCATTTGTGAAGCGTAAACGCAAACACGCTCACTTTGTGTTTCAAAGTTTGATCATTAGGATCACAGCCACGGGCGTCAAATCCACAAAGGCATCGTGTGGTATTATATAGTCATGTTCGCCTGTGTCTGTTTCCCGGATGATTCCGTCGACTCGTTTAGACGGAGAGGCACGGACGAGAAGCCCATGGAGGCATACTTCAGTATTAGGCAGAGTCACGTTCGAGGGTTTACTGCAGAAACATAACAAAATTGGATTCAGATACAAACCCTCACTGTTTACTTTGTGAGGCAATGAATGACCGATCCGAGAGACACTGTCCTTAAAAGCAAACCACGGTTCTGTACCAAAGAGCCACTGTCAAACAAATGGAAGTCAAGCAACGAGGGCCACACTTTTAGCAGTACAAAAACACTTTATCAGCTGGCGTTGCTCCTTTGCTACACGCACAGTAAAGTGGGTGTGGAAGGCACGTTAGTCAAGAACACAACGAACATCACGATGTCACGACAATGTCAAAAGCATGGTTGTGAGCCTGCGGTGTCATGGCTAGAAACCTCGAGACGCATTTGGGCGTGGCCTGTTAAGTAGAAACTCGGTTGTGCGGTCACCAGAGGCATTACGTAACGCCCCGCGAAACAGGTTTGGTTGACCACTGGGGTGGCTATCTATGCTTTGAGCTCTTTTCATCTCTGATGTGTCGCAGCAGATAGGCATGGTTGTATTCTTACACCATCCAGCTTCATAAAGAAACGGTTGCAAAAATTTACCCGCAAACCTATGGCCCTTATAGTATTTTCTCAGCTGAGTAATAAAATCTCTTCTGCTTAAATTTGTTTTGTCTCTACAACTTCACGAAATAAACTTACAAGCCATTTTTTTATAACTACAGAACAAGGAGCAGAAACGGCTGCAAAAATTTACCCGCAAACCTATCGCCCTTATAATATTTTCTCAACTGAGTAATAAAAATACCTAAACAAGCAAAATCTCTTCTGCTTAAATTTGCTTTGTTTCTACAACTTCACCAAATAAACTTACAAGCCATTTTTTATAACCACAGGACAAGGAGCAGAAATAGTGCAGCGGCTCAAATGCAGCTCCATCAGTGCAAGGCTCAACTGCAGCTCCTCAGTGTGTATGGCAAGTACATATGAGAAGCACTGCTCTACCTGCAACACAGGTACGGATGTGCATCCATTCTGTGCATGACAGGTACATACGAGAGGCACTGTCGTACATACAACACAGGTACAGTTACACGTACAGCGAGCATTTCTCCACTGAAAAATTAGAACTACTTTATATATTTAACCTTGGTGCCATAGCATTTTATAGTCCTTCGGTCTGTACAAAGATGCAAAACCACACACTTCCTTCATGGCTGCACGCAACACAAAAACAGACAAGCCTACACACGGTGCAAAGACTACAACGGTTCTCTGATAAAGTTTACATAAAACCCAAGCTCCTCTTTCAGACAAGCCTACACATGATGCAAAGAGAACGCAACAACAAATAACTCCATACACCTGGACAAGTAACACAAGGCCTGATTTCAGCATCCACACTTGAACGGAACCGGCAAATCCAGCTATTCAATACTCCTCGTTCTTAAATGCGGACGCGCATGGCTGCAACTTGATGATAATCTAAGACGTGCACGTTTAGAAGCCCTTCTAAGCCACTCCAGAACCTTTTGTTGCTTTTCATAAAATACTCCCGTGAACTCTGTGGGATGGGAGGAAAACTTAATGGTCATGGTCTCTAGATCCTTTGCACTAAGAATAAAGAACATCGCAAAATCAGCGTAACTCTCGGAGCGAACATAATCTTCAAGTGATACTGTCTTCAGACAAATGTCGTGATGTTTGAGAAACTGCCGGTACTTACGACGCCATTTGTTTTTTTAACCATGAGAAATCGACAATCCCTAAAATATAAATGATAGGTTGAAAATACTTAGCGTCTATAAAAAGAGATACAGACCATGAAAAAACCAAGTGAAACAATTAGTTCTACCACCTCCGTGACAAGAAGTTGGACATAGACTTGTCTATGTATGGATGTATCCAACAATAAATCATGTGTAGATACGGGTGCATCAATTTCAGTCAAAATTAAGAAAAGCATTTTGAAAAAGAACGAGTACTACAGTATGCACATTTCTGAAGATCATCACCTCGACAAACATGTTCTCCAGTTTTGGAAAGCACTGCAGCAATTCAACGACAATGTCCACCTTATAATCCATGTAGATAAGAAAGGTCTTGACAGATTGATGCATTCTTGTTAGACTGACTGCCTTCAAACCCTTGATGAAAAGTAACAGAAAGTGGATCACAAAACTAATAGAATAAAGATTGGATGAAATAAAACTTGTTTCCTCACAAACAAAGTGAAGCTGGAAGTATCGGAAAACTCAATACCTCAATACACGTGAGACGATATGGATATGGATCAGGCGTAGAGACACCGGTTAACTCCAACTCCTGACTCTGCATGAAGAATAGAACATAGACCATCAAACTAATAGAACAAACATCGGAACAAGTGCAGCTCTGTTCCAGTATGAAGGAAAGGCAGTACCTCAAGACGCGTCAAGGGAGGCACGAACACGAATTCACCCAACGCCTCCAGTATAGGTGCAGAGACAATGGTTATCGAACAGTCGTTGACCAGACAATCAACAATCAACCGTCAAGCCGAAGGGGCATCCTCAATAATGAGTTCTCCGTATGGACAACGAATGCCAGTGCTTACAAGGTTAGATGAGTTTATTGTGACCCGACGACGTCCTCTATTGCAAACAAACAGGAGAGACTCCAGTACAGGGCAACTAGAGTGGATTATACTTTGCAGTGAGGCATCTGATATATCAACTTCCACAAGCGAGAGTCTTTTCACCAGTGGTAGCTTAAGCGTCCCAACGTAATTGACCGGTATTTGGCAAAGAGCAAAGTCAAGAGTGTGGAGAGAGGAAGAAAACCGAAACACGGACTCCGGTGCCGAGGGCGTAGATGAAGTGCATAGATCCAGTAATGTTACCTCTTGCATCAGAAACCTTGGCACAGGTAGTAGAACTCAAGAACCTGGATATTGTCAAGCTTCCAGGATCGGAGCCAGGCATCAACGGTTGAGGGTCTGCACTGTAGGTAGCACGCCCGGATAGAGAGGTGGCTAACAGAGCCAGCATGGCCGGACAGAATGGATTCCGGAAGACTGACAACATCAGAGACATGATTTCGACTGGAATAGCATTTGCGAACGCACTCCTGGGTGAAGGCGGACAGATGACATATGGTCTCGATATGAAATTTTTCTCCATCGTTAAAAAGACGAGAGACAGAGATCTCGCGGCAGTCGAGATTCAGAGGAGCGATGGACCACAAAGGACGCCAGCGACGTGCGAGGATTCGAGTAAGGATGCCATCCTTGATGAGAAGACGAGAGATGATCTCACCTAGCACGCCGTCGGCGATATCGCTGATGCGGTCCGCACGACATCCCTCTTCTTCCTCCTCGGATTGAGAGGGAGCATGGTCGCCGCTTCCATCCCCTCCGATGACCAGAACACCACCAGAAGGCGGCGTCACCGGAGGCACAACTCTCGACCTCTTGATGCTACGAGCAGCGCTTTCCATCTCCACCTCCGTTGCTGGGGTGGCGCCGCCCACGACCAGTGCTCACTCAGGTGGATCTGGAGAAATGGATTACAGTCTGTCAATCCATGAAATGACTTAAATACGCACGACGGGGAGCGGAGGGGTCCAGATTAATTACCTCTTTTTATCATTTGACGGGAGGGTCCGGGTTAATTACTACTCGTAATTAGTAAAACATAGGTGGCTGCTTGAAATATTAAATAGAGCCACGTCTTTCAAGGTACGAGATGCACGGTTGAAGACGCAGACCAGGCACAGGCGTGCCCCTCCGTCTTTTAATTATTTTCGATGCACATTCAATAGAAGAATTTGTTTGACGCCGGAAGCATGCTTCTACAGTCATCTTCCCTCTGCGAGCAGCAAAACTTTCCACGGCCACATTGACAAATTAAGTCACTACAAGATTCAAGGCCGTGCCTCCGCTTTGCAGATGATTCTGCTGAAACACTCACAGACAAAACCAATGAAGTGTGGCAGAGGCACAGCTTGTCACGTACCAGACACATGGTTCTCCCTTCGGCATTGTAACGGACTGTCCTACATGCCACACGGGCATGTAGAACAGTTCGGGTCTACGTTCGTGTCTCTTTTTGTTCCAAATGACTCCGTTGACTCTATCACCAGAAGAGGCACGGTATGTCGGACCAGAGAGGCATGATTGAGTTTTACGCAGGGTCACAATTGTCACAGGCATGGGCATGAAGTGCTCAAAGGCATGGGAATGAAGCGCTCAAAGGCATGGTCGGTCGTATTACATAGAGTCACGCTAACCTTTGTCTTACGCACAGCCACGAGCGTTTACTGTATGAGGCACGAAATGGCCTATATGAGATACGTTGGTTTTAAAAGCGTATTTCCTTCTATTTAAAAGCACGGACGTACAGTCCATAGTATGTTATTCGGGTGTGAACGCCACGTGACACCGCTCCAGAAACCCAAGGGTCCGACGGGCATCTCCTCCGGTGACGCCGCTCTCGCTCGTAGCCCGAGGCCAGGCTCCGGCTATTTAAGCAGGACGGGGTCTCGAAACCCTAGCCATACCCTCTTCCCACCTCTGCCCGCCGCCAGGCTATCCATTCCTCTTGCTGATCTCCATCCTGACCCTCTCCGCCATGGCTGCGCAGGAGGACACTACTGCAGAACCCCGTGTCCACACACTTGAGGGGATCAAGCCTGGCGAGGGTTCCTCATCTGTAAGTTCACTCTGCTTCCGATCCTTTCCTTTTTTTCTTTCCTTTGGCTGCTTGATTTAGTTGTGAAACATGAATAAGCCAGACGAAATCTCAAAACCCTAGCCACATCCCCTTCATCCTTTTATCCGCCTCCAGGACATCCACTCCTCTTGCTGTTCTCTTCCCTGACACTCTCCGCCATAGCTGTGCGGGATGACACTACTCCAGAGAGCTGTGACCAGACGCAGGAGGAGATCTCGGCTGGCGAGACTTCCTCATCTGTAAGTTCACTCTACTTCCATTTCATTCATTTTTTCTTTCTTTCGGCTACCCGGATTAGTTGTGAAACGTGAATCATTATGGTGAACTTCATCCTAAGTTGATGATAGTGCGTCCTGCCATCAATCTGACACCTTCTATTTTGTGCAGGTGAAGAACCGGTGGGAGGCTACGGAAGCTTGCCTCTTGAAGATTGTGAAGCTATGCACGAGGTTGTACCATCTTGGGGATGAGAAGACGAAGGCACAGCTCAAACCTGACTACGACAAGTTGAAGCTGGACATATACATTATGATAAAAGAGATAAAGGAACTTCGCGACCAGCGACCCTGATAGCTGTATCTGAAACAATTAAGAAGTGGACTAAAAGTATCTTATTTTGTCTTGCGTTACCTCGTAGTTAGTTAACAAACGTGATTTGGTTTCCTGGGCCACGTTCCTTCCATGTTTATGGGTACAGATGTGAACATTAATGTAATGGCCGATTCGAGCGCTGTTTTTAAAAGCATGGGCGTCAAGTCTATGTAGCCAAGGTTCTTTGTACCAACTAGAGTCATGTCTTGTGCACACATGAAGGCATTTATTTGTTTCTGTGTTTCGAGTCACAGGCATGGGCATGAAGCGCTCAAAGGCATTGTCGGTGGTATTACATAGAGTCATGCTAGCCTGTGACTCTATCAGACGGAGATGCACAGGCGTTTAGCCCACGGAGATGAACCTTTGTCTTACGCATAGCCATGGGCATTTACTCCGTGAGGCACGGAATGAACTTTGTGAGGGACGCTGTTTTTAAAATCTTATTTCCTTGTATTTTAAAAGCACGGACGTGAACTCCCTACGCACAAGTTTCCGTATTGAGTTGCGTCACACTTCTTTGTTGATGTGTTACGTATATTATGCGATATAAAAGACGTGGACGTTCGTGGCTATCTGTATTTCATTGTTTCACAATGAAGCACGGGCACGCTTTTAAACAAAGCACAAGCATGTCTCGATTTGCAAAAACAGCACTGTCGTGGTTCTACAGGACGCTATGTTCTAGGCTGTGCAACATGTTTCCACCCAAACGTTCACCACACAATCACGAACATACACAGAGGAAGTGTCGTGCAGTCATAACAGACGCAACCTTACAGGTACAAGAGGCACGAGGAGGCATATTGATTAACATCATCAGAAATGCACCACATTATACATGCGCACGCATATAGAGAGATGCACAAAAGGTGGACTACAAGAGATAAACTAAGTTGGTAATAGTGAACACACACAGTAAATAGAAGTCCTGATCATGACAGATTGACTGGATCACTAAAAACTCATAAGTAGTAACAAGTCAATGCTAGGTGGCTGCATGAAACATCAAATAGATCCACGGCTTTGATGGTATGAGCCACTGTTGAACTTGCAGACCAGGCACGGGCGTGCCCCTCCGAGATTTAATTATTTACCGCACACATTCACAAAGCGTGCCTGTCTTTGTGGATCTGTTCGACGCCGAAAGAACGGTTCTACAGTCATCTTGCCTCTGCAAGCGGCAAAATTTTCCAGGGGCATGTTGACAATTAAGTCACTAGAAGATTCAGGGCCGTGCCTCTGCTTTGCAGATGATTCTGCTTAAATGCGAACAAAACCAAGTAAGTGAAGTCATGGCAGAAGCATTGTTCTACATGCCACACAGGCACGGCCGTGATTTCACAGTCATACCTGTTTGGTCCATCACAGTAAGTGTCGTGTGATAACAGCCTTGCGATCTTATAGGCACAAGAGGCACGGCGCCTACGTATTGTAAAATATTTCAGCTAACAAGTTATTTGGAGAGGCACGGCCGTCACATCACATGTGACTGCGTGTTCCAGGTGATTTTATTCGCTCGCTCTATTCACAAAAGGAAATCCAAACTTACAGACGGTGCACAAAAACATGAAAACTTGTTAGTTTTTTGAGGTTCTGAGTTGCTTCCCGACTGAATAGCACAAAAACAAGTTCCTGACAACCTCACAGACAGTGCATAAAGTACAAGCTGGAAATCCAAACTGGAAAGCACACAACAATACCTATTTGTGACAGCCGGATAACCGTTTTCAATATTCACAAGTCAGTGGATCCGGCAAATCAATGATTGGACACTGGTTTGTCCAGATGTGTACTTTTAAATCCAAGTTCATATGCCTACAATACCCTGACAATATAAACGAGCACGTCTAGAAGCCTTGTTGCCCCATTGAAGCACCTCTTCTTGATGTCTATAAAATCCTTCAGTGATGTTGTCTGGGGGGGAGAGAAACTTAAGCCTCATAGTCTCTAAGTCCTTTGCATTCAGAATAAAGACCGTTGCAAATTCAATGTTTTTATTGCAGTGAACATATTTTTCCAGCGTTACTGTCTTCAGACGAATGTCATGTTGTTTGAGAAACACCCGGTGCTTGTGGCGCTACTTGTTTGTTACACCTTCCTCACGACAGACTCCTCCCTGGAAATGCATAAAGAGTGAGAATACTTGAGGACTACAAGGGGAAAGAGAGGCCTCCAATATAGTACACTATGCATTGTTTGTGCTTTCAATGCATCTGGAAATCATTCTACCTCGATAAACAAGTTCTCTAGGCTAGGAAAGCATCTCATCAAGGCAACAAACTTGTTCAGATTTAATGACATGTGGATAATCAGGGTCTTCACAGAATGAACCGCCATTGATAGGCTGACTACAAACAAAGCCTGCGCCAAGCACATATCATAAACAATCTTGGGCATGAAACTTGGGCAGTGGAACGAATACAACTAAAGAATATAGTGCAAAAGGTGAGTACCTCGATAACTGTAGAGCCAAAAACAATCTTGGATTCAGGAAATCCTTCGTAAAAAGTGCCCAGACACTCGAGTTTAGGTGCAGAGTAAATAGTTATCCGCAACTGCCGACTCTGAATATCATGAATCAGTCGTTTAAGTGAGGGCGTATCCTCAACAACGAGTTCACCATTCTCACAAAGGATACAGATGAGTTCAACTTTGGCTGAGTTTATTCTGATGCAGTGGTCCAGGTTATTGCAAACAAGCAGGAGCCACTCGAGGGAAGGGCAACCACGGTTGATTATGCTTTGCAGTGAGACGTCTGATATATCAACCTCCAAAAACGAAAGCCTCTTAAGAAGTGGAAGTTTGAACGATTGTGCATACTCATCAGGTATCTGGCAAAGAGCAAATGTGACGGTGTGCAGCGAGGAGGAAAATAGCAGCGTGGAAGTCGGTGGCGAGGCGGCGGACGAAGAGAATTCGTGTGATAGTGTGATGGTTTTTCCCACGAAATGTGGGAACATGTAGTAGAACTCGAGAACCCGCAGATTCTTCAGCCTTGGGGATCGAAGCCAGGCGTCGACTGTAGAGGGTCTGCAGTGGAGGTAGCACGCGGGAATGTAGAGGCGGTGAACTACGCCCCCATGACCGGAGAGGATAGCTTCCATAAGGCACGAACAATCAACGTCAGGTTGAAAACTACAATGAGTTCCAAAATATCTAATGCGAATGACATCCTTACTGGGGAGCATAGACAGTACGTCAATATGAATTGTTTCTAGGGGCTTAAAAAGACGACCGACAGAGATCTCACTGCAGTCGAGATTGAGAGGAGCGGTGCGCCATAAAGGACGCCACCGACGTGCGAGGATTTGAGTGCGAACGCCTTCCTTAGTGGACAGACGGGAGATGATCTCACCGAGGACACCGTCCGTGAGGTCGCTGATGCGGTCCGGACCAGACTGCTCTTCTTGATCCTCGGATCTAGTAGGCGCACCCTCGGCGCCTCCAGCTGCTACCGCCAAACCACTAGATGAAGGCGTCGCCGGTGGCGCGAGCCTCGCCCTCTTGGTGATGGGGGCACCGGTGTAGACCTCCATCTCCGTTTCCATTGCTGGGATCGCGCCGCCTCCGAGCGCCGCTATATGTCGCATGGATCTGGACAGACGGTGGATTTGGAGAAATGGAATACAGCCTGTCAATCCACAAAACGAATTAAATAGCCACGACGGGGAGCGGAGGGGTCCAGATTAATTACTTTTTTCTTTTTTCTTTTAAGGGTATGAAATGCACTGTTGCCACGCAGACCAGGCACGGGCGTGCCCCTTGTCGGTTTCAAAATCAGCGTATCTCGGGTAGGGGGTCTCGATCTGTGCGTCTTAGGCTGATGGTAACAGGATGCAAGGGACACAATGTTTACCTAGGTTCGGGACCTCTAGATGGAGGTAAAACCCTACTTCCTACTTGATTAATATTGAAGATATGAGTAGTACAAGAGTAGATCTACCACGAGATCCTAGAGGCTAAACCCTAGAAGCTAGCCTATGATGGTATGATTGTAATTGTGATCGGCCTTCTAAGGACCAACCTCTCCGGTTTATATAGACACCAGAGAGGGCTAGGGTTTACATGGAGTCGGTTACAACGAAGGAAATATAATATTCGGATCGCCAAGCTTGTCTTCCACGCAAAGGAGAGTCCCATCCGGACACGGGCCGGAATCTTGAGTCTTGTATCTTCACGCTCCAATAGTCCGGCTGTCCGGATACCCCCTAATCCAGGACTCCCTTAGTAGCCCCTGAACCAGGCTTCAATGACGATGAGTCCGGCGCGCAGTATTGTCTTTGGCATTGCAAGGCGGGTTCCTTCTCTGAATACTCCAAGGCAATTATCGAACACTTCAACTGTGTCCGGATCCGCAAAATGATCCTCACATTTCGTCGTAGAGAGAATGGTATTTCACAGATGCAATCTGCTAGCAACTTTCTAGACAACGTGACATGTCATCAAGGTCGGTTCATTATCCAAACCGTTTTCCCACATCCAGCCTCAGCGTATATTGCAAGGCGGTTTCCTTGGCACGTCTTGTTGAAGCAAAGATCGTGTCCCCTTATCACGGGATTCTCATCAATACGGGTATGGGTAATCCAACCGCACCGCTAATCGCGGCGAGTGGGAGTCGAACGGGTTCCACCAGGCAAGTGGGGAGGCGCAAAAAGCATTTGCCGTCCCTATAAAGAGATAAGGTCTCTTTCTCTTTACCCACGCCTTCTCCTTCCGCTAACTCATCCCCCTCTGTTCGAGCCCTAACGCCCAAGAACTCTTCTTTTCCATCGAAGAGAGGTTTTCCGAAGATGTCCGGATCTGGAGCAGGAGGCAGATGGATGGCGTCTACCGTCCGGGAGAAGGATATCAAGAAGCTCTGGGAAGCCGAGTATCTGGCCAAGAAGATTGGCCACCGTCTTCCACCGGCGGGACAGGTTGTCCCTACTCCGGAGCCTTACGAGAGAGTCGTGTGCCTTCCCCATTTTGTCCGCGGGCTCGGGTTTCCCCTCCACCCATTTGTCCGTGGAGTCATGTATTACTATGAGATTGATTTTCGTGATCTTTCCCCCAACTCTTTTCTCAATATCTCGACGTTCATCGTCGTGTGCAAGGCCTTTCTCCGGATTCCGCCTCACTTTGGCCTGTGGCTGAAGATTTTCAATGTGAAGCCCAAGGTGGTGAGTGGCGAACACGCCGAGTGCGGCGGCGCCATGGTGAGCAAGATGCCCAAGGTTGTTTTGCCGAAGGGTTCCTTCAACGACTCCGTCAAGGAGTGGCAGTAGCAGTGGTTTTATATCACTGAACCACACGGCAAGAAGTGGGCTGCAGCTCCTGAGTTCAGATCCGGAGCTCCACTGCGGCTCACGTCCTGGCCCAAGAAGGGCCCGAACTGGTCCATGTGCGATGAGCTGTCACTGCTCCTAACGCACATTCAGAGCGTGGTTGACAAGGACGTCAAACTCATCGACGTAGTCCAGGTGATGCTAGTTCGCCTGGTTCTCCCTTGCCAGTGTCGAGCATGCACTTTGTGGGAGTTTGACCCAACCGAGCACTAAACCCTTCGGGAGCTCTATGATTCCTCCCACAAGGATATTTGGAAGGTGCTCTTCAAGTCCGGCAAATCGTGGCCGGACTCCGCCGAGGACCGGGGGTATCAATTATCCCATTCTGCAAGCCCGGTAAGTTACAACCACGCCCTGTCCATCCATGCTTCAGTTGGCATGTCGTGAGGGAGACATTTTAATCGTGTTTCATCGCGACCTCAAGGATGGATAAAGAAGGTGGAGTGGATACATTGTCCGGCCCCGCTGCCGGAGGAACCGACCGGACCTCTTCTAACAAAGATGCTGGTCCCTGCGCCTTATGAGGCGCCAAAGAAGGAGGCCTCCAAGAAGGTCAAGAAGACCCGGAGTGGCCTCCGTCGCTGCGAGGCTTCGGACGCCAAATTCGAAGACTCCGGCGACGCTCCTTCTTCCGAAGACGAAGAGGAGGACGAGCCTCACTCTGAAGGTGGGAAGAAGCGTGCGGCTTCCCCGTCGCTGGAGGCCGAGTCGCCCAAGAGGGGGAGAGGTTCCCGTCCAGAGGCATCCACCCCGGCTGCCGATAACAGCCCGGAGTGGGATCCTAGGGCCCAGCCCCTGGAAAAATCATAAGTAACTGAAATCCGAATGCGCCTATGCATCCAGGGTCATCTGGGTACAGTAGTTTTAACTGTCGCCACATCTCGTACAGCCCGGTGAGGTCTCCTACTGGACAGTCCTCATCGGAGGATTCGTTGAGCTCGAATGTTGTGGCGAGCGAGACACCTCCGGGGGCTCCTTTTCCGAAGTCCAGGCGCGACACTGAGGTGTCGTCTCAAAGAGACCCAGGGCAGGGGGGCATGTCTCTGGAGCCGGACACATGGGGGCAGCGGCCCCACGGCATGTCGACGATGGGGGAAATCTCGGGTTCGGACCACAGCCGGATAATGTCCTGGAGGCCTCTAAGGCTCCAGGATCTGGCGAGCGGCCTCCCTCAACGGAGGGAGGTTTGCCTACTCCGCCGGTAACCTTTGTCTATGCAGAGCTATCAGGCGGTCTATTGACAGCGTTAAAGAATGCGACTATCGTCGATGAACATTGGACCCTCATGGGTGCGGTGGTTGGAAAGATTCGGTCTGCCGAAAGCGAGCTGAATGAGTCCTGCCTTGGCCTTATAAAGGCTTTTGAGGTATGGTTTCTAAGAAACCTTTGAGGAATCATCATAATATGAGTAGTAGCCCCTGATACACTGTCCGACGAAAGATAGAGAGCCGGACAGGGGATCAAATCCTCTTTTTTTCTTGTGAACCTTTGTTAATGACGTGTACCTCTTTGTTTGAAAATAGGCTTCTGCGGAGAAGACAACCACTCATAATGCGGAAGTGTCCGAACGGAAGCAGAGCCTGGAACGGGCCGGGGAAGAACTTGGCCGTGTGAAGAAGCA